>CM038045.1:30355000-31555000 GCA_021397845.1 Areca catechu
CTGTATGAATGTCTCACATAGGATATACTGGTATTCGATCTTTAAAAACAAAGGTCTAGTCAAAAAACGAGTATGTTGAAGGATAAGGGAATCATGTCTAATGAATTGTACTGCATTGGCAAGAAAGTTGTGACATCTTATTCCTCGCCATGGCAAGGAGTGAAGTCTAAGTGGGATGGGGGTTGCTCTGATAGTTTTTGTCCAATTCAGTGAAATCACAGCATGTGAGATGGATGCAAGATCTTGAAACTCACTTCCATCCTCCAATTTGGTTAGGTCATGTATCGATACAGCCATCCTGGTCAAAAAAAAAAAAGAAAAGGAAGGAACTTACCCTATGTTTTGTTTTTAGGATGGAGAAAAGAATGGACATCGTCACCGAAAGGATGGAGAAAAGAAGCTTGGTTCAGGGGCTCCTCTTCTCATGTTTTTCCCATGACGAGCATAATAGCATGGGCTTAGAGCCTCAAATTGCTCGGAAACCCCTCCTACTAGCTTGGACTGCTTGGAAACCCCTCTTAGGTTTTTCCATGAGGAGCAGAGCACGGATCACTCGAAAAGGAGGAGGGAGGAAGGAGTCATGGAGCGTGCGGTATGCCTCCCCGCGCGGGTCCTTTTGTTTGTTTTGATTTTTTTTTTTTTTTTTGGTTTTGACGATAGACATGCAAAGTAGATGCCGTCTGGATTTGCACGAAAGTGAATTCATCGTTATGCATCGATTTTAGATTATATTTGATAGGCGATAATCTATTCATATTATTGATAATTTTAAATTAAATATATCTATTTTATATTTTTTTAAATCAGTAATCTATGTTGTAGTCGTAATTTGAATTACTACTTATGTGGCTTTACAGATTACCTTACAAAGAGATGGCTATTCAGATTACCGGAGATATGATAATCTGGTATTTTTTATTTTTATAAAATTGTACCGTCCCTTTCGCTTCGATGAGAACGAAACATTCTCCTCCTCTCTCTTTCCCTCACCTAGCGGCATCCTTTCAATCAATTTTTTTTTTTAAGCTCTATCATTTCATAATATTTATGAAAGGATGAGGCATGACCGATTTTTGACTTAAGAATATTTTAATAATATATGAATTTTAATAAATTTGATTTAGAAATATTTTGGAATTTTGAGCTTAGATTACTGGTAATCTATTTATTATGCCGAACACAGTAATCAATCTTACTGATAGATTACCTGTGTATACCAAATACAGTAATCGACATTATTGGTAATCTATCCAGTATAATCTATTTTATAGGTGTTGCCGATCTCGCCGCCGCGGCCTGTAACTTCAGAGCTGGTGGCGAACTCGGACCGTCTCGCCTCGAGGTCTCCGAGCTCCTGATCCTGCAAAACAAGGTCAGAAATCCTGGCCGTGGATCCCGGCGAGGGAGCTCCGACGGTCAAGTTAGAAAACGGCGAGATGGAACAAAATCTCCAAGGTAGGCCCCCGAAGGAGTCACAGGCTTAGAGATTATCTTAGCAAAAGAGGTCTCTGGAAGAGTGGAAATTGGGCCAAGTTCCTTCACCGAGCTTGCGCCAAGGGACCCTTCTCGGGATCTTGGATCCTACTCTTGGTGCCTTTCTTTTTCCCAGCCTTTTTTCCCTTACCTGGTTATCCGCTCTTCCCATCCTTTTATCCCATCATACTGCCTCCGGCCTCCCGCCCTTGGGAGGCTCCCTCTCCGCTTTCACCTTTTTCTCTCTCTCTCTCTTTCCCCTTTCCCCTTCGGGTTCAGGAACCCGGCGGCCTCCTTGTCTTGCTTGCCGAGCCCAGCGAAAAAAGGGGAGAGGGAGGACTCCGGCCAGGCCTTGGGTCGAGCGCGAGCACCCTCCTTCCAAGGCGTTGACAATGTCCGTTGCTGGGGCCTGCCTGCCAGGACTCCGCTTCTTGGCTGCGGAACCCGTCGGGCCGATGTAAACGAGGTTTCGCGCGACACTGCCAACCGTACCGGCGCTCCTCACAAGGTACGGCGCGCGCTGCCCGAGTGGCGGTCTCGAAACTCACGCCCCTGCTTCCCGGCGGCCTCACTACGCAGGGCCGACTTTGGCAGAGGTGGACCCCCCCCGGGGCAGACACCTGGCGGAGCGGCAGAGGAGCGCTCGACTTCGGCCGAGGTGGACCCGTGTCCGGGCACCACCTGGCGAAGGAGCAGGAAGGCCCGGCTCGACCTCGGCCAAGGTGGAACCGTCTCCGGGCGCCACCTGGCGAGGGAGCAAGGGGCCGCCGGCTTCGGCCGAGGTGGACCCCTCCTGGGTGGACACCTGGCGGGGCGGCAGAGGAGCGCTCGACTTCGACCGAGGTGGACCCGTGTCCGGGCGCCACCTGGCGAAGGAGCAGGAAGGCCCGGCTCGACCTCGGTCGAGGTGGAACCGTCTCCGGGCGCCACCTGGCGAGGGAGCAAGGAGCCACCGACTTTGGCCGAGGTGGACCCCTCCTGGGCGGACACCTGGCGGGGCGGCAGAGGAGCGCTCGACTTCGGCCGAGGTGGACCCGTGTCCGGGTGCCACCTGGTGAAGGAGCAGGAAGGCCCGGTTCGATCTCGGCCGAGGTGGAACCGTCTCTGGGCGCCACCCGGCGAGGGAGCAAGGGGCCGCCGGCTTCGACCGAGGTGGACCCCTCTTGGGCGGACACCTGGCGGAGCGGCAGAAGAGCGCTCGACTTCGGCCGAGGTGGACCTGTGTCCGGGCGCCACCTGGCGAAGGAGCAGGAAGGCCCGGCTCGACCTCGGCCGAGGTGGAACCGTCTCCGGGCGCCACCTGGCGAAGGAGCAGGAAGGTCCGGCTCGATCTCGGCCGAGGTGGAACCGTCTCTGGGCGCCACCCGGCGAGGGAGCAAGGGGCCGCCGGCTTCGGCCGAGGTAGACCCCTCTTGGGCGGACACCTGGCGGAGCGGCAGAGGAGCGCTCGACTTCGGCCGAGGTGGACCCGTGTCCGGGCGCCACCTGGCGAAGGAGCAGGAAGGTCCGGCTCAACCTCGGCCGAGGTGGAACCATCTCCGGGCGCCACCTGGCGAGGGAGCAAGGAGCCACCGACTTCGGCCGAGGTGGACCCCTTCTGGGTGGACACCTGGCGGGGCGGCAGAGGAGCGCTCGACTTCGGTCGAGGTGGACCCATGTCCAGGCGCCACCTGGCAAAGGAGCAGGAAGGCTCGGCTCGACCTCGGCCGAGGTGGAACCGTCTCCGGGCGCCACCTGGCGAGGGAGCAAGGGGCCACCAACTTCGGCCGAGGTGGACCCCTCCTGGGCGGACACCTGGCGGGGCGGCAGAGGAGCGCTCGACTTCGGTCGAGGTGGACCCGTGTCCGGGCGCCACCTGGCGAAGGAGCAGGAAGGCCCGGCTCGACCTCGGCCGAGGTGGAACCGTCTCTGGGCGCCACCCGACGAGGGAGCAAGGGGCCGCCGGCTTCGGCCGAGGTGGACCCCTCCTGGGCGGACACCTGGCGGAGCGGCAGAAGAGCGCTCGACTTCGGCCGAGGTGGACCCGTGTCCGGGCGCCACCTAACGAAGGAGCAGGAAGGCCCGGCTTGACCTCGGCCGAGGTGGAACCGTCTCCGGGTGCCACCTGGCGAGGGAGCAAGGGGCCGCCGGCTTCGGCCAAGGTGGACCCCTCCTGGGCGGACACTTGGCGGAGCAGCAGAAGAGCGCTCGACTTCGGCCGAGGTGGACCCGTGTCCGGGCGCCACCTGGCGAAGGAGCAGGAAGGCCCGGCTCGACCTCGGCCGAGGTGGAACCGTCTCTGGGCGCCACCCGGCAAGGGAGCAAGGGGCTGCCGGCTTCGGTCGAGGTGGACCCCTCCTGGACAGACACCTGGCGGAGCGGCAGAGGAGCGCTGGACTTCGGCCGAGGTGGACTCGTGTCCGGGCACCACCTGGCGAAGGAGCAGGAAGGCCCGGCTCGACCTCGGCCGAGGTGGAACCGTCTTCGGGCGCCACCTGGCAAGGGAGCAAGGGGCCACCGGCTTAGGCCAAGGTGGACCCCTCCTAGGTGGACACCAGGCGGAGCGGCAGAGGAGCGCTCGACTTCGGTCGAGGTGGACCCGTGTCCGGGCGCCACCTGGCGAAGGAGCAGGAAGGCCCGGCTCGACCTCGGCCGAGGTGGAACCGTCTCTGGGCGCCACCCGGCAAGGGAGCAAGGGACCGCCGGCTTCGGTCGAGGTAGACCCCTCCTGGGCGGACACCTAGCGGAGCGGCAGAGGAGCGCTTGACTTCGGCCGAGGTGGACTCGTGTCCGGGCGCCACCTGGAGAAGGAGCAGGAAGGCCCGGCTCGACCTCGGCCGAGGTGGAACCGTCTCCGGGCGCCACCTGGCGAGGGAGCAAGGGGCCGCCGGCTTCGGCCAAGGTGGACCCCTCCTGGGCGGATACCTGGCGGAGCGGCAGAGGAGCGCTCGACTTCGGCCGAGGTGGACCCGTGTCCGGGCGCCACCTAATGAAGGAGCAGGAAGGCCCGGCTCGACCTCGGCCGAGGTGGAACCGTCTCCGGGCGCCACCTTGCGAGGGAGCAAGGGGCCGCCGGCTTCGGCTGAGGTGGACCCCTCCTAGGCGGACACCTGGCGGAGCGGCAGAAGAGCGCTCGACTTTGGCCGAGGTGGACCCGTGTCCGGGCGCCACTTGGCGAAGGAGCAGGAAGGCCCGGCTCGACCTCGGTCGAGGTGGAACCGTCTCTGGCCGCCACCCGACGAGGTAGCAAGGGGTCGCCGGCTTCGGCCGAGGTGGACCCCTCCTGGGCGGACACCTGGCGGAGCGACAGAAGAGCGCTCGACTTCGGTCGAGGTGGACCCGTGTCCGGGTGCCACCTGGCGAATGAGCAGGAAGGCCCGGCTCGACCTCGACCGAGGTGGAACCGTCTCTGGGCGCCACCTGGCGAGGGAGCAAGGGGTCGTCGGCTTCGATCGAGGTGGACCCCTCCTGGGCGGACACCTGGCGGAGCGGTAGAGGAGCGCTCGACTTCGGCCGAGGTGGATCCGTGTCCGGGCGCTACCTGGCGAAGGAGCAGGAAGGCCCGGCTCGACCTCGGCCAAGGTGGAACCATCTTAGGGCTCCAACTGGCGTGGGAGCAAGGGGCCGCCGGCTTCGGCCGAGGTGGACCCCTCCTGGGCGGACACCTAGCGGAGCGGCAGAGGAGCGCTCGACTTCAGCCGAGGTGGACCTGTGTCGGAGCGCCACCTGGCGAAGGGGCAGGAAGGCCCGACCCGACCTCGACTTCGGCCCCGGTGGAGCGCTCTACTTCAGCCTAGGTGGACCCGTGTCCGGGCACCACCTGGCGAAGGAGCAAGAAGGCCCGACCCGACCTCGACTTCGGCCATGGTGTAGCCAAATCCGACATTGCTGGACCGTTCCCGCTCTGCCGAAAAAATCCACATGGTTCGGATCACGCCCGACGGAATCTGAGACATGCCACGTCATCGTAACGGCCGTATCAGTTGCCCCCCATCCCTTCGTTCCGCTGAGGCATCGTGGCTCGGAACGTGGGGATTTAATGCGTAGATGACGTGGGAAAGGCCAAGATCTCGCGCTATAATTGCCGCGATCCTCCTCGCCGTTCCTTGTTACACCCGAGGTCCTATGAGAGGTTGCCACGCGTTGCATTTCCGGTTGCACTTAATGCGTTGCTTCGAAAAGGAGGCCGTTTCCATGAAATCGAAGCGTCGATGTCGGGCATGCGTCCACGCGGCATCCATCTGGTGGTCCAGAACGGAATGAGGGGTACGGCCGCTGTCGATCGAATTTGAAAAGGAGGGGGACTTTCCGGAAATGAAGCCCTTTCCCTTTCTCGCGCTCCGCCGGCGGTTGCAGTGGGCTATCCTTCACTTCCCTGGGTTGCCACTTCTTTTGCACAGAGTATTTCGATGAGTGCCCACGTCTTCTTCCTTCTTCCGTCCCCCGGCCTTAGCAATTTTTTCTTCACCCTTTCCTTTCCCATGGCGCATCGTCGTCATGTCTCATCTAATCTGGACGAGGCCGGTCCATCCCGACTGAGAACTCCATCGTCCTCTTCCTCGGAAGGGGAGGTGATCTCGGACGAGATCCGCAGGCGGCTCCAGCCTGGGGGTGTAACCATAGGCATCCCTAGGGGTCCTAGGTCTCCTCCTGTAGTTTCCGCCCGTCCAATCTCTTTGCTTCCTCCTCCGGCCATCTC
Organism: Areca catechu; assembly: GCA_021397845.1. Classification (NCBI taxonomy): domain Eukaryota; kingdom Viridiplantae; phylum Streptophyta; class Magnoliopsida; order Arecales; family Arecaceae; genus Areca; species Areca catechu. The sequence continues at coordinate 30,361,152 of CM038045.1, forward strand.
TTCTGCTGGTCCCTCCGGTCACGTCTCAACGATGACCGAAGGTGACCTTTCTTTGCTCCGGGAAGTCTATGGTATCCCGGAGTCGATCCGTCTTTCTCTCCTGCGGCCCGGGGATCGTGTGACCTTAAGCGGCCCTGGGCGAATAGCCTTTTACGAGGACTAACTCCTTGGGGGTCTTCGGTTCCCCCTACATCCTTTCTTCCTCTCCTTTCTCAGTCACTACCGCTTGGTCCCGGCCCAGTTGGCTCCAAACGCCATCCGGGTCATCTTCACCTTCATAGTCTTCTGCCACTTCCACGGGTTTGTTGCCCGCTTTTCTCTCTTCAGGACTCTTTTTACCCTGAAGCGCTATTCCACCGATGATGGCTGGTGGTACATCTCACCTCGGCCTAGGTGCCTCAAGTTCAACCTCCCTTCCTCTATCAAGGGTTAGAAGAACCAGTTCTTTTTTGTCTCGGTCGAGGACGTCGACTGGGCCTGGAGCAAGCCAAATCGGTCTCCGAACCGGAACACCCAAGTCGAGCGGTGGACCAAGAGGTCTATTCCCTGCTGCTGAGTGATGCGGTCCCGACGCTCGATGTTCTGCTCTCAGAGCAGAACTTGTTCGAGGCGGGGATCAGTCCCATCTGGGAGCTGGGTGAGGCTCGGCCTTCCTTTCTACTTCGTACTCCCCCCTTCTCCCTTTTCCTTTTTAACTGGCCTGACTGACCTCTGTTTTCTTTCAGGTATGAAGTTTTATTTAGAGAACCTGTTGGAGGGCGCCGCGCAGAGGGACATCGCTGAGGGAAATGAGCCCGCGGCGAAGAGGGCTCGTACCGAGGCGAGCCGGGAGGCCGTGCCGATCCCCACCTCCGATCCAGTGATGGTAGTTCCCGCATCCAGGTCACCTCAAGCCCGGGCGCCCGACGTCCCTGTCGTCGACCTTGACAGGGCTGTAGAAGAGGGGGGGCTAGCCCCCTCCCGGGCAGCGCCCACCTCAGCCGCCGCCCCGACGGCGCCCCCGGTGGCTCCAGCTGCTCCATCGGTGGTCGTTCCACCCGGCGAGGGGACGGTCGCCTCTGCTGTTGTCGACCTGTCCGCCCCGCCACCAAATCTCACCAGCCGGTGCTCCGTGATCCGCGATCAGGGCCTCGCGGAGAAGATCATGGAGTTCGCCTGCACCTCCCGGGACCGCCGACTGAGGGGCGGCCGTGATTACACCGACGCCCTGCTCGAAATCTTTCTGCAGCTTTTCATGGTAAGTCCCGAGCTCGGAACCCTCCCTTTTAAAGTTCCAGTTGGATTTTGACAAACCTCTCTTTTTCTGGTGCAGATCGGGACCGACGTGCTGCTGCTGAGGAATTTCCTCACTGGGTACACCAAAAAGGACACCGAGAAGGAGGGAAAGCTCGGCAAGCTCGCAGCCGACTTGAAGGACCTCATGGAGAAAGGGGTCGAGCTGCAGGGGAATAACCAAGCCCTCCAATCCGACCTGGTGCACGCCAATGGGCACATCAAAGAGTTGGAGACTTCTCTATCTGAGGAGAGGATCTCTAACCAGTGCCGCACGGAGGAGGACGCGGCGGAGAAGGCTCGCCTCCGAGCTCAGTCCCGGTCGCTGGAGCGCTGGGTGGAGGAGGCTCGGAAGGAGCTGAATGCAGCCAAGGAGAAGAGCTCCTACGTCAACGAGCTGCTGGAAGCATCAAAGCGGGAGGCGTAGGAGGCCATCCCGAAATTTTGAACCTCCGAGGAGTATATTGCGAAGGTTCGGGAAGCCACCGTGGACTCCTTGAAGGGGTTCCAGGTGTGCCAGGAGAAGGTGAGCTCCTTCTACCCTGAGCTCGACCTCAGCGGGGTGGTCCTCGGTGGAAGGAGGCAGGAGCCTAGTGGAGAGGCTCCAGCGGCAGCAGGCGACGAGGCTGCAACTCCAGAGCAGCCCCCCGAGCAGCCACCCGTCGACGGCGCAGGTGAAGAGTACGCACCTCCTCCCGAGGATAGTGCCACTGCGTCGAAGTAGCTCCCCCCGGCCTAGCGAACTTCTTTCCTTTTTTTTTTTTGCTTCCTACCTGTATCTCTTTTCCTCTCTTTTTTTTTTGAGGACTCCCGGCCTGTCGGGACTCCTTCATTATAATCCCACTTTTAAACTAATGAAATCCCCTATTTGCCAGATCTCAGCTTTGCTCTCTCCCGCTTTTCTTTCTCTTTCTTTTTTTTTTGGAACCGAGTGTTGGTTTTGAGCACTGGGAATAAGTCTTGTGGTGTGCTCCGAGCTGAGCTCGCGGGCAGACTAAGCCCCGTCCACCATTCAGCCAAAGTTTGGGACTTCCGGGCTGGACGTCAGTGGAGCAGGCTTTGCGCGAGGCCTTCGCGGCTTGCCGGCCCGTCCTCTGGGACTGCGTGGGTGAGCTTGGCTCTGCCCCGCCTTCCGGACCGAAGTCCAGGACTTCTAGACTGAACCCCGAGGCCGCAGGCTTTATCCGAGCCCTGTGCGGCTTGCCGGGCTGTTCTCCGTGATTGCGTGGACAAGTTTGGCTCTGTCCCGCCTTCCGGACTGAATCCTGGGGCCGCAGGCTTTATCCGAGCCCTGCACGGCTTGCTGGGTTGTTCTCCGTGATTGCGTGGGCGAGTTTGGCTCTGCCCCGCCTTCCGAACCGAAGTCCGGGACTTTTGGACTGAACCCCGGGGCCGCAGGCTTTATCCGAGCCCTGCGCGGCTTGCCGGGCTGTTCTTCGTGATTGCGTGGGCGAGTTAGGATCTGCCCCGCCTTCCGGACCAAAGTCCGAGACTTCCGGATTGAACCCCGGGGCCGCAGGCTTTATCCGAGCCCTGCACGGCTTGCCGGGCTGTTCTCCGTGATTGCGTGGGCGAGTTTGGCTCTACCCCACCTTTCGGATCGAAGTCCGGGACTCGTCGCTTTCTCGGGTCTTCGGCCACAGTCGTGTTCGCCGAACTCAGAGTTAAGTGTCTCTTTTCCTACGAGGTGAGAAGAAGTATTTGAAGTAAAAGGATTTCATTGCAGGAGTTCGAGGAACCTTACATTATTGGTAATACATCCTCAGGTTTGAGGCATTCCAGGTTCGAGGGAATCTGGACCCTCCTAGCTCCTCCAGGTAATAGGCCCCGTGAGGGAGAACTTCCGTCACCCTGTACGGGCCTTCCCAGTTCGGGGAGAGCTTCCCGCACTCCCGTGGCTGGAAAGCTTCAGCACGCCGGAGCACCAGATCTCCTGGGCGAAAGGACTTCGGTCGCACCCAGGAGTTGTAGTACCTGGCCACTCACTGCCTGTACGCCGCCATCCGGACTCGAGCCTTGTCCCTCGTCTCCTCAAGGAGGTCCAGGTTTAGCATCATCCTGGCGGGATTCTCCACTTCGTCGTACTACTCCACGCGCAGGGTGGGTAGGTTGAGCTATATCGGGATAACCGCTTCGGCTCCGAAGACGAGGTTGAACGAGGTCTCGTCGGTGGCTGTCATCGTGGTGGTGTGGTATGCCCACAGGATACTCAGGAGCTCTTCTAACCACCTGTCCTTGGCCTGATCTAGCCTCGTCTGGAGGCCCTGCAAGATGGTCCTATTCGTTACCTCGGCTTCTCCATTTGTCTGTGGATGCGCCACCGAGGTGAAGCGATGATGGATGCCGAGGTCGCTGCAGAATTTCTCAAACTCCCGACAGTCGAATTGACGTCCATTATCGATGATAATGGTATGGGGTAGGCCAAAATGACAAATGATTGACTTCCAAAGAAACTTGGCGACGTTGGCCTCCGTGATCCGGGCTAGGGGTTCGGCCTCGACCCACTTCGTGAAGTAGTCGATGGCCACGATCGGGAACTTTCGCTGCCCGGACGCCGGGGAAAAGGGTCCTAAGAGATCCATCCCCCACTGGGTGAACGGCCACGGAGCTGAGAGCTGGGAAAGTGGAGTGTAGGGCTGCCGCTGCACCACGGTGTGCCGCTGGCATCGATCACACCTCTTCACGAAGTCGGCGGCATCCTCCTTCATTGTCTCCCAGAAATAATCTTGGCGGAGGGCCTTGTACGCCAGCATTCTGCCCCCCACATGGCTCCCGCAGATGCCCTCGTGGATTTCCTGGAGTACGAGTGCGGCCTCCGCGGGTCTCAGGCATTTGAGGAGAGGGTAGGAGTAGGACCTTCAATACAGTTGCCCATCCATCAGGACGAACCGCGCGGCCTTCTTCTTGATAAGGTGGGCCGCCACGCGGTCCTCCGGCAAGGTGCCGCTGGTAATGTACTCGACGTACTTGTCCATCCAGTTGGGCTCTTGGCTGACCTGTTGGACCTCCACAGGGGTCTCGTAGCTCGGGGCCTTGAGACGCTCAACATAAGCGTGACCCAACAACGAGTCCGGCAGGGTTGCCAGCCGGGAGAGAGCGTCCGCGCGAGCATTTTTCCCACGGGATATGTGGGAGATGTTGAAGCGCCGAAATTCGGCCGCGCTCGTTCTCACGAGCTCCAGGTATTTTGCCATTTGAGGGTCGCGCGCGCCGTACTCTCCGAAGATCTGTCCGGCCACTAGCTGGGAATCAGTGAAGGCCTTGAGGTTGGCCACGCCCAACTCGCGGGACACTCTCAGCCCCGCGAGGAGCGCCTCGTACTCCACCTGGTTGTTAGTTGCGGTGAACTAGAAATGGAGTGCACATTCGGCGATGACCCCCTCGCCGTTGGCGAGGATGAGACCGGCTCCGCTCCCGCTGGAGTTTGAGGCTCCGTCCACATGAAGGATCCACACGTCCTCCTTGGATCCCGGTTCCAACTGCCGGTTCAGAGGGTCCTCTTCTATCCCCTTGCCTAGGCCTGCGCACTCAACCAAGAAGTCGGCGAGCACTTGCGCCTTCATGGCCGACCTTGGCCAATAAGTGATATCGAACTCGCTGAGCTTGAGTGCCCACTTTGCCAATCGCGTGGATGTGTCGAGTCGGCTGAGTATCGCTTTCAGCGGCTGATCAGTTAGGACGGCAATAGGATGTGCTTGGAAATAGGGCCTGAGGCACTGGGCAGACACTATTAATGCAAAAATGAGTTTTTCAGACCAGGAATACCTGAGCTCCGCATCGCGGAGGAGTTTGCTTGTGTAGTACACCGGCCTCTGAACTCCCTGGTCATCGGTCTGAACTCCCTGGTCGTCGGTCTGAACTAGGACCGAACTGACATCCTCCGGGATGACCGCCAGGTACAGGATTAGCTCCTCTCCTTCTTTGGGCCTAGAGAGCAGTGGGGGCGATGCAAGTGTCTTCTTCAGCTCGTCAAATGCCTCCTGGCACTCCTCGGTCCAGGTGAAGTCGTTTATCTTCCTCAGCATCTTGAAGAAAGGTCGGCAGCGATCGGCCGACCTCGAGATGAACCGACTCAGGGCGGCTATTCGGCCGGTGAGTCGCTGCACTTGCTTCTTAGAGGTGGGTTGCTCCATGTCCAAAATGGCCTGGACCTTTTTCGGGTTGGCCTCTATCCCTCTTTGGGTTACCATGAACCCCAGGAATTTTCCGGCGGAGACACCGAAGGCGCACTTCGCCAGGTTCAGCTTCATCTGGTGAAGTCGAAGGTTGCCAAAAGTCTCCGCCAGGTCGCCAATATGATCTAAAAGGGGCTTGCTCATTACCAGCATGTCATCTATGTACACCTGCATGTTGCGGCCGATCTGATCCTTAAAGACTTTGTTGACCTGCAGCTGGTATGTGGCCCGGCATTCTTGAGGCCAAATGACATCATCTTGTAACAGTAAGTTCCGCGGTCGGTGACGAAAGCGGTGTGCTCTTCGTCCTTCGGGTGCATTCAAATCTGATTGTACCCGGAGAAGGCATCCATGAAAGAGAGGAGGCGATGCCCTGAAATGGTGTCCACCAGCTGATCAATCTTCGGAAGAGGGAAACTGTCCTTCGGGCAAGCTCGGTTGAGGTCGGTGTAGTCCACACAGATCCTCCACTTGCCACTACTCTTCTTCACCATGACCACATTCCCTAGCCAACTGGGATATTATACTTCCCGCACAAAGCTGGCGATGAGGAGCATCTCCACTTCTTCATTGATGGCCTTCTGCCTTTCTGTGGCGAAGCTCCTCTTCTTCTAGCGGACCGGGCGGCACCTCGGGTCAACATTTAGCCTGTGGGTGATGACTTCAGAGGGGATGCCCGGCATGTCGGCTGCGGACCAGGCAAACACATCCGCATTCGCGCGGAGGAAATCCAGCAGGTGGGTCCGCTCTTCCTCCGGGAGCTGGCCCCCCACATGCACAGTCTTTTGAGGGTCCGAACCGAGGGGATACGTCAACAGGTGTTCCACGGGTCCTCCCCTGGGTTCCTTCTCCCTTAAGTCGAGGTCGTCGACGTCGGGGCCGAGCTCGGCGCCTCGGGTACCAGGGACCGCCTGAAGGCAATGCTGGACGGGCTGGGTCATCCCCCTCATCACCCCATGCCTGGAGGTCGTGGTGAACTATACTAGCAACCATTTCATTGAAATCACGGCATCCAGCTGGTTGAGCCCCGGACGACCGAGGATTGCATTATAAGGTGAGGGAAGTTTGACAACGGTAAACGTCATCATGACGGTGGTCTGCCGAGGTGGGGATCCAGCGGTGACAGGGAGAGTGATCTCCCCTTCGACCCCCACCGAGTCCCCGGTAAAGCCCATAAAAGGGGTGTGCACCGGCCTTAACTGATCATGAGATAGGTTCATTCAGGAGAAAGCATCATAAAAAAGCACGTCAGTAGAGCTCCCACTATCTACCATAATGCGATGTACAGGATGCTTTGCGATGGTCATTTCGACCACTACTGCATCATTATTTATATTTTTGTTTTCATTCCCCTTCTCAAAGGGGGATACATCCTCCGGGTCTCCCACCTCCCGGGCCCTCTTCGCCGTCCACCCGATTCCACAAGAGATCATGCCTACCGGCTTCTCTGTCGGGCGGTTATCGATTGCAGGGACCGGGGGGAGGGCCGCGAGCGGCTGTCCCTCCGCCGGGACTTCATTCCTCACGAACTTCCTGAGGTAGCCTCTTTTAATCAGCTCCTCGATTTCCCGCTTCAGATTGCGACACTCCTTCGTGTCATGGCCGTGCTCGCGGTGGAACTGGCAGCATTTTGACTTGTCGCGGGTGTTCCTTGGGTTCTGAGGAGGAGGTCGGCGGAGGTAGTGCTCACCCTCAATTTCCATGAGGATCTTCATTCTAGGAGCAAGGAGAAAGGTGAAACTTCGCTCCGGGGCAGCTCCGCCCTTCGGCTTTGGGTTTGGACGGGGGTCAGCAGGTGGCCCGGGCCTTCGAGTCCCAGGAACATCTCTCGGGGTCGGCTTTTTCAAAGTCCTCCCGTCCAGTTCTCGTCGGGTGCGATCGGCCTCCTCCGCTCGGATGTACTTATGGACACGGAGAAGGAGCTCGGAATACGTCCTGTGGGGTTTTTTGTCTAGGGAATAAGTCAAGTGGGACATCTTGAGCCCGCGCTTTAATGCCAGCATGGCAACGGGCTCGTCCAGGCTGTAGATTTCCAAGGCAGCGATCTTGAAGCGGGTAATATAGTCTCGAAGCAGCTCCTGGTCCTGCTGGCGGATGGAGAAGAGGCTGTCCACCTCTCTCGGCACCTTCCGACAAGCGTCGAAGTACGCCACGAACTTTCCTTCCAATTGATGGAAGGAGCAAATAGATCCCGGCTCGAGGCGGGTGAACCAGACTCGAGCAGCCTTCCGGAGGGTAGCGGGGAAGGCAATGCATAGAAGAGCATCCGTGGCCCCCTGGACCCTCATGAGAGCCTTGTAGCTCTCCAGATGGTTCAAGGGGTCGGTGGTCCCATCATAGGGATCCACTTGTGGCATGCGGAACCGACTCGGAATCGGCTCCTCTTGGATTTCCCGGGAGAATGGTGGCCGGGAGTCATAGCCCGCTGGGTCCGCCGAGGAGTTCTGCAGGTCGGCAAACCGACGGGCGAACTTCGCCAGCTTGCGCTTGTGCTCCTCCAAGCGCCTCTCGGCCTGTCGCCTGATGGCCTCGTCAGTGGAATCTTCCACCGAGGCCGCTGGTGAAGGGGGCGCCGATCGGTCTCGGCAGGGGGCTTTGCCCCGACGTCGCCTACTGCGGTGCGCCGTCTTGGCATCGTTGGCCGGGGATCGACTCTCGTGATCCGCCGAACCGGAGTAATTTCTCTTCGCGGGGATTTGGTGGCTCCCGCGGGGGTTGGAGACTGCACGCGGTTGGGAGGGCCTGCCTTGGATGGAGCGCAGGCTTCCGCATGGCCCCGCGGCCCGAGCCGCGGGGGTCCCTGGCTGGGGCTGTGTGGCCAGGGACCGCTGCTGGTGTTGTAGCTGCCGAACTGCTGTAGTCAGGGTTTGCAGCTGTTGGATGACAGCTGCGAAAGGTCCGTCCACCGAGGTCGGCTGTGGTGGAAGAGGAGGTGGAGCAGGAAGCTCCCTCTCCGGGCTACGAGGCCCCTGAGGGGAAGGGGCCTCTCCTACTCGGCTGGTGGACGCTTCGCGCCCGCGTGTGACCATCATGGCTGGAGCGCGTTTTGTCCCACGGAGAGCTAGCTTGCACTGGGGGTGTTGTCCTGCCCCCCTACCTGGCACGCCAATCTGTTGCCGATCTTGCCGCTGCGGCCTGTAACTTCAGAGCTGGTGGCAGACTCGGACCGTCTCGCCTCGAGGTCTCCGGGCTCCCGATCCTGCAAAACAAGGTCAGAAACCCTGGCCGGGGATCCCGGCGAGGGAGCTCTGATGGTCAAGTTAGAAAACGGTGAGATGGAACAGAATCTCCAAGGTGGGCCCCCGAAGGAGTCACAGGCTTAGAGATTATCTTAGCAAAAGAGGTCTCCGAAAGAGTGGAAATTGGGCCAAGTTCTTTCACCGAGCTTGCACCAAGGGACCCTTCTCGGGATCTTGGATCCTACTCTTGGTGCCTTTCTTTTTCTCAGCTTTTTTTCCCTTACCTGGTTATCCGCTCTTCCCATCCTTTTATCCCATCATACTGCCTCCGGCCTCCCGCCCTTGGGAGGCTCCCTCTCCGCTTTCACCTTTCTCTCTCTCTCTCTCTCTCTCTCTCTCTCTTTCCCCTTTCCCCTTCAGGTCCAGGAACCCGACGGCTTCCTTGTCTTACTTGCCGAGCCTAGCAAAAAAAGGGGAGAGGGAGGACTCCGGCCAGGCCTTGGGCCGAGCGCGAGCGCCCTCCTTCCCAGGCGTTGACAACGTCCGTTGCTGGGGCCTGCTTGCCAGGACTCCGCTTCTTGGCTGCGGAACTCGTCGGGCCGATGTAAACGAGGTTTCGCGTGACACTGCCAACCGTACCGACGCTCCTCGCGAGGTACGGTGCACGCTGCCCGAGTGGCGGTCTCGAAACTCGTGCCCCTGCTTCCCGGCGGGCTCACTACGTAGGGCCAACTTCAACAGAGGTGGACCCCCCCCGGGGCGGACACCTGGCGGAGCGGCAGAGGAGCGCTCGACTTCGGCCGAGGTGGACCCATGTCCGGGCACCACCTGGCAAAGGAGCAGCAAGGCCCGGCTCGACCTCGGTCGAGGTGGAACCGTCTCCGGGCACCACCTGGCGAGGGAGCAAGGGGCCGCCAGCTTCGGCCAAGGTGGGCCCCTCCTGGGCGGACACCTGGTGGAGCGGCAGAGGAGCGCTCGACTTCGATCGAGGTAGACCCATGTCCGGGCGCCACCTGGCGAAGGAGCAGGAAGGCCTGGCTCGACCTCGGCCGAGGTGGAACCATCTCCGGGCACCACCTGGCGAGGGAGAAAGGGGCCGCTGGCTTCGGCCGAGGTGGACCCCTCCTGGGTGGACACCTGGCGGGGCGGCAGAAGAGCGCTCGACTTTGGCTGAGGTGGACCCGTGTCCGGGCGCCACCTGGCGAAGGAGCAGGAAGGCCTGGCTCGACCTTGGCCGAGGTGGAACCGTCTCTGGGTGCCACCCGGCGAGGGAGCAAGGGGCCACCGGCTTCGGTCGAGGTGGATCCCTCCTGGGCGGACACCTGGTGGAGCAGCAGAAGAGCGCTCGACTTCGGCCGAGGTGGACCCGAGTCCGGGCGCCACCTGGCGAAGGAGCAGGAAGGCCCGTCTCGACCTCGGCCGAGATGGAACCGTCTCCGGGCGCCACCTGACGAGGGAGCAAGGGGTCGCCGGCTTCGGCTGAGGTGGACCCCTCCTGGACGGACACCTGGCGGGGCGGCAGAAGAGCGCTCGACTTCGGCCGAGGTGGAGGCATGTCCGGGCACCACCTGGCGAAGGAGCAGGAAGGCCCGGCTTGACCTCGGTCGAGGTGGAACCGTCTTTGGGCGCCACCCGGCGAGGGAGCAAGGGGCCGCCGACTTTGACCGAGGTGGACCCCTCCATGGCGGACACCTGGCGGAGCGGCAGAGGAGTGCTCGACTTCGGCCGAGGTGGACCCGTGTCCGGGCGCCACCTGGCGAAGGAGCAGGAAGGCCCGGCTCGACCTCGGCCGAGGTGGAAACGTCTCTGGGCGCCACCCGGCGAGGGAGCAAGGGGCCGTCGGCTTCGGCCAAGGTGGACTCCTCCTGGGCGGACACCTGGCGGAGCGGCAGAGGAGCGCTCGACTTTGGCCGAGGTGGACCCGTGTCTGGGCTCCACATAGCGAAGGAGCAGGAAGCCCCGGCTCGACCTCGGCCGTGGTTGAACCATCTCCGGGCGCCACCTGGAGAGGGAGCAAGGGGCCGCCGGCTTCGGCCGAGGTGGACCCCTCCTGGGCGCACACCTGGCGGGACGGCAGAAGAGCGCTCGACTTCGGCCGAGGTGGACCCGTGTCCGGGCGCCACCTGGCGAAAAAGCAGGAAGGCCCGACTCGACCTCGGCTGAGGTGGAACCATCTCTGGGCGCCACCTGGCGAGGGAGCAAGGGGCCGCCGGCTTCGGCCGAGGTGGACCCCTCCTGGGCGGACACCTGGCGGAGCGGCAGAAGAGCGCTCGACTTCGGTCGAGGTGGACTCGTGTCCGGGCGCTACCTGGCGAAGGAACAGGAAGGCCCGGCTCGACCTCGGCCGAGATGTAACCGTCTCTGGGCGCCACCTGGCGAGGGAGCATGGGGCCGCTGGCTTCGATCGAGGTGGACCCCTCATAGGCAGACACCTGGCGGGGTGGCAAAAGAGCGCTCGACTTCGACCGAGATGGACCCGTGTCCGGGCGCCACCTGGCGAAGGAGCAGGAAGGCCCGGGTCGACCTCAGCCGAGGTGGAACCGTCTCTAGGCGCCACCCGGCGAGGGAGCAAGGGGCCACCGGCTTCGACCGAGGTGGACCCCTCTTGGGTGGACACCTGGCGAAGTGGCAGAGGAGCGCTCGACTTCGGCCGCGGTGGACCCGCGTCCGGGCGCCACCTGGCGAAGGAGCAGGAAGGCCCGACTCGACCTCGGTCGAGGTGGAACCGTGTCCGGGCGCCACCTGGCGAAGGAGTAGGAAGGCCCGACCCGACCTCCACTTCGGTCGCGGTGGAGCGCTCGACTTCAGCTGAGGTGGACCCGTGTCCGGGCACCACCTGGCGAAGGAGCAGGAAGGCCCGACCCGACCTCAACTTCGACCGCGATGGAGCCAAATCCGACCTTGCTAGACCGTTCCCGCTTTACCGAAAAAATCCACGTGGTTCGGATCTCGCCCGACGGAATCTGAGACACGCCACGTCATCGTAACAGCCGTATCTATAGGTAATCCAGATTACCATTCAAGATTCCCTAGCGATCCATCAAACGCAACCTTAGGTTACATTTGGTATGTGGTAATCTATTCAGATTACCAGTAACTTTAAACTGGGACTACCAGATAACCATGTTTGGTATTTTTTTAAACTGGTAATCTATGTTGTAGTAGTAATCTGGATTACCTCTCATGTGGCAATTCAGATTATCTCAGAAAGAGATGACTATCCAGATTACCAGAGATGTGGTAATCTGGTATTTTTTAATTTTACAAAATTATCCCCGTTCTGTTGATGCTTCGGTGAGAATGAAATCAGAGAAATAAACTTTTTCCCTCCCCATCTTCATCATCTTCCCAAACTCTAAGCCTCCCCATTCCCCAACTCTCACACCGCCAGCTTCGCCTCCCATTTTAGTCCCAACTCCGTCTCCCCTTTCTGCCTCCAGCTCCCCCTCGCATTTTTGCCTCCATCTCCTCCTCCTCGACTTCTCCTTCATCGTCCAGCTATTTGTTGCCGCATCCTTCGACGACACCCGTTCCCTCTTGGAGTTCAAAAAGGCATCCGCACCAACCCCTCTTGTGCCGTCAACTCCTAGAAGCCCACACTCGAGGGATCCTCCACCTGCCCCCATGACTTGCGTGGGATCTCCTTCAACGATTCCGGCGTCGTGTTCTCCCTAGCCCTCATCGCCTCCTGGCAATCGTCCCATTCCTCCGCCATCTTCGACAACATCGACACCAACCAGATCATCCTAGCAGAGCACTTAACCCTCGTCCCCTCCAGGCCCGACAAGTACCGCAAGCTCGGCTCCTTCACCCTCTGCAGCCTCCCTTCTGCTGCCTACCCCGTCCCCTTCATTTTTCCCGGGCACTGACATCACCTGCTTTCCGATTGTCATCACTGGTGCCAACTTCGGGTGCGGCTCCTCCCACGAGCATGCCCTGTCGTCCTCGGCGCCACCTGTGTTCGCGCCATTATCGTGGAGTATTATGCTTGGACAGCCTACGAGCTCCCTTCCTCCGTCCATGGCTGTCTTCTCCTCCTCCGAGCCCTGCCGAATGCTGCCATTCTCGAGCCGCCTTTGGCTGCATGAACATGAAAGCAGTAGGAAGCCTTTGTACAATCCTCGGCTGTCGACTTCGAGTGGATTTGGATTATTTTATTTGGACTGCTTTATGTCTATACATATGTGGCTAACCATATTAGGATATTTTAAAATTTTAATATTATATTACTAGTAATCTGTTTATCATACCAAACACAGTAATTAATCTTATCGATTACTTGTGTATATCAAACATAGTAATCAGCATTACTGGCAATCTATCCAGTGATAATCTATCTTACAAGTAATTCATATTACCATTCAGGATTTCTTAGCAATCCATTAAACATAACTTTAAGTCATCCAAAACTTTATTATGTACCTATCTGCACAGCTCTTAGAGAAAACATTGATAATCTTGTAACAGCGTGGAAATGTAGATACCGATCGAAAGCTGAGAAATCATCTTTCAATTCATGCGTATTTTTTTTTTCCCCATTTATACCTTTGAAATCATCCCACGCATGTACCAAAAGATGCTCGGTTGGGATGGCTAATGGGGATGGGATGGGATAGAATTGCCGCAAGATGCAGGCCATCCCATTCAGTCATACAATTGAAAGTTGTCAATTATTATTATTATTATTTTAAAACCCTCTCTCTCCACCATGATCACCATGCTGAGAAATCCGCTGGCCAAAAGAATAGCCGTGCAGCAAGAAATTCATTGAGCAGGGACCATCAACATGTGATTTTTTTTTTATGTAAAATACTAACATCAGGGTTTTTTTTTTTTAATAAATTGATGTATTCATTGTACAGAACGGAGATGAATACAGCTTAAAAGTTAGCCAAAATGAAATTTCTAAGCTATACAGGAACAGTATGCCAATCCGACCAAAGAATAAAATCCGCATGATTAGCTATATTGGAGGCCACTCAATCCATACCAGAGTTAGCCTCCCGGTAAATATGCCTAATTGTAACTGAAATGCAGCCATACAGTAGAAAACGGATATCGTGGACGATAGGATGAGCCGTCGGGGTTGACATCAGGTTGTTATTTCAGTAGAAAAAATATTGCTATTGCTACGGCCTCCCTTCTCCCTAGCCTCGCGGCCCCCAATCCCAGAGCCCATGTTGTTGTTTCAGCAGCAATTGCAAGTTGCAACAATGAATCCCCCCTCTTTTTTTTTTGATTAACCAGAAAGAAAGACCTTATACAATCCTAGAATAGATACATCCCATAGAATCAGTCCACAAAATATCATGAAATTTCTATGGCATATTAGCTAAAACAGTCCAGGTAACATTGTCAGAGTGATTCACCATAAAAGATACCACCCAATCAGAAGCCGAGTTGGCTTCACGGTAGACATGCCTGATATACAGCCCAGAACATCCTTGCAGAAGCAAAACAATATTTCGGAGTAGAGGATGCACTGGGGAGCACCGGAATGCCTGATGGATCCAAGTGATGACCGTCAAGGAGTCTCCCTCAATAATAAGACGGTCCAGATGTAACACCCTCATAGCGTACCGAATCCCCGCCCAGGCTCCATGAAGCTCCGCCATGGGGACAATAGGGTCACAAAGCCGAGTTCCTCCAGTGGCCAGGAACCCTACATCAGTTGCCCTGATCACAAATGCTGCTCCACCAGTAGAGCCTCTAACACTCCCATCAAAGCTGACTGTGGCATAGGTCAGAGGAGGGGGCTCCCAACAGAAAAATACCCGGCGAGGCGCTCAAAAAGCAGAATCGGAGTCTCAGGTATGAGAACTATCCACCGCCATACTCCGATACTCGTGTGTGTGAGCCCTAGCACGCTTAACAATAAATCTACGGGAGAAGGTGTTAGAGTTGAAAAGAAGAGCATTCTGGGAGAGCCATAAATGATATGCTAGGTAGGCAACGAACACTGGAGAGGTCGAGGAAGGGGATGACGAAGAACATGAAGAAAGGTATCAATGACATCAACGTCATGTTGCCAAAGGGAAGTGTAACCAGCTAAGAACCACACCCGCCGAGCCCGATTACAGTAAAATAATGAGTTCTCAATGGTCTCGTCATCAACACCATAAATTGGGCAAAATGAAGAAAGGTATAGACCCTGTGCACAAAGCATAGCTCTTGTGGGGAGACGCCTCCAAGCCACCCTCCAGATAAAATGCTGCACTCTGGGATGTACCTAAAGAGACCAAATCCACTTTGATTGTAAGCCAATTTGGACCTTTGGGCAATAAATAGAATACAAATCAGCCAAAGGAGCAGAAGTAGAGGAAGAAGATCTCCAAACTTGAACATCCGAAGATGGACTAACAAGAATACCGATAGATAAGATTCTATCTCCCATAATCTGACCAAAGTAGCGAATAATAATATCAGGATCCTAGGTCTGCTCTCCCGGAAGAAGAAAATCAGCAATGGTTATAGATGAAGGCATGTCCATAGAAATAAAGGTAGGCCACCTATCCAAGGGTATATCAGAAATCCAGGAATCAGCAAGAAGCTTGATAGAAGCACCATCTCCCACAATCCATCTCATATGATGCATGACATCAGGGGCCCTCCTCTACATCTCTCTCCAAATTGGCAACCTGTGACTGGAATAAGAGCAGGTCCCAGCCTCCAAATATCGGATATCATATCTATGCCGCATAAAGGTAGACCATAAGGTATGAGAAGATAGGAAAAGATGGGTAACATGATGAGCCAGAAGAGACTCCCTCCTCACCAAGAGGGACTGGATACCCAACCCACCATCACTGACCGGCTGATAGATATAATGCCACCCCACCAGATTGACTCCCCTCGGAGCCGCATTTGACCTCCATAAGAAAGCCCGGAGAAGCTGCTCAGCTTTCAACATTGTAGCCTTGGGAATGACGGTATGGGCAAGCAAATAAATTGGAAGGGATGTAAGCACTGACCTAATGAGGTGAGCCTACCCATAGTTAAAAGGGCCTGACCTTGCCAGCCTTCCACCCTATCCTGCACCTCCTGTAACACCATAGTAGTATCCCCTCCACGGAGGGAGGCCCCCACAATGGGGACACCCAGATAGTGAAGTGATCCATCCTTCTCTCCTATCCTTAGGATAGTAGAGATCAGATGACGCCTGCGAGCTGGAAGCTTAGGATTGAAATGAACCTCCAATTTAGATAGATTGACTCTCTGTCCAGAAGCCATACAATAAGCCTGGAGAACCCTCCTAAATTCCTGAGCCGTTGCCTCTGTAGCCCTGCCTAAAAGAAGACAGTCATCTGCAAACAACAGATGCAAGATCGGGGAGACTGTCGGAGCCCCAATATATGGTTAGATTGCCAAAGTCCTAATAGAATCACCCAATGCTCACGAAAGAGAGTCATCACAAATAATAAAAAGATAAGGGGATAGGGGACAACCTTGCCGCAGGCCCACTGTAGAGTAGAAGAATTTCGAAGGAGTACCATTAATAATAACCGAGAAGGAAGGTGCAGTAATACAAGACATGATTTTGGAAATCCATTGCTGGTGAAAGCCAAAATCCAGCAATGATTCTCTATAAAAGACCACTCAATCCGATCATAAGCTCTTTCCATATCCAGCTTAATGGCCCTGAGTCCCCTCCTAGCAGAAGCCTTCCTCAGGTCATACATGAATTCCTGAGCCAACAAGACATTATCAGAGATACTCTGACCTCCAATGAATGCCCCTGCTCCCGAGAGATGATGCTAGGGAGAAAGGACTTCATTCTGATAGCCAGCAGCTTAGCACAAATCTTGTAAAGAGCGGTGCACATACTGATAGGTCTAAAATGTGAAGGATGGGAGGCCTCCCTGCATTTGGGAATAAGAGTTACATAGGTTCGCTTCCAAAGATCAGGTATAAGGCCGATAAAGAAAAACATCTAAACAGCAGCAATAACATCATTTCTGATAATGGCCCAGTACCGCCTGAAAAACAAAGGAGGACAACCGTGGACCAGGGGCTTTGTTCTCATTTAAAGACCAGAGAACACTAATAACCTCAGCCTCAGTGAGCGGTGCAAGTGATGGGGACATCCATAATAAGAATATATACTTTGATTAACTCACTTTATTTTTGCAGCTATAGTCAATAAAGTTTTCGAAGCAAGTTAAAAATCTTCTTGAAACATGTTTCTAAGCCAAATTTTCTTGAAGCAAGATTTGGCTCATAAGCTAACACATGGAAGAAGCTCATTAATTTTCTTGAAGTATGTTCATAAGCTAAATTTTTTTGAAGCATGATTTGGCTCATAAGCCAACACATGGGAGAAGCCCATTCGGCTCAAGTCCAAAGCATGATAGAGGGCGTCCTCTTCAAGTCCAGACCAACCATTCAAGCCTTTTCAAGACCAAGCCCAAGCCCAATTCATGCCAAGATTTGAAGCACATGGGGGAACAACTCATCAAACAACCTTGGGGGAGAAGGAATTACACTACATCAAGAATTTTATGGAAAACATAAATATTCTTTCCACTACCCCAATAATATTTGACATGTGGGATGCCACAACTTATGACACCTAAGCCTCCATATCAGCATTTGGAAGCCATATTAGGATCTTCTAGATGCCACATATCAAAGTGGTTGTAATTTTTTACCTACAATTTGTTTCTAGTTAGAACCACTTACCTAAGAGTTGTTGGAGCCAACTAAGCCAACCTTATCCCCTCCCCTCCACCCTTGAACGAAATTCCTAGCATTGGAGCCTATAAATAGGGTCCCTAGACTCTCATTGTATTCATTCTATGCTATGATTTGAGTTAATGAAAGGATTGTTTCTTTGTGTTCTAGTTTTCTTGAGTTATTGTTTGGAGTGAAAGTTTTCTAGCTAGTTTGAGTGTGTAGATCCTTATCCAAGGAGAGAATGAGAGTTTTCTAAGTTTGAGTTTGAGAGTGAAGAGTGATTTTACAAGGAGTAAAGGATGGGACATCCATTGATAGATCTATGATCAAGCTCCAAGTCCCAAGCCGCCGGCCACTTTCTTCTTCTTCCTTTTTTCTTTGTTTCCATTCCAACTCCAATTCTTCTTCCATGTCTAACCCAAATTTCTTTGCAGGTTCTCTCAAGTTCCTAGGTCAAGGATGAAGGTCTCCATACCATGGATCAAGACCAAGGTGAGTCTCAAAGTAGAGAGTGCCAATCTTGATTTCTAGGTCTCAATCCTTGAATGATGAGAACTCCTTCTTCCACCAAATAATTAGCCATCATTGTTGGTAGGAAAACTCTTCCTAAGCTTTATTAGATCTGATCATTTGAAGGTTAACTTGCCCTAGTAGTGATGGTTTCCTTACCATAAAGATCCTGATCCTTATTTTGAACTAGATCTACATCGCGGGTCTTAAAAATTAGATCAACTAGTCTCCTTATGAAAATTCTTTTCTTGGATTAATTTAGCCCATTTATTTAAAAATTAATTGCTCAAGTTTACTTGCTGGTTAGTTTGCTAAAACTCTCAATTCATCATTTTATTTTTGTCCCCCATCAACAAGTAGGGCCAAATTCTGCTCCTGTGAAAGAACAACCTCATGAGAAGAAACTTGGAGAGGACAAGAGGGCCCAGCATTGGTACTCCATTTAGATCTGAAAAAAGAAAAACATACCTCCTAACCTCCTCCTCCTCAATCCACTGACCATCATCCGTCTTCAAGGCCACTAGGTGATTTCTGTGTCTCCGAACAAGAATCGCCTAGTGGAAAAAGCGAGTGTTCCTGTCCCCCTCTACCAACCACTAGACTCTGGACTTCTATCTCCATAAAATCTCCTGCTGGGTGAGAAGGGAATGTTGGGAAGCTAGAGTGGACCACAAAGAAGCCAAGTCACTCTCATGCAAGCCACCATCCCTATCCTCCTTCACCTGCAACCCATGAACAACCCCCTCAACCTCCTCTATCCTGGCAAAAATGTTACCCACCTCTTCCTTATTCCACTTCCTTATCTGTCATTTGAGCAGCTCGAGTCTGCGGGTAACCTGATACTAAGCATTACCCCTCACTGGCAACCTCCACACCTCCCGCACCACCTCCCAAGAGGTAGGATAAGAAAGCTAGATCCTTTCAAACCTGAAAGGCACATGTATAGGAGACTGATGAGAGTTAGAAAGGAGAAGAGGACAATGGTCCGACGTGGCTCTGTCCAGATGTCGTACCATAAAGTGGGGGTGAAGACCAGCCAACTAGAAGTAGCCACCGCTCTGTCCAGCCTCTCCCACACCCTGGCCATACCAGCTCTATTGTTACACCAGGTATACTTGTTGGCCAAGGTAGGTAGACCAAGAGGGGGGGTGAATTGGACTTTAAAACTTTTTCGCAATACTTCAAATAATGTGCCAATTCAAAGCAAAGCATGTGTTTGTGAGCAAGATAATAATGTGCAGCGAAAATAAAGAAATAAATGCAAGATAAAAGCAATCACAAACACATGAAGATTTATAGTGGTTCGGTTCACTCCAAGGCACCTACATCCACTCTCCAAGTTTCTCTTAGGAATTTACTTTAATCACCAAGATTACAGCCAACTTGTTTTCCTGGCTCACAAATCAAAATCTCTTGGTTTTCACGGGCTAACCAAAAACCTCTTGGTTTTCACGGGCTAACAAAAAATCCCTTGATTTTCATGGGCTCACCAAAAATCCCTTGGTTTTGCGGGCTAACCAAGAACCGAGTTGGTTTTACGGGCTCACTAACAACCTTGATAGTTTTCCGGGCTAACCAAAAACCCAACTTGTTTTCACGGGCTCACAAGTCAAAACCCTTGTTGATTTTCATCATATAGGCTCACTAACAACCTAGATACTAGTTTCAATTTTATTGAAACTAGTAAGTAATACAAGTACAAGAATAATAATTAAAATATAAAAGCTTTCTTACAAGAAGCGGATTTGTCTTTGAGGCACTTGATTATTGTGTTGAGCTTGTCTCCATGTTGTAGAAGCTTCAATGGATGCTTAAAGATGCCACTCTTGGAAGCTTTCTCTTCACTTTGAATCCTTGAAGGCTCAACACTCTCAGTATTGAATCCTTAAAAATTCTTTACATATTTTTTCTTGTAAACCAAAGAATTTATCATTCAAACCATGGATTCTCTTCTTCCCCAAGAGCTTAGTGGTATATAAATAGCCCTCCATACCTTTTTGTCCGTTTGTGACCGTTGGAGGAGAAATGATAGCTATTGGAGCCAAGTTGGGGAAGTTCTGCACTTCAAAAAAACTAGCCATTACAGTCCAAGTGTCGACACTTGATCTTCATGAGTCGACATCTTGAGTTGACACTTGGTTTTCATAAGTCGATACTTGACCAAAAATATCTTCTGAAGTCTTCTGCTTTGCACTGGTGAGTCGACCTTCATCTGGTGAGTCAACACCTTAAGTCAACACTTTAGTTTCGTGAGTCGACACTAGACCAAACTCCTGAGATCACCACGTTCTATAACATGTTTGGTCTCAAGCCTTGAGTCGACACTTCACTGTTCATGAGTCGACACTTGGATTTCATGAGTCGACACTTGGTTGCACCAGTGTTGAAACTTCTTCAAAATTAAATCTTGAGTACCTAAATCTGATTTACACACTTAATGCATAATTAGTACTCAAATGCAGTTAAATATTTTATCATAATCAAAATCAGAGTCAACAATCTTTTTTTTTTGATAATGACAAAATCTTTAAGTATATAAACAAGATAAGCTCAAAAATAAACATAACATGCTTTAAAGGATTAACAATAAGCATAGAGTAATGTAGCAATGAAAAATATTGAGCTCCCCCTCAAAATATGATCTAAAAATAATTTTTCAAAAGCTCCCCCTCAACATATGATTTGTAAATTCTTTTCAAAGTTTTTCAAAAAATTCAAACTTTTAAATTTTCAAACTTGGGCTGCTATGATCTAACTCAAAATCGTTAGATTTTCAAGAAGAGTACCGGGCTCTGATACCACTTGTTGCCCAGTGAAGAAGATGATGCAACCCAAGAGGGAGGGTGAATTGGATTTTAAAACTTTTTCACAATACTTCAAATAATGTGCCAATTCAAAGTATGTGTTTGTGAGCAAGATAATAATGTGCAGCGGAAATAAAGAAATAAATGCAAGAATAAAAGCAATCACAAACACATGAAGATTTATAGTGGTTCGGTTCACTCCAAGACATCTACATCCACTCTCCAAGTTCTCTTTGGAAATTCACTATAATCACCAAGATTACAGCTAACTTATTTTCCGGGCTCACAAGTCAAAACCTCTTGGTTTTCATGAGCTAACCAAAAATTCCCTGGTTTTCACGGGCTCATCAAAAATCTCTTGATTTTGTGGGCTAACCAAGAATCTAGTTGGTTTTATGGGCTCACCAACAACCTTGATGATTTTCTGGGTTAACCAACAATCCAACTTGTTTTCACGGGCTCACAAGTCAAAATTTTTGTTGGTTTTCATCACATAGGCTCACCAACAACCTAGATACTAGTTTCAATTTCATTGAAACTAGTAAGCAATACAAGTATAAGAATAACAATGAAAACATAAAAAGCTTTCTTACAAAAGCGGATTTGTCTTTGAGACACTTGATTATTGTATTGAGCTTGTCTCCATGTTATAGAAGCTTCAATGGATGCTTAAAGATGCCACTCTTAGAAGCTCCCTCTTCACTTTGAATCCTTGGAGGCTTAATACTCTTAATATTGAATCCTTAAAAATCTTTTACATATTTTTTCTTGTAAACTAAAGGATTTATCATTCAAACCATGGATTCTCTTATTCTCCAAGAGCTTAGTGGTGTATAAATAGCCCTCCATACCTTTTTGACCATTTGTTACCGTTGGAGGAGAAATTATAACCGTTGGAGCCAAGTTGGGGAAGTTCTGTACTTCAGAAAAACTAGCCGTTATAGTCCAAGTATCGATACTTGATCTTCATGAGTCGACACCTTGAGTCGACACTTGGTTTTCATGAGTTGATACTTGACAAAAAATGTCTTCTAAAGTTTTCTGCTCTGCACTGGTGAGTCGACACTTCATCTGGTGAGTCGACACCTTAAATCGACACTTTAGTTCCGTAAGTCAACATTTAACCAAACTCCTGAGATCACCACGTTCTGTATCCTGTTTGGTCTCAGGCCTTAAGTCGACACTTCACTGTTCATGAGTCGATACTTTGAGTCAACATTTGGCTGCACCAGTGCTGAAACTTCTTCAAAATTAAATCTTAAGTACCTAAATCTGATTTACACACTTAATGCATAATTAGTACTAAAATATACTTAAGTGTTTTGTCATAATCAAAATCAGAGTCAACAATACTGGGCGCCGACAAATCCTAGATCCAGCAAACCATTAGTCTAAGAATTGGCAAAATTCATTAGTTGCCGAATTCCGGACAAAAGGTTTACCTCCTCTCTTTTTTCAGCCCTGGTGATACAATTAAAATCTCCCATAATAATCATAGGGAACCCTTAATCAATCAACAAGGATAAATCCTGCCAAAGAGCCCTTCTCTCCTTGTAGCTAGTGCTAGCATAGATACCCAAAAGAAGCCAAGTCGGTCCCAAATTTTCAGTGATCACTAACACTACCTGCCGATCACACTTATGGAAAACATCTATCCTGACTACCCCCTTATCCCAAGCAATAATTATACCTCCCGATAACTTCTTAGAGTCAATGGTATAACAGTCCCAATCCCTAGGTAACCGATGTCGAACCCTCTGAACCCCAGATCTGGCCAAACGGGTTTCCAGAAGTAAACAAATATTAGGTTGATGCACATGACATATTCTACTAAAAGAAGAGGCAAAGGAAGGTTTCCCCGCCCCTCTAACATTCCAAGAAAGGATTTTCATAATAAGATTTTAACACCCTTTAGAAGAGCCTTCTCCTAGGCTCTCCATAGAATCCTGTTTTACAGTCCCACCCTTTTCAGTACTTTGACCTGTAGTGAATAAAGCAACCCGCAACTTCCCCACAACCTCCTCGTGACCTGGAGCCTCTCGAGCTTCCCTAATTCGCACGGGCACAATAGCAGCAGGAGAAGGGTCACCCACAGACTGAACATTTCCTCTCCTATCTAAGCTTCCAGGATGAATAGGCCTCACAGAACCCCCCTGTAACCTCTGAACACCCCCACCTCCCTGCTCCACCCAACCCCCTACACCTTCGAAGCATCTAGAGTCCCCCGAAAGACAACAACACCAGGCAAGCCACACTCAGGATCAATAGACATGACAGAGGCCCCTGTCTCCCCTGAACAGCCAAAGCACCCTATTCCACCTGACCCCCCTGCACACTCGAATCATCTGGAGACCCCCCTGACCAGACTTATGAATCAGACTACATGGACCCCTTTATCCTTCCCTCCCCTCAAACCCTTGCTCCCCTGTCCTCCCTTAACTCCCTTCAGGCCTTTCCCACCCTGCACCACATCCAGCTCATAACCAGAGGACCGAGTTTTCCCTGTGGAAGCAACCAACCCCTTCCCTCCTGTTCTAACGGCAGCCACCTCCTCCCGAACTCCCGACATCAAGGTGACAAAGGATGATAAAAATGAAGGAGAGAGCCCACTTCTCTCTGGTCCCCTTCCATACAAGGTTGTGGGAGACTCACTTTGGCCTGTGCTAGATTGGGTGCAGCCATCTGAGGTGCTGGCAAAACCATCGGTGCAGCCACTGCCACCGTCGCAACTGCTAGTGCTGCCGCATCCGGCCCGGATGCAGCCTTCCCCTTCGAACTAGGTGAATGCGAAGAGGGTGGACTTCGACTGCATTTCAGAGCCCCGGAGCCTAGATCTGGCATATACTGGTCCATTGGGCCTGACACAGAGAGGCCCAAATCTATCCTCTCGCCCAGTGGTATCAGAGTTGTAAACCCCCTGCCGACGGAACCCCCTCACCAGATGTTTTACCCGATATAGCTTCCGGCGACCGACGGCGTGCGACCTTACTCGGCTTCTGCCACCCATCTGAGTCCGGCGGCGAACCTGGCGTTGACGTCCCAAGAGAGGGGGTAACCGAAGATGGGGAAGGTGAAGGCTTCTCCGGGGAAGTTCTAGCCGGACTCTTTCCCTTCGGTTCTCCCCTCCTATCCTTCACAGGGACCCGCCCAGGTCTCTGCATGCGAACCCTAGTGGTAGCCATCCAAGACCCATACTTCGACCGGCTGACTCCCTCAACCTTCATACTTGCCCGAGCTTTTCCTAGTGAAGGTGAGTCCTCCTCTGAAGCAGTGTACCTTTGGTTGGCCGCCCCGAGGCCATCCCCAACCACACCATCCCCATATGTACAACCTCCCTCAGCGTGCCCTAACCTCCCACAACAGGAACAAACCCCAAGGACATTCTCATAAACAAACTGTTGCTAGAAAATCACCTTCGGTTCATAGGTAAGATCGGCCTTAGCTCGGACCTTCTTCGCTTGAACTCAGAGACTCCTTCCCTCCCATCGACCGGGCCTCATCTCTCTCCTCCGCCATGGATTCAGGTTGAACCAGCTATCTACAGTAAAAAAGTTCTCTTGGCATACCTCCCAAGATAGAGCAGCACACACCCCCCCCCCCCCCCCCCCCCCCCCGGTTTGATATTTACATTTGCCATCCGTTTTCCTCTTTGAACCCTGTTTATAGAGATGCTTGGAATGCAGTGGATCGCGATATCCAATCAATTCCTTAGACTTCTTGTTGAATCGATAAATTAGTGGTGGCAAATGCTCCTCTCCAGCCTTGAGAAGTTGGGACTCTGAGAATTCTCAACATTAAAAATAAAATAAAATAAATAATATATATATATATATATATTATAATATTTGGTTGCTGAATAAGTAGACGATATCATTTTATTTTTCCTATTTATGACATCCCTAAACTGTCCCAGGGGAGATCTTTCTCTTATGCCATGAGCCTTTTTTTTTTACTTTATACTCCCCTAAGCTTATTTTGAGTGATCGGGCGAAAACATATTCTACCCAGTTATTTTGAGTGATCGGGCGAAAACTTATTATACCCAATTCCTTCCACCGTCTCTGTGCACTCTTTACATATACGGCGGAAATATAACTTTTCGCTTGTAACAAAATTCAAAACATCGTAAGCTCTAGTGTACATTAAGTGTATTTTATTTGATGCCCTTATCCCTTTTCACTAATTCCTCCAATCAAAACTCAATGATAATGTTTGCAAATTCAAAATTTATATCTAGAATAGAAATATATATTTTTAAAAAATAATTATCCATCATTGTTATAATAAATTTCTGTTTGATTAGAACTCTAGAATAAATTTTTTTTCTAATACAATAAATATAATATGATTTACTGGATTAAAAATAAAATAATTTAGAATAAACTATTTCATGATCCATCATGAAATATGAATTCTAAAATAAATATTGAAATAGTTAAATCAGGATGGTCTATCACAAATATTTTATCTATTTGGAAAATAAAATGGATCAAATCTATTTTACCTATTTGAAAAATGAAATGGATCAAATCTTTATCCCATCCCGAATAAGAAAAATTAAATCCCATCGATAATTCTTCATCCCGCGGAATAAATCTATCCTTTTTACGGTGAAGAAAACTTAAATTAAATAACATTTTAAAAATATTTAAACATTATGGCATCAGGTTAGTTATCATCTTAAATTGAAATTAATCATCTAACAAACAACAACACGCAACCCCTAACTAGGAATTCGGAATGACACCTGAATTTAGTTAAAGCGATGCTCAATAAGTGATCCATAAATTTGCTTTTTAATGCTTCTTAATTAATTGACTAATTTCAAAAACCATAGAGGGTAATTTGGTCCGAAGGAAAGGTAGACGCGATGGAACGATCAGTACGAACGGTGGCCTTTCCGTAGTTTTGTGAGCATACCGGGGTTAAAATAGTTATCCGATGAACGTTTTCTTATTTTAATCCACCGTACTTGAGCCTCCGAATTTTTCCACCCTTCGCTGTCGGGGAAATTATGGAAAGAATATAGGAAAAGGAAACCGGAAAGAAGCCCCAAATCTGCGGGAACCAACTAGAATTCGTTCGATTCCACTGTCGGAACGCGTGGAATCTTTTGGATTTTTCGCCTAATCCGATGCGGACTCTCACCTCGATCGCGATCTGAGGGCTTCCGATCCCTCGAAGAGGTGCGAAACATTTTTAAATCTTGAAATTTATGTTTAGGTTCTTCGACTGCACTCCAATTTTAGGTTTCAAATGCGAATCTGGAAATCTTTACCGAAGAATTTGGATTTTATTTCTCTCTGATCTCTTTGTCTGGACTCAAGAATTATGACTTGAATTGGTTTCTTGGTGATCGTTAGGGAAAAAGTCGGGAAGAAAAAAAAGGAAATTTAGTGCAATCTCTGCTTTGGGCTCAAATTGTAGGGTTCGACTTGGGTTTGAAAATATGTGCCCTCTCTTTTAGATCCACGGTTTTGATTCTTGCTGCGCTACCGGGAAGTTATCATGATTTTCTACCTGGACTTTTGGTTCTGGAGTTGGATGGTGGTGTTGTGTTAGTCTAGGATAGTTTAAGGATTAAAGAAAAATTCTTGAACAAAAATATTGAGTTTTTTTGTTGGATGAAAGCAATATGATTCATGTCTCACTTTCTCTTTTTCGCCTTTTTAAATATTTAATGTTTCCTGTTAATTTAGGGTTCATATATTGATTTTTAGTAGAAGCAATCACAGATCTTATTTTTAGCATAGGTGGCATAATTTTCTTGTATGTCTGTTGGTGGATATCCTCAATGGTTTCCCGGTGGCTGTTTAGATTGGGCTCCCTAAAATATCATTTGGTTTTGTTCATTCATCTGTGCCTACATGCAGCTAACTTGAAGCTTTGCATGGGGTGTTTGGTTGGGAGGAGTTGGGGACTGGAATGGGAATGGATGACTCTCATTCCAACCATTTGGTTGGGGGAGCCCCATTTTGATTCTGATTTTAATGCAGAATGGAAATGGCTAGATTCCCTCCAAACTCAATCTGAACACCCTTCCATGGATTCAAAACTCATTTTCCTTGATTCATATTGCCAAAAAAAAAAACCCGATGAAGGGGCCTCCTCCATTAGGGGTCTTGGTGGGGGAGGGGGAGAGGGAAACGGGCATGACTTGGGATTTGGTGGGGGTGCGGAGAGGGAAACGGGCATGAAAATTTAGGATTCTTAAAGGAGAATTTAAATAAATAAAAATATAACATAATAATAATAATAAAATAAGATAAAAATAAGTAAATTTTAAATAAAAAATTAAAATAAAATAAAAATATTAAAATTGATAAAAAAGTAAAAATAAGTGGTAAAATATAAGTTACAAATATTAAATTTTAAAAATATTAATAATCAATAACATTTTTAAAATAAAATAATAAAATAATTAATAAATAAGTTAAAAATATTAAAATATTATTTTGTGGGTTTAGGGTTTGTAAGTGGGAAGGTTGCTAGAGTTGGAGTTTTCATAAAATGGAATGAATCCTAAAAAATATTAAAATAGATAAAAATAATTAAATTTTGAAGATTTTTAGTTTAAGATAAAAGTGAAAATTGAGTTAATTCTGATTCCTATCTTTAAATCAGTCAAATAACAACAATGGAAATCATCCATTTTTATCTGATTCTAATCACAAACCAAATGCTTTGGGGGATATAGCCATTCCGATTCTGATTCCAATCCATTCCGATTCTAGCTGTAAGCCAAACACCTCCTCAATGTAAATGATCTAGCCCCCTCCTTTATTTTGCATGTCATTAAATGTGCATGGGTGTGACTTTTGAGATGTCTCAGTTTGAGATTATGGTTTTTGACTTAGATTGACTGTATGGTTTAGATGTTGTTCTTGAAGGCAAGTATAATTGAAGGATGCCACTCTAGATGATAACTTCAAACATCACACATGTTTTTTTGTTCACTATGTCACATTTATTTCTTCAGTATGTGCATGCATGCTTTAACTTTATCTATGTGAAACAAAACAAACATCTCAAATTAATTAATAAGCTTTCTAACATTGGCAAGAATCTAGAGTTGGCTCTTCTTTAAAAACATTGCTGAATTTCACCTTTTGTGGTGAACATGAATTTTGCTCCTTATGGGATTTTTAGTTGTCATCTTAGGTAAGAGATTAGGGAGTCTGAAAAATTATACTTTATCTTACAAAGAATATGTACGATGTGGATAGATGACTTGATTACCTACAAAGAATATGTTGGTATTCATAAATGACATGTTTCAAACAAGGTCAGGTTGTGCAAGTAATAATAGTATTTTATTCTATTTCATTTACACCTGGAAGCATTCACGTGAGCATGTAGAAATTTCCATGAATGTATTTGCATATTGACCCCTACGACTGTCTAGGCTGTTGTATGTTGACCCTATAGTTATTTCATGTCTTATTAAAGTAAGAATTTGAAGGGAACTTCCCTTTAAATGGCTACATAGACAATTGCCATTTGTCACCCTACCATTCCTCATACTGCAGTATAAAATGTGGATAGGCTTCATGATCTTGTTAATCCAGTGGTCCAAATTGTGCCATTATGTGGAGGTTGGATGGTAATTCTCAAACATAGATAATGCGGTGGGAAATTCTTTATCGGATCAGGGTGTCATGGATGGGAGTTGATCTATTGTCCTTTTAAATTTTCGTTCAAAAGCAACACTAGGTACCATATTAGTACAGTATGAGTTGGTACGGTATGGTATGCACTCTGTACCGAAATAGTTCTTAAGTTATTTTTCCCTTTTTGTCTTGGTATGAGTTGGTATTCCTCGGCACAAGTTGGTATAGAAATTATACTGGCCCAAATATGATGTTTGTACCAGTATTGACCCGACACCGTATGGTATGCTTTGAGCACTTTGGGTAAGTACAGCAGTCCATAAGGAGGATCCATTAAACATTCTTTTTCACTCTTATTGCATGAGTGCATGTATGGCTTCATTGAAGGCTTTGACTTTGATGGTCATTGTGTTGATTGGAGAGGTGGGTAGACCATCTGTTGTGGATGTAGATGTTTAACCACAATTGATCATTTTTCAGTACATGTTTCCCATCAACTTGGAAATTTGTATATCTTCCAGTATACTAATTGGTCTCCTTTTCTCTGACTTCAATGCCAGCTGAATGCATATCACCTTTGAAGGCTATCTGACGATACATTGTTATGTTATCCAAACATGGATTGAATAAGCCTTAGGTGGCATCAAATTGGCTTCACTAGATTAACATGCTTCCTTCTATATTCATCTTAAACTAACCTTAATGGTTATGGTAGCATTCCATGTCTCTATTGGCTGCCAATCTGACATCTTGTACTACCTTTAGTGTTCTATAGTTTATATCAGCTCTACATTGTCTGACTGGTCATTAATATGGAAGCCTTGTTTGTTTTGATCTTTCTGGATCTCATTTCGAAATGTTAGAACACAAGTTTAATTAAAGCCTTTGTCTAGTAATCACTTGTTAGCGACCTGTTGACCAGTTTCTATATTGACTGGAGAAATTGTTGCATTGTGGATGCTTATAGGGTGTAAACTATAGAAAGAAAAGAATTAGACAGCATGACACTGAAGTAAATTCTGTTCAAGCGTGACAGAGAACTATCAACATATCAACATATGCTAAAAATACATATACATAAAACACTTAATAATGCAACCTATTACTCTCAACCCAATTTATAGTTGCAATACAACACTCTAACTAGTGAAACTAGGACTCAGAATATTGTAAGAACAGTTCCTAAAAACTTGAATTCATGAAGTTGTAAAAGATGAGGTCAATAGTAAGTATTTCTACTCGTATTATTTTAGGATTTGCAGGAGCTCGATCAATTATGGAAGCCTACTAGAATATATGCAAAGATATCCCTTTGCTAAGTACTCAATGGAGTTATTACTATTGTTGTTAATGCTGAAATTGTTAGTCGAAGTTTGTTTTTTTCTGTCTTTTGTTTCTTCAATAAATATATTAACTGCCAGAGGAACTTTTTCTTCATTCTTAATCATGTTTACTTTATGTTGCCTTTGTCATAACTTGAGATTGTCATTCTTATGTAGGTAACTTTTAAATACTTTGCAACCATGGTGAAGTATTTTATTACTCTAGGAGCTCATTATTGTCAATGTATCTTTATGGTGGTGAGCACATATCGGAATCTTGAAAAATGATGCAGTAACTCTTTCCCCATTTTGAGTGGACCTTGATACCATGCATGTGCTCGCATACACACGTGCTCGCATACACACGTGCCTCCCTCCTGTCCTTTCTAGTACTCTTGAATGTTTGAGGTTTATTACCTAGACTTGGGTGTTGCAGAGACGTACATTATACTAAGAAGGACATGTCCCACCACGAAGAGGACAACATTGATGGAATGGCTGATGAGTACGAAATGGCTGATATGGATGATGACACGGATGAAGAATATCATGGAAGAGGATTGGGAGATTCAGATTCTGATGATGAAGAATATGGCCAGTTGGTATGCTCATCTTCTTTAAATATGGTCCTATATTGTTTGGTGCTACGGTTACGTCTGAATCAAATTAAAAAAGGGAGATGTCCAGCGGCCTTGCTCCATTGTTTTATTATATATGTTTCTTAATCAAGAGCACTTAAATTTTTACATCATTGTTATATCCAATAAGGTAATGTACATGTGATTCAGTGAAGCAAGGTTTCTATTTTGGTACAGAATAGTAAGGTGACAGATACTTCATCTGCACAAGCAAGGAAAGGAGAGGATATACAAGGAATTCCTTGGAATAGGCTAAGCATAACCCGGGAAAGGTATAGGCAAACTAGATTGGAACAATATAAGAATTATGAGAACATTCCCAATTCTGGAGAAGCATCAGAAAAGGTATCATAGTACATGCCTCTATATTCGTTTTGTATATTTTGTTCTCACCTTTTCTTTATTGACTTCTTTCATATCTAGGATTGTAAACCAACCAAGAAAGGAGGATTGTATTACGAGTTTTGGCGCAATACAAGATCTGTTAAATCAGCTATTCTTCATTTTCAGGTAAGCAATGATAATTTTAGTTTTATATCAGTGGTTTCTAAATTTGTTATGCTCATTAAATTTTGCCTAACTATTTTTGGTTATCTTGCAACAAAGATTTGGTTTCTCTTAAGATGATAATTAATATGTATATATGCATTGCTCTCATTGATATAATGATAGTTTACTGTTTCTATATTGCAGGTTGATCTGCATTAAAAACCCTATTATTAGAAATAACATTCTTGAAACTTATCATGGGTTTTCAAAGAAAGTTTTCTCATTCTGCTTAGTTTTCATGCCATAGATAGTGGCTGTTTTTTAATTACTTGAATGAATATGCTATCATGTTGCCATTTGTTTTAAGGCGAATGAGTTCTGTTCTTTTTTTAATAGAAAAAATATGTGAAAAAGGATACTATTAGGGTTTTGTCGAATTAGATGTTTGGATAATTATGGATTGCAGATGCTAGCAGCTTTAATTATGTATATCAGTGTTTACATGTGTTGCAGAAAGTGAATATTTCGATCTGTCATAATGATAAATGGTACAGATGATGTTCTAGGGCTGAATGTCATGATGAATTTTCTTCTCTGTCTGTGTGCACAAAACCTGTTCAAGTAATATCAGGGGGTTCACATAGTACCATGTGCTGGTGGTGATTATGGCTATTTATGTACCTGATTTTCTGGTTACATTTGCCAAGGGTCAATTTTCAGTGGTTTACTGTAGTAGACACATATGTCTTAAGGTTTTATGCTACCCAATGCATCAATTTTGTTTGCATATGTCACTTGTCTGCTAGTCTTACTAATGGATTATAGATTTGACACATGTAAAGTAGTTGATTACAAATAGCCCATCTGCTTGTCTTGTGGTTAGTCCCACTACATGGGGTAAATTAGGACATTTCTTGATCGCTGGTGTTAAAACATTCAGCAGATTTCATTGGGGCTTGTGAAAACATGATCAAGTGGCTATAGTTTTATTGTCTTAGGCAGAGATACACCTTCTAAGGTGTTCTTAACTTGGATTCCACCTTTTGTGCTTGATTACCTGCATCACCTGGCATAGCAATATCGAATAATTTAATAAATTCACACTCTTTGATATAGGTTAAATTAGTTAAATAAAGCATTTTGCTGAATCTTATGTTAGTGATCTCCTTGTGGTTTTCTTTTCACTTTTTGTATTTTTTTGTTCTTTCTTTCCTTGAGTTTGATCTCTTCAAATTCTAGAAGTGGTCATCAGGATGGTGTTCGGTTTGTATGCATTAGATGAGGGTGCACGTAATTGGTGCGATTTTCAGTGCTTCACTTTCTCTTGTTTTTCCTCAGAGTACAAACTTGATCTCATAGTTATGACCCAGATAGAGGGAACATGACCCAGATAGAGGGAACAAGCGTTATTGAAATTGTATTATACTTTTAATTTTATGTCTGGATCAATTCCCGTAGGAATTCTGTTAGATTCCCCCTTTTTTTTTTATTTTGCCAATTTATCATTGTCTTGTTGTCTATGTCGTAGTTACCTCAATTCAATGAAGATACTGGAACCACCATCATCTGAGAATCACCTATATGATCCTAAACAAGATCATGATTCCTTTTTATTTTGGTGCAGTTGCAATCAGAAGGTTCACATATTATTTATTTTTTGTGGAATAATGGTTCAGATATGTTGTTCATTTTTTTTGTAATCTGGAAGATGAATTACTGACTTTCTTTCTTTCTTTTTTCTCTTTCCTCACAGCTTAGGAACTTGGTCTGGGCTACATCAAAACATAATGTCTACCTTATGTCACACTTTTCGGTCATTCATTGGTCATCATTAAGTTGTGAGAAGTCTGAAGTTCTAAATGTTTCAGGGCATGTGGCACCATGTGAGGTGCATATTTTCTTGTCTAAAATTTTGCTACATATCTTCTTCAAAACCTTTTCATGTATTTCAATTATGGCTGAAGTTTTTTTATTTTTTAAGATCATCTTGTGCAGAGGATTGTTGTATTCTTATTTTTTCTGCTGTTCTGTTTTGGTACAGAAACACCCGGGGAATTTATTGGAAGGATTTTCTCAGACTCAAGTTAGTACATTAGCAGTAAAGGATAAGTTACTTGTAGCTGGTGGATTTCAAGGGGAACTTATTTGTAAGGTAGTTTTCATCACTTGACTTAGATTACCTTACAGGACTTAATAAGAGTTTAGGAAGATGAAAAAATTTACCAATATTGCATGTGAATCTGCCAATCCGTGCTCCTTTCTTAGCATGTAATATTGTCACCCACTAATTGTGTAGTTATTGTTTCTATGGTTGAAACAACATATTTTCATCGTTGCTTGAACTTTTAAGTTGTTTTGCTGCATGTGGTGCACACTCATCAATCATTTTTAATTTATATTCCTGTGAATAGAGCACATTGTCTGCTTTCCACAAGGATAAACCCTCGAAGGTTGTTTAATATAACAATTAATGAGTTCTTTTTTAATTGGTGCTGTATAATATGCTAAATACTAAATAGTTTCATGGCTGAGATATTTTCTTGAGTTTCGATGGTACAACTGTCTAAGCCAATTATCATAAAGTAGCATATATTTGCAACCATCTGAGCAGTGGACTCCAACTCTAATCAGTTCTTAGATTGTCACATATTGAAGGTTTTGGTTATCGTCCTTCTACTATTAGACAAGAGCACAAATGATCATCTGACTACATGGTGGTCCAGTCCAAAATTTGGGTTTCTGCTAATATGCCTCTTTATTATATAACCCATTTTACTGACTTGGTTGTGAAATTCTTGACTTATCTCATCACCACTGGAAGGTCATAAACTCGTGTCATGTTAAATATATAAATTATATCCTATGCATTTAAGCCAGCTTTAGACATTATTTTGATGCCCCTGCAGTTTTGCAGCATCATGTCTGTTGGAGAATTTAATCACTTGTGACTTATTCACTTGGCTGCATGGCATGTCCCCATGCTGAAACAAATAAAAATGTCTTTAAAAAAAGTAAAAAAAGGGACTTGATAGATGCCTTATTGACCAAGTGCTAGGTGCTGGTACTGGTCAGACATGATATGTGCCGGCATGTAAAACATCAATACATCTCATGACATAAATAGTAAAATTTTGGTTCTTGACAGTAAGGCTCGAATTTTTTTTTCTTTTTTTTGGAATGTACTTCATTTATTTATGCGATGTTACTGACATGGGAGATGTTAGTTTTTGGATCGACCTGGAGTGAGCTTTTGCTCCCGGACAACTTATGATGACAATGCTATCACAAATGCTGTGGAGATATATGACAATTCCAGGTGTCTTATCGTTCTTTACACTCTGTTTGCTATTTCCCTTCTGAATATCGGTAGCTCACCCAGCTTAAAACATTGCAGTGGTGCTGTACACTTCATGGCTTCAAACAATGACTGTGGAGTTAGAGATTTTGACATGGAGAAGTTTCAGTTTTCCAAGCATTTCCATTTCGAGTGGCCAGTGAATGTAAGCCATAAATGTTCTTGTTTCTCCTGATGTGCATGCTTGTTTACAAGTGGTAGTCTGGGTAAAGGAATGTCATTGTTAGTTTTTATTGAATGCTTTGATTTGTTCTTTTTAAAAGTAAGAAGGGGGATAAACTCTCAGCTGTTTTGGGGAAAATTAATAAAAACCAATGATAAAAAAATGTATGGTAGGTAATGAACAACGTGAGTGGAGAAGAAAATGGCAGTTTTGATTATTGCCACGTTATATAGGATCTTGGTGCTTGATTGCTGTCAAATCTGGTGTCCTGGAAACAGTATATTTCACTTTTCTAATTACTGGCCGTGGAACCGTGGAACATGAAATGTTGTCCTTATTCTTCCAATTCTTTTGCCAGCATACAGCACTCAGTCCTGATAGAAAGCTTCTTGTCATCGTGGGAGATGACCCTCAAGGATTGCTGGTGGATGCTCATACTGGAAAGGTAATCAGCTTATTTGCCTTTATCCCACTGTGATCACTTTCACTACCATAGAATGAACTTCAAAAACCGGGTATGCTGATGCCTAGGTTCTTACAGACTATCCAGGTTTTGCATGGACACTTGGACTACTCATTTGCCTCAGCATGGAACCCGGATGGTCGAACATTCGCCACCGGTAACCAGGATAAGACTTGTCGGGTTTGGGATGTTCGAAACCTCTCCAAATCAGTTACTGTCTTGAGAGGAAATCTTGGAGCCATAAGATCAATTCGCTTCACCTCAGATGGTAGATTCATGGCAATGGCTGAGCCCGCAGACTTTGTTCACATTTTTGATGCGGGAAGTGGGTACGACAAGCAACAGGAATTGGATTTCTTTGGTGAGATATCAGGCATGTCATTTAGCCCGGACACGGAGGCTCTCTTTGTTGGTGTGTGGGACCGCACCTATGGCAGCCTCCTTCAGTACAATCGCCGCCGAGTTTACTCATACCTTGACTCTCTACTTTGAGTTAGGGTCTCACTCTTCTAGCACACATCTTCTGGTTTCATCTGCTTTGATGCCCTATGTTTGGAAAACTAGAAACAACACCCAATCTTCAAAGGTCATGAATGTTTCCAGGTTTTAGCTCAATAAAAATGGACTCAGGTTGGGGTGTATAAAGATGGGCTGTACGGTTGCTTGAAAGAGTGCACCGGTGAGATTTTAGGTGCTTGTGGGAAGCTCTCACCGTGCAGGGGACTGTAAGTTCTTACTAGACTGGCTAGCCTGGTATTCATGTAACCTTGGTTCTGTGGCAATCCTTTGTTGTCCAACTGTTTTGTTTGTTGTTGGTTCTTCTTGGTACTTAGCCTTGGTGGATTGGGCATTTCTTTTTTTTTTTTTTTTTGTAGAAATGGAAGAAGACCTATATGACAAACAGCAAGATAAGTTGACAGACAAGGTCCAAGAGGAACAGATGACAGTTGGTACCAAGAAAAAGACATACAAAAGGTACCCCTGCAAAACAAGACTGATTACAATAGTATATATGTTTATAGAGAAATTTACAGCAACTGTTAAATAAGAGCCTACCAAAATTAGCCAGCATTGTGGACAATGCAAAATATACAGTCTTGATAATAGAGGAACCGAACCATATGCCTATCAAATAGGATGCGATGGCAGCAACTGTGGAAGCATGAAACAGGAAACAGCTGAACCTGAGAAAAGTGGTGCAGAAGGTAACTTTTGAAGGTCTCAACAAAGTCCCTGGCAGGCTGTGTTAAGCATTATGAAGTAACGGTAAAGTAGAGAACAAAGAATTAACGACTTCTCGCGGTTGCCCATGCTTCATCTTGCAAATTGAATCAGGGAGACTCCCTCAACAGGGTGTACCCAGGTAGTAACATGAGAGAGATCCAAGCTGTTGAAGAAAAGGAAAAACGAGAGTTGTAAATCACTGGTCCTAGTAGCAATTCTTGGATTATCATGTGGGAGAAAAGAAAGTAGATTGTGTTCCTTGTGCTAATTTAGTTATAGTGTATCATCAGAGAGAGCAAGAAATCCATGGCACACTGACCGAAACATGTGAAGCTTGCAAAATAAGTACCCATTTCCATTGGTTGTAATAAGATTTGCCGCATCATTTGGGAGGGAGATATAATAATAACAGAAGCTATAAAATGTTTGAACCATTAAAATATTGAGGCACATAACATCATAAGCAGTGATCACCGGAATTGCCCGTTCCATGGGGCAGCTTAGTTGTGGGCCATTATCCAAAAGAAAAACCATAGTTGTGGGCCATTAAGTTGAAAGGAAAATGATGATGGCAACCAGCTTCAAACATATAAACTTTGAAGACTAACAGGCCATTCGCATCAGTAATTAAGACTTCGAAAACATTATATGGAAAAGTAAAGAAACCGCAGCCAAAGATATGCAGCATAGGAAGCATGCAAGATATCGAGCATTCCCATCAGTTGCATTCATTTGCAATACATCATCTCGGATGGTAAGAAAATAGCTGCCTTGAACTTCAATGAATAACAAGATTAAAACCTAGGAGTGTTTGTTGTAGCCCAAAGCTCAAATAAGGAACCTTCAAACCAGAATTAGATATTAGGCAGCATAAGGAAAATATGCAGCAAAGAAAATAAGCAAAGGCACAACTTTCCACATCATTAGAGATAGATAATATCAAAGTAGATAATAGCCCTCGGAGATGAAGTTTTAAAGATAGAATGTAGTGTACCACAGAAACACCAACTGCCATACCAGACATATCAGGTCTTGTGTTGAGCACGGTGAAGACCCTGATGGTCTGGATCTTCATAAATCTTACCAGCATCGAGAGGTGAAAAGTGGATATTGAATTATAGATTATATATTTCAAATAACATATCTTTTATTTCTAGGAAAAACCACTCCAATGCAGTCAGCCATAAGAAGGTCATAGAGTTTTACAAGTAATGTATCATTTGATGAAAGGTAACATCTCCATTAATTATCATTTTTGATATAAAGTCGGCTAATTTATTAGCTTCTTGAAGTATATGCAATGTCCTGTATATAAAAAAAATGGATAACCACATTTTAATATCAAGCAAAATTGGATATTTGTTATTCTTGTCTATGATAGGATTATTGATCCAGTTGATTACCATGAATGAATCTTCTTCCAACTAAAGGTCATGAACGTGTAGTTCATTAATGGCAATAGAGAGACTAAGCCATTAATTTAGCTTGAAGTACTAAAGTAAGGTGCAATTATTGATGCTCGGCTATGAGAAAATGGCTGGTATGGTCTCTAATGATAAAAGTCACTGCTGACACCTCGTTTGATACGGTTGCATTAGAGTTAACTTCAATAATCCCATAGGGAGGGGACAAGTATTAGACAATTTTTTTTTTTGTTGGTTGTTATGATGACTATTCAAGCTGCCCTGGTACCCGAACGAGATCATTATAGGGGGTTGACTAGAGATGATATACGAAGAAGCGCTTCTCATTAAGTGAACTGGGCTGGTGCTAATATTTTGAAATACTCATTTATTCTGAGCATCCCAAATTAACCGTGTAGTGGTTTTTGATAGGGGCATTGGGATGTTTTTGATCCTTACTAAGTTGAATGCATTGGAAAATCTTTTACATTCCATGCCACCTGGCTGGACTTGTTCAACTCGCTAGCCAATTTCTAATGGTGATAATCATCGGCAATGAAGTAGCATTCAAGATATGCAATTTAACAGACATGTATCATTAGTGTTATTTCAAGATGAGTTTATTTTTAGTTGATGCATCTTTTGCATTACTTCCACCGGAACTCGATATAAAAAGTGAAGGGTATCAATAGGGGTGTATCATACAAGAGTGGTAAAGGTGATGAAATCTAGGGTTTATAACAAATATTTATTTATCTTCTTTTATTATAGATTAGACTTGCCATTGGCGTCTACCTATTTGAACTCATTTGATTTGTGAAAAGAGAAGAGGGAAAAATGGCCAATGAAAAAAAAATGTAGGAACTCTTCTTATTTGGTTGTGTTGTTGCTAGATCACTCTCTGGGGAATCACGGTGGTGCCGAAATGTCTTCTGATCTTTTTCGATGAGTTCAGATGCTGCTTTCGGTAGTTTACCAATAAAGACCTGTAAAAGATCTTAGGCCCGGGATTACCAATAAGGATACTCTGATAGTCAAGTCAGTAAATGATGATGAAATGGGCAACAACAGTCAGAGCTACAAGTGGTGGTGACTATGAGGACATAAATGTGGCGAGCACTCAGAATGGCCTACCTTGCCAGGTGTCCCTCTTACTTATTTATAATATTGTATGGGGTTGTAAAAAAGTTACCAGGAGGTGGTCTCTAACGAGTATAACGGATCTTGATAGGTTATTAGGATCTTGTCTCCTGGAATTTCTTTCACTAGCATCTCTTCTATTTAGGTCGCCGATTCTATTGAGATGTCATCTTCCACGAACTCGCCCATCGACCATGTCAGCCGTATTCGTTGCAGTGGACACATGGAAATATTGGTATAGCTGGAACATGTGGGAGGCGACCGTAGTGGTCTCGATGCCAAGAGATAGCTAAGTGCTACAAGTGGACCTTGTTGAGAGAGGGCTAGGCATTGAGAATAGGTCAGGCACCGAAAGAGGGTATTGGGTACCAACTCTTGGGTGTGCCTGATCAAGCGGAGGCCTAGGTCAAGGCTGATTGAGCACCGACAAACATGGAAGTCGGCGTCAGCCATAAAGTTTTTCAGAGCTTCTATAGGAGGTGGTGGATGATGAAAAAGCTATTCGATCGCCTGGTGGCTGCCGATACCAATGAGTATCTCAGAACCGAGAAAGAGTAGTTGCCATAATAGATGTCCCCCACTCTCGAGTCTGGAATAGTATCGAGTTGGTCTATCGAGGCTTGTCGTTTTAGTAAATTGGGAGTAATCGCTTAACCAGCCCTAAGAGTTAGGTTTGTCTTTTCACTTTCTGGTCTTTAATTGCCATCTGGGAGTTGCTAAATGCCATCTCACCACTTCGGGGGAGGTGCTCTGCTATTTAAAGGGAAGCATTGAGATGGCGAAGGGGAGTTATTATCTCGGTACCTGAATAGGCATGCCACGATCCCTGAAAGTACATGTGATCACCATCGACCAATTAGGCGATGCCACATGGCCCATCAGCTATAAGCTTTAAATGTTAGGCACGGAGCTTGAAATAGAGAGGTGGTTGGATGGTTAGGCTTTCGAAGCATCGCGATCATACCTGCATGAGAGTGGTCCATGTGGCACAATCCAGAGGCCTCGAGAATGCCAAGTCTTGATCTCAATGAGCCGAGGGCTCTATAAATAGGAACCTCTTAGGCAAGTTGGAGGATCCTTGCCATTTCATTAGGCGATTATTGGAGGAGTTCCGTGCTCTCCTCCCTCAAAATCCCTTTCAAGCTAGTTTTTATTTTCCTTGTTTCTCTAGGTGTTCTTGTAGAGCTTAGGGTATTCCAGGGATTCCAGGGTGATCATCTCGGTCCCCATCTTCTTCTTTGTAGCCCTTCCTTTTTTTGATAATGAGAGTCACTCGATAGGACACCCTTTGAGGGCACTAAGCTTGCACATATCCCTCTATTAGGAAAATGAGTCTCCTGAGGGTCCTTCCAAAAATGTAAGTCTAGCAGAGGAGCATCCTTGTAGAGAAGGAGCCTCTGCTAAGAGAGGGAGCTCGGGAGAGGATAGAGGGGACTCAGTAGTAGAGGAACCCTAGGCCGGAGAGGAGGCCCTTGTCCCTCAGAAGAAAGGTTGGGCAAAAACTTGTCGAAGCTCGACTAGACCTTCCACAGGGTTAATGTCCAAGGTCTCGAATGTGACCGAGGAGGACATCGTCCGATTTTGAGAGACGTATAGGATTCTGGACAAGTTCCATCTCCATGCATTGAGACTAGAGGACCAAGTTGCCTGTGGTTCAGCCGGCTTCTTTGCCATATACGAGGAAGACCTTCACACTGGCCTATGATTCCCTTTGCACCCACTGATATGGGATGTGTTGCATTGGTATGATATCATACCTATATAGCTCAGCCTGAATTCCTTTCGAGTCTTGGCTAGCTTTATAATTTTTTGTCATTTCCATGGCATTCGCCCTCGGCTAACATTGTTCAGGGCCTTTCTCAAATTGAATAAACTTTCCAGGTCGAAGGGTTGGTACTTCTTTGGCCCGAGAAAAGGGAAGAAGCTTATAAAACTTTCTAGTTCCATTTACCATTGGAAGGCCCGATTCTTCTTTGTCTCGTCCGACCAACGTTGGAGATTTCGAACATCTTGGAGAGAGCTAGACACCTCTCCCAATCAAAATGATCGGGTAATCAATTCTAATAAGGAGGGTTTCAGATTGCTTTCTGACATGGAAGTCCTCCACTGAGGGAGC
Source organism: Areca catechu (assembly GCA_021397845.1). Taxonomy (NCBI): domain Eukaryota; kingdom Viridiplantae; phylum Streptophyta; class Magnoliopsida; order Arecales; family Arecaceae; genus Areca; species Areca catechu. The sequence continues at coordinate 30,401,688 of CM038045.1, forward strand.
TCTTGACTAAGCAAAATTTATATGACATCGAGTTGAGTTCGAACAACTCTCTTTGTAAGATTTCTAAGTTTTTCATCAGATTATTGCTTGAATCACATGCTGACTTTTATTTTATTGCAGCTATGAGGCAGCTATCGAACAATGTGATCTAGGCGACCATACTGAAGAGGCACGTCCTTGAGGGTAACAGGAAGAAGAAGGCCATCAATAAGTGATCGAAGACTTTGGGGCCATTGGTCAGGGCCCCTGTGGCAGTGACAAGGTCGGGCATCCCTCGAGTCACCATCATTCCCAAGAGGGATGTCGATCCCAGCAATGAGGAGGTCGAGGTCATACCAGCCCCCTCGACCACCATCCCGGTGTCCTGAGCAACCGTGACGGTGGTGTCAAGCTTGGGCCCTCCATTGGGGATGCCAGGAAAGGCATTGGTCACCTTGGGGGAAGCTGTGGCCCCTTCTTCGTCCTCAGGGTCGAGAGCACTTATCAACGAGCACGCTCGGGCCATGGACATGGCAGCTCGGCTAGACCATTCTAAGGTCTAGCATCGACTTGTCATCGATAGGGCCTTGGTAAGTGAAGAGCGGGCCAGAGTCATCGAGGAGTGCATCGAGGCTAAGGGTGATTGGGCTAGGGTTATCAAGGACCGGGCTAAGGCGATAGAGGCTCAGGCCAAGGTCACAAAGAGTCAGGTTGCCCAGGCAATGGAGCAATACAAGGACTTCGATGCCCAGTAGTCACTATCGGAGCCTACAACCTCGGGTTCAACGATTGCAAGAAGAAGGTTGCTGATGTTTTCTCGAGTCTTAACCTCCATCGAATCACTCTGACGAGCAAGCCATAGGAGGACGAAGAGGAGGACAAGGAGGATGAGAAGGAAGAGTGTCACGCCCCGGCCCGAGGCTCGAGCCAGGCATTGATGGCTGCATATCCTTAGGATTTCATCCCGTCGAATATTCAAGGCCTACATTTTAACTTTCAAATCTTTCAAAATATCAAAATAATAAAATAATAGTGAATCCAACTTCGTGACCACTAAACATAATGAATAAGTCAAATTCATCAAAAATTTACCAATCCCTAAGCTCCTCATAGCATAATCCCAAGATCCGACTACTCCATAGCATCTGAAAAAGGAAGAAAAATATAATGAATTACACAAGTCCAGTAAGTTATCATAACATCTAGTTTATAAAATATGAAATTCAAAGATTATCCATATAATATAATTCAATAAAATATGTCAGATCATAAATTTTTCAATATGCGCATTTAACAACAAAATATTTTCAAAACAAAATAACCAAGGATGGCCATTCACTCCCACTCTCGCTCTCCTAGTCCCTCTGACTATGGCCATGATCAGCCGGTGACTAGTCCCGAAAGAGACTAGATTTTAACTATACATACCATCCATCAGTCATGTGCTAGTGATTATCCCATTGAAGGTTCAAGAGGATACTAGCTCTGATATCACACGAGAAAATATGCATCCTCAATATGTGTTAGCGATCGCCTCGCCTAACTAGGCCCAGAAGGAAACTAACTCTTGACTATAATATCGTTTATCTATCATGTACGAGTAATCACCTTGTTGGAGGTCCAAAAGAAAACTAGATCCTAGCTCGTGTGATCATAGTCAGACTAGAAAGCACAACAACCAACAAACAATATATTTTTTGATGCAATTTAATACAATCATTTTTAAAATAAATGCATGTTTAACTAAATATTTTGCCAAATCATGTTCATGCAAAAAGTACTCACTTGATTAATATAACATTAATTAAGCCTTTAAATCAAATCAAGTATAGTAAAATATACTAGGATAGCGATAACTTATCTGATGCGGGATGATTAATTCATGCAAAGTATTTTTCTGTAATTAACTAAGGAGTTAGAATTTTAGATCCTGAATTTCAAGCCAAACTCAAAGTAAAGAATTCTAGAAAATCTTTAGAAGTCATGCATGCAGAAATAAATCCTAAAAGTTAGAAAAAACAGGATCACCAAGGTTTAAGAAAATCCTGGTAAGGCTGCTTTTCTGCAAGACCACTACTAGAAAGTCAAGGGGGTGTACTTGGCAACGGTTGAAGTGCTTGATAAAGATCGTGCACAAAGAGATCACTCTCGCTCCCGGATGCGGCCTGGAAAAGCAAGCTTCTGACCCTGCAGATTCGCGGCTTTCTGCTCGGTGATCCGAAGGCTGATCAGAAGGTATCCTCGGATTTGCGAGAACTGAAGGACCTGCAAATCACCATCTGCGAGTTAGAAAACAGTGTATGGATGAAGAAATAAATCAAAAATAGCAAGGGAAAGAGTGTTTTGTGTTGGGCGGCCAAGGCTTGGAAGGAGGGCGGCTAGGGTTTTGATGTTGGGGATGGAGGTAGGGCACAGGAACAAGGAGAAAATAATTCGCACACAGCTTGCACACAGCAGAGAAAGAAAACTCAAGAATTTTATTCATCAATAGTTCAGCAATTACATGAGGAGGGGAGGCTTTTAAATAGGCTTACAAACTTAGGGCTCAACTAAGGGTATTTGTGAGAAAATACATAAGTCCTAAATCCATACAAAGCCATAGACTCCTTTGATTGGTCTTCTCTCTCTCCCTCTCCTTCTCTTGGTCGGCCAAAGGGTGGTGACCCTAAGGGTGGCCGACCAAGGGGGGTGACCATAGGGTTGGCGCCCCTATTGGTACTCTTCATGGGCCTTGGGTGGCCCAACTTGCTTTAGGCTACAGTCCAGGGCTCTAAGCTGCGTTCCAGGATTCCAGGGTCTCCAAAGTCTCTTGCTAGGTCCTCCATAGCCTTCTAATGTGGTTCCATGACTTCAAGTTGACTAGGTCTTCAATTATCTTGAGTTTTCTACTTGCAAAATTTGACTGGACTCACTATAAAATTTACATGACTCAGAAAATGACTAGCTCAACGTGAACTAACTTGACTGATAAACTTAAAGGACTCAAAACTTGACTCAACTGACTTAACATAACCCAAGACTGATCCCAAAACCCTAATGGCATGGATCAAAATCCAAATACATGACTCAAATAATGAAAGGCCCAAAACAGGACTCAAGGAGCCATACATGGACTCATACGGACTAACCCACAAAACTCAAATGAGCTCACTCACCACAACTCAAATGAACTTACTCAAATTGACTAAACCCTAATTACAAAGTTTGACTCATACTAAACAAAAATTGGACTCAAATCCTAAATTCTAATCTGATGACCATAAAGGGTGGAAATGTCTCTGTCCAAATCGGGTGCTCTGATGTTCCCATCATTATCGAAAACTGATTCTATTAAGAACATGCAACTCAAATCCTAGATCTGACACTCCTTTATTGATAAAGAAGATGAAGGTTCTAACAAAATAAGTTATTTATACAATTAACTCTTAATCAAAAAAAAAAGATAAGGAAAAGAATTTTCAATCTGATCTAGGTCTAGGCTTGATTTAGATATCCATTTGGATCCGGTCGATGAGGATCAAGTTAATTAGCAGGGAAGTTATCTAATTATCCTATGATTAACATCCAATCAAAGAATTGGTTTCACAAAATTTAAATCTTCCTTTTCAAATATTTATTTATTTTGCTCTTCCTCTTCCTCTCTCTCTCCTCTTCCTCTTCCTCTTCCTCTTCCTCTCTCTCCTTTTCTCTCCCTTCTTTCTCTTTTCTTTCTCTCTCCTCTTCTCTCTCCTCTTTCTCTCCTCTTCTCTTTCTCTCTCCTCTCTCTCTCTCTTCCTCTTCTTTCTCTCATCTTCTTTCTCACTCCTTTATTTTTTTTCTTTTCTTCTCTTTTGTTTTCTTTTCTTCTTCGTCTGCTTCTTTTTTTCTTCTTTGGCTTGGCCCAAATGGGCCTTCCACAGTCCCAAAGAATTGAAGAAGAGGGGAAAGGAGGGAGGGGGTTCAAGAGGGTGGCTCGCCAGAGTATAGCCACCATAAAGTGGGGTTGAGGCAAAGCACTATTGGTGGTGATTTGGCCACCAATAGAGAACCAAGAGAAAGAATGAATGAATGGGGCTCCACCCCTTGCTACCACTGTAGCAGCGGCCAAAAACCAAAATAAATCATCAAGAGAGGAGGAAGCTTATCGACGAAAGTGAGGAGGGATGGGGAAGAAGGCGGTGGTGGCTCGGTTTGGCTCGATTTAAGGCGATGGGGGTGGGATTTAAAGAATGGTTTCGAAAGAAATAACTTCATCACACGATGAACAAATACGGCCATTCGAGAGTCCAGCCAGCCCTCATCTCTTTGCTGATGATCTCCCTTCCCTCCAAGATAGCCTTGCCGGTTCCGCCAGCAAGCTTTTTGCTCGAACAAGCAAGGGATGAAGTCTCCTATTTCAGTAAGTTAATTTTTTTTAATTTTATTTTGGGTTGAAGTCGATTGGATTTGATATGGTGACATCCGCTGACCTGGAGCATACGGGCAGCTACGATGACAGAAGACTTGCCACGAGAGCTCATTGGGCGAGCCCCCCATTTGAGGCTGGCTCCTTGCCGAGGTCAGCCCCCAGTCGAGACCGGGCTCATTGGATGAGACCCATGTCTGAGGCCAGCTCCTTGCCAAGGTCAGCCCCTGGCCGAGGCCAGGCTCATTGGGCGAACCCCCCTATCTAAGGCTGGCTCCCTGCCGAGGTCAGCCCCCGTCTGAGGCCGGGCTCATTAGGCAAGCCCCCCCATTTGAGGCCGTCCCCCTGTCGAGGTCATGTCTGTACCCCGGAGCGGAGCCCCCTGATATGAAGTTTCCGCCAGAGGAACATATATTTAAATTATGATGGAGCAGAGCCTAACTGCTCGTAGCTTTTTGCAGGCGATGCCAGAAGTACGACGTGGGTGCCCACATACCCCATGCCTATCGACGTACTGCCATGTCCACAGCCGCAACACCAATATCCGCTGACGGACGTGGTGCAACACTCAGAGCTTTCCTAAGAGGAGAATCCGGCCAAGGCCCCAGGACCTGTAGTCCTAGGCGATCTCTCCTGAAATAGAAGCGCCCCTACTAAAAGGGGCGTAGAAGCCAAGAAGAAGGCATGTCTCTCTGGTTGGCTCGCAAAGGTCTCTTTAGTTGGCTCGTAGAGGTCTCTCTGGTTGGCTCGTAGAGGTCTCTCTGGCTAGCTCGCTGGAGAGGACTCTCTCTCTTTCGGAGGCTTTCCTAAGGCCAGAGGGGTTCGACCCAGCCTCCGGAGGAAGGTAAGCACGCAAGGAAAGTGAGGGAGAGGTAAGTAGGCAAGCGACCAGGTGCCGCCGGGCGATCCACCGATCCGAGAAGCCTCCTCGCTCGCCACTCTCGATCCCTCTTTTCCATTCCTTTACATTCCTGTTCTCGAGTCACACCCTTCCGACGGACAGGTCCCCCAAGCCCTACGCCACAGAGGTCTTGTCTGTTTTCCTCGATCATCCCATTGACTTGATCATCAGAGTGTCCTCGCCGGAATCTCTAGCCCGGGTCTCCCCTGTCTTGCAGGAAGGAAGGAGTGGAGAGGGCCGGCGCGGCACGTGGCGGGTAGCCGTGGAGCGGGGCGAAGCGGACGGGTCCCCAAGAAGCCCCATCACGGTGCCCGACGGTGACGGGAGGACCACCCTGGTGCAGCCGAACTGCAGGCGGTGGCAATCTTGGCGGCAACAGATTGGCATGCCTGGAAGGGGACCAGTTTTCTAGATCCTGGCGACCAACAAATTGGCATGCCAGGAAGGGGAGAAGTTTTCAAGATCCTGGTGACCAACAGATTAACACGCTAGGTAGGGAGGCAGTTTTCAAGATTCTAGCGACCAACAGATTGGCATGCCAGGAAGGGGGAGTCTTCAAGACCACCCTCAACCCTGGGGGGGCAGGCCGGGGGGTACAAATGAAAAGACTAGTCATTCCCGAATGCTGGTCTCCTCCCATTCGCCCTCCAGCCAGAACCGGCCCCATCGATCTTCTTTTAAGCAGATGATCAACAAGTTCAACCCCTGTCTCTCCCCCTGAAGGAGCAACTCACTCCTATCCGAACGACCAGGGTCTAATGGGTAACTCTCTCGTCCTATCACCTTCATTATGTGAAAAGCTATGTGACAGGTCCACAAGAAAAGCTTCCATCTCGCCATCGATGGCAAGTATTGTAGTTTAACACCTGCCGCTGAGTTCACGGTCTAGGGATGTCAGCCGAGAGCCTGAGGGGCCCCCGCCATCTACCACTAGGCTCTCAGTTCAGTTCTTACCTTACTCACAATCAGGAAATGTCTGCAGCGACTCAATGAAGTCCCGCCATCTAATGCGAGGCTCATAGTTGGGCAATTGCTGTGTAATAGCCCGAAGATGTCCGCGAAGATCCCAAAAGGCCCCCGCCATCTACCGGCTGACTCTTAGTTCAGCTCTTGCCTTGCTCATAGTCTGAAGATGTCCGCGGTGACTCAACGAAGTCTCGCCATCTACCGCGAGATTCACAGCTTGGCATCTGCTAGGCAGACAGCCCGGGGAGGTTCACGGGGAACCCCGGCGGTCCCATTATCCATCGCTTGGCTCACAAGCTGGCACCCGCTGCACAAACAATCCTGGGATGTCCACAGCGATGCCAAAAGCTCTGCCACCTGACTTACAGCATGGTCAACTGACGAGTCGGGCCCTCTCGACGGGACCGCATCAAGGCTTCGATCTTGGAGCAGTCCACCACCTGGACAAGGATGCAAGACTCTTCCCTTAGTTATTAAAACTCACCTCCAGTGCAACCTTATCTTCCATTTGTGCAGGGACTCGTTCAACCGACTCCATGCTAGCCTAAGCCTAAAAACTCCCGAAGCCCGACACTTTAAGCCCGAAAACTCCCGAAGCCCGTCACTCTAAGCCCGGAAACTCCCGAAGCCCGGTAAGCCTGGAAACTTACGAAGCCCGGCACTATAAGTCCAGAAACTTTCGAAGCCCAGTACCCTAAGCCTGGAAACTCCCGAAGCCCAGCATTCTAAGCCTGGAAACTCCCAAAGCCCAGTACACTAAGCCCAAAAACTCCCGAAGCCCGATACTCTAAGCCCAGAAACTCCCGAAGCCTGATACTCTAAGCCTGGAAACTTTCGAAGCCCGGCACACTAAGCTCGGAAACTTTCGAAGCCCGGCACACTAAGCCTGAAAACTTTCGAAGCCCGGCACTTTAAGCCCAAAAATTTACAAAGCTCGACACTCAAGACCAGAAGCTCCACCAGCCTCTCAGCTCTAGTCGCCTTGCTCACAATCCAGAGATGTCCACTGGAAAACTTCAGAAGTCCAAGCCATCTACCGCTTGACTCACAGCTTGGCGCATCAGGCCCCTCGACCTCTTTCATCGAGCCTCTTGGCCTCCTTCACCAGTCTCCTCAGCCTCCGGTGCCAGGCCTCTCAGCCTCCTTCACCAGGCTCCTCAACCTCCGGCATCAGGCCTCTCGGCCTCCTTCATCAGGTTTCTCAGCCTACTCCATCAGGCTCCTTAACCTCCGATGTCAAGCCTCTCGACCTCCTTCATCAGGCCTCTCGACCTCCATCAGGCCTCCCGGCCTCCTCCTCCTTCATCGAGCCTCTCGACCTCCTTCATCAGGCTCCCCAGCCTCCTTTATCTGGCCTTTCGCCCTCCTTCATCAGGCTTCTCAACCTCCTCAGCCTCCAGTGCCAGGCTTCTTAGCCTCCTCCATCAGGCTTCTTAGCCTCCAGTGTCGAGCCTCTCGACCTCCTTCATCGGGCCTCTCAGCCTCCTTCATCTGGCCTCTCGGCCTCCTTCATTAGGCTCCTCAGCCTCCGACATCAGGCCTCCCGGCCTCCTCCTTCACTAGGATCCTCAGCCTCCAGTGTCAGGCCCCCTAGCCTTCCTCATCAGGCCTCTCGACCTCCTTCACCAATCTCCTCAGCCTCCGGTGTCAGGCCTCCTGGCCTTCTCCTTCATCAGGCTCCCCGATCTCCTTCATCAGGCCTCTTAGCCTCCTTCATCGGGCCTCTCAGCCTCTTTCATCAGGCCTTTCGACCTCCATCGAGCCTCTCAGCCTCCTTCATCAGGCTCCCCGGCCTCCTTTATCTGGCCTCTCAACCTCCTTCATTAGGCTCCTCAACCTCCGGCATCAGGCCTCCCGGCCTCCTCCTCCTTCACCAAGCTCCTCAGCCTCCAGTGTCAGGCCCCCTGGCCTCCCTCATCAGGCCTCTCAACCTTCTTCACCAGGCTTCTTAGCCTCCGGTGTCAGGGCTCCCAGCCTCCTCCCTCATCAGGCCTCCCGGCCTCCTCCATCTAGCCTCTCGGCTCCAGCCACCTTGCTCACAGTCCAGAGATGTCCACCAGAAAATTCTAGAAGTCCTGGCCATCTACCGCCTGACTCATAGTTTAGCGTATCAGGCCCCTAACTCGGCCTCTTCCATCAGGTTCCTCAGCCTCCAGTATCAAGCCTCCTGGCCTCCTCTTTTATTAGGCCTCCCGGCCTCCTCCATCAGGCTACTTAGCCTCCAGCATCATCCCACGGGAGCCGAAGGTCTAGAACGAACTTGAAGTGGCCCCATGCACATACTTCCTTGTTTTGAAGATCAAAGAAGGGGAAGAGAAAATGAAGACATACTGGAAGACAGAAGAATAAATTTTTTTTATTTGATCAAAAGTCTCTTGCATCAAGGGAGATCCCCGATAGGTAGGGGATCTCTCAGAAGGTAGATTACAAGTAGAGAGAAAGGGGAGCTCAGACCAATGAACAGGTTCTCCCCTGGCAATGACCCCTACCTCCAGAAGTATGCCGGCCTTCTCTGCTATGGTGGATGCCCTTCCTTAAGTGTTTCGCTCACCATCAACTGAGGAAGAAGCATTCCTCCACCACCGCCTTTACCATGCCATCCTTGGAACTCATGGATCCTGTGATTCCAAGACCAGCTACAGCGGCTCCCCGTTAGGCTCCCTTTTGCGGCACCATAATGGTCACGGCCTCCTCCACGATGACCACCGCCCTGGCCATTGCCTCATCGTCAAGGACCTCCGATCTCGAGGGAGGCATGAGCAGCCTCTTTCTCCCTCTTCAGCTCTGCTACCCCCATTTTTGAGAGCAGCCTCTTTATCTCTCCTACGGGGGTCCTCACTGGAGGAAATTTCGAGCTTGGCAGATTTCTTCTCCATCGTAGATGTCCATGCCTTGGTTTCGTCCGATCGCCCCCGAAGAAGTGAAAAGACTCCCTCTCTCCCTCTGCCTCCTCGATCGGGGGACTGGAGTCCATCAAGGGCCCTCCTCTGGCGCAGCTCGAAGGCGAGGGGAGGGAAGAAGGGAAAAGCATGGAGGAAGGAGAAAAGCGCACTATGGAATGTTGCACATTGGCACCCAAAAGATCTGTTAAAAAGGCACGGTGGCAAGCCCCTCACAGCAAAGGCCATCGCATGACTCTGCTTCATCTCGATGCAGAGCATGTGCCCCTTTTGCTTCCTGTCCAATGGGAGATCATCACGTGGCCCTTCAGGATGCCCTAGATAGGCCAAGCCTGCGATCATCGCTTTGGTTCAAACGAAGCAGTCATGTTGCCTTAGTGGTAAACTGAGCGGAGCGTCGCCTCGTTTATACCAAGGGCATGATTTTTGGGCTGCAGGCGCCCGACGCATTGATGGCATCACAGGAGCATTCCTTACATCAGCGGTCTCATTACTCCCTTCACCCCAAGCACTGTTGCACCCTTAAAGCTCGGGAGTGGGGGGCATCTAATGTGGTGACATCCACTAATGTGGAGCATACGGGCGGCTACAATGATAGAAGACTTGCTACCCGGGCTCATTGAATGAGCCCTCCATTTGAGACCGGCTCCTTGCTGAGGTCAGCCCCCAGTCGAGGCCGGGCTCATTGGGCGAGCCCCCCATCTGAGGCTGGCTCCTTGCCGAGGTCAGTCCCTAACCGAGGTCGGGCTCATTAGGCGAGCCCCCCTTCTGAGGCTGGCTCCGTACCGAGGTCGGGCTCATTGGGTGAGCACCCCCGTCCGAGGCCGACTCCCTACCGAGGTCATGCCCGTACCCCGGAGCGGAGCCCCCCGATATGAAGTTCCCATCACAGATATTTAAATTATGGTGGAGCAGAGCCTGACCGCCTGCAGCTTTTTGCAGGCGGTGCCAGAGGTATGACATGGGCATCCCTAGACCCCATGCCTATCGATGTACTACAACATCCACAATCGCACCACCAATAGCCACCAATAGATGTGGTGCAATACTCAGAGCTTCCCCAAGAGGAGAATTCGGCCAAGGCCCCAAGACCTGTAGCCCTGGATGGTTCTCCTGAAATAGAAGTGCCCCTCCTATAAGGGGCCCGGAAGCCAAGAAGAAGACAGGTCTCTCTGGTTGGCTCGCATAGGTCTTTCTGGTTGGCTCGCAGAGGTCTCTTTGGCTGGCTCGCTGGAGAGGACTCTCTCTCTCTCTCTCAGAGGCTTCCCTAAGGCCAGAGGGGTTCGACCCAGCCTCCGGAGGAAGGTCAGGAAGGTAAGCACACGGGAAAAAGCGAGGGAGAGGTAAGCAGGCAGGCGACCAGGAACTGCCGGGAAATCCACTGATCCGAGAAGCCTCCCCGCTCCCCGCTCTCGATCCCTCCTCTTTTCCATTCCTTTACATTCCTATTCTCGAGTTGCACCCTCCCAGCGAACAAGTCCTCCAAGCCCTACGTCGTGAAGGTCTTGTCTGTTCCCCTCGATCGTCCCACTGACTTGATCATTGAAGTGTCATCGCTGGAATCCCCGGCCCGGGTCTCCCCTGTCTTAAAGGAAGGAAGGAGCGGAGAGGGCCGGCATGGCATGCCGACGGGCAGCTGCGGAGCGAGGTGGAGCGGACGGGTCCTCGAGGGGCCCCATCGCGATGCCCGACGGCGATGGGAGGAGCACCCCGGCACGGCCGAGCTTCAGGTAGCAGCGATCTTGGCGACAATAGGGACTATCGACTTCAGCCCAGAAAATGGCCCACTGGCCTGGGTTCTCACAAAGAGCCTGTGCAGGTCATCGATGGGGATGGTGCCGATGAAGAGGTTTTTGAGGTCCCCACATTTGGGGTTCTTGAGGTGGCGAAGGCTTTAGCTAGAGTTCCGTTAACTGTGACAACCCAGGAGGCCGCTGCTATGGCTAAGCCTGTAGAGAAGTCTGGCACCACTTCGAGAGAGTAATATCGAGAGTGGTTTAGCTTCTTTTTTTCTTGTATTTTTGGTTTCTTTTTCGAGATCCCTTGACCTGAATTTTGTCTTGTTGGGCCTCTGGTTTCTCATTGTAAATATTTCATCAAATTTAGAAATAAAATGCTTTCTTCTTTTGTAAAGATGATGTCTCTTCTGTGTTTATCCAAATTCTTTTAATTTTTTCAAAGTACCCTATCGAAGTCAGGGTCGGGGTAGAGAGAGGGTCAGTTTCGCTTATTGTCCAAGTGGGATTATCTGATAATTGAATCAGGGGATGTTTCTCACTGAACACCAATGCTTAGGAAAACTCCTTTGTCATGCAAACCATGAGTTACTCCTGTCTCAAAATTTTTTGAAGTATTTAATTGGTGATAGAGCCAGATGGTTGGAAGTTGCCCGAGTAGAGGGTTACTTTGGTGAAGTTACCTAATTTAGGAGTTACTTTGATGGGAGTTACCCAATTTGGGAGTTACCTTGATGGGGGTACCTAAGTTGGGAGTTACTTGATTTGGGAGTTATCTTAGTAGGAGTTACCCGAGTTAGGAGTTATCCTGGTGGGAGTTACTCGATTTGAAAGTTATCTTGGCAGGAGTTATCCAATTTGGGAGTTATCCTAGTGAGAGTTGCTCGAGTTATGAGTTACCCAAGATGAGGATGGTTAACCGATCATCTCCTTCAATCGATCATAGATTAGTCAAGATTTCGGTGGGCTTGTACGAAATCACCACGAGTGACTATGAAATCAAGCAATCCTAAGAGACATTGTCGAAGGAAGTTCTCTTGCATTCATCGATGTGAGAGATTACATCATCAGTAGTACATCTAGATATTGTCAGCATTCCATATTCGAGGAATAGGAGTTTCGTTGAGGTCTTCAATCTAGTAAGCTCCTCAATAGGAGGCTTTAATTACCCGGTAGGGGCCTTCTCAGTTAGGGTCTAGCTTGCCATGCTTCATGGATCTCGAGATTTTGGGTCGTCACAACATTAGGTCCCCTGAATGGAAGGTCTTGAGCCTTGTATGTGAGTCATGGTATTGGGTGACCCTTTGCCGGTAAGCATCCACTTTCAGGTGGGCTCGACCTCAGATTTCCTCTAGAAGGTTGAGAGTGGACCTTAACTAGTCTGAGTTAGTTTCTTCATTAAAGTTTCTCATTTGCACAGTCAGGAGCCCAACTTTAATAGGAATTACTGTCTCAGTGCTGAAAGCCAAATTGAAGGGAGTTTTGTATGTAGAAGTCCGTGGGGTCGTGTGGTATGCCCACAGCATCCCAGGTAATTTGTCTATCCATCTGCCTTTTGATTTGTTCAATTTAGTCCTAAGTCCTTGGATGATGGTCCAATTCGCGACCTCTGTTGTGTCGTTAGTCTGCAAGTAACTGACAGACATGAATTGGTGCAGAATATGGAGCTCGATGTAAAAATTTTTGAAAGCTTAATTGTTGAATTGCCGGTCATTATCGGTGACGATGGTATGTAGGAGCCCGTACTGGTAGATTACTGACTTCCAGAAGAAACTCCTAACCATGGTTTTGGTGATATACGCCATTAGCTCAATCTCTACCCATTTAGTGAAATAGTCGATAGCGATAATAAAGAACTTTTGTTATCCAGACATCGGGGAGAAGGGACCAAGTATGTCTATTTTTCATTAGACCAATGACCAGGGGGAGGGGAGCTAGCTCAGCTCGCTTGCCGACAAGTGCTATATGTTGGCGAAGTGTTGACAGTGGATGCACTTCCAAACAAGCTTCGTTGTATCTTTGTGCATAGTCAGCCAGTAGTATCCTTGCCTAGGACTTTATAAGCTAAGGACTTGGCTCCCAGATAATTTTCACATATTCCCTCGTGCATTTCTTGGAGTACATAGTCAGCTTCATCATACCGCACATCCTTGAGAAGTGGAAGAGAAAAGGATTTTCTATGGAGTCATCCATTTAGCAGCATGAATTGGAAGGCCTTCCATTTGAACCTTTTATCTTCATGAGAGTTGTCAGGGATAGTACCATCAATCAAGTATTTGACAAAGTTGTCCATCTAGCTTGGCTCGTGGTCAACTTGGTGGATTTTTTCGATCTCAATGCTTGGGACTTTCAGATACTCTATATAAACCTAGCTGAGCGAGCTGTCTACCACCATTGCCAGCTAAGAGAGGGTGTTGGTGCAGGCATTCTCACGTTAGGGGATGTGAAAGATGCCAAAGTGCTTGAGTGCCACCATCAAGGTGTGCACCTTGACCAAGTACTTGGCCATCATTGGATTCTAAGCTTTGTATTCGCTAATCATCCATCTCATCACCGGAAGTCAGTGAAAACTTTCAAGTGCTCTACTCTAAGATGTTTTGCAAGTTTCAAGCTGATCAAGAAGGCTTCATATTTGATCTGGTTGTTGGTCACCTTGAATGAGAGGCGCAAGGCAAACTCGGTGACCATACCTTCAGATTTAGTGAGAATCAGCCCAGTTCCACTTTCTTGAAAATTTGAACCTCCATTTACATGCAGGATGTAGGCTGTTACTAGGTCGGGTTGCTTGGTGGAATGCTCAGTAGATGCCTCCCCAGGCACGTCATCCAGCTAGGTGCACGATATGAGAAAGTCGGCCAAGACTTTATGCCTTTGTAGATAAGCGTAGACGATACGAAATGTCAAATTCTCCAAGCTTGATTGCCCACTTCACCATCTACCTAGAGGTGTCCGGACATTGCAAGATGGCATGGAGTGGTTGATCCGTGAGGATAGCTATCGGGTGCGCTTAAAAATATGGCCCGAGATGCTATGCAGATGTGATTAGTACAAAAACTATCTTTTCAGATTTAGAATACCTCGTTTTTATATCGTGCAACACTCGACTTGTATAATATATGGGTCTATGAATCCCTTTGTCCTCTAACCGAACAAGAACAAAGCTAACCACCTCTTAGGAGATGGTGAGGTATAAGTATAATTCATCTCTGAGCTCAGGTTTAAAGAGTAAGGGCAAAGAGACAAGGAAGTTTTTTAAATTATCAAATGCCTGTCGACATTCCTCCATTCAATTGAAGCTGTTCATCTTCTATAAGGTTTTGAAGAATGACAAGCATCGCTTGGCTAACCTTGAGATGAATCGGCTCAGAGTGGCTACATGACCGATGAGCTACTACACCTCCTTGTTAGACATTGGGTGCTGCATATCCAAAAGGCCTTTGATCTTCTCGGGTTTGCCTCTATATCTCGGCAAGTGACCATAAATCTAAGAAACCTTCTAATAGTGATGCCGAATGCATATTTAGTTGGATTCAACTTCATACGATGTCAGCAAAGAGTGTTGAAGGCTTTCTCTAAGTCTCCAACATGATAGACTTCTTCAGTACTTTTGACAAGCATGTGTCGACATAGCCTCCATATTATGATCGATTTGATCTTTAAAGACCTTATTGATAAGACTTTGGTATGTGGCCTCTATATTTTTATAACCGAAAGGTATTAATTTATAATAGTATGTACCTTTATCGATTATGAAGGTCGTGTTTTCTTCATCCATGGAAGCTATCCTTATTTGGTTGTAACCCAAGAAGGTATCCATAAAGCTGAGCAGTCTATGACCTGAAGTGGCATCGACTAACTTTTTCACCATGATGATGTTGGCCAATCAGCTGAGATAATGGGCTTCCCAAATGAGCCCGATGGCCAAGAGTTTGTCGACTTCTTTATTGATGGCTTTCTGTCTCTCGAGGGTGAATCTTCTCTTTTTCTATCGAACAGGTTTGAAACTCGGGTTGATATTCAGCTTATGGATGATTATTTCTGAAGAGATTCTTGACATGTCCAATGTTGAACAAGCGAAGATATCCGTGCTTCAGTGTAGGAATTCTAGTAATCGATTTTTTTGGGCTTGGGCTAAGATGCCCTAATCTGTACAGTTTTCGTGGGGTGGGTCATCGTCCAAGAAAAAAGATAGGAGACTCTTGGCAGGCTCATCCCTTTTCTTGAGTTCTCTTTGGTCCAATAGCTCGGTAGGTTGATAGGCCACGATGTTATCGTTAAGACACCATGGCTATCAGTTTAAATTAACCGACTTTTAATAAAATAAAAATAGGTAGATAGTAGCAGGTTGGGTCGAATCCATGGAGAAGGTAGTGCTTATGATATTTTGAAATCCTTGATTTTTATAAAATAAAATAAAATTTGAAGTTGCGAAAATAAAATTTAAAAGTGCGATAGAAAAATAAAATTGGGATACGGTCGATCTGCTAATTAGATCTAGCATCTACTTGCAATAAAATAAATATTGCATTAAAAAAAATTCAATTACAAGAAATTGAAAATAACTAAATAAACTAAAAAAAACTGGAACAAGGACTGGAAGTAGATTGGCACACCCTCATCGGAAAGATGGTCGATGAACTTCCTTCTTCCTTCATGCTTCTTATAGCGAACTGGCTTCCTCTACTTCTTCCTCCTTGGATCTTGATCTGGAAGATGGAGTAGGCTCGAAGATGGTGTAGGGGACAGAACTCTCCTCTAAGAAACCTCACTCTTAAAGGCCAACCCGCAAGCCAAAGTTAAACCCTCTACCCTATACCATACCCTCTCTCCAGGATGCTCTCTTCTGTATCCCAGGGGTCCTTTAAATAGAGCTCATACAGGACTTCATCTAGGTCAAATTTGGACTCAATCAGGCTCCAAATTAGCTAGATATCATCAAAAAAAATTTCTCAGCTGTTTGATCAGTTGCTTGATGGATTGATTGACTTCGTTCTCCTTTTTTCCACCCAGAGTTCAGAAGGGACTCCAACCACCAGTTCTCTAAATCCCTGGATCTATGGGACTCCCTTTTGGACTATGACTCCATTACGAGCCTCACCCATGGCCGGTGATGGCAGTGGTGAGCGGCGGAGGCGGCGGTGGTGGTGGTGGTGGAAGGTGAGCGGAGGGGCGGTGAGCTGGGTAGACAACAGAAAAATCATGGAACAAGGGAGGAGCAGTGATCGATGGATGTGATGAGGATCGGGCAGAGCAGGTGGTGGCATCGGGCATCTTCTTTGGTCGACGAGGAAGGAGGAGAGTGGCTCGGGATGGCAAGGGGTGGCGGTGACGGTGTGGAGGATCGAGCTGAGGGAAGACCGATGTTGGGTGGCTGATCGACGAGGGAGATGCTCGGTGGCTTCTTGGCGACAAGCTGATGGTGGTGGCTTGGAGACGGTGGTGGGGGATTGGAAGTCGACAGTGATGAGGAGGCTATGGCATGGTGGCCGACTTCAACAAAGGCTTCCCGGTGGCTCTTTGGTGGCTTTTCCGACGAGGGGTGGCTCCCAGCGATGAGGGGGATAGCTCCAGCAACTTCTCCTACGAAGATAGGGCTCGGGAAGGGTGATGGTCCATAAACAAGGTCCATGGACCGGCAACCATGGCTGCCTGTGGACTAGACGCGATCCCGTAGACCGAGCGGCCAGGCTATGGTGGACCGGCTGCTTCAAAAATCGTGCATTTCTTATATAAACTTTCAAAGTTCGATTTTGGGCCCATCTGAACTTCGATTCGAGTGCCATTTATACCATTGGACTTAAAAAATTGAGCTCTTTGTAATGACAGTCTTCTTTCTTATAAATAATATATAAAGTATCAATTTAATATAAATAAAGATAGTTTAATTATTAAATTAATACTTTTATATATTTATAAAATATAATTATCACACCCTCCAACTTGAACTTTGCCCATCCTCGAGTAAAGCAGATGAATTAGCTATGTATATAAACTCATCCTTGAATTGAAAGTTGACTTAGGCAGTCCTAAAGGCAGCCGATATCCGGCGGCCAGACCGTTAAAGAGGTACTTCATTGGATCACTGAGTCGACCTAATTAGTGGTTGAGTGTTGACCATAGAAATCTTTAGAGATCTTCCTTACCATCTTCCCAACTTACTTTGGTCCCTTTTTTCTTTTTTTTTTTTTTTTTTTTTTTGAGGAGTCTAGTGCAATGTCTTGATCTCTTAAGTATTAGCATCCTCACTTTTTGACGCGAACCATAACGCTTAGGCGATGGGGCCTAGTTACTCAGTAGGGTACCATTACTTAACAGATCTCTTGATCTTCTCACCTTTTGATGCGAACCACAATGCATACTTAGACGAAGGGGCCCGGTTACTCAGTAAGAGTTCAAGAAGAGCTGTGAGGTTAGACTAACTTTCTTTTTTTTGGACTTTTCAATATTTCCATCCTAACTCTCAATAAGCAAATTCTTTATTGAGATAAGAAGGGAGAGAGTTCTGGAGTCACTCCCAAGATTTAGCTTGGTCAACACCCTACTACTTGTTGGATTTTCTTAGTGATTTGCTCCTTAGTATCTCTAAAGCTATCTAGTCCATTAATCAATCATTGATTAAGGCACCTAATTAACTTTGATATGGCGATATCCATTGATGTGGAGCCTACACAGCTGGCAGCCGCATGAACGGGGACTACCACCTGGATGCGGCCCCCTGGGTGGAAGGCCAAGGGGAGCCCTCCTACCGATGTCAGCTCCCAACCGGAGTCGAGCTCATAGGGCGAGCCCTTCGTTTGAGATCAACTCTCGGCCAGGGTCGTGCTTATGCTACCGAAGCAAGCCTTCCATCTGAGGTCAACTCCCGGTCGGGGTCGAGCTCATAAAGCAAGCCCTTCTGCCAAGGTCAGCTCCCAACTGGGGTCGAGCTCATAAAGTGAGCTCTCTTGCCAGGGTCAACTCCCGGTCGGGGTCGTGCTCACACTGCTGAAGGCGGACCTCCCGAATGGAGATCCTTCCTTACCATATGAAGGCCAGAATTCCTGCCAGTGATAAAGGAGGGAAAGATCAACAGGAATTCAAATCATGGCATGGAGATCCCTATCCACCTGCAACCCCCGGAAGGTGGCGCATGCCCTGCCACCAATGCTAGCTCTGTGACATGCCGCCCGCATGCTCTACACAATGTAAGCCCCGTCAAACCAGGGCCCCATAACATGCCGCCATGCCACTACCATATGGCCAGAGGACGCTAACCCAAGCAGTACGAGACCCAGAGTTTCCTTAGAAGGAGAATCCTGTCAAGGCCATAGGCCCTGCAATGCTCGGGCGGTCCCTCCAGGAATGGAAACTTTTTGCCATGGCATGGGGCTCAGTGGCACAGCACCTGCCCTCTTAAGAAAAAAATAACACCCCCAACAGGAGGAGAGAAGAGGACTCAAAAGAGGACCGGTCTGAAGAAGGAAAGGAGGGGCGAAAGACTCCAAGGGGGCTCCGAAAGGTCCCCCAAATCGCCTCCTCCTTCGGAAGGACCAGTCCGAGAGGCGGGAAGAAGGAAAAGCCACGAGCAGCTGCAAGCCCCTCCAGGGAAGACACTGCGAGAGGGCACACTAAGAAGGACACCAGGACACAGCCAGAAAAGAGAAGGAAGGTAAGTGAGTGGGAGGGGGAGAGGTAAGCAAGTAGCCAAAAGCCCAGCAACCAAGGGATCGGTTGGAGCAATCCTCCCCGTTCCCCGCTCTCCATTCTCTCTTTCTTTTTGCTATTTGATCATTATCATCTTGTCACCCCCTGGGGTGAGGGAGTTCCCCAAGCTCTCCACCTTAGAGGTTCTGTTTTCCTTGATCGTCCCACAAACTTGATTGTCAGAGTATCCTCGCCAGAATTCCTGGCCCGCATCTCCTCTATTTTGTAGGCCGATCAGACCGAAGAGTCAACCCCCGAAGAGGAGGAAGTGATCTTGGCAGGAGGAGGCACCCGATGCATTGGTGATGCACCGGAGCTACAGGCCACGATGATCCAGGCAGCAACAGATTGGCACACCAGGAAAGGGGGAGTGGTAGATGATTCATGAGCTAAAAGGATCTTGGCTGAGGTTGAGGATCTAGGCTCTCCAACTGATGTAACGACAGTAGCCGCCTCCCTGGGGGGTAGGCAGGGGACACGAGAGCTCCCTCTTGGGGGCCCGACCAAATAACAAGAAGATAGGGATCCAATGATAGCAAAGAGAGGGGCTTGTGTTCATGGTCTTTTCAAACACTTGCCACCTTTGGCGGCACTCTCCAGTTAGACCAGGATCCAGGCAGTCCCCTACATGTGGGGCTTCCATCATCTCATGCAAGCCTACCGGGTAACTCCCTTCCCCACTATCTTTGTAATATGAAAACTATGTTGCAGGTCTACACGAGAAGCCCCTGTATCACCATCAATGGCGAGCATTGCAGCCTCGCTCACGGCCCGGAGATGGCAGCGGGATGCGCGTGGCTCACAATGGGGCAAACCAACAAGAGACGGGGCCTGATCCTAGGGGCCAGCCTATCGATAAAGAATAGTGCGCTATTGCAACCTCTGAAAAAGGACCCCAACAAGGGGGTCGAAGCCCAGCCGGGCAGAGCCTACTACCTCGCCGATCCCGGTGCCTCCCGATGCTTATGAACCTGGAGCATGAGCAATTTAAGAGAGCACTACCAATGATGTAAAACTTCTTCTTAGTTATCTAAGTCCCTTTTTCGTGGAACTTTATCTTTCACCTATGCAGGGACGCCTCCGTCCGACTCAAAGTCCGATGGACTCAAGCCAGGCCCTCCATCAGGCCCGCACTCCTTGCCGTGCTCACAATCCGGAGGTGGTGGCATGGCAACCCGTCATCTGCTGCTTGACTCACAGTATGGCACACTCAAGCCGGACCCCCCATCAGGCCCGCACTCCTCATTATTCTCACAGTCCGGAGATGGCAGCTGGGCAACCTACCATATGTCGCTTGACTCATAGTGCGGCACACTCAAGCCGGGCCCCCCATCAGGCCCGCAATTCTCGCTATGATCACAGTTTGGAGGTGGTGGCAAGGCAACCTACCATCTGTCGCTTGACTCACAATGTGGCACCCTCAAGCCGGGCCCCCCAATAGGCCCGCACTCCTAGCCATGCTCATAGCCCAGAGATGGCAGCAAGATGCCATTTACAGCGTGACTCACAGCATGGCACACCTATAAGTCTGGTGCCCCATAGCCTCATGGCCGTGCTCATTGCCCGGAGGCAGCACCAAGATACCGTCTACCGCGTGACTCACAGCATGGCAAATCGAGAAGCTCGATGCCCCCAGCCTCGCTCATAGCTCGAAGGTGGCTGTAGGATGCCGTCTACTGCATGACTCACAGTGTGGCAGCTCCTCATCAATAAGCTGGGTCCCCTAGCAGGCCGGCACTCCTCACCGTGCTCATAACCCGAAGGTGGCACTAAGATACCGTCTACCCCATGACTCACAGCATGGCAAAGCAATAAGCTCGGTGCCCCACAGCCTCATGGCCATGCTCACTGCCCAGAGGTGGCTCTAAGATGCCATCTATCGCGTGACCCACAGCATGGCAACTCCTCATTAATAAGCTCGGTGCCCCATAGCCTCATGGTCGCACTCACAGCCCAGAGGCGGTACCAAAATACCGTCTATCACGTGACTCACATCATGATAAATCGAGAAGCTCGGCACCCCCAGCCTTGCTCACACCTGGAGGTGGTGGTAGGATGCCATCTACCGCGTGACTCATAGCATGGTAGCTCTTTATCAATAAGTTGGGCCCACTCCAGTAGGCCCGCACTCCTCACCGTGCTCATCGTCCGGAGGTGGCGGTAGGGCAACCTGCCATCTGTCGCTTGACTCACAGTGCGGCACCCTCAAGCCGGGCCCCCCAGTAGGCCCTCACTCCTCGCCGTGCTCATAGCCCGGAGGCGGTAGCAAGATGCCTTCTATCGCTTGACTCACAGCATGGCAAACCTATAAGTCTGGCACCCCACAGCCTCATGACCGTGCTCACAGCCCGAAGGCGGCACCAAGATACCTCTACTGCGTGACTCATAGCATGACAAATCGAGAAGCTCGGTGCTCCCAGCCTCGCTCATAGCCTAGAGGCAGCAATGGGATGCCATCTACCGCATGACTCATAGCATGGTAGCTCCTCATTAATAAGCCGAACCTCCCAGCATGCCCGCACTCCTCATTATGCTCACAGCCCGGAGGCGGCACCAAGATGCCATCTACCACATGACTCATAACATGGCAAAGCAATAAGCTCAGTGTCCCACAACCTCATGGCCATGTTCACAGCCCGGAGGAGCCACAAGATGCCATCTACCACATGACTCGTAGCATGATAAATCGAGAAGTTCAGCACCCCCAGCCTCGCTCACAACCCGAAGGCGATAGCGGAATGCCATCTACCACATGACTCACAGCATGGCAACTGCTCATCCTCAGGGCGGGCCCACTCCATCAGGCCCGCACTCCTCACCGTGCTCACGATCTGGAGGTGGTGGCAGGGCAACCCGCCATCTATCACTTGACTCAGTGCGGCACCCTTAAGTCGGGCCTCCCAGTAGGCCTGTACTCTTAGCCACGCTCACAGCCCAGAGGCGGCATCAAGATGCTGTCTACCACATGACTCATAGCATGAAAAATTAAGAAGCTCGATGCCCCATAGCCTCATGGCCGTGCTCACAGCCTGGAGGCAGCACCAAGATGCCATCTATCGCGTGACTCACAACATGACGAATCGAGAAGCTCGGTGCCCCCAGCCTCGCTCATAGCCTGGAGGTGGCAGCGGGATGCCATCTACCACGTGACTCATAGAGTGGTAGCTCCTCATCAATAAGCTGGGCCCTCCAGCATGCCCTCACTCCTTGCCGTGCTCACGGTTCGGAGGTGGTGGCAGGGTAACCCGTCATCTGTCGCTTGACTCGCAGTGCAGCACACTCAAGCTGGGCCCTCCATCAGGCCCGCACTCGCCGTGTTCATAGTTTGGAGGTGGCGGCAGGTCAACCCGCCATCTATCACTTGACTCACAGTGCAGCACCCTCAAGCCGAGCCCCCCAACAAGCCCGCACTCCTAGCTGCGCTCATAGCCTAGAGGCGGCACCAAGATGACATCATCGCATGACTCACAGCATGGAGAATCGAGAAGCTCGGCATCCCCAGCCTCGCTCATAGCCCAGAGGTGGCAACGGGATGCCATCTATCATGTGACTCATAACATAGCAGCTCCTTATCAATAAGCCAGGCCTCCTAACAGGCCCGCACTTTTTAGAGGAGCTCACAACCCTGAAGTGGTGATAGTGCAATCCGCCATCTACCACGAGGCCCGTAGCTAGGCAATCTTCAAGCTGGGTCCTTCCGACAGACCCGTGCTGAGCCACCTCGCTTACAGTCTTGAGATGCAGTTGGGGATTCCTGGAACCCTGCCATCTACCTCATGACTCACAATTTGGCACCTATAAGCCGAAAAACTCATGAAGCCCCGCACCCACTACCTTACTCATAGTCTGGAGATGTCCACCGGGAAACTCCAGAAGTCCCACCATTTGTTGCTTGACTCATAGCATGGCAGACTGAGCTGGGATATTCTGGAAGACCTACATCTAGTTGCCTTGCTCATGACTCGGGGATGTCGGTGGGAAATCCTTGAACTCCCACCATCGACTGCTTGACTCATGGCTTGGCAAACTGAGGAGACCCCCTAGAAGCAATTCAAGCCAAAGAAAAGAAAAATGGCAAGCAAAGTGGAGAGAGGCCCCCAGCAGCCGGGGAGGCTGTACAACATATTCAAGCTAAACAAAAAAGGAAGAGAGAATAGCAGTCATAAAGGAAGGGATGCCTTTATTAATCAAAAGTCTCTTACATCTTATGGAGACCCTCAATAGGCCAAGAGGCCTCTTGAAATCCTAAGTTACAAAAGTGAGAAGAGACAGGCTCAAGCCTCCCTTGTCGTCCCTCGCTCGATTAATGGGCTAGTACTCCGACTTTGGACTTCACCCTCGAGACCGAGAGGAGCATTCTAGTCCCTAAGCGGAGACGAAGCCATCTTCGTCTGCGGTAGTGAGGCCGTGGAATCTGAGAATGAGGAGAGCGAGGTCTAGAGCCCGGATGGGGATCGAGACCGGATCTCGGGATCGGAGGGGTGCAGCAGCGAACGAGGATCCGAGGTCGATGGCATCGCCGAGGATCCAAGATCGATGGCGTCGCGGAGGATCCGAGGTCGATGGCATCGCCGGGGATCGGAGGCAAGGACCACGGTCGAGTGTGCAGCAGGAGAGAAGACTGCCCGTCTCCTCTCTCTATCCGTCGTTGCTCGGCGAACAGCCGAGTCGGTGGAGGACGATGGCGAGGCGGTGATGGCCGTGATCTTTATCAGCAGCAGTGACGACGAGGAGGCCAACGAGGACCTCGGCCTCGGCTCCACCCGATCTCTGAGATGGGCCATCGCCAGGGATCGGAGGCAAGGACCACGCCGAGGGTGCAGTAGGAGAGAAGACTGCCCGTCTCCTCTCTCTGTCCGTCGTCACTCGGCGAACAGGGAAAGGTTCATCGTGAGAGAGAGACTGTCCATCTCCTCTCTTGGTACGCACGAAAAATAGGGTAGTCGGAGGAAGGATCCGACACGGAGGAAGATAAAGCCGCACAGTACCCCAGGAATCAAACCCTAGGGCTCTGATACCATGTAGAAGAAAGAACTCTCTCTTTGTATATTTCAAAATATTTAACCCCTACTACATATATATAATCTAGGACCAATCTAATTAGGGAATATACAAAAGGAATAATTCTATATTATAAGAAACTGCCTAACAAATAGGCAAAAATTACTCACGACCACAGAAGGATACCAGGACATAGCCAGAAAAGAGGAGGAAGGTAAGTAAGAAGGTAAGTGAGCGGGAGGGGGAGAGAGATATGCAAGCAGCCAAATGCCCAGTGGCCAGGTATCGATCAGAGCGATCCTGCCCGTTCCCCACTCTCTATTCCCTCTTTCTTTTTGCTATTTGATCATTATCATCTTGTCACCTCCTGGGGCGAGGGAGTCCCATAAGCTCTCCGTCTTAGAGGTTTTGTTTTCCTCGATCGTTCCATTGACTTGTTCGTCGAAGTGTCCTCGTCGGAATCCCCGACCCGGTCTTCTCTATTTTGCAGGCCGATTGGACCAAAGGGCCGACCCCCAAAGAGGAGGGAGCACTCCCGACGGGAGGAGGCACCTGATGCAGCGATGACATGCCAAAGCTACAGGCCACGATGATCCAGGTGGCAACAAACTTCAAATTGAGATAAAATCTGGATACAAAACTAATTACTTCTGGTTATACTTGAGGACTTAATTAGATTAGTTATTCTCTCCCCAACTTAATTGATATTGTCCTCACTGGTGAAGAAAAATAAAGGGTGCAATATGCAAAAAGGAATAGAAAAGAGTACACATGGAGTGGATATGCTTTAGAAGTTGAAGAAGGCTTTGTGATGTAGTGAGCTCGTGAAGTAGCAAGCTATTATACTTCCATCTAAGTTCCTGTAATTATACTAAAAAAGAAAATGAGACTATTGGGTTGCCTCCCAACCAGCACTAAGTTTAACATCTTTAGCCGGACATTATGAGGGAGTCCAATAGATGATTAAATTTAATACATCCTTCATAATATCAAAAGGATAGGGCCAATCAGGAGGCCTTGTCATCAAGATAGAAAATTGTTCGTAGAGTATTCTATGACGATTAGCCCGACTCAATAAAATATATGAGGCAAGCATGTTATTCTAGGATTTACAAATATTATTATAGTTTATAAAATATTTAGAAAGGGACTGTGTTTGTTGGGCCGATATTGGAGGTGGTAGTTTAATTTTTTTTTTGGATTATGGGTTGGTCTATCCTACTTCCATTTTTGGACATGATCGATTCAGTCAATGTCCCTTCCTATTTTAAATTTGGATACCTTTTCCAGATTAATATTAGACCATTCTCCATATATTATTTTAATATCATGAAAAGGTTTTGGAGGCAGTTTTCAAAATTGGTGCCGAATATGGAAAAATCAACTATAAAATTTTTAAGATCTTGATCGATCTTGATCCTGCATTTTAGTGATATCCCATCCAATAGCTTCTTTATGTATTTTTAGAATACCACTAAGTTGGGCCTCTTTGGTAAGGTTTATTGGAAGAGTTTCAATGGGTGCATCAGAAAGTAATTTCAGATCTAGTTCAGGTGGTGAATCTAACAAGGGGGTTATTGGTGGGCTAGGTAATGGCTCTTATTGTTCATCAATCAAAAATAGAGTAGTTTCAAAGTAGGGTATTTGTATTGGATTATTCACTTCAGTACTATACCTATCTATACTAAAATCATCTATTCTTAATTAAGCTAGACAGGGATCTAACAAATCCTAGAAAGGAATTGTGGGGGTGGCTTCCTCTATTGAGTCATGCATTTATGGGTCTTAGGAAGTCTCGACCAATTCCATCAATTTATTTTCCATCCCATTAAAAAGCATAGATGATTCTAGGGCACTAGGAAATAGGGCCATAGGTGAGTGGGATAAGGATGGACTTGGTTCGTCCCACAAGTTTAATATCTCTATATGTTTTTTGCCTTAGCCAAATTATCTATGTTGGTTTTTATGGTTGTGCAAAATTGTTCCAAGACCAATTCATTCCCGAGAGTCAAAATTGATTATTCAGGAAAAGATAGAGGGTCATTAAAATCTTGAGCTAGATATGGTCCCTCTAGGTTACTCTCAGGTTGACTAGACAGTTCACCTCCCTCTTCTCTATTAAGCTCAATCAATCATTGATCAGTTTGATCCATTAGCCTATCGATAGATTGCTATTGGGCTATATTCATTTGTTGAAATTGATCAAACCTATTGACATCTAGGTTGGTTTGTAAGGGAGGTGGGTATGGTGTTTGCTGAACCTTCTCTTCAAATAATGGGCTATAATTAGTCAGAGAAGGTTGATAATGGAGATTGGGCTGATCATAATAGGGTTCCTCTATAAACATAGATCCTTAGGTAGCCGGGGTAACCACTGGGTATGGTTGCCATGAAAAGTCTGGTTGAGCCTCCCAACCTGAATTATAGACATTATAGTATAAATTATCTCTTGAGTTGTAGGTCATTTGGATTTGATCCTAATAAACTCGGTCATACCTAAACTCAAGAGATTGGTACCCGATGGGGCACTCACTCTCATGGTCGGTGGGGCTCAAATGAATTTGGTATGCCGGGAGAAAGGGTATTGTACTATAAGGATTCATTCTCCTAACACTGATTCAGTCTATCAGATTATGCTGATCATTAAGATATGCAATCAAAGATTTGGATCAGAGCAATCCTTATTTATTTATGTATTTATTTTTTATTATTATTACTATTTTTTTTAAAGAGGAGTGATGAGATGAAGAAAGAGAAGAGTTCTAAAGAAGAGGACCTAAGGAGTCCTAGATCTAAGAAAGAGAGAAAAAAGAGTTAGTTAGGTTTTGGTGTTATTTACAAATAAGTTAGCATACATGGACTCTCTATCCTAGGGTTCTCTAATTCTAGATAGCTCCTAACTGCCAAGGCAATCTTAGAGCCCTCCAAGTCAAAAACTAACTAATCAACTGGCCAGATAAGGGTAAGATTGGTGAGGGTCCCCCCGTTACTTTTCTTAAACACCAATTAAAATTGGCCAGGTCAGTCAACAGAACTAATTAAAAATCACCTTTCTTCAGGACTACATCATCCTTGAACCCCTTTCTTAGATACCAGTTAATCAGCCAACCTGGCTCGGTCCAACTCTTTTGGATGCCTTGTCCTATTGAGCTCGAGTTTTTTAGGGACTGACGTCTAATTGATTTTAATTAAAGGTTTGGGTCAATACAAAATGTCGGGTTATGGTTTGTAGGCCAAGGAAGGGTTATCAACTCCCCACCTTATGTTGTTTATGGATGAATTCCCTTAAGATATTTTATGAAAATATGTTATGCAAAAAAAAGAAAGATATCTCAAACAACTAATAGGTTTTTAAGTTTTAATTAGTTACTCTATTTTAGTTAAGTATTATGCGGTGTATTTGTTTTCTTTTTATATTGTGTTATTTCAAGTAAGAAGAATAAAAGGTAGGTTTTAACCTTGGTTAATTAAGTGTGAGAGAAAAAGACTAAAATTAAATTAAGCGAATAAAACAAGTAGAAATCCAAAATTAAATCAAAAAATCTAATCTAATATTTAAGGCAGTTATTTGAAAGGTCAATGATTTTTTCCTTTTTTTGGTTCACTTAAACAAGAAAGAATTTAAAATAATTTTTTTTAAGGTTTTTTTCTTTTTAGGTTAGTTTGAAAAAAAGAAACTAACTAAAATCAAATATTTTTTTTTGTTATGTTGAAAAGAAGGAAACTAATTAAAAGAAAAATAAAAAAAGGAATGAATCTGGGATTATGATTGATCTTACCAAAATTGCAAAAAAATTCCTTCTCCTCTTTGTTTCCCTTTTTTCCTTTTTTTTATTTTTTTCTACACAAAAAAATAAGAAAAAAAATTAATACACTTGAATTTATAAGAAATCAAAAAAATAAAAAATGTTAGTGTTCATGCCTTTCCCGGTAATGGAACCAAAAATTGATAGCCATAGTGTCTTAACGACAACATCGCAGCTTATCAAGTTTTTGATAGGCCAAAAACTTGATAGGCCATGATGTTGTCATTAATACATCATGGCTATTAGTTTAAATTAATCAACTTTTAATAAATTAAAAATAGATAGATAGCAGCAAGTCGGGTCGAATCCACGAAAAAAGCGGTGCTTATGATATTTTGAAATCCTTGATTTTTATAAAATAAAAAAATTAAAGTCAGGAAAATATAATTTAAAAGTATGATAGAAAAATAAAACTAGGGTACGGTCGATTTGCTAATCATATCTTAGCATCTACTTGTAATAAAATTAAAAACATGAATTTAAAGTACAGAAAAATAAATATTACATTAAAGAAATTTTAATTACAAAAAATTGAAAACAACTAAATAAACTAAAAAAACTGGAATAATGATTGGAAGTAGATTGGCACAACCTCATCGGGAAGATGGTCGGTGAACTTTCTTCTTCCTTCGTACTCCTCGGACCAAATTGGCTTCCTCTGCTTCTTCCTCCTTGGATCTTGATCTTGGAGATGGAGTAAGCTTGAAGATAGTGTAGGGGGCATAACTCTCCTCTAAGAAACCTCACTCTTAAAGGCCAACCCGCAATCCAAAGTTAAACCCTCTACCCTGTACCATACCCTCTCTCCAAGATGCTCTCTTCTGTATTCCAGGGATCCTTTAAATAGAACTCATCCAGAGCTTCGTCCCGGTCAAATTTAGACTTAATTGGGCTCTAAATTGGCTAGATATCATCAAAAAAATTCTCAGTCGTTTGATCGATTGCTTGATGGATTGATCGACTTCGTTCTCCTTTTTTGGCACCAAGAGTCCAGAAGGGACTCTAACCGTTGGGTCTCCGAATCCCTGGATCTGTGGGACTCCCTCTTGGACTGGGACTCCATTACAAGCCTCTCTCATGGTTGGTGATGGCAGCGGTGAGCGGCGGTGGCGATGGTGGTGGTGGTGGTGGAAGGTGAGCGGAGGGTCGATGAGCTGGGTAGACAACAGGAAAACCATGGAACAGGGGAGGAGCAGTGACCGATGGATGTGATAAGGATCGGATAGAGCAGGTGGCAGTGTCGGGCATCTTCTCCGGCCGGCGAGGAAGGAAGAGAGTGGCTCGAGATGGCAGGGGGTGGCAGTAACAGTGTGGAGGATTGGGCTGAGGGAAGACCGATGTTGGGTGGCTGATCGATGAGGGAGATGCTCGGTGGCTTCTTGGCGATGAGCTGATGGTGGTCGCTTGGAGATGACGGTGGTGGGGGATTGGAAGCCAATAGTGATGAGGAGGCTATGGCACGGTGGTTGGCTTCAACGGAGGCTTCCCGGTAGCTATCTGGTGGCTTTTTCAGCGAGGGATGGTTCCCAGCGACGAGGGGGACAGCTTCGACAGCTTCTCTGACAAAGATAGGGGCTGCCTGTGGACCAAACGCGCTCCCGTAGACCGAGCGGCCGGTCCATGATGGACCGGCTACTCCAAAAATCATGCATTTCTTATATAAACTTTCAAAATTCGATTCTAGGTCCATCTGAACTTCGATTGAAGTACCGTTTGCACCATTGGACTCCAAAAATCAAGCTCTTTATAATGATAGTCTTCTTTCCTATAAATGATGTATAAAAGTATTAATTTATTAAATTAATACTTTTATATGTTTATAAAATATAATTATCATAGGCGGATACTTGTTGGGTCTTGGTTGTTTAGGTGTTATCTAGAAGCACTGTCGAACGAGTTGCTGGTCTCCTAGAATTTTGCCAATGCTATTGTCCTTGAGGAAATGGATTAGAAGATGCTTGGTAGATATGGCGGTGTCTAGCTGATTTAGCCTAGGGCATTTGAGAATAGCATTTACACTGAAGGGACTTGAACCGTGGTGAACGTGATGAACACCATCTTCAACCGGGGTAGAGTTCCTATTGTGACTGGAAGAGTCATTTCTCCTTTGACACTGACCAATTCTTTGTTAAAGGTGACCAAATGTATAGAAACAGATTTTAAACAGTTCAATGGAAACTTTATGCGAATAAAAGCATCATAAAAAAGGACGTCCACTGAACTTCTACTATCAATAATGATTCTTCTTATATGATGCTTCGCTATCATCATTGAAACAACGATAGGATCATTGTCAGGATTATAAACCTCGACCATATCCTTGTCAAAAAAAGAAATTACATTATTTTCTCTTTCCTCTTCTCTCAGCTTCTTTGAAGGTCGCTCTACCTCCCAGGATATCATGTTGACTTCATTTTCAATCGATCGGTTATCGATCTCTGGCAAGGTCGACTGTCTCCAGGGTTTGGAGCATCGGGGCGAGTAATGCCTTTGTGGACATACTTGCCATGATAGCTGCATTAGATGAGATTTTCAATCTTCTTCTTTAGCTGGTGGCACTCATCCATGTCATGGCCATGGTCATGATGGGAGTAACAGTACTTTCCCATGTTCAGGAGATGGAAGGCTTCAAGGGTTTGGGTCTTTGTCGGTACTATTCACCTTCATTTTTTATCAAGAACTTCAAGCAGGGGACGAGAAGAGGGGTATAGTTGGATGATAGATCGGTAGGGTTTCTTCACATGGGGCTCCATTGGCTAGAGGAGCTGGGTTTGCTAGACGGGACTCCGAAAGGCTCCTTTCGGGCTTTCTTGTGTTCGACTTTCCTTTCCTTCTGCTTCATGCCAAGAGAGAGCTCCTATGTTTGTGTGGATGTAATTATCCTTATGGATGAGCCCTCCGAATAAGACTTCACTGGGATCTTATCCATAAAGAAAATTAGTTGAGAGGGGCGGAGTCCCCGTTTCAAAACCAACATGGCCAGGGAGTTATCGAGGTGATAGACTTATAGCATGGCCACCTTAAATCAAGCCACATAATCCTTCAACGGTTCCTTGTCCTACTATCAGATGGAAAAGAAGCTGTCGACCTCATACGGCATCTTTCTACAATCATCGAAATATCTTGCAAACTTCTTCTCTAGCTGGAAAAAATAATCGATACTCTTTTGGCTCTTGCCGAGAGTACCATGGCTGAGCTGCCTTCCAAATAATGGCCAGGAAGGTGATGCATAGTAGGGTGTAGGTGGAGCCCTGAATCCTTATGAGAGCCTTATAGCTCTCAAGATGGTATAACAGATCAATGGTGCCATCATATGTGGTGGGGACACCGGAGGCACCAGAATAAGATAGAGGCTTTTCAATCCTCTATGAATTGATCAATAATTTATGAGTCCATCTGTAATAAGGGCTTAGCTCATCTGAGTCCATTTTAGTTGTTATTTGAGTATTTTGAGTTGTTATTTCAGTTCTGTACTTGTCAGCTCATGTTGAGCTAATTTTATTTTTTTGAGTCCTGTCCAAGCATACTGAAGACTCAAGACTATATCATACAAGTGAAGACCAAGTCCAACTAGATTGAAGACATGAAAGTATAGCCCAAGTCCAACCCAGCTTGAAGATTTGAAGACCCCAGGAGGAAAATTCAGAAAAACCCTGATTTCTTGCAGATGCCCTCCAGATGCCCAGATTCCCTTCCAGATGCCAAAGTATATTCATAAATAAGGGCATCCATGATTCCAGAGGTCCATCTGCATCCTAGTCCAAAGAAATCAAGCCCAGGTGCCAAGCCCAAGCCCCTAAGAAGCAAGATACCAGGGAATATTCCTGCTACCTAGCTACCAGGCCACCCCAGCTTCCAGAGGCCCAAACCCATGCACCCGAGCCCCTTTGGGCCGGCCTTTTGCTGCTCCTAGAAGCCCAACATGCCCCCCTAGGCATCCTTGGAGTCTTGACCAAGTCAAGAAAGTTTTTAGGGATTTTTCTACCTAATATTTCCTTATTTTCTAGTTAGGGTTTGAGAGGGAAAAGGATTCTTATGTAAAGACTTATATACCCTTACTTGGAGGCCAAGGTTAAGGGTCTATTTAAGGGACCCTAGCCTCTTGTATGAGGAGAATTTTGATGAATGAAAACCTTGAGTTCTTCTATTGAGTTGTGTGATATCCTGCTGTGTGCATAAAGGGGTTTGCGAGAGTTCTTCTTCCCAGTGCTGCAATCATCTTCCTGCTGCCAACAAGCATCTCAGATCCCTGGACGCCCACTCCAAAAGAAGCCTTTTCTTGCTGTTTTTCCTTTGTTTTCTTGTTCCTTTGTGAGTTTTCTAACCCCTGACAGGTCGTTTGTAGGTCCCCGAGTTCCTACGAATCCAACGACTCCAGCCAAGCCTCAATCGGATCACCGAGCAGAAAGCCGGGTATCCGCGGGTCTTTGGCTCGGTTTTTCAGGCCGCATCCATCGAGGAACGAGAGACCCCTTCGCTGCGATCTTCATAGACGTTGTCAGGTACACCCCTCTACCTCCAGTAGTTTTATTGTAGGAGAACTTGCCCTAACCGAGGCTTCTCAGCCCCGGCGGTCCTTCTTTGCTACTTTTCTAGGTCATAATCTGCATGCTGATCTTCAAAAATTCATACAAAATTCTCTACAAATAATTTTGATCTGAAATTCGGGAATTAATCACCTAACTCAACATGTAAAACATACAAAAAAATTGGCATGCATATTAGTTCCCCATCAATATGGCTCTAGTTATAGTATTTTGAACCAACTTTGACCAGCTCTTCCATGATGTATTGGGGAGAGGGGGTTGAGTATCAAGTTCATTAGGGCCCCGATTCTTCCCTTGGATGTCTGCGAGTTAGTGGTTGATATCACGTAGCTCGCAATCATGCTCCTCGAGGTGTCGCTTGGCTCGTTGAGTAGCCTTTTCAGTAGACCCCTCTTGGGAATATTTTGAGGGATACTTGCTGGAAGAGTCGAAGGGGGAGCGAGAGCGAAAGCACTTCTCCTGCCTTGGTTCCTTCTCGGGTCATCGATGGTCCGAATCAGAGCTACGCAAGTAAGGTGTGGGCAACCGTGTTGGTGAGACAATTCATCGATAACGAGAATGTTCCTGGAGTGACCGGCAACTCCCGCATTGCGAGGGAGGAGATTGCGAGCGGTGAGAAGTCCGTCGGCAAGGAGGTCTCGCAGTGGGAGGGCGATGATTTTCGTGAGCTACAAGAGTTGCGACCAGGGCTTCCACTGAAAGTTGTCCCTCAATGGGAGATTGTTGCTGCTGTAATTCCTGCACCATCGAGGCAAGGTCTTCAACTTGCTAGGCCAAGACGGCCGACAAACTTTGCTCCGAAGCAGGCGACTGAGGATGAGCCGGGGCAACTAGCACTGGTGCTTGACCGAATGGTTCTTCATCACACGAGTACTGCTCGATGTGGCTTATGGTGAAATATTGTACATGGATGGTTACCATGGCTTTAGGCTCCAGAGATTTGGGAGGTCTAAGCAATAACTCTCATCCTCCTGCTTGGCATGCCAATCTATTGTGGCTAGATCATCCTTCGGGGAATCACGGTAGTGTTATGGTGTCCTATGATCTTTTTCGACGAGTTCAGATGCTACTCTCGGTGGTTTGCTGATGAAGACCTGTGAAAGGTCCCTGGGCTAAGGTTACCGACGAGAACACTCTGACGGTCAAGTCAGTAAGGGAGGATGGAATGGGCAACATCAACCAGAGCTGCGAGTCATGGTAACTATGAGGACATAAGTGTGGCGAGCACCCAAAATGACCAACCTTGCCGAGTGTCCCTCTTACTCATTTATAATGTTGTGTCGGGCCGCAAAAAGGTTGCCAGAAAGGTGGTTTCTGACGAACGTAATGGATCCTGACAGGTTATTAGGATCTTATCTTCTAGGATTGACCTGACATCTCTTCTATTTGGGCCGCTGATTTTGTTGAGATATTGTCTCCCATGAACTCGCATGTTGGTTGTGTCGGCTATATTCATTGCAACGGACATGTGAAAAGATTGGTACAGCTAGAGCAGGTGAGGTTGATCGTAGTGGTCTCGGTGCCGAGAGGTGGCTAAGCACCACTAGTGGACCTTACCGAGAGGGGCTAGGCACCGAGAGAGAGTATTGCGTACCGACTCTTGGATGTGCCCAATCATGTAAAGGCCCAGGTCGGGACCAATTGAGTGCTTGACAGGCATGAGAGTTGGCATCGACCATGAAGTCTTCCAAAACTTCTATAGGAGGTGGCTGGTGATGAAAAAGCTACCCGATTGCCCGATAGCCATTGATATCATTGTTGGTGATCCAGCAAGTGTTTCGGGACCGAAAATGAGTAGTTGCCATAACACGTAGAAGTTTTTAAAGAAGACATATTGGAAAGTGGTATTCCATAAACATAAACTTTCCATATTTTATGGAGAAGAAAAATCAATGTAGGATATAGGTTTTTGACTTTTTCATGGAAAATGAATTGGAATTCCTTTTTTCCAAAAATATATTTAAAAACAAAAATAAAATAGAATAAAGTTTTTTATTAAAAATATAATAAATATTTTATACTATGTTTAAAAAAAAAAATATGCTAAACCAAATATAAGGTATTTTAAAATTATCATTTTTTTATAATCAATGAATCATATCAACATCACTTTATGTCATACTTTTAGAAATCAACTTTTCAGGATATATATATATATATATATATAAAGAAAAATTATTCTCACGATCCCAACAAGCTCATTTTGTTATCGTATTCCTTTAGCATCAACAATTGATTGACTTTAAAAGATATAGGTGACTGCAACTTAAGAAAAAAAAAACAAATTGATGTGAGCATGCTGGCATGATGTTTTCCTCTTATACGTCATTCTAGTAGGACAAACAACCATATTGGATCTTGCCTACCATCCCGGGCCCGGATGTCAGAGTTTAGAGGCACTTCGCTGCCCCCAGGGTGCCCATATCTGATATTCTGGCCATTTTCTCCTCCGTGGTTGTCACCCCTACCTCGTTGGGTTGGATCTGGTCTATTCTGGTGCATCCGAGAGTCTCTCTCTTCATATGAAAGGTGGTTCGTCGCTGCCTTCCTACCATAGCTCTCCTGGCTACTAGGGGCATGCATATTTTCCATGATTGCCCTATTTGTGAGTCTGTTCCGGAGAATCAGGATCACATCTTGTTCTCCTATCCCCGGGCTAGGCGCGTGTGGCAGATAGCTGGTTTAGCTCATCTCTTTTTTCAGGATGCTGATTCTCATGACTCATTCATTGGGATGATCGACTACTGCCACTCCATCTGTGACTCTCCTGGCTTATATTGCTTATCATATCTGGCTCGTCAGGAACGAGTTTGTCTTCACCTCGGTAAGATGTTTCCCGTGGCTTATTGGCCAACGTGCCACTGCTTCTGCTATTGAGTTCCACAGATCGACTAGGAGATCGACGGATATTTGGGATTCCTGCCTTGCTCTTCGAGCACCCCATCGAGTTTTCATCTCTTGGGAACCCTCTCCTCCATCCTTCTCCATAGTCAGTTTTGACAGCGGTCTTCGTCACAGATTTGGAGGTGCTGTCTTCGTCATCAGGGACTCTAGCTTGGGTTTCCATGTAGCTGGTGGCGTCCCTATTGTCGACCCTTCTGTCCCTGTGATGGAACTGTATGCCTCATGGACTGGCATCAGATATGCCCGTCAGATTCTCCACTTGAACCATCTCATCATCGAGGAAGATTCTCTGACAGTCATCTCGTGGATCCGATAGTCTTTACTACTTCCTTCGGCTCACCCTGTTATTCGAGACATTGGGCTCCTTTTACAGGGATGCGCTTCGATCATGATTCGGCATATTTATAGAGAGGCTAACTCAGCTACGGACTGAGTCGCCTCTTTTGTTGATCGTCACTCTGTTTCTGTTCTATGGTCTGACTGGCGGACTGCCCCTATATAGCTTAGGGATATTGTACTGTCTGACTATCTTAGACTATGTTCATTCCTGCTTTGTCTAATGAATACACCGTTCTATCAAAAAAAATAAAAAATAAAAAAATATTAAAAAATAACCATATTAGAAAGAAAGATGATGAATTGAAGCTTTTATGCGGATAACCAAACTAACAGCAAAGTTTTTGGTAAATTAATTTATCGTCCACTAGCTGTCATCTGTGGTGCAAGGGGTTTTTGATAACCAGAGCTGGAGGAAGCTTGGCTAAAACCGGGGCGAACATTTCTGATCGAGGCGAGATTCAAATGGAGAATGATGGTATATAATATACAATGACCATGCCAGGTGTTGGTGAAATGGTCCAACTCGTCATAATTGTCCAAGCTAGTTAGAACCATTTAAATTTAACTGCATGTATTTAAGCAACAAAGAAATAAGTTAGAATGAGTGGGTAACTAATTCATGTTGTTCATTTGTTGTTTTAAAAATATTAGCAACCTCACACGTGCAATATACATTTGAGTGAAGAGGGGAGAGAGAGAGAGAGAGAGAGCAAGTAATAGAGTGTCAAGTGTTTGTGAGTTGGATTAGACAAAAGATAGTTTAATTTGATTGGGAGGAAATTTTATTATCCCAAAATTTTATGCATAATTTCTAAAATATCAAAAATAATATTATTTTAAAAAATGAATATGAACAAATAATAAATTTTTAAATTTATAGAACAAATAATATCTTTAGATTTGGGATGCATATCTGTATTCATTATTAATTTCCAAAACTGTAATCATAGATACTCATGTGAATATCAAAAACCAAGTTTTTCTTTCCAGCATCCTCTTTCAACAGGCGGCTATTCGATGGGGCGAGCCATGAAAACTAATCTCACGAAAAATATTATAAGTAGTAGAGAGAGGACCTAGCCTATTTCTAAGCAAACCCTAACAGACCCTTCCACTACGAGTCAAATTGGGCTAAGGCTTATACTGTGTCGTCTTAATCATACCAACCAACATAAAGATCACACACAATATTGGGCTATACATATATCCATCAACACAGATCATAAAATCAGCCCATTTTTAACAAATCAAAATAAATAAAATAATAATTAATGGTAGCCCATAATTAGAAAAAACTCTAACATTCTTCTACTTTGATAATATTAATTATGATTTAAAAATATTTTATTGCAAAACGACTTTAGGGCTGAACACAATATGTGGTTACGAAAATATATGATCCATAGACAGCACATTCGAAATGACTCAGTTTAACAGTATTAATTATGCTAAATCATAGAAGTTATTGCATCCTTTATTTGACACAAGATCTATCCATGGTTACAAGCATCACCAATACTATCAACATGAGTCTTGATGTGGTATTGTAGCAAGAAAATTTCATCCAGAAGAGATCTAAAAAAAATATGCTATTTTCATTATCAGTCCACCAATTTCTCTTCAACATGCTTGAAAATAAATTAAGCAAGAAAAATTTTAATGGCTTCAAAATAAAAAGCCATCCTGTCTCACATACTTAACATGGTATTAGTGATGAGATAGCAAAACATATTTAAGACTCGATACTTGATCTCAAAATTTCATTCAATATATATATAAATAAAAGATTGTCATAAATATGTGCACATAACAAAAAGAATTATATAATATACCATCAATCATAATTTCTCTTTAACCATATATTTTATTACAAGCTAGAGAAATTCTATGACTTCAAAAGAAGCCTATATATCTCCAAAAAAATATATTGAGATCTTTTAATAATAAATGAGATATACCTATAAAATTATCATTTTCAAGACAAAAGACACAATCTTGCAATACTATGTTGCATTTTATTTCACATACGTATATAAACTATATAGAAATGCAATCCATCAATTATTATATCAACAATATATATAAATATTCATGATAGATATATGAAATAAAAAGAAGGTCTATAATAATAAAGCACCAATACAAGTCACTCCCACTAAGTACATCAAAAGAATTCAACATACTCATATTTTAATAAGCTTTGTAAGGCATATATACATCAAATCCTTGATCAGATGATCAATCAACATAGACTCTATATATATGTACTCGATGATGGAGACATCGAATCAGACATAGACTTCAAGCTTCAATTTATTCTCTAAGTCATGTGTTGGTCAATTTTGAGTCATGTAATGGAATT
Organism: Areca catechu; assembly: GCA_021397845.1. Taxonomy (NCBI): domain Eukaryota; kingdom Viridiplantae; phylum Streptophyta; class Magnoliopsida; order Arecales; family Arecaceae; genus Areca; species Areca catechu. The sequence continues at coordinate 30,439,196 of CM038045.1, forward strand.
TAATTTTGAGTCCTATAATAAAGATAGTCCAACGATTGAGTCCTGTAATAAGTTGAGGCAAGAAGTCCATTAAGTCCAGTGAATCCCTCATCTCAACCTCATGAGTCCTTAAATTTATTTGAGTCCTGTAAGTTTATTTCTAGTCAAGTTTTGTACAAGAGGAGGATTACCAGACCAGAACATTCACCAGGCCACTCCAACAGAGCTGAGTTCAAGTACCTGGATCCCTATCAGGCCCCCTCCTATCTATGCCACCCAAGAGATGGGCCTTCATGCTGCCAAGCCTAGGTAGAGTACCCTTCAAGATATGGCACCCCAGCCCAAGCCCCTTTCATGAGAGGCGCCCCATCTAGCCCAAGCCCAGGTCTAAGCCATCAAGCCCATGGCGCCCTCCCCTTCCAGTCCCATTGCAATTGGCGCCCAGGCTTTGACCCAGTCAAAGAAGATTTCATCCAAGCCCACTAGGGAGTGGAAAAGTCTAAGCAGTCTAAAAGGATTTCATCACAGCCCAAGCCCATGGAGAAAAGTCAAAGCTTCCAAGTTCTACAAGGAGTCCAATGTCCAAGTCCTACTAGAATTTAGGCCTTCTAATTTCAATCAAACTTTGTACTCCTAATTCTAGTTAAACCTTGTACTTGTCCCATACAAACTTATAATCCAATTTTGACAGGGAAAGGGCACTAGGTGAATCTATAAATACTCCACCCCTCTCTCTCTTGTAATCTAATCTCTTATTCATGAAATAAACTCTGGTGAGTTTTTCTTGTGACAATTTGTGTTCTTTGGAAGTGTGTGTGAGACTTGTTCTTTTGCTTCTTACTAAACCCTAGCCATTGTCCATCCAAGCAAGAGCCCTAAGATGCCCACCATCAGCCCTCTCCAAGATCCAGATGCCTAAAGCTTCCTCCAAGGCCGCCAACCCCTACAACTCCATCTTCCAATCATCCTTCAACCCGATCTCCAGTTTCTTATTTTTTCCTTCTTGCTAGCCTCTAACCTTTGACATTTGCAGGATTCCTTCAGTGCTACGTTCCTCAGATGAATTCTTCTTTCCCCTCGAACGAAGCTGATAAAAAGTCGACGGATTCACGAAAAATTGACCAGATCATCCAGGCACCGATCTGAGCAGAGTGATCTCTTCCACAGTAACTAGAAATCATTGCCTGGCATGTTAAATCTAATTTCCATCTTTTTTTGTCTGATTTCTTGAAGGTGAACATGCTCTTAATAGGCCTTCTTAGACCTAGGATCCTTGCTTTATTTCGTTGATAGTTCTAGCATGTGGGTAGGAATTCTAACTGTTGCATGAAATCCTAACCTAGTCTTAGCTATTTTCGGGAACTAAATCTAAATAACATCAGAAATCATTGCTCCTTAAATCTGATTTTTTCTTTATGTTCCTCTATTTCATGTCATCATGCATCATGTTAGAATCTCGTCCCTCATTGCTCGACAGTTATGTGTCCTTTGGATTACAATCCATCAATAAAGCAATCTATGATAAATAAAATTTATCTATCAAGTCAATGCATAAATATATCAAAATACATCAAACTTTCACTAATCCAAAAAAATTAAAAGATTCTAAAATGTCCATATTCTTGACATATTTTATAAAAACTATGGATCTTATTCATTTGATAAGGGATCAACAAACATTGATTCTGTACAAATATATTTTACAAAGTATTTTCCTTTTAACTAAAATCTCTAGCTATCAAATATTCTATTTTCATATAGATCGAGATACGATAAAATTTTATCGTTCCTTTAAAAAATATAGCTGCATTATTATTATAATAAATCTTAAGTAATTTTTAAGATAGAATCAACAATAATAAGATCCGGGACAAAATTTCATAATCAAAATAATATGAATTGTGACTTTGCAATACACTATAAATTTTGCATGTATATTCAAAAATATCACTAGATTCTATTTTCATGCCTTTCTAAGAAACAAACCCTTTCCAACCATTCACATCATAAGAAATCAAATTGTCATAAGAAATGATATATTTTTATTTTCTATTATGAGATTTCTTTATTAGTGCTACATCAACTAGTAATGAAGATACTAGAATCGGTTCATATATATGATGCTGCTCTCCTACTATCCTCTAACAAGATAAAATATAATATTTTTTTTAAACAAAGAAAAATAAGAGTAATCTTGTTTTTCCTCTAATATTATATTTCTAGCATAAAAGCATCTAATATCTAACATATCAAAATCTACAAATATTGTATGATTTGACTTAATATTTTTTATACTCCTATTAGGATAATAAAGTTTATATTTATTTAGAATTATCTAGATAACTAAATTAAATAATATATTATTTTAAATCTAAGATTTATTCACTAATAGAGTATTAATGATTAAGTATTGTAGAACAGTTCCAAACTTAAAATTAAATAGTATACGATTTTCTACCAACCTTTAACTCAAAAGGCATATTGTATAACTATCTTATCAAGAAAGTTATCCAAAATATAAATAGTAGTTCTTAGGATCTTATACTAGAGATATCGTAACAAATTATGCCCACTCATTATAGTTCAAACCATATCCATCAGAGTGTGATTTTGTCTCTCAGTCACACTATTTTGCTTAGAAATCTCAGATATGGTATATTAAACAATTATTCCATACTTATACAAATATTTGATAGATATTCTTAGAGTGTGACTAATACACCATAGTAACACTCTTATCATTTTCCTAGAAGTATTAAGATTTTTGAATAAAATAGAATAAAATTATTAATTATTTTACTTATATTGTTTTAAGTTTACTAAACCACACAGCAAGAAAACTAAAATAATGGAACATAATGAGTAAGCAACGTATTAGAAATAAAGTTCTCAAAATACTAAGTTTAGATGTAATTTATTCTTCAGTTTTATAATATAAGCTCTAATATTATCATGACATCATTTTTTATATTGATTTATTTATCCATCAGCTATTTAGACTCCTTTTTTTAAATTTATCAGATTCTACATATATTTTATAAATGAGATCAAAAATTATATTAGATTACCATTCTTGGATATAACATAGAGAATGAAATTAATTTTTCTTTATATATATATTTTGCAAGCAAAATGATCCACTTTCTATCATTTTTATAGACAACTTTTATACCAGAGTACTCTTATAAGTCATCCAAGATGGAAGATTATTATGCAATATAATATTTATTATCTATTATACTAGTATTAGTATAATTTTAGTTTTCATATTTTATAAATTATTTCAGTCAAAGTCATCATAATGGAAGTATTAACTTTATTTAATATAAATATACTAACTGCTAAACAATCTTTATGCAGTTAAGTAATAGAGAAACATAGATAATATATATATGCAAAAAAAAATTTATAAGTATTATTTTAATAAGAGCCCTTGATCCAATGCTATAAAACTTTTTTTAGAAAGAAAATGACCAATATAAAGTATCTTTCTTCAATATATAATGCTATTCAATCCCTTCTAAATATCTTATAAAAGAAATTTGTAGATGTCAGTGAACGGATCACTTTGGTAGTACTATTCATCGAAATTCATAAACTTTTCAATGAGGGATTATTAAGTCATGACCTCTAAGATAGCATAAGATATATAAATAAATGATCAATCAAAATCATATACAAATGCAACATATTAGAGGTACAAATAATAAATAAATAAGCTTTAAATATAATAAACTATTTTCAACAAGAGCACTATATGTATCATTGTAAAATTTCTTTTTAGAAAGAAAATATGATGTACTTTTGAGCTTCAATCATGTGATCAATATAATGAGAATACAAGATGTTTGAAAATCTATCCCCATTGTATAGATAAACTTTCTAGGCCCAATATATATATCTTTTTTTTAAAAAAATAAAGATCAACATAATAAGAATACAAGATATTCAAAAATCTATCCTCTTTGGGTAGACAAACTTTTTAAGCCCAATATACCTCCACCTTTGATAAGTTAACCGAGTTAAGACCTCAACAATAACATTGTTATTATTAACATAAAAAATAACTGTATAATCAAAAGATAGTAAGAATACAAAATATTAGTTAATGGACATATTAAACAAGAGTCTAAATATAATATCATATATTTTTCTTTTGACAGAATATGCATTATGCATAAGTGCTATTTACATGAAGCCATAAACAAATAAAATATCCTAACATTCATGAATCTATCTCTCTCATAATGAAAAAAATCTTATGGATGACATAAATAAATCACTTTGATGATAAATATTTATGCCAACCCATAAAATTATTTATATAAAAAAATAAATATTTAAACAAACATAAAATGACATACTTTAACCATATGTATATCATAAAAGATTAATCCAGAATGGGATACTTGATAACATGCATCCTACTGATCAAATCATTATATAATATTGCATTCTAACTGTTATTTCTATAAATAACACTTACTATACAACTATAAAATATCTTTGGATAATAATTATAGTATATAATAAATATCGTAACTAATTATAATCAATTTTTGGATCAACAATAACAGATATATCAATATACAATTTCAAAATATAATGAAAGAGAGAAAACCATTAATTCTTAATAACTCAGCAATTCAAAATCTATAAAGTACTCCGATCCTTTTTTAGAGCTACACGAAAAATATACTTGAATAATATAATAATGAGTAAAATTATATATAAATCATTTATAAATTATTTAAATATTTTATTCCGTATAAAGAACTCAACAAAAAAAAATTTCAAATCATTACGAGTTCAACGGTCTAAAATCATTCAAATCAAATGTAAAACAAGCAAGTTACAACGATTTTATCAAAAATCAATAATATAGTACTAAATTGTAAATAACAAATACTATAGGGTTTTTCCTACAAAACAATAGCTTTAAAAATAAAATCAAAACTGATAAGGGTCCAAATGTAATTTTAATTTGGACTCATATGTAATTTAAAATTTTAGAGGGGCTAAAATGCCAAAAATTCCTTAACCTAAATTAAATATGATCCATTGTGATCGGGTTCAGTCAATTTATCAATTGGATTAAATTAATTTAATTATGTTAATGGATCTAGGCCTTAACGGGCTAAAATCCAAACCCACAATCCATTAACCCATTTAGACCTCTCATCTTCTTTGCGAGAAAATCCTTTGGCAAAGGGTTTCTCAGCCTCCTCCAGCATTGCGTGCCCAGGGGCTATAGTTCCCCTCCTCGACCACCAAAAGAGGAGGATAAGGAGGGCAACGAACCGTCACTGTCACCGGAGTGGCAATGAAAGCTCCACTGCCTCCCACCATAGTGGCAAATGATGTTGTTCCCATGGTGGCTGAAGATGTCATGGGCACCGATGCTTGCCATCACCATCATGCCTTGCCGGGTCGACACTGCCTTCCTAATCTGCCACTGACCACTGTCGTTCCCAGTGGGGAGATCAAGGAGATCCGATGATAGATCTCCTCTTCTCAAATCTACCCCCTATACATGGTGACCTTCAAGACCTCCTAATGGCAGCCCACCGCTGCTTCCCATGATGTCGTTAGTGATCAAAAGTGTCCAAACCACCGAGAAGATTCGGTGACCATTAATCCCTTTTTTTTGTTCTCGAGCCCAAACACTTGCCATCAACCAGGGCCAGGACCTCCTCCACCACAACCAACCATGGTCAGGACCTCCAACGAGTCCCTAATTGTTGCTGACACCAACCCGAACGGCTTCCACTGACCGGAGGTGGAAGGAGGGGAATCACCGGTGCCAGTGTTCACAGAAATGGCCATCGGCCTTACCCATGCTAGTGGCTCGTGTGGTGGATAGAAGGAAGAGGGTATGGCGGTTCCATCTGCTATCAGCCCTATTTTTTTTTTATATCTTTCAATCCCTATTTGATCTATCCAGCATAAGAGCCATGACTATCAATTTTCCTCCGGTAGTAATCAATCCATCATGGCCAATTCCTTCACAAATCTTCGGCGATGCACCATGCCACCACTGCCAGTCTCGCCGTCAAGAGATTGGTGTGGTGATGGTCCAACCTAAAAAGCAAGATAAATGGAAGAAGGATATCAGGATAACAAATTAAAAACAAAAGCAGTTCTAGATCATGCATAACTTGCTATGATACCAATTGTAAGAAATTTTATTATCCCAAGATCCTATACATGATTTCTAGAATATCAAAAATCAAGAAATATCAAACCGGTATCGGGCCTCGTACCGTTACCTTCCGATATGGTACCGTACCATACCAGACCCATAAAATTAAAAAAAAATCTCTTTCCCTCTCTATGGCTAATTGGAATCAGGCTCGAACTGGACTTGAGTCGGGCCCGAACCGTGTGCTATGCATCGGTACGGTATCATACCGTACCATACTGGTATGGTATAGAATTTTTTTTATTTTTTCATCGATCTAGCACTTCGAATTATTTTTATAGCTGAATCGTACCGGCTCTTGGTCGGAATAGTACGGTATGCTCTAATTTGGGTGGTTCGGGATGGTACCGTGATCCTTGCCAAAAATAATATTATTTTAAAGAATGGATCCGAACAAATAATAAATTTGTAAATCCATAAAATAAATAATATTTTTAGATTTAGAATGTGTACATCATTTGCTATTAATTTTTAAACCTGTAATCATAGATGCTCATATGAATATCAAAATCCAAGTCCTTCTCTTTAGCATCCTCTTTCAACATGCAGCTATTCGATGGAATAAGTCACGAGAACTAATCTTACGAAAAATATTATGAGTGGAAAGGAGACCTAGCATATTTATAAGCAAACCCTAACAGGCCCTCCCATCACGGGTCAAGTTAAACTAAGAGCTACACTGTGCCACCTCAACCATACCAACCAACATAAGGTACTCAAAGTCCAAACACAAAGATCATATACAATATCGGACTATACATATTTCTATCAACATGGATCATAAAATTAATCCATTTTTAATAAATTAAAAAAAATAAAATAATAATTAATGGTAGTTCATGATTAGAAAAAATTCTAATAAGTCCAACTAGAGATAGAGCATTAGAGTTGAATCAAAGAAATCTACCCAATTTTGTTGGGAGTTTCATGAAAGGGGTTCAATATGATTGGGAAAAAGAGGATGGAGAGTGCTTTACCTGATTTTGGTGAAAAAAAAAAAAAAAAGGCTAACTCATCATTATTGGGGAGCCATTTAAATTTAATGCCAAGTTTTTTAGCATGATAAATAAATAAATAAATAATTTATATTGGATTGATAACTAATCTAATATTACTTTGTACCGTTGTTTTTTTTAGAAATATACATTAGAGACCTTACATGTGCAATTAGGGGTAAAACATGATTGGATGTCAGTGTATCCATATTCACATTTATTTATTTTTTTTGACGAATACAAATACATATAAGAATATTAATTTGATGCCAAAAATTTCAATCTATTTTTATTTTATATGGATATAGATATAAATTAGAGGCAAGAAGTATGGATATAAATATAGATATAAGGTTGATAATTAAACTCCATGACTACATATTAAATATATTACTAAATGAATGATAAATCAAATTAATAACATATTAATATGGTCATATATATTTTAAAGACTTAATAAGTGCTATATAAAATTAAATAAGATTATAGATAAAATAAAATATTTGATAAAGATTGGATAGTTGCCTATTTATATTCATATTTAATTTTTTTACGGATATGGATATTAATTTGTGTGCAAATTTTTATCCATATTTGAATAGATTTGGATATAAAAATAAATTTGAATGGATATTATCCGGTCCATTTTTATCCCTATGTGTGATGCACATCTGAGAGAAGGGAGAGAGCAAGTAATAGAGTCTAATGAACCGAATTAAAGAAAAGATGGTCCAATCTACTCTAAGGTCTAATTTGAGAAAGAGGTTGAGAGTTAAATTAGAGAAGTCTATCCAACTTATTTTGGAGTTTAATGAATTAATAAAGGACGATAGAGAGTGCTTTATTATTATTGTTGAAAAGGACAAACTCATCATTTTTAGAAAGCTAATTAGAGCCATTTAAATATAACTGAAAGTATTTAAGCATAAACAAATAAATAAATTATAATGGGTGGGTAACTAATTCATAATTACCCTGGTTGAGTTGTATTATAATACACGAGCATCTGGACACGTGCAATGTATATTTAAGGGATGAGAGGGAGGGGAGGGGCGAGTAATAAAGTCTAATCACTTGGATTTGAGAGAAGATAGCCTAACTTATTTGGGAGTCCAATTGGAAAGGGGTATAATTTGATTTGTAAAGGACAATAGAGAGCGCATGAAGATAAACGAGGAAGTTATATGAAAAAACTAATATATTAAAAGAAGGTTATATATATATTTATACTTGTTTTGCATAAATATCCTTCTTCTTTTTTTTTACATATATATCCATATCATCTAATATCATTAAAAAAATTAATAATTTAAAATTATAATTACTGAAATATCTTTATGGATAATTATGCAATATATATATATATAAGGGCATGTATGTGAATACCAATTTTATGAGGATATTCATACAAATTTAAATATTTGGAGAGATATATGTAAAAAAAATTAATTTTAATTTTGTTTATTTCATCTAGATGAATTTGGACCTTTTTACTCTATAATATAATAACTTGGCATTTGCTATGGTACTCTAAATGATAAAACTATCTTTTAGTCAAGAAATAAATGCTGGCCATCTAATTTAATATGGATCATCAAGATCTATTCACGAGTAATCTCTTATAACTAGTCATGTGCATGATTAGTATAGATAATTTTATAGTACTTCGAGTATAATTATTATTTGTCAAGGACTTTTTTTATGAGCCACCCACCATCCCCCATGCGCCACCTCCTTCCTTTGTGCAAACCTCCCTCTCGCACAGGAACCATCTCCTTCCTCCATGCAATCCCCTTTATGCTAGCACTACCTTTTTTTCTCTATGCAACCCCCTAGCCGCGATGGTCACCTCCTTCCTTTGCACACAACTTTCCTTATGCCGATGCTACCTCCTTCCTCAGTGCAACCCCCTTAGCCATGGTAGCCACCTCTTTTTTCTACATATAACCCCTAGTCCTGCACGTGCACCGGTGCCACCTTCTTTCTCTATTCAACTCCCCTCTCCCATCACCTTTCTCTACACAACCTCTCTAGCCCACCCACCCTGGGACACTACCTGCTTCCTCTACACCCCCCTCGCGGGGCCATCCTTTACATCCCCCATCTGCACGGTGGTGCCACCCACCTACTCCCTTACACCCTCCATACACGGTGACGCCACTCGCCTTGTCGCGCCCCAACCCCAAGACCTGGGCCAGAAGAGCGATAAACGGCCGTATGTTCTGGGGTTCAACTTTCCCAGTGATAGACCAGGCCTGTACCAACCATTTCTCAAATAAAATGAACAACCAGGCAATTAAACCATAAAAATTAAACCTAGGCAAGTAGATTCAAATGTTCATAAAGCCAACCGTTACACATTTAACATAATCAAATATCGGACAATAAAAATGATAATATTCACTAGATCCTAAGCCTCACTGATTGAATCCCTGGCCCATGTGTTCTTCTAGTCCTGAAAAAAATGCAAGGAAAAGGAATAAGTTTCCCCTAAACTCAGTAAGTCATCATATGTCACAAATATAAATGTACCATGAATCAGGAGTAACTCCATGCCTGCGAGCAACCATAAAATATAAGCCATTTCTCATTATTAACCTTCTTATTTATTTATTTACTTATTTATTTATTTATTTATTTATTTATTTCTGACATCATACAAATTTTAGGATGGCCATCCATACACACTCACTTAGTCCCTCATACTATGGCCACGATCGACCCGTGGCTTGTCCCAAAAGAGTCTAAATCCTGTGTCACATACCGCACATCGGTGATGTGCCAGCGATAGCCCCGCTGGAGGCCCAAAAGGAAACTAGCTCTGAGTATTATACGAGAAACATGCTTCCCAGCATGTGCTAGAATAAAACAACTAACTCCTGTGTCACATACCGCTCATCGGTCATGTGCCAGCGATAGCCCCGCTGGAGGCCCAAAAGGAGTTTAGATCCTCATGTGATCATAGTCGGACTAGAGAGCAGCTAAATTCAACTCAACCCATAACTCTTACATCTTAGTCTTTGTTTACATTTCATAACACATCGAGATACATATATGCAGTATAAATATAAGCCGTAAAAATTTAACTAAGAGTCAAATAATCATGCATGGTAAAAGTTATATCGGTGAGTGATAACTTACAATTTCACCAACTAAGCACTAAACTCGGTTTTCCAGGGATGATGACGATCCTGTATCACAAATTATTTTATTTATAATTTGATATAATTAATTCCTATAAAAAGAAATTAAACATAAATTAAATTTCTTGGGACATCCCCAGACAATTTCTTTCCTCCCTTCCTCCACCTTCCTTTTTCTTTTAATTATTATTTTTATTTATTTTCCTAATGGTGCCTTTACTGGGTCGGCCCATCCAAGGTAATAGGCCCAGCCCAACAGAGCATGGCTCAACTGAGCCTGGCCTAACAAGGCCTGGCTCAGCCAAGCCTGGCCCAACAAGGCCCGGCTCAGCCAAGCCCGGCCCAACAAGGCCCGATTAAACCGAGCCCAGGCCAACTCGTCTGGCCATAGTGCCCATCCCGACTTCACGGAAGAACCAGGGAGGATCGACGGTGATCCTCCCGTCCGACCACCAAGAAGCATTCGCCAGAGGAAAGGGAAGGGACCGGCGATCCCTACGGCGATCGTCCGACCGTCAACTGGTGAGCACAGAGCTAACTCCTCACCCCTGTTAACAGAGACATCACTCTCTATTAACAGGCCGACCAATATCCCCCCCCCCATGCGAGCAGAGGAACGGCGGCGATCCCTGTGATCGTCCGCCCAGATGGTTTGCCGGAAGGAGAGGAGGAATCCAGCGGCGACCTCCCATCGCCGGCATTTCCCATGGTTCCAACGGAAAAAAAAAAAGAATCGACCGGATTCTTCCTTCCTCCCCACCAAACCCCAACACCAAACATTCCCCCGAGGAAGAAGGACTTACCGGCGAGATAGGTTCCGATCGCAGCGACCACCGGTGGAGAGCACTCCGGCGAAGGCTGGGACACGCGAAGGAGCCGTCGGCGTCCACCAATAGGGAGGGTATTCGGGATCAACAGAGGCACCCGATGCCCCTAAAAACCCGAGGAAGACCCTTATCCCCCCCACCTTCGGCGGCGTCGACGGGCTTCTCCGAAATCTCTGCCGGAACATTCGAACTTCCGAGCCAAACAAATTTTGAACTGAAGTTGGCAAGGGCCGCCGACTTCAGCCCAAACTCCGCCCAATTAGAACTGGGCCACACATTCTCCCCACCTAAAAAAAAAATTCGCCCTCGAAATTTACATACCTGAATCCTGGAAAAGTTGAGGATATTTAACTTTTATGATTTCTTCCAACTTCCAAGTGGCTTCTCGTTCTGAATGATTACTCCATTGGACTTTAACATAAGGAATGATGCGTCGCCTCAAGACTTGTTCTTTTCTATCCACCACCTTCACTGGTTGTTCCTTATAAGACAAATTTCCCCTGAATTGAAGTGGTCCCAATTCAACTACATGACTTGGATCAGGTATATACTTTCTCAGCATAGAAACATGGAAAACATTATGTACTCCAACAAGAGAAGGTGGCAAAGCAAGCCGATAAGCCACAGCTCTAATTTTCTCTAAGATCTCAAAAGGACCCACATACCGAGGGCTTAGCTTCCCTCGCACCCCAAATCTCATGACTCCTTTAATAGGGGATACTTTAATAAGTACATGATCTCCCACCTGAAATTCCAGTTCTCTTCTTCGATTATCTGCATAACTCTTTTGTCGACTCTGAGCTATAAGCAATCGCCTCCTAATAAGTTGAATTTTATCTGTGGTATGCAGCACAATATTTGGTCCCAAGAGTTTTCTCTCGCCAACATCATCCCAACATACCGGGGTCCTACATCTCCTCCCATACAGTGCTTCAAAAGGTGCCATCTTAATGGTTGCTTGATAACTGTTGTTATATGCAAATTCTATCAGTGACAAATGTTCATCCCAAGACCCCTTCATATCAAAAATACATGCTCTCAACATATCCTCTAGTGTCTGGATTGTTCTCTCTGACTGTCCATCTGTTTGAGGATGAAAGGTTGTACTAAACTCCAGCTTGGTTTTCATAGCTTGATGCAAACTCCTCCAAAATTGAGAAACAAACCTAGTATCCCTATCAGATACAATTGATACAGGAATACCATGCAATCTAACAATCTCATCAATATATAATTTAGCTAGCCTTTCCATGGAGAAATTGACCTTGATAGGTAAGAAATGAGCTGACTTTGTCAATCGATCTACAACAACCCAAATAGCATCAAATCCTCTGAGAGTCCTCGGCAATCCTGTAACAAAGTCCATTGTGACATTCTCCCATTTCCATACAGGAATAGCTAGGGGTTGTAGTGGTCCCACTGGTCTCTGATGCTCAGCCTTTATGTGTTGACAAGTTAAGCATTGAGCCACAAACATGGCTATTTCCCTTTTCATACCCCTCCACTAAAAGTTCTCTTTAAGATCTCTATACATTTTTGTACTCCCAGGATGAATAGTGTAAATAGAGTTGTGGGCATCGATCAAGATTTCCTTCTTTAGACTTGCATCCCTTGGAACACATAATCTGTTTCCAAACCTTAAGGATCCATCCTCATGAATTCGAAATTCTGAGATTGTCCCAGATTGCATCTTCTCTCTGATCTTTTGCAATTCTGAATCACTCTTCTGAGATGCCTTAATTCTGTCAATCAGGGTAGATTGTATCTTAAGAGTAGCAAGTGAGAATTTAGAGTTATGCAACTGGATCTCTAAATTCAGCTTTCCAAAATCTTGAAAAATTTCTCCCTGAGAAGTGATTAAGGTTGCTAAGCTACCTCCGGCCTTTCTGCTCAATGCATCAGCCACTACATTTGCTTTTCCTGGATGATAACTTATTTTCAGATCATAGTCTTTGATCAGCTCCAACCATCTTCTTTGCCTCAAGTTTATCTCTTTCTGGATAAATAAATATTTAAGACTTTTATGATCAGTAAAAATCTCACAAGATACTCCATACAGATAATGTCTCCAAATCTTCAAGGCAAAGACTACAGCAGCTAGTTCCAAATCATGGGTAGAGTAGTTCAATTCATGTGTTTTAAGCTGCCTGGATGCGTAGGCCACCACCTTCTCCTTTTGCATAAGAACACATCCTAACCCTTTTCTGGAGGCATCACTGTAAATAGTAAAACCCTCACTTCCAGATGGTAGGGTAAGGATAGGAGCTGACACCAAGCACTTCTTCAACTCTTGAAAGCTTTTCTCACAATCATCAGATCAAACAAATTTAATCCCTTTATGAGTTAGCTGGGTCAGTGGCAAGGCTATACGGGAAAATCCCTTCACAAACCTTCGGTAATAACCAGCTAGTCCCAGAAAACTATGGACTTCAGTCACATTAGTTGGTCTATTCCATTCAACAATTGCTTCAATCTTTACTGGATCAACAGATATTCCTTCTTTAGAGACTGTGTGGCCAAGAAAAGAAATATTATCAAGCCAGAATTGATATTTCTTCAACTTTGCATACAACCTCTGCTCCTTTAGTATCTGTAAGATTCTCCTCAATTGTTCTTCATGCTCTTCCGGGTTCTTAGAATATACCAAAATGTCATCAATAAATACTACTACACACTGATCCAAATATGATTTGAATATCCTATTCATCATGTCCATGAAAGCTGCCGGAGCATTCATCAATCCAAAAGGCATCACCAGAAATTCATAATGCCCATATCTAGTCCGAAAGGCTGTTTTGGATATGTCCTCATTCTTAATTTTCAACTGATAATATCCGGACCGCAGATCAATTTTTGAAAACACCTGAGCATCTTGCAATTGGTCAAAAAGATCATCAATTCTGGGAAGGAGGTACTTATTTCAGATTGTCAACTTGTTTAGTTCTCGATAATCAATACACAACCTCAAGCTTCCATCCTTCTTCTTGACAAAAAGTACAGGAGCACCCCATGGTGAAACACTCAGCCTGATAAATCCCTTATCAAGCAGATCCTGGAGTTGTTCTTTAAGTTCTTTCAATTCAGCTGGTGCCATCCTATAGGGAGCCTTAGACACAGGTTCTGCACTGGGTATGAGATCAATAGAAAATTCCACCTCTCTATCAGGAGGCAATCCCGGCAATTCATCTGGAAATACATCCGGAAATTCCTTCACAATCGGAATGTTTTCCAACTTCTTTTCTTCCTGCTGGAAATCCATAACATTAGCCAAATATCCTGTACAGCCTTGCCTTAGCATCCTGTTAGCTTGCATAGCTGTAACCATTCTAATAGGGGCCTTCCCTTTACTGCCAAAGAAACCAAAAGGTTCCTGACCTGGAGGGTGGAAAACTACTCTCTTCCCGAAATAATCTACAGTGGCATGATAAGAGGCCAACCAATCAATTTCCAAGATAATATCAAACTCCTCCATTTCCAAAACCATTAGATCGGATGAAAAATCATGATTTTCAATGCTTAGAGTGCAGGATGGACAAATCATGTTGACCATGATAATGCTCCCATTTGGAATGGACACTCCGATCTCAAAATTCAGAGGTACTGGTTTCATACCAGCCTTCTTAGTAAATCCGGTTGAGATAAAAGAGTGTATTGCTCCAGAATCAAATAAAACACGGGCATAAGAAGAGACTACTTTGATGGTACCTACCAGATAATTAAATTCTAACTTATGATTATATGAACTCAATTTAACCAACTAAAAAAAAAAATCTGTGAAATTACCTGTCACCATAGCATTCGATGCCTGAGCATCTTGCTGAGTCAGAGCATACACACGAGCCTGGGTCTTCTGCTTCTGGCGCTCACCAGATCCATAAGCTGAAGGTTGTCCTTGGATAAAAGCTGGTACATTTGAAGGAGGAGGTGCAGGCGGTCGCGGTGCATTCTGGAAGGTATGTTGATACCCAAGATTCTGAGGACGAGGGCAATCCATAGCTTTGTGGCCCTGCTGACCACAATTAAAACAAGCCCCAGAATCTGGTGAAAACCTTGACATCTCCTGCAACGAGGACCATTACCCTGCTGAGGACCTGGATCCTGCCTTTGATTTCCCTTCTGTCTAGGTTGTTTGCTAGAGTATTGGTTCCCTCGCTGCCCATCAGATCTGGATCTCTTCCTCAACTGTCGTTCCCTCTCCTGCTGCATATTATCAACCTCCTGCTTCACAATTTTTGCTTTACTAACAACGTCCCGGTACGAGGCCAGCTGCATGGGTCTTACTCCAGCACGAATCCTGGGTTTAAGCCCTTTATCAAATCTCTGAGCCTTGATATAATCCGTGGCCACCAACTCCGGAGCAAAGCGGGACAGTTCTATAAATTTGGTTTCATATTGTGCCACTGTCAAGCTTCCTTGTATCAATCTGGTAAATTCACTCTCTTTCTCATATCTGAGACTTTCAGGAAAATACATATCCAAAAACTCTTGGCAAAAAATGTCCCAAGTTATTGGCTCTTCATTACCATATTGTCTCCTGACAGCATCCCACCATTCCGAAGCTTCGCCTTGCAATTGATAAGCTGCAAAGCGAACCTTTTCTTGATCTGTACAGTCCATGCTGGCAAAGACCTTCTCCATTCCCTTCAACCATTTCAAAGATTCAGTAGGTTCAGTAGAACCCTCAAAAGTAGGAGGCACCAACTTCTTAAATTCAGTGATCCCCCGATCCATCTTAAAAGACTGACCATCCCTACTTCCCTGCTGTCTCATTTCCTGCACAAGTCCAGTTAGAGCCTGGATAAGACCTACCACCTGACCATCAGAATTGGCTATCCTCATATCATGCTGCAGAGGAGGAGGACTAACTGCTCGGCTCTCGTCCTGATCAGGTGATGGGCTACGAGTCATGAAGGCGCCGGCCGTCCGAGATGGACCCACTGCCTGCGAAGCATCATAAGCTCGAGAAGCATGATCATTTTGATTTGATGTCCTCATGGATCGGGTCCGAGCCATTAAACCTATGTCACAAAAGTTAGTCAATTAAATAATATAACTTTACTTGTATTTTTATTAATTTAAACTTGTCCTAATTATCTTACCCCGCCTCACTATCCGCACCCAAAGGCCTAAAAATAAAAAATAATAAAAAAAGGAAGGTGATGGTTTAATCGACTAAAAATAAATTAATTTTACTAATCTTATCCCACCGCCAGTGTGCATCTTATTTTTTAATAAAATATATTAAAAAAGTATAGTAGCAACTCTCTAATAACATATTACATATATAACAATACAATAATGATATTATATATTAAAATACTATATAATATTTTAATTTTGGATGAAGATGTGGTGACTTATCATAACTTTGTTCTTTCAATAAATAAATATAAAAAATCTTTTAAACAAATGATAGAGGGAGAGGAAGTGAATAGAGAAAAGAATTATAAAAATTATTGTAAATCAAAACAAGGCTATCAATAGCAAGAAGATTAATAAAGATTAACCACTAGCATAATTTTTTCCTATCAAAATTTTATAGTTTCTATGATTTCATGAAATATCGAAAAAAAACTTAGAAAAACCTGGCTTGACTCGATGAACATGGCATGAGTTCTTTTAAGAATCTCTATTTGGTACGATATATGTTATAGACTTGATATTAAACTCCATATAGTATGATATACCATATATAATTTGTAGAGATATTATTGATAAAAAATTTAAAAAATATATAATAAAATTATAAATTCTCATTGTTATATAATAACCAAACCCATAATTTTATCCGTTCTATGCAAACGAATAAGCAATCAATTTAATATTATATTTAGACATTTTTCTTAAAAGTATATGTTATACATTAGAAAAAATATGGATGGTTGCGACCCATCTATTTTTTAGAAAAAAATATTTTTAATCTATCATTTGATTAATTTTTTTTCTATATAAGTCAATAAATTTAATAAATTTATTATTTTAGTTGTACATATTAATTTTTTTCATTAGAATAAAGAAAGAATTAACAAATCAAGGGAGGTGTATTTTAAAAAGATTTTTTTTACATATATACCCTTCCAAATATTCAAATGCATAAATACCCTCATGGAATTACTATTTACATATATATCCTTATAAATTTTTCTTTTTCCTATGTACTTATAAGGATATTGTAGTCATTTTAATTTTAAATCATTAATTTTTTAATGGTGTTAGATGATGTGAATACATAAACAAAAAAAAAAGGGTATACATACAAAATAAGTATTTTATAATGATATATATATAAATATCAATTTTTAAAAGATATTCATGTAAATTTAAATATTTAGAAAGGTATATATATAATTTTAAAAAAATATTCTCGGTATAGGATATAATAAATTAAGAAAATATATTTATTAGTTTCAAATGGTTATCCACGTGCATATGTATATAAATATATATATAAAGCTATTGAGCCTATGCTTGAGAAAAAGAGAGAAGAAAGAGAAAGAGGGAAGATAGATGGTGATAGTCTTTTTTTTGAAAAAGGATAAAAGCAAATATGAACGTGGACAAGAAAGTTAAGAGGATAATTAATATATATATATATATATATATATATATATATATATATATATATATATATATATATATATATATATATTAAAGATAAATAAGTAATAGAATCTAATGAGTTGGATTAGTGAGAAGATAGTCTAATTTGTTTTGTAGTCCAACTAGAAAGGGTCTAATTTGATCGAGAAAGGAGGATAAAGAGCACGTAGAAAAAGATGAGGAAGTTATATGATAAAATTAATATATTTTTTTTAAAATATATTCTTGGTATACAAAATGATAAGATTAGGAAATAATATTTATTTATTTGATAAAATGGTGCATTCAATTAGGAGAACAAGAGTGAATACAATTCAGAAAGTCAGAGAGAAGGAGATCCCTAAGCTGTACATGAGCTACACGTCAATCCGGCCACAAAACAGAACCAGTATGATAAGCAACATAGGAGGCGACCCAGTCAATCACTGTGTTAGCTTTCCGAAAAATATGATGAACCGCAACAAACGCGCAGCCCTGTAACAGAAATTCAATATCCTGAACAACGAGATGAGCCGATGGCGATCTCAAGGATTGTCGTATCCAGGTAATAATTATCATGGAATCTTTTTCGATGATGAGATGGTCGAGATGTAGAACCTGGTGGATATGGCAAATAATATTTATTTGCTCCGAATAATTATTTATGTGCATGCCGACATCATTGAGCCCATGTTCGTATGAAGGAGAGGCTGAGAGAAGAGTTGGCGGTAATCTTTTTGAAAAAGGGTGACTGCGAATATGGATGTGGACGAAGTTATTGGGATGATTAATATATTTTTTAAAGATAATTAAGTAATAGATTTTAATGAGCTGGAATAAGGAGAAATTAAATAATCTAATTTGCTTTGGGGAAGGGAGGAAGGAGGACAGAAAGCATGCGGAGATAGTGAGAAAATTATATGAAAAATTAATATATTTTTTTTAAAAAGATATTCTAGGCATAGAAAGTGACAAAATTTAAAAATATTATTTATTAGTTTGAAATGGCTATTTATATGTATATGTACACAAGGGGAGGGGAAGGAGGATAGAGAGCACGCGGAGACAGTGAGAAAATTATATGAAAAAATTAATATGCTTTTTTAAAAAAGATATTTTGGGCATACAAAGTGACAAAATTTAAAAATATTATTTATTAGTTTGAAACGGCTATTTATATGTATATGTACATACGGGGAAGGAGGACAGAGAGCACGCGGAGATAATGAGAAAATTATATAAAAAAATTAATATAGTTTTTTAAAAAAATATTCTAGGCATAGAAAGTGATAAAATTTAAAAATATCATTTATTAGTTTGAAACGGTTATTTATATATATATATATATATATATATATATATATATGTACATGGGGGAAGGAGAAGGAGGACAGAGAGCATGCAGAGATAATGAGAAACTTATATGAAAAAATTAATATATATTTTTTTTAAAAAATATTCCAGGTATAGAAAGTGATAAAATTTAAAAATTTTATTTATTAGTTTAAAACGGCTATTTATATGTATATGTACATATGTAAAGTCATTGAGCCCGTGCTTGCATATGGAGGAAGAGATGAAAGATGGTGATAGATTGTTTGGAAAGGGCAAAAGCAAATATGGATGTGGGCAAGAAAGTTAAGAGGATAATGAATATATTTTTAAGATAAATAGGATGGAAGGTTATTCTTGGTATAAAAACTAATAAACGGAATCAATTGCATATGCCATGCATGCTTGAGAAAAATAATATTTATAATCAAATAAATTATATTATTTATTATATTCAATTTTTTTATTTTTTGATTGGGATAAACATATCAATGGTAAAAAAAAAAGATAAACTAAGAATATAAAATCAAATGCATAAATAAGATTAAAATTATAAAATTTTGAATAAACATAAACAAAGATAAAATAATAAATGTAAAATGAGATATAAGAAATTATCTTGTTTCAAAATTTTTATTTATTGTATCTATATTTAGTTTGATGATTATTTATAAAAGCAAACCGATCATGTTGGTGGCAAGGGCAACAATGATGGTGATAGTGGAGACAACGGTAATATTGATAGCGGTAGTGATAGCAATAAAATTGGTAGCAATGATAATAGTGAAGATAGCAATGGTAGTAGTAAAGGAAATAATTTTTTTATTATTTAAAAATATTCAAAACAAGAAATTCTTTTTTTTTTTTTTGGAAATATTGAAAACAATTTTTTAAAAATAGAAAAGCAATAGTAACAAATATGTTTTTTCTTGGCTTCGGTTTGTAAAATTTTATTTTAAAAAAATAAAAAATAAAAACAATGCCAAACATGCTATTAGGATTTAGGAAGTGCCACGTGAAACAAATATGTTGGCAAGAGTTTTTGAAAATAAAATTTAAAAATTATTAGATAAGTTATTAAGCACCACAGAAATAAATATGAAAAATAACTAATTAAGCACCATAGAATCAAGAAGGAAAAACAACTAAGTCCAATTCTTTTTATCAATCAAATGTATCTTGAGTTTTATAATCATTTATACGAGCACAATTGATCAGTTAAAAAATGGCTGGAGAAGCAAATGCATCAAAAAATGGCTTGTTTTTATAAAAGAATTATGAAAAAATTATATATGTAAAATGAATCAGTCATGAAATACCACAGGAAACAAAGAAATTGATGAATTTTCTGACAACAGAAACAGTTTCTTAAAAATTCCCAAAAATAATTTTCCAAATCAGGGGACATTAGAATTCTTTTAAAGTGTCCGAAAATGAGTTTTCAAAAAAAAAAAAAAAAAAAGGAAAGAAACAAGTTGACAGGAGTTTTTTAAAATTTAAAAGTTGTTAAAATGCTTCTTAAACAGGTTTACAAAAGTTTTTCACAAAAATAAATGAAAAAAAAAGAGACTATATATAAATCTCTTACTTGAACGGTGGCGCGTTATTTATAAAAGAAATATTGTTTAGCATGTATCCAAACTTTTACTCGGACTGTTATATGGTAGATAGGCGAACGTTTTTATATATTACATCAATACACTATCAATAGTAGGTGCAATGGAAGCGCTACACATCATCCACGTAACTTTGTTTGTAAGATTTTTATTAAATAAAAGCCATATAACCTAAAGTTTAGGGAGATAAGTTAGAATAAAAACTTTTGGGTGAGATGGTTCGTAGAAGGACGCACGTTATCTATTTAACTTTTCAGAAATAATTTAATTTTTTAAGATCAAGATTATACCTGTACATCAAATATTTCGAAAAGTTATCTGCACCATGACAGAGTATCACCACCTTCGATGTTGTTAGTTATTGTGTCGATGCTTTAGATTCTTTGGACCGAGAATTTTTTTTATATCTTGAGAATTTCTTTCTCTAAAATTTATCGAGATCAATTTTGATGACACTATTAAGGTGCCTAGAATGATATAGGATATATCATCAGAAATTCGGAGGTTAGATTTTGTTGGCAGGTGGCTCCCCATTTTTAAAGTCTTTTATCCCAAAAGACGGCTGTCTCGATAAATATTATCTATATCAGATAAAAATCTTATTTAGAGCGGATTTTTATCGTGGATGGTTTTGTAATCGTCAAGGATAAGGATTAGATGAAGCAGTCATGGATCTGCTTCGTAATATTTGAAACTTTATTGTTATTATTATTATTATTGTGATGATTATTTGCCACGTCTTTGAAACGTAAATTGTATGGCTGGATGGTTGCATGTTTTATTGTTGCGCACTCTGGTGGCCGGACCTGAAGTCAGATTTATTGAGTTATTCGATTGATATATTTTATAATTGACTCATGGGAGGGGAAGAGTTCCGGTAACCGCTATCCCTGCCAGGGTGGCACTACCGCCGTTGTTGACGTGGGCTGGCTCTTATCCCTCCCCCAGATGATCATATCTTTTCTTTGCATTTTTTTTTTTTTTTTTTTGATAAGAATGTCTCGTTCATATCCAATGGATACCGCTTACCAGAATTGAATGTCCGGTGCCTTTTTGTCTTTAAATACCCATCCGGCCTCGTTTCCGAGGATCTTTATCCTATGCATTAAAATCCTTGGTGCTCTTTGTTTTAGGGCAACACTGGTGTTTTTTAGGCCAAACTCTCCTCTTTCTACCTTGCATTCCCTCTTTACCTCTGTTAAAAAAAACAGAAGGAAAAAAAAAATGTCCGAAGACAGTAGCTGCCCACCACCAAAGGCCACCCCCGTCCAAACCCAGCCATTCGATAACCTCACCATAACCCCACAGGCAACGTACGAGCAGGTGATCTCAGATGGAAGGGTGTTCATGGAAACCCTTCAGAAGCTCCACAGATCGGCCGGAACCAAGTTTATGTGAGCGGGTTTCTCTTATGACTGCCGTTTTTCTTGTGTGTCTCTTGTCAATTTTTGATTTTGAATGATAGGCTATCAAAAAGTTTTGATTTTTTTGATCGAGTTATGTGATCTTTTGGTCATGGGTGGTCATGGAAACCCTTCAGCTGCTCCATAGTCGCTCTGTTTGAGCGCTTGTTTCAAGTTGTTTCGGAAGTTTGTTTTTTTTTTTTTTTTTGGCCTTGATTTTTTGAACCGTTACCTGCATCCACAGGTGCAAGAGTTTTTTGTTGTCTGTGGATTCATGTGGAAGCGAGTTCTCGTGCTTTATTTTTATACTTTTATTGGTAAAAGTCGTTCTGAACGAATTTTGTCTGCGGATTTTTGTTATGATCTCTACGTTCTTGTATCTCTGTTGCCAAAATTTGATTCTGGATGATATAATGTAATCTCTTAGTGGATACCGATACTTCTTTCCCTACACCAATCTGATAATCTTTTGTTATTTCCGGATGAATGTTGATGGAACTTTACAATGCTTTATTCAATTGAAAATTCTAAGTCATTTTTTGGTTTCTTTTTAATCGATTACCTGCAGTTAGATGCAAAATATTTGTTTTTGGTTTTTTTTTTCCTTCTGTTTTTCTTGACTGTGGAATGTGGAAGTGGGTTTCACCATTTCAGGAATTTTTTCATGATGTGATTCAACTGGCTTGAATCGAATTTGTGAAAGCAAGTTTGCCTTATGATCACCGTGTTCTTATCTTTCTTGATATTAGATGTCATATGGACTTTTGGTGGAAGTGGGAAGTGAGTTTTATATATATATATATATTAAAATTATAGGAGTGCATTAAATATAAAGATAGATGCTTGGAGAGCTTTGTTTTGTTTTTTTTGTTTTTTGTTTTTTTGTGTGGATGGAGGGGTGGGTGGGTGGGGGAGGGATTGCGTCTGTGGAATATAGATCAATTTCAATACCTTTTTTTAATGTTTGGTAGAATTTCTGTTTTTAAATGGAAGTGAAGGTAGTTAATAGAGTGCTTATTTCAAGTGGATTTTAGCTTTTTGGATTTATTTTAATTGATTCCATGTGCTTATGGATGTAGAAGTGAGCATTTTTTCCTGTGGAATGTGGAATTGGGTTTCATATCTTTCGTTGTCATCATTCAGCCAGGTTTCCCTTTCTAATGGATGTCAATATAGCTTATATTTATCCCATGTTGGTTTTTTAGATTCTTTTCTATGGACTATAAGTGGTATACTTGCACAAATTCATGCAAAATAAGCTTGTCTTGTCCATGCAATGCATAGGAGGTTTTTAATTTTCTGCATTATTCTGTTCAATTTTCTATTTCTAACATTCTGTGATGGTAGATTATAGTGTGCTTATTTTCCACTGGAATTTAGTTTTTTGTGGTGTAAACTTAGCATTTTAGCATTTCTCCTCTCTGTGGGATTTGGAAACAGGTTATTAATCTACCTTTTGTTATTGTACACTGTTTGCTACAGTTTCTGCTGTGGAATGATTGTGTGAGTGGTTTTCTGAAGTGATCGTTTGAAGTAATTCTTATTTAGTTAGCATTAAGAACATTAAAATTGGGTCATGTGCACTTAGTGACTTCTGTTAATTGAATTTACATTTTTTTTTCCAAATTTGATTAACCTTTTCTTAATGTATATCTTATTGCCATTGTTTATTTTCATTTCTTCAATCTATATATTGTTTAATAGGAAATTTTAGAGTTGGAGAAATCTGTACAGGTATTATTAATTTGTAATTTGTCTAGCTTAGAATCTCTTCCAGTTGATCCACGTTGTTTTGCCATGCATGCCTATCAGGTATTAGCTATTGGATCTGCATAGCATAAGTTGGCATTCCTTTCTATTTTCGAACCATTCTTATTATGCTCTTCTGATGCATTTAAGAGGATTGAAATTTAACAAAAATTTGCCTGATATAGTTCTGATAGATGTGACTTTGAGTGGCATATTGAGTTTCATTTGTTTGCTATAAATTTTCTCTAGCTTCTTACTTTGATATATATACATGCTTCTTAGTATGTATGTATGTATATATAGTATGTCGTGCATGGCACAAAGCTTCTTACTCATGGTATGTATGTATGAAGCTAGAGCAAATTTATCTATATGTTTCTTAGTATGTATGTATGTATATATTGTATGTCGTGTGTGCCTGTGTGGCATGAAGCTTCTTACTCTAGCATGAAGCTTCTTATTTAGATTTTGATTATAATATCATTTTGAAGTGCTATCTTTGGGTTTTGAAGTCAAACATTGTTCTGGAAGTTTATTCGGTCTTGCTGTCTTATTAATCTATTGGCTTGAATAATCGTATTATTATCTGGGGAGAAAGCTGCGAAAAATTGTGAGCATGAATTATTTCCTTGGACGGAAGCCTTAGGAAAGACATGCAATAAGAAAATGTGAAAAAGCAGGGCAAGGATGATTTTAGAGGTCTTATTAAAAAGTTGTCTTATGATTTACCAAGATTTCTTAAATTTCAACTACTACAACAAGAGCAAGATGCATTTAAGGATGGAAAATTGGAGTAAGCCCCTGGATGTATTCTCTTCAGAATGAATGTTATGAAGGCTGTGACAGAATTTGAGGGGAACTAGAAAAAGTGATTTCTGTTTTTGTATTTGTTTTGGGAGATTGCTTTGGCCTAAAACTTCACTAAATGTTTGCTTGTAATTTCACCTGGTAGCATCATCTTCTATTTTAGAGACTTTCACTTTCTGGTGCACATACTCTTATGTTAACTACATATATGAATGAGTAGTCAAGATTTCCTAAAGCTCAACCAACATATTGTCCCTGGTTTGTTTCTTCACTTCATCTGATCTCAGGGCTCCATCTATCTTGACTGTATGTCTTCTGAAAACTAATAAATATACATTAGTTCAACCTTTGTGCTGTATGACAACCTCATATGTAGTGTTCATTCGACTATGTTAATTTAGTGTCCTTATTTGTTATTTGAAGGTTTCTTGGGTCCTCTTTCTTCATTAGTATCTATCAAAGGCGAAGTCCCAAAAGTGCAGGACTGGTCTTGTGGTGCAATGTTAATGCTTTGTGTGCATTGGCTCAGATATGCTATTATCATAAAAAAAATTAAACTCGTCTTACTGGATGATTTTATTTTTCAGCAGCCAATTGCATAATTAGTTGGATTTTGAGGTCTCAAATAACATTTTTCTTGCCTTCTCTTGCATATTTGTATATTTTGTTGGTTTTAGGGTGCCTACAATGGGAGGAAAGCCCCTCAATCTTCATCATCTTTTTGCAGAAGTTACTTCTCGAGGTGGACTGGAAATTGTAGGTGAAAAGATGCCATCTGTAATTTGAATTGACATGATCTAATTTGCCAATTCTCTCTTTTTTCCTTCACAGTCTCATCTTAGTTTTTGCATTTGACTTGTCCAGATTTTTTTGATATGTGTGTGTTATCTAATATCTCATATATGATGCCTCTAATTTTCTGAAACTCCCTAATGATTTTCAAGTCCATCAACCTCCCCTATCATGCCCCTTTAGGGAGGCACCTAAACTGCAAAATTTTTGAAGGTGGTGTTTTAACTTGAAACTTTAGCTATGAGTCTGATATAAAGTTATATTGAATTTAAATGCAGTTTTATTGATTTCAGAGAGGGCAGGTTGCAGTAGATGTCCCTCATTTATATTCATTCAAGATGTGTCTAGAAAATGGTGAAAATAGTATACATTTATAGTTCATTAGTTTATTAGTCTTATTTCAATACAAGTATCGAGTATCAATGACTTTTGCAGTTTTTATTTTATCTAGACTATGTTTCAAGTGGTTAGCTGAAATTGTCAACTTAGTGGATGATTATAATTATCAATACAGTAGTTAAGTGTCAATGCATGGATAGATTTTTCACTCTCTAGACATGCCATGGTAATATGCATTTTGACACAATGGAATATTTGATTTTGAGATTATATTTTCTTCACTAGGCCCTTTTTGTGCTTGTGGGAATAAAAGGATATATTAAACGAGAATGTTTTGCATATGGTCCGTCATCATATTGTCTATTGTGAAACAATTTTAAACTCAATTGCTGTTTCTGTAACTAGACTTGTGGATTAGTTGTTGCCATCTCTTGCTTAGCTAGAATGTTATGTTCCTTATGTTAGGGTTCTTGCCGCTGTTCATCATATATGCGAACATATAAGCATTGCATTAGAATGATATTGGCTGTGGACTGTTTGTCTTATACATATCATATAAATATTACATTAGGATAATATTGAATATTGATAGTTTCTTAGCTTGCAGTGTTTGAACAACAAGAATGCTCACCGCATGCTATGTTTATTTGGCTGTTTGATGCATATTAATTGCCTCAGGTCATAAGAGATCGCAAATGGAAGGATGTAGTAGCTGCCTTCGATTTTCCTTCAACAATCACAAATGCATCGTTTCTATTACGCAAGTACTATATGTCCTTGCTTCGTAGCTATGAACAAGTCTATTATCTTGGAAATAAAGGTTCTTCTGTCCCTGTATCTGGTATATTAACTTTGATAACAAACATAGAATGCCTCATTTTATCATCTCCTTCTATTTCACCGGTTAGTGTGTGCTGAACAAGCACCTGCTAATTGAAGGTTTCTATTTCCTTTTCATTTTGCCAGCTGACAAACCTGTTAGTAAATCAGAACCACTGAACCCTCAAGCAGGCATGATAATAGCTTCACCAGCTGCTAACGCTGTTAGTGGATCGGAGGCATCTCAGCCACAAGTTTCTGCAACATTAACTGAGGATAGCAGCACCAGAGACAAGCCACTGACAGGTTGGACTTAAAACAATTTTCTTTTATTTTATTTCACTTCTGTTTCCCTTGTTGTGATTGTGTTATACTTTGCCTTAAAATACTAATTTGCTGATGTTGCTGAAGAGGAAAATATAGTTTGACCATGAGTTGAACCATTGCTCGGCAGTTCTGTTCCACTGACATAATCATATTGTTGTTACATGATGATGTAGATTCTCTCTTTTGGTGCCTTGGACATTCTTTTGTTTGATCCATTGATGGCTTGATCCTGCTTGAAAATTCCAGTGATTTGATCCCATCTGATTTCGGTGCACCTTCCAGTTAGCTTCACCAGCATTACTGATCCATATTTCTTCAATGCATGAGGCCATTATGCTTGTTACGCTTAGACTGTTTGGTTGTTTTCTTATAGTAGTCTTGGGCGTGTCTAAGTGATCTAAATTTATCAGGTGGTGAAATAAATGGATTTCACATAAAGGGGGTTCTGTTGAGGGTCTTTATGGTTCTGGTTGGGGAGATTAGGGGTTTTATTGTTATGATAGATGATAATGTTATGGAATGGTTACCCAAATAATGAAAGGTTTTTCAAAAACATGCTCATAATGAATGTTCTTAAAACAATTCTTTTTTCTTTCTTTCTTTCCCTTTTTTTAACCATTGCCCTTCCTGCTCTCATTTCCTTTTCTGGCTGCTGCTTTTTCCCATTGCACATGTCTTTCTAGACATGCCTAGACATAAATGCGGATGCATCTCTCTCTAGAGTCTAGTATTCTACCTTACATGAGATCTTGTGAATGAGATGACGAGCAGTAAGCTCACGATCTTCTATCCTAGGTTGTTGTTATATGGTAGGGATAAGAGGATTTACATTCATAAAATACTGTGGTCATGAAAACTCATGCATCACTGTTTGATGGAGATACTTGTCCCCTAAGGCTAAACGATTGCAGATCAGGAATTGTTTTCAGTCCAGAATGTTGCATCTAGACTGGTACTAGCATGCCGATCGTTGTGTAATACAAACATATTCGTGGGATGTCTTGGAAGCTGTATCTAAGCCATTAATGCAATTTTAAAGGCCCTGTGGCTGGTAGTTTTGCTTGGTGGAAAGTTTCTGTTTCTTCTCTTGTAAATTTTATCTATCAGACACTTCCTCAACTCTTTTGTTCAACAAAGAATGAATATATGCACTTCATTCTCCTCTCCAAATCATACTTCATGCATTTTATACATGGATGAACGTATGTTATATGATCTTGAAGTGTCCAACTTATTTTTAGGCTTTTGATTTGCTTCTGATATACAGAAATTCCCCCCTTACGAAAAGGCACTCGGATAACTGGCACGATTTATGGGAAATTTGAATATGGCTATCTAGTGAATGTAAATTTTGGTTCTCACACCATGAAAGGTGTCATATATCATTCTCCTCCTGTAACATGTGCAATCCAAAGCTCATCAAGTTACCGCAGTCAGAAGTCTCGAAAGGTATCCTCACGTCCCAGATCCAACCTGAGTGGCTATCACTTCTTTGCTGCTGAGAATCATGCAATACTGAAGCCTGTGTATCCTGGGAAAGAAAGGGCTATCGGAAGGCATATACGATATCTCTGGAGCAGACTCACCAACGCTGAAAAGGAGGTATGATCAAAACTGTTACCCATAATGCCTGTATTGATTTATTTGCCAGTAGCTTCCATGTCCTTCTAACTTTGCTGCATTTCAATTTGCGCTGAACCAAATCGTGAAGTTATACAGCAATACATGAAATCTAAATGCTGGAGTTAGATTTCCTACCTGGATGCAAATATTGAAGATTAGTTTTCTTAACCTGTTTCGCTTGATATTTAAAAGTTAAACAAAAGTGACTGTTAT
This sequence comes from Areca catechu, assembly GCA_021397845.1. Classification (NCBI taxonomy): domain Eukaryota; kingdom Viridiplantae; phylum Streptophyta; class Magnoliopsida; order Arecales; family Arecaceae; genus Areca; species Areca catechu. The sequence continues at coordinate 30,467,941 of CM038045.1, forward strand.
CTAAACAGTGAGCAAACTCCTTAACAAGTGGGTGCTGAGTGAGGGCAATGGTATGGTACTCATAGATGGACCAAAACTTTCAGTTGTTGTGGGAACAAGTGGGTGCTGAGTGAGGGCAATGATATGGTACTCATGGATGGACCAAAACTTTCAGTCCTTGCTCTAATCTTCGGTTACGAGTGCAGCACAACGGGGAGTGGTTCCTTATCCAAAGGGAAAAATCCATCCAGGTGTAGCATGTCATTGGATGTGCATTTGGGTAGTTGTCATGGTTGTATATCTTGGTTTTTCATTCAGTTTGACTTACTGCATAAATGCGAGTGAAACAACTGGTTGTATATTAAAATCCCAGATACCATCCACAACCACAACTACTCCTGGCAATGCAACTAATTTATGTGCAGTTATATGAACGTTCCATGAAACCTTTCTCATCTCATCATTTATTTTGATTAGAATTCAAGATGCTCGAGAGAGTAAAATTAACAAGAGCAATACATTCTTTTATAACAGCCAGAAGCAGAAGTTAAGAGCAATTAATGCTATCCTGACATTATATATATTTTTGTTGTTGTACAGGTTTACGAGGAGAGAGCAATGAGGGGTGCAAAAATACTGGGATGAGATGCTGCAGTACAATAAAACTTCTAGCATGTCTATGATGAATTAGGTCCTCAGTTCTGCATGGATATAGATTTGCATTTGGATTCTGATGCCTCGTGGAAAGTGAGGTCTGGCATGAGCATAGATTTAGACTTTGAGAACTTATCCATACAAAAAGATGTTGCTCTTAAGACTATTATTGAAGTAGACCCATGGAAATTTCAAACTTCTATACTCAAATTAAAGTTGTCATTTTAATGGTTGATGATGTCTCTATTTCTCCCATATTCATTGCTCTGATATTGTTTCCTTTCTTGCAAGTTCAATGATGATTAATTCTACTGACATAATTAGCTTCTCAGAGTTTGACATGTTGGCTTGTTTCACGTAGCCAAATTGTTTGGCTATATGGTCTTTGTCATCCATCTAGGCTTGTTCTCGACTGTTAACGTATCCAGAGATCTCCGACGAGGAAGAAGATGAGACATGTGTCTCTCTGCGAGGAAGACGTGTGTCTGATGCCAGCTGGGCCTTGTAGCTTTCTTGATATAACTGGGGTATTTGGTTGCTTGTACCACGTGTTTCCACATTTCATGTTCAGAGGTTTCCTTGTGACGTTGGTATGTGGCTCATTTTCTAAGTATTGCTCTGGTTGCTAGTTTTAGAAAGAGGCCCTCTAGAAACTATGATTTCATGGAGAACCAGGGTTTCGAGAGTATCATTTTTGTTGCTATTAGTAAAATGTCATCCGTTTTTTGTTGATACCTGAAAGACTTATCGTTATATTTATCAAATAAAATTTACTCAGGAAACGGCAAGATTAAGTAATGGCTATTCGAGTTAAGACTGCTATATAACACCATTATGATGGTAACATTATACACAAGATGATTGTTTTGTAGCGTAGGTTTCAAGGTTTTAAATTTCGTGGAATGAGAATGTTTCGATGTTTTCATGAAATGAAATATGTCGATGTCTTGTCCCAAGGTTTTAAATTTCGTGGAATGAGAATGTTTCGGTGTTTCCATGAAATGAAATATGTCGATGTCTTGTTCCGTCCCAACACTTGAAATAGAAGATGTTTTAAGATATCTTAATTAAAATGCTAGGATACTAGTGGGGATGTCCTATTCCAATACATTATATCCCATTTCGATGTTTCATGGAATATTTCGTCGAACCTGAATCCTTGATAGGTTTCATGAAACAATGGCAGCCGCTGTCACAAGGACGTTAGTTGGTCCCATAAAGCGAGATCTTCTTTTTTTGATTAAAGAGCCTGAAAGGTTGAAGCAGCCATTGTGGTAGTCACTGCCGGACTGATTTATCCTTGAAAGCTATCTGTAGGATGTACCTAAATAGCACTGAAGGCGACAGGTAGAGAATACGAAGGTTCAAAAGCAAGAGTTTTTTTTTAAATAATATTTTTTTATTAAATATTTACTTAATTGATGTCATTTTTAACATATTTCTCAATTTAGGTGTTTTGGGATGACATAGAAAGCAAGGGTGAAAAATCATGGGTTGAACCTGCGATTTCTCCATGTAAGTTATTTTCGTCGGATCCTGGCTCATCCTCAACTCCGTTGGAATCTCCAAGGTTCATTTCTTCACCCCTGAACTCGTCGCCGACTTCCGATGGGTGGCAGAAACCTTCTAAGGTGGCAAGGCGCAGGTCTCCGGGGTCCGCTGGGGATGATCAATTGAAGGAATATCCGATGTCGGGTAAGGGTTTCTCTGCCCTTGGTTTGTTAGGAGACAGAATGGACATTGTTGGTCCTGCTGAGGCGGGACCACGGGAAGTCCAGATATTTGACCCTGCTGTGGGGTCTTTGAAGAGGGCCAGAAGTCCGCCCAGGGATGATGCTGACCTCCTTGTTTCTCCCGAGCTTGGCTGTCAGCAACCTGCTTCCGCGGTGATGATATATGCTATAGCCTCCAACAAGGTTAGCACTTCTTCGTTGTGCCTGGGTGGGGGTCGGGAAGTGGGGACTACCATGGCTTCTGCTTCCACTGTTTCTCCTGTTTTGTGTGATGTCATGGAAGGGGTGAAGGCTGCGAGTTCTTCTTATTCGTCTGTGTCCTCTGTTTTTCCTGTTGGGAGTGATTATGTGGTGGCAGCGGGGGTGTTGGCTGTGGAAGGGGTGGAGGGAGTTCAGAACTTAAGCACTGTAGGCTGATATCTGCTGCTAGAGTTGCTGCAATCAAATTAAAGGTCGGTGGGGCTGTTATTGAAGGACAGAAGCTGTAGGGGGTGAAGCCGGTGACTGTTGATGGAGGGGCTGTTTGTGGGGAGAACAAGTCCACATTCCTGGAGGTGCCGACGGTCGTTGACGGGTCCTCTTCATTGTCTTCTGGAGGAGATAAGTCTGTTGGTGGGGTTAAGGAGACTCCACGACAAGGGAATGGACTGGAGTCTGTGGATCAAGGGCAAGACAACCATGAGGAGATCTCCAAGAAACCGAGGAATGCATTGTTTGCGGGAGTGTGGGGGGGTGCTGTGAAGCCCAGTTCTTAATGGGCTGATTTTGGACTGAAGTCGGCAAGGGCCGCCGACTTCAGTTCAAATTTCTTCTGGTTCGGGAGTTTGGATTTCCCGGCGGGAAATCCGGAGAGGCTCGTCGACGCCGCCGGAGGTGGGGGAGATAAGGTCCTTCCTCGGGTTTTAGGGGCATTGGGAGCCTCTGTTGATCCGGGAAAACCCTCCCTGTGGGTGGAGCATCGACGGATCCTTCGAGTGCCCTGCCCTCGCTGGAACGCCCTTCGCCGGAGGTCGTGCGATCGGAGTCGCCCTCGCCGGTAAGTCCTCTCTCCCTGGTATGGACGTTGAGTGTCCGTGCGGCTCGACTGAGGGGAGAATCCAGTTGATTTTCCTCTCCGTTGAAGCCTTGGACTGTGGCCGGCGGTGAGGAAGCCACCGCCGGACTCCTCCTCTCCGGCAACCATCTTTGGGCAGCCGATCGCGGGGATTGCCGCCGTCCCATCGCTTGCTTGGGGGGGGGGGGGGGAGAGTGGAGGAGGGAGAGATGGATTTGGTCGGCCGTGAGGTACTGTCGCAGGCAACAGTCTCCGGCTCGGTGCTCGCCGACTGTCGGTCGGACGGCCACCGTAAGGGTCGCCGGACTCTCTTCCTTCTCCGGCGTGAACACCGTGGTGGTCGGACGGGAGGATCGCCATCGATCCTCCCTGCTTCTCCCATGGGGTCGGGCGATGCCATGGCCATCGATGGCTGGGGCTCGGTTTGATCAGGCTTGGCTGGGCCAAGCCTGTTATGGGCCGAGCTTGGCTGGGCCAAGCTGGATTGGGCTGGGTTTGGATGGGCCGGGCTTGGCTGGGCCAAGCTGGATTGGGCCGGGTTTAGCTGGGCCGGGCTTGGCTGGGCCGGGCCTCGTTGGGCCAGTCTTGGTTGAGCCATGCCCTGTTGGGCTAGGTCTATTTCTTGGTTGGGCCGGTCCAGTAAAAACTCCATTGGAAAAAAAAAATAAATAAATAATAATAATAATGATTATATTAATAATATTAAATAAAGGGGAAGAAGGGGAAAAGATCTGTTGGACAAGGTTGTTCCAAGAAAATTTAGTTTATATATAATTTTTTTTTAATTTGTGATTCAGGATCGTCGTTGTCTCTGGAAGATCGGATCTAGGGAATTGAACTGCACGTTGTTGGTGGATGCTCTTGAGTAAGTTATCTTGACCTCTGATATGTATGCCAATATATATATATTTATAACTTAGTAGATATATGTAATATATCTGCATTTGATTGTGTTGGATTGCGTGCATCATGCTGGTGTGGGTGCTGTGTTGGCGTGAGTTCATTATGTTGGTGTGGGTACATTGTGGGATTGCATTGGATTGCGTGCATCATGCTCTGTGTTGGCGTGAGTACATTGTGTTGGTGCGGGTATATTGTGGATTGCTTTGGATTGCATGCGTCGTGTTGATGTGGATGCATTGTACTGGTGTTGAGTGGTGCAGTTGGTTGTGAGAGCTCTCTAGTCTGACTATGATCATACGAGAACCTGATCTCCTTTTAGGCCTCCAGCAGGGCTATTGCTGGCACATGACCGTTGAGCGGTATGTGACACAGGAGCTAGATGTCTTATTTTAGCCATGCGTGGCCGGCACATGCAGAGGATGCATGTTTCTTGTATGATACTCAGAGCTAGTTTTCCTTTTGGGCCTCCAGCAGGGCTATTGCTGGCACATGACTGTTGAGCGGTATGTGACACAGGATCTAGTCTCTTTCGGGGCGAGCCATGGGCCGATCGTGGCCATAGTCTGAGGGACTAGGAGAGTTAAGTAAATGGTTGGCCATCCATAGTCGTGTCGTGTCTGTGTCGGTCGTATTAAGTGTACGTATTTGCATCAGGTCGTGGGTTATTATTATTATATTGCTGGACATCTTGTTGCATGATGTATTATGCTTGTTGTTATTAGATGCATATTGGTGTATGTATATTGAAGGTGTTGATAACTTATTGAGCCTGTGTAGCTCACCCATGTTTTCTTATATTTTTGTTTCAGATATCGAAGATCATTTGGGTTTTGGAACCAGTCAGTGAGGAGCTAGGATTTAGGTGTTAATCCCTGAGTTTATATTTTATCTGTATTTTATATTCTGTTAATCTTTATGGAAAGTTGTTCCTTACTATTGTTTGGTTGTAGATTTGAAAGTTAGGCCTGGCATGATCTCTAGAAGATATCTAGGATTGTGCGGCCGGTCACGTAGCCGATCCTTGATCTGGATTCGGAGCGTGACAGAGTGGTATCAGAGCAAAGGTTAAAAATGTCATAGTTAGTGAGAGTGGGGTAGAATTAGGGTATTGAAAGATATTTGATAATTTGAAAAATTTATATCAGTGTGCGCAGCAGCGAAAGTATGGTAGACTAAAGACATTAGAATTAATTTAAAGTATGTATGATGGAAGAAGAGATGCTCTTATTAGAATTATTGAAATTGGGTAGAATGGTACTTGTGAGTATTGAATCATATAAGTTTTGGATTGTGCATCTTTGGGTTTAGAAGACTTAAATTTCGAGGGCGAAATTTTTTTTTAGGTGGGGAGAATGTGAAGCCCAGTTCTGAATGGGCTGATTTTGGACTGAAGTCGGCAAGGGCCGCCGACTTCAGTTCAAATTTCTTCTGGTTCGGGAGTTTGGATTTCCCGGCGGGAAATCCGGAGAGGCTCGTCGACGCCGCCGGAGGTGGGGGAGATAAGGTCCTTCCTCGGGTTTTAGGGGCATTGGGAGCCTCTGTTGATCAGGGAAAACCCTCCCTGTGGGTGGAGCGTCGACGGATCCTTCGAGTGCCCTGTCCTCGCCGGAACGCCCTTCGCCGGAGGTCGTGCGATCGGAGTCGCCCTCGCCGGTAAGTCCTCTCTCCCTGGTATGGACGTTGAGTGTCCGTGCGGCTCGACGGAGGGGAGAATCCGGTTGATTTTCCTCTCCGTTGAAGCCTTGGACTGTGGCCGGCAGTGAGGAAGCCACCGCCGGACTCCTCCTCTCCGGCAACCGTCTTTGGGCGGCCGATCGCGGGGATTGTCGCCGTCCCATCGCTTGCTTGGGGGGGGGGAGAGTGGAGGAGGGAGAGATGGATTTGGTCGACCGTGAGTTACTGTCGTAGGCGACAGTCTCCGGCTCGGTGCTCGCCGGCTGTCTGTCGGACGGCCACCGTAAGGGTCGCCGGACTCTCTTCCTTCTCCGGCGTGAACACCGTGGTGGTCGGACGGGAGGATCGCCGTCGATTCTCCCTGCTTCTCCCATGGGGTCAGGCGATGCCATGGCCGTCGATGGCTGGGGCTCGGTTTGATCATGCTTGGCTGGGCCAAGCCTGTTATGGGCCGAGCTTGGCTGGGCCAAGCTGGATTGGGCTGGGTTTGGATGGGCCGGGCTTGGCTGGGCCAAGCTGGATTGGGCCGGGTTTAGCTGGGCCGGGCTTGGCTGGGCCGGGCCTCGTTGGGCCAGTCTTGGTTGAGCCATGCCCTGTTGGGCTAGGTCTATTTCTTGGTTGGGCCGGTCCAGTAAAAACTCCATTGGAAAAAAAATAAATAAATAAATAATAATAATAATGATTATATTAATAATATTAAATAAAGGGGAAGAAGGGGAAAAGATCTGTTGGACAAGGTTGTTCCAAGAAAATTTAGTTTATATATAATTTCTTTTTAATTTGTGATTCAGGATCGTCGTTGTCTCTGGAAGATCGGATCTAGGGAATTGAACTGCACGTTGTTGGTGGATGCTCTTGAGTAAGTTATCTTGACCTCTGATATGTATGCCAATATATATATATTTATAACTTAGTAGATATATGTAATATATCTGCATTTGATTATGTTGGATTGCGTGCATCATGCTGGTGTGGGTGCTGTGTTGGCGTGAGTTCATTATGTTGGTGTGGGTACATTGTGGGATTGCATTGGATTGCGTGCATCATGCTCTGTGTTGGCGTGAGTACATTGTGTTGATGCGGGTATATTGTGGATTGCTTTGGATTGCGTGCATCGTGTTGATGTGGATGCATTATACTGGTGTTGAGTGGTGCAGTTGGTTGTGAGAGCTCTCTAGTCTGACTATGATCATACGAGAACCTGGTCTCCTTTTAGGCCTCCAGCAGGGCTATTGCTGGCACATGACCGTTGAGCGGTATGTGACACAGGAGCTAGATGTCTTATTTTAGCCATGCGTGGCAGGCACATGCAGAGGATGCATGTTTCTCGTATGATACTCAGAGCTAGTTTTCCTTTTGGGCCTCCAGCAGGGCTATTGCTGGCACATGACTGTTGAGCGGTATGTGACACAGGATCTAGTCTCTTTCGGGGTGAGCCATGGGCCGATCGTGGCCATAGTCTGAGGGACTAGAAGAGTTAAGTAAATGGTTGGCCATCCATAGTCGTGTCGTGTCTGTGTCGGTCGCATTAAGTGTACGTATTTGCATCAGGTCGTGGGTTATTATTATTATATTGCTGGACATCTTGTTGCATGATGTATTATGCTTGTTGTTATTAGATACATATTGGTGTATGTATATTGAAGGTGTTGATAACTTACTGAGCCTGTGTAGCTCACCCATGTTTTCTTATATTTTTGTTTCAGATATCGAAGATCATTTGGGTTTTGGAACCAGTCAGTGAGGAGCTAGGATTTAGGTGTTAATCCCTGAGTTTATATTTTATCTGTATTTTATATTCTGTTAATCTTTATGGAAAGTTGTTCCTTACTATTGTTTGGTTGTAGATTTGAAAGTTAGGCCTGGCATGATCTCTAGAAGATATCTAGGATTGTGCAGCCGGTCACGTAGCCGATCCTTGATCTGGATTCGGGGCGTGACAGGTGCTCAGCCCTCGGGGAAGGAGGATTAATGTGTTTTCCATCTTTCTATTTCTGTTCTAATGAAGATTATATTATGGAATGTGAGGGGGGCCGCTAAGCCTTCTTTTTATTCTACTTTTTGCCGATTTGGACAAGTTTATAATCCGGATATGTGTATTTTGTTAGAAACTAGACTTTCTGGGCCTACGTTGGAGCGATTTCGCCGTCGTATTCAGGGGGAGTGGGATTATTTTGCAGTTGAATCTCGGGGGCTTTCGAGGGGTATTGTTGTTGTGTGGCATAAGGGGGCTCCAACAGTGGAGATGTTCAACCGCTGTTCCCAACAGGTATCCATTGTTATATCTAAAAATGATGGGCCTACGTGGTTGCTATATGGAATTTATGCAAGTACTAATTATAGAGAGAGGAGAACTGTTTGGAATGAAATTTCTGTTTTGGTAGGACAAGGTATCCCTACTGTGGGGGCGGGGGACTTCAATTGTTTGTTAATGGCGGAGGACAAGAGGGGGGCCGGCCTTTTGTGGAGGATATTGCTTCTAGAAAATTTTTCCAGTTTTTGGATGATAATGGTCTGGTGGATGTAGGATATGTGGGGCCCATGTTACTTGGTGTAACAACAGGACAGGGGCAGCTAAAGTCTAGGAGCGCATTGATAAGGTCTTTGCAACTTCAGATTGGCTTCTCTTGCACCCTGACCATCAGGTTCGTCACCTCTCGAGGATTGCCTCGAACCACTATCCCATTCTTCTCACTACCTCGATGGCGGTTCGATGTTCTCCTCCTTTTAGATTTGAAAATTTTTGGCTTGCTTATCCTCATTCTTGGGATTTAGTCAGGGAGGTTTGGAGGCTACCTATCCGGGGGGAGGCTCAATATCGGATCTCCCACAAGCTCTCTTTGTTGAAACGTCATCTTCTAAGGTGGAACAAGGTGGAAGTTGGAAACTTAGTTTCTATGGTGTCTTCAGTTGAGTCCTCTATTACTGCCCTTTAGGAGAAGGATGAGAGTGAGGGGGATTGGGGGATGTGGATTTGGTTGCTCTTCGTCATCTCATGTCTAGGCATCACTCCCTCTTAAGCCAGCAGGAGACTGTGGAGACAGAAATCTCGGGTGCAGTGACTGAAGGAAGCGGACAGGAATACCTGGTCCTTCCACCAAGCCATTGTTGTTCATAGGCACAGGAACCACATCAGGGCTGTGCAGTCCACCAAGGGGTCGTGGGTGGAGGATGCAGATGAGGTCAGGCGGGTGCTCTTCTCTTTCTTCCACTCCAGATGGGCAGGGCTACGAGATGAACCATCTCCCTTCTTTTCCCCTCATCCGGAGATTCAGATCTCTATGGATGAGAATGGTAGTCTTCTTTCCCCCATTACTGCTGAGGAGATCCGAGCTATGCTTTGGTCCATGAAGGAGGATAAAGCCTTGGGGCCAGATGGTTTCCCACTATTATTCTTTAGGAGGTATTGGTGCATCATTTGGAGAGAGGTAGTTTCTGCTATGCAGAAGTTCTTTGTTTTGGATCATATGCCTGATTCTTGGAAGCACACCTTTGTTATGTTAGTTCCGAAGAGACAGGATGCTTTTGAGCCATCCCACTATAGGCCCATCAATCTTTGTAACACTTTGTACAAGTTATGTGCCAAGTGTTTGGCTAGCAGGATGAAATTCATTCTTCCTAAACTTATCTCTCCTAAGCAAGAGGCCTTTGTTAGTGGTCAGTGTATCTCTGACAATATTCTTATTGCTCAGGAGTTCATGCATGATCTTTGGAGAGCCCCTGTTACACGGCCATGGATGGCAATTAAGCTTGATATGAAGAGGGCATATGACATGATGCACTGGAGCTTCTTGAGGTATGCTTTGGGGGAGTTTGGCTTCTATCAAATCTGGATTGATCAAATTATGACTTATATCACTCATCCTACTTATGCTATCCTCATCAATGGTACTCCTTCAGACTTCTTTCACTCCATTGTTGGCCTTCAACAAGGTTGCCCTCTCTCCCCTTATTTGTTTATCATATGTGCTAATGCTCTTTCGTGAGCTTTTCGGGTTGCAGTGCAGGAGTCGGCCATCCAGCCTTATTATCCGGCTCCTGGGGCTTCCCCGATCTCTCACTTGTTTTTTGTAGATGACTGCCTCTTGTTAGGCCAGGCCTCACTGGCAACGGCTGTAGGCTTCAGGTCGGTGTTGGAGCATTACTGTGTGGCTTCGGGTCAGAGAGTGAATCTGCATAAATCGGAGGTTCGATTCAGCCCGAAGACTCCTAGCCAGCTTAGACACTCCATTCATGATATGTTGGGCGTTTCTGTTCGGGAGGGGTGTTTGCAGTATCTGGGGGTTCCTATCTCCGATGGGAGACTACGGAGACGGATTGTCATAAGGTGGTGCTTGCTATCTAGGAGAGGGTGGAGGGTTGGCAGAGTAGAACCCTTTCTGCTATAGGTAGGCTTACCTTGGTCAGGTATGTTCTCATATCTCTTCCGGTGTTCTTGCTCTCCAATGCTATTATCCCCAAGTCTATCATCCCGAAGATGGAACAGATCATTTGCTCCTTTCTTTGGTCATCTTCGATGGCTCATCGGGGTGTGCACCTGATGGGTTGGGATGTTCTCTGCCAACCTATTCAGGTTGGTGGCCTTGGTATTCGCTCCTTGGAAGTATTGAGGGAAGCTTTCATTGCTAGACATGTTTCCAGATTTATGCTAGGTCCAGAGAGTATGTGGACCTATATGATGAAGATTCGGTATGGTTCCCTGCCCTTGGTGCTGGATATTGGGATTGGCCATGCTCGTCAGGGATCTGCCATTTAGAGGGAGATGAGGAGGGTAGCCCCTATGGTTATACCCCAGATGAGGTGGACTATTGAAGATGGTACTTCGATCAGTTTTTTGGAGGATCCTTGGATTGCGGAGATTCCTTTAGCTCGGTGGCCTACCTTCATTGCGATGGATGGTTTGGATATTGGAATTGTGGTTGAGCTCCTGTCTCCTGATGCTTCGCACTAGAGGGTTTCACTGGTCATTCAGACTTTTGGGTACATCTTGGGAGCTAGAGTCCTCTCCATCACTCTGTCGATACATTTTTGTCCGGACATCCGGGTTTGGAGGTCTTCGATACTGGGGAGGGCCCCTATGGCGAACTTGTATTGGATGTTTAGTGAAGAGCCTAGGAGGACTTGTCAGATTGGTTGGATTTGGTCTCTTAGGCTGCACCCTAGGGTGGCCCTTTTCTTGTAGAAGGTTGCCTGGCGCCGCCTCCCTACTAGGGCTCTCCTTCATGATTGAGGGATTGATCTTCCCCTCTTCTGCCCAGCCTATGACACTCAGTCCGAGACTATGGAGCATGCGTTATTTACCTATGTGCGGGCTAGGCGGGTTTGGATGGCTGCAGGGTTAGAGTTCATATATGAACGTTCGAAGGATCTATTGGTTTCCTTTTTGGATATGCCGAGGCCATTCTCTGATTCTTTCAGGTCTGGTTTCCCGGTTTATGTGGCCTATCACATCTGGCTTTCCAGGAACACTCTTATCTTCAGCTCTGTGAGGTGTTCCACCAGGGTTCTGACGGAGAGGGCTCGGGCCCATTTGGATGACTTCCACACTGCAACCTTGCCATCCACGGAGATCTGGGATTCCGGCTTCGCTCCTAGAGCACCCCGGAGGGTTTTTATTTCCTGGGAGCCCCCTCCTCCGAGGTATGTCAAGGTCAACTTTGATGGAAGTGCGAAAGGGCCTGACGGTGGAGCTGCTTTTGTCATCAGGGGTTCTGGCTTAGGCTTTATTGTTGCTGGGGGTTGCCATCTCTTCAATACTTCTGTCCCCCAGGTAGAGCTCACGGTGGCTTGGGCAGGGATTCGATATGCCTGTTTGTCTCTCAGATATGACCACCTTTTTGAGAGAGACTCAGCTACTATCATTGCTTGGATAAAAGAGGCAGTTGATATTGCTTCTGCTCATCCTTTACTTCGTGATATTGATATATGGTTGTAGGGTTGTCCTTCAGTTTATGTTAGGTATGTATTTAGGGAGGCCAATACGGTGACTGATTGGGTGGCTTCCTTCGCGCCAACCACTCAGGACAGGTGCTCTTGACCCAGTTAGATGAGACGCCTTTGGACTTCAGGAATTGTATTTTTTCTGACTTTTTTGGATGTATTCATACCAGGGATGTTGGTTGAATCATTTGCTTTATCAAAAAAAAAAATTAATAAAAAGTAAAAAACAAAAGATTAATAAAATTCTTTAAAAATTTAAAAAATTTTAAAAAAAAAGAAAAAAAGAAAAAAAATCACATGATATTATAATAATATATTATGACATATTTTATATTATAATAAATATTTTATATTCTAAAATATAATAAATATATTATAATATATTAAATTATATATTATTTATTATAATATAGTATATTTGGTGATGTACGTATACCAATCATGGTGGTGGCGGTGTTGCATCAAGTGCCATCGGTGCATAGATTTTTTTTAAATAATAATTTTTTAATAAATATTTACCAGATTGGTTGAAATAAATTTATCAAACCGGTATAGTTTGGTATGGATGGCAACCATATCAGAAGCTGCGGGCTCAACCCACGACTTTAAATTTCAAAATAATAATATATAAAATATATAAAATAATATAATAAAATATTTTTTTTTAAAAAAAAAATAAAAGAAGTTGCAGGTGCAACTTGCAGCTTTATTTTAAGGGAAGCCGCATGTCATACATGTGACTTGATCTTATTCATGTATCTTAATTTTTAAAATTAAAAAATTAAAAATTTAAAAATTTAAAAAATTAAAACATATATAAGTAAAGTCATAAATTGTTACCTTAATAATAATATAAAATATTTAAATTATAAAATAAAATTCATTAAAATATATAATAAATAATATAAATATTATATTAAATATATTAAATATATTAAATTATAAATTATATTATAAAAAATAATAAATATGATAAATATTTTATAATATAATATAAATCTTGTAATTTAGTCGGTGCAACATTAAAAATAAAATAATTTAGAATAAATAATTTTATGATCTATCTTGAAATTGATATTTTAAAATATTGAAGTATTGACTGAAATTGCTGAATCAGCCCATCATAATTTTTTATTTATTTAGAGGGATAAGGTGAAACAAGTTCTTATTCCATCTAATATAAGAGAACCAAGTACTATTTCTGGTCAAGACTTTTAATCATGAATAAAAATTCTGATCATGTTCGTAGGTACATGTATGTGCACGTACAGAGAAAATATTGTAAAATAAATTGTTTGCAAGTCATAGAAAGTAATGGGTTCGAGCATTTGAGGTGGTTGGAAAATGACAGTAGTGATAGATAAATGCGGGAGGACTAGTTAAATAATTTACCATACATCATCATCAGACTACTTCCAGTGAGATAAATTTTATAAATAAATAATAATAATTTTTATAAATAAATAAGTTTTGATGAAACTATGGTTCGTGCCTATGTATTTGGGTTATGATCAAAGAAAAGTGCGTGCCCCTCCTGTATCTCCCATATATAAGAGAATATCAGCAAGATAATAATAATAACGAGGGAGACAGCACACTACCATATATATATTTTTATTAAAAAAAGGAAAGCTGATAGACAAACATATCAACTGTGAAGTTTTTCTCCAGTGATATTGCTATGTTAGAAGGGTTCAGAGTGTATATTTCGCACGAATGCATCCCTTTTTTTTTTTACGCTACGACAGTCGTTGTTGAACACTTGGATGATGCAAAAACCGTTTTAAAAGTGATGCACGTAAACAGAGTAAGAAATATTAGAATGTCTTAAAAAAAAATATGCATGCACATTAAGAGAGTACTAGAGGCCATTCAATAGTTGCTGTCCTAAAAGAATACCATCCATTCGATCCACTAGAAAGATATAGCCCGGTTATATTTGGTATGTTATTAGCTAATTTTTTTAAAAAATATAGATTACAGGTAATTTAGATTATTATATTTGAAATATGTAGATAACGTTGTATAAAATCAAATCAAATTTTCAACGTACATCTAAATTAAATCTATATTTTATTTATAAAAATATAATTTTTAAATATTTTATATTTTTATATTAAAATTAAAAATTATTTTTATACTCAAAAAATAATATAATAAATTAATATAATAAATATATAATGCATTTAATATATTATTTAAATATATTAAATAATATATTAAATTTATATATTACATTATTAGACTTAATATAATATATTAATATTATATATAAATATATTTAATATAAATATACTACATTATATTTACCGTATATAATATATTTTATAATATAATATATATATATATTATAAAAAATATATATATATATATATATTATGTTGTGTTATATTATATTATATTAATATTATAATAATATATCATATATTATATAATTTTATTTTTTTAATATTACATAATAAAAATATTAATATATTATAGTATAATAATATAATACATTGTTAAAATATACTTTTTAATATTCATATTTTATAATATAATATAATATAATATAATATAATAATAAAAGATATTAATATTGTGTTATATTATATTATATGCTATAATAATATTACATTTATAATATTTTATAGTTTATTATATATATTATATAATAGTATTATATAATATATTATAATAATATATAATATAATATAATTATATTTTATTATTATATTATTTTATACTATAAGAGGAATGGAGAAGGGGAGGATAATATTATCTAAAATATTATTTAAAAAGTGATGATAATCTAAATTACCATTGCTTACCGGAGATAATTCCGATTATTTTTTGAAAGACGATTTAGATTATCGAGCAGTATAAATTATCATCTTAAAAAATAAATTAAATATAATAATATAATAAAAATTTATTAAATTATTAATATTTTGGAAGGATTATATGTTATCAAATATAATCTGAACTAATATGGGCGCGGTAAGTGGTGACAATGAATTAAGCATTTAGTTGGGCAGTGCGAGTGCAAGTTATTTTGTACGCGAATCTCAATGCAGTGGCGGTCTTCGTGCGTTCATCGGTCACAGAAAAGCAAGGGGTGACCGGATCCTGGCCTTCCACTACAAACACCATCGCTTTTCTTTTTGTTTTCTCTCTTCTTTTCTTTTTAAAGTTATTGTCTTTTTTTTTTTTTTTTGGTGAAAATAAAAGTTGTCGTCCGTTCTTCGCCGTTATATTCTTAACGCTCTTTCTGTCACATAGAGAGAATCTACACCCGCGCACGGAAAGAAAGCTCTTCGTCCGATCCGCCTTTCATCTCGATCGAAATCTTCCCATTTGTGAGCACATCTCTCCTTTTATTTGGCTCAGTCCTCGTCGTTTCGGATCTGTTGCTATCACGCATCCTGACTGTTTTTTCCCTTTTTTTGAACGTATTTTCGATCAATTTCTTAATTGTAGATCTAAAGACGAGGTTATAATTGGATCAGGTCGAGATCCGGTTATATTCGATTGAAATGATGTGGGTTTCATTTGGATCTTAAAGAGATTTTGCCGTCGATATAAAAAAATCTAGGTTTTGGTTATTATATTCTTCAATTTTTGGTTCTTATTGTTGCAATAGAATTTAGGACTATATTTTGTCGAGATTGATTTCTTTTAAAATTCTTGATGACTCTATTTTGTTTGAGATTGATTTCGTTTGAAATTCTTGATGATTTATTGATCCCTCTTTTCTTTGCAACTTTTTTTCTCTTCCTTTTTCCATTGACTGTCGTTGATCTAGGTCTTGTTCAATGATATGGGTGAAATCATATTTCCATTTGATTTATGATGTTTTATTTAGATCTCTAAGTTTTTCACCTTTCTTTTGATCTCTGTCGAGGTCTCCTATTTATTCCAGTGAAATTTCGAGTACTTACTTTCTTGAACAAAAGCCCTATTTTTGGCAGAAGAATGAAAGCCCTTTTCAGTTGGTACTAAATTTCTAGATTTTAAATTCTCTGCCATTGCCTTTTTTGATTTATTTCGTGTATAGTGTAACTTTGGATGCTCAAAAGCTGCTTCGATTTGAGTTATCAATTTTTTTAGTTGTGATGATTATATGTAATTCAAGTGTGGTGCAGACATTATAAATGTTTATTCCAAATCTATTGGCCTGTACATCCTGAATTTTTTTCAATATTACCTTTTGTTTACACGTAAAGAGTTGGAGATGAATGAGAAGGTTTAGAAGAAAGGAGCTGATGTGGAGAATGATATTTTCGGAAGGTGATGATGGTCTTGCCCTCCATTGGTAACAGAAGGGCAAATTTGATGATATAAAGGAAGGGAGACCAGTTGCTCTGTATGGGTAACCCAAAAGTATAAAAGGGAACATATGCATAGAGTGATGGTAGTTGGAAATTTAGGGTACATGTGACCCTTCTATAGTTCTGCCTATATATGGTTAGAATCAGGAATGTAATATTTAGCAACAATAATGAACCCAATGATGAGGATAGAGGAAGAATTTTAGATCATGTGCTGCAAAGGCCAATGACAGTCACTATTTTTTTGTGGTCTTCAATTTGGCCCAAGGGAGACTTGAGAAGGGGACTAGGATGACAAATGTACAGAAAAGGCTTTAAAAGATGTCATAATATAGCTGTGATGAAACATTGACTTTATAATAAATGGCATGCCTACATATAATAGGCATTCATGCAAAGCTGACATGGTTTGTTTAAGTTTTGACTTTCGAGCAGGCAGTAGTTTTGCAACCGTTAGATTTTGCTAGATTGGCTTAGAACATCAACAGCTAATGGTTGTCGTAGGTGGTGTATGTTTTAGCGTGCCTCAGCATTGCAACAGTTGTTTATACCATTCAAACAGATAAATTTTTCTTTATCAAAAGACAAACTACTAAGTGATGATTAGGTGATTATTACTTAATGCATAGATAACATGTCTAGAAAACATTTGAAATTTTGTTTTAGGGCATTTTTTCCTTGCTGTAAATCATGATGGACATTGTGGATCATTGATTCGGATATCTAACCATGCCAGGGGCGGACCACACTAACTTTTCTAAGAGGGAGCCAAAAGAAGATATAAAAATAAAAAATATTAATACGTAATTAAAATTAATTTAAATATTTTTTTATAAATATTATTTGAATTGTACTTATGTTGTTTCATAAGATTAAATTCATCAATAATGAAATCTACCATAAAATTTTCAGCTATCTTCTTGCCGATATAAGTGACTAAATAATTTACAAAAAAATTGTCTTCCATCTTGTTGTACAATCTGGTTTTGACAATTTTCATTATTGAAAATGCTCTTTTTATAGTAGCAGTTGAAACTGGAAGAGTCATAAATGCCACGGACTTGTAGAGGATGCGTGCGTACTGGCCATGGTGGTGCCGGCGTTGCGCCGACTGTAGTAGCATCGATGGGAGCCCAGGACATGACGGGCACTTGCCCACCTGTGCCCTTCAAGACCCGATCATGCTATACGATGGGTCCAGTTGCTAGGATGGTGCGCGGCTTCACCATACGCGACGTCCGTCAGTGTGGCGAGGCTGATGGAGGTCACCGAGACGGTAGTTGTAGGCCAGTCCATCGGTGGTACCGATCTTGCGTATATGCAACTGCTCGGTCTCGCTGTGGGAGCGTTCTTGCAGATCACATCGTATGATAAGTCTGGTCGCCATCTTATCTATCGGTGCGGCGAATGGGACGGTGTTAGCTGTGTGCGGTGGCTTTAGCCAGATTTTTGAGATGGGTGCTGGTCGAGTGATAAAAAGAAAATTCTCTCTTCTCCTAAAAAAATATGGAAAAGAAAAAGAAATTAATGAAAATGAAAGATAAAGTTTTAAGTGATCCAATTTTCAAGTAGAGGAAGTTAATTTATGGTATATGTTTCATTTTAAAACTTTTTCTCAAGATTCTTTAAGCTATATTTAATACTCCAATTTTTTGGGCGGCCAAATATGTAAATACACATATATTTAAAATTTTATATAAAATTTTAATCTATAAAAAAATTGAAACCCCCCCCCCCCCCCCCCCCTCGTGGTCCGCCCCTGAACCATGCACTGACCATTGAGGTTAGTGATGTTAATCATACCTTGGAAGTGCTGAAATCGTCTCATATGATTTAAACTCACGTGTATATCTTATTAATAAAGAAAGTCTTCTTATGGTAATGTATGTTTTCTGTAACTGCTTAACAAATTACTAAGCTCTTAAACTTTGGCAGTCTTGTTCCTGTAACAAAAGGGTTTCTCCAGCAGAGCAATGTAAGTATTTTTGCAAAGCACCAACTCTTTTCCTATTCCGCGTGCAATGTGTGCAGGCTCATATTTTCCCTTGTCTCGTGTATTTACATGTATGTCTGTGCTATCCATACATGTGTGTATTTGCGTGCAAAGATTAATGGGACATGACAATAAAGACTAATGGGAAATGACAATGAATGTTTGCCAAAGCTGGCAAGTCCATAATTAGTTGATGTCTCTCACTTGAGAAATGAGATAAATGGAACTAATTGAAGGACCATAAGACATATGATCTTGACTTACCAAAGAATTGCAAGAACACTCTTCATGTGTGGTTGAGAGACCTAAGCATCTAATATCTAAGCAAAGTCTTTCTATTGATTAGGAAATTGAATGAGTTGAGCATTTAAATTGGAGAAAACAACCTTGTCGAATTGTAGAGAACAACCATTTAACATTTCACTCCTATTTCCTTTCTTTTTTACTGACCAATGTGTAACATGTTGCGTACCAAATTGATCGTTTCATCTATAATGATTTGCATCTAGCTTTAATTAGATATGGTTCCTTTTTAGGTGTTCTTGAAATTTTCAGGAGTAGGGTTATCCATTGCATATTTTCTGATATCTTCTTTATGGTAATATTTTTAAAGATATTTTTCCATTTTGCTTTATTTCTTTTTGAATCAGGAAGCATTATGGCTAGCAAACGAATTCAAAAGGAACTTCTAGATTTGCAGAAAGATCCTCCAACATCATGCAGCGCTGGACCTGTTGGGGAGGATCTATTCCATTGGCAGGCAACGATTATGGGCCCTGCTGACAGCCCTTTTTCAGGAGGGGTCTTCTTTGTTAAAATTCATTTCCCTCCTGACTATCCATTCAAGCCTCCCAAGGTCAACTTCCAGACCAAGGTACAAGGATTCCAGCATCTATGTGTTTTTGCCTTTTCTATTACTAACTTTTTATTGACTGCTGATGAATTCTGTTGTAATGTCTACCTCATGAGATGATTTTGGAAGGTTATGGTGCTGCAATTGTTGTCTATATATTTTTCTTTTAGACAAACTAGTTGCTTAAAATGTTCAAACCGTTGGAGTGAGATTGTTTCTTGTCATGAAATAAATTATTTTTGATATTTTAATAGAAATGACTTAGATGCTTAATTTTGCTCATAAATGACTTGAACTGTGTCTAAGGTGGCATTGATGACTGGAAATTTCTCAAGTAAAATTTCTAGTTGTTAATTTGCCTCTTTGGGGAGTTTGTTAATGGATAGTTGATGTTGGACAGCAGGAGTTTACGGCTGCATACATGCAATAAGGGGCCTTGCGGCAAAGGATTAGAGTTATGAAGGGCTTTATTGCTTGCTGTCCAAGTTCGAAGATTAGGATAGTCAATAAGAAAACTTAAATTTTAAGGTAATGGCTGTTCAAAAGATTGTCTATTTAGGGTGTCCTATATGTGGGAAGATGAACTCAATCACAATCTAGAGCTCTCGTAGGTAATCAAATGTAATCAGTAATCAGATTAACTCAAACACTGTACACAGGAATTTGTAGATAGCAATATGATCTATTCAAAGCCCAAAAGAAGGGATAAACAGCAGATTTATTAGATAAAAAAGAAGAAGATTGAGAGAGGAGGAGGAGAAGCAGGAATAAGTAGTAGAAAATACAGAGAGGAGAAGAGGGGAGGAGAGTTGGAGGTAACATAAGGGCTGAACCTGGCCTCAACTCTTCAATTCCTTTCACTGTAAAATACCACCATAGAAGCCTTTTGTCTGATCTATTTTATAAATATTCTAAAACTTCACCAACAATTTAATGAATTCTAGTCCTTCTGGGACTCTTTAAAAAGCTAGAAATAAATCCCTCAAAATGTTTTCAAAACAAACTAATTTTTGATTCCTAGCAACCCGTGGCTACTGTAGCATCACTTTTAATTTACAATACAATGGTTGTATTTCATGTATGATTTCCATTTCCTCAGCTGTTTGGTTTGTAGAAAAATTAATATCTTGGTGAACAAGACACAAAATTGAAGCATGTTATGATGCTACCTGTCAATGATTTAGAGTAAACTTGCCTTGGACTCCTAGGCAGGGCTGGCTAGGTTGTTGCCTTTATATTTTGCATCCTCAATCTTCGAGTATGGAGGATAAAATTGATGTAGGAACTAGCATGCAATGTTGTCGAGCTGATAATTCCCAATAACTTATTACATATCTTATTGATGCATTATATTTCAGTTATTTTATTATAATTTTTTAGATTATCTTTGTAATTATCTCTGTTGACCTTTGGGAGCATGTTTACCACCTAGCTACTCTTTTACTGCCTAGAGTCTTCTTAAAACATTGCTAGCTGTGTTGTGCAATTTTGTTTAAAAAATTTTTTCTACTTATTTGCTGGGTTACTGCTGTTCAACTTGCTGCCCTGAAAGATTTATGATATATGTAAATCTTATTTGAAAAAATCTCTTGCAGATTTAGTATATCATCTGTGTAAACATATTTTAATATTTCAGTTTTGATGGTAACTATACAGTTTGTTAAATGTTAGCTTTCCTTGTTACCTTCTACAACTAAATGCTAGGGGATATTGTCCAGTCTGGTATCTCCACGAGAATTACCACTTATTGATCCGCTATGGTGGCAAATATAGACTGCATCAGGTGTTTCCTTTGAGTTATAATATTTTTCCTTCTGATTGATTATTTCTTAACAGCATCCACTTCTTCTGGTGAATTTTGATAGGACAAAGCAAGGGCTTTCCACTTCTGAATCTTCTTATTGATTATTGTTTAGTTCAAGTTTTTACTTTTGAAACAGGACACTCACCGGTGCTTTAAACCCAAGGCCCTTGGGCTCTTTATTGGTCACCTTAAAAACTCGTTAAGTGTGCTTGTTTCTCAACATCACCAGGATTATGGATGATGTTTAGGTTATTTTGGTCATCTTGAGTCTTGACCCACTGTATCATCATTAGATTGAGAAATTGATTATTGTAAGATCCTGACGGACCTGACCTCAGAAAGTTTCGTTGAGGTTTTTAATGAATGAAGTCAATATTTTTTTCTGTTTTGTCCACTAGCTAGAATTAATGCATGTTAAAGACTTGATGCTGGAGAATGGACTGGCTGTTTTTCATTTTAACTTTTAAAGTGGCCTTAATAAATAACACAATAAGATTACAGCAATAAGTGGCATACTCCATGTTTGTTTGCTTTTTCTTGGATTATACTTTTCTAAAAAAGTGGATAATGTTCTCTTTGATGATGGAGTTTATAAAACTTCAGAGTTAGACAAATATTCATTTGATTGTGGAATAAATTGAACTTCGGCTAGCAGATAGTAAAATCTTTGTTAAATTCAGGTCACTTTCAGAGTATGAATAATATTTGCTAGAATGTCTTTGCAAATTATAGTGGCACTTGCAATCAAAATCTGCTTGTTTGAATCTCCTCGAAGAAACTTTTCTGCTTTTTGATGTCAAGGTGTTTGACTTTCTGCATTGGTCTGTGAAGGTTTATCACCCAAACATCAACTCCAATGGCAGCATCTGCCTTGACATCCTCAAGGAGCAGTGGAGCCCTGCCCTGACTATCTCAAAGGTTCTCTTGTCAATCTGCTCTCTCCTCACAGACCCCAACCCCGATGATCCTCTTGTCCCTGAGATTGCCCACATCTACAAGACTCAGAGGTCCCGCTATGAGGAGACTGCCAGAGCATGGACCCAGAAGTATGCCATGGGCTGACATCATCCAATCTGGAAAGAAAATTGTGAGGTAAAAGAACTTCACGATGTGCGAACTAGTACATACTAATTGCTTATCTAGCAATGTCTGAGATGGCTTTGCCAGATGAAAAGTTGGCATTGCATGTGTGTTTCTGTATATTACTGTGGAATTGGGTTACTGTGGCATATATGAATTTTGTATTGGGTTCTGTTCCATACTTTTAAGTACATCTGACATTTGGTGCAGGTATTTCTTTGCTTCAAAACGTCATATGTCTTAGCTATCTGTCATGATTCTCAACTCTCGTATTTCTTTCATTTGATTTGGTCAGGTTTGGTAGATTGCATTGGTTTTATCGATTAAACCTGGTTGTGGGTTATTGATTTACCTTGAAGATTTTGTTTGTTTAACATACACTGATTTATAAGATTTAGTTGATTTACAACATTGCTCTCAATCTAGTCCTCCAAAATAGTGGCATTTCTTTATCTACTGTTTAAATGACAGAGATTTCAAGGGCATAAGCTTTTTCTTTATTGTTTCAAAGGGGAAATTTTAAGATTGTTAGAGAGACTTCAGTATATATAAGTGCAATCTTTTAAACTCTGCCTTCCCTGTCAAAAGAAGAAAGTATCATAAATATGAATAATGATATGGAAGGTGAACAAATATAAAAAAAAAAGGTCCCAGAGTGGAGAGTCAAAGAAAGAACCCAAGGACTTCTAGTGGGTATCGAGTTAAGTGAGGAAAGTATGATGGAAAAGGTTATATCAAACCAAAGTAGAAAATGAAGAAAGAAGAAACGGCCTCTTGAAGTCATGATACCTTATCCACCCGTCGGGTAGGAAGGTTGATGGTTTCGAACAAGGGTGATAATTAGGCAGATTTTTTTGGATACCCGATTTGTCCTGGATCCCAAAATAAAATCCGTTTAACATACTTACAATGTTTGGGTTTAACATAATGTTTGGGATAGATTTACAATTTAAAATAAAAATTTGATCAGAATTAATATATATATTTTATAATTTTTTTAAAAAATATATAATATTACAAAAGAATGGAAATTTGAATTTCAAATTCTTGGAGTATCTAACCACTACCTTAATTAATGAGGTAAAAATGTGAACTCTATTTATGAGTTGATTGATAATATATTTATATACTTTAAATTCTTATGTATAAATATCAATACAAAACCTTTTTCCATTTTCTAGGTTTCCTTATCCCCCGCTACTCCAACTCTCCAAGCCTCCCACCCGTTTAAGACATCTAAGAATCGGAAAAATAGAGAAAAAATCGACAAAAAAAAAAAAAAAAAAGACAAAAAAAGATTTAAAAGGCAAGATTTTAACCTACATTATTGATTTTTTTTTTCCTTCTTATTTTTCCTTTTATTTCATTCTCGTTTTTAAGGATCGAAGGGGTTTCTTAGTTTTGGTTGGAATTTTTTCTCAAACATATGGGTTTTTGTGGTATGAGTTTGTCCTTTGAGTTTTTGAGAGCTTTATCTTGATAGAAGCATGATATTTTATAGGGTTTGGGGATTTTTGATTAAAGGATTCTTATTTGGTGACAATTTTTAATTTATAAGGTTATGTTTTCATCATAACATGAATATAAATAATGATTAGTTGGGCCAGTTCATGCACCCAGCTGGTATACGGATTTTAAATGGGCCAAGTTTGAAATTTTTGGTTACTTTTATAATCATGTATGGGAAGGGTTTTGGTAGTAAGATTTTAAATAGGTTTGGATAGAGATAAGGTAATTTTGCATATATCCTACCCGTTACGATCTCCAGTTTCAAAGAGCATTTTGTGTAAATAATGGTTATACCTCCATTTTCATGCCCAAGTAGTTGAGATCAGGCACAACCAAGTTTTGACACAGTATTATGTTGCTATCCTTTGGAGGAGATTATAGGCACAACCAAGTTTTAACGGAGTAGACAGAGCCATGACTTTAGAGCAAGATTTATATATCTATAAGTACGGATGCGTATTGATTATATTGTGTCGTATTGATATCAAACTGATATGCAGTATGGGAATAATATATCAATATTATAAAAGGATGGTATTGGCATTGGATCTGATGATAAAATAGCAAATCTTGCTACAGAATCTTTCTAATGATACATGTTAAATTTGGGTTTTTTCTTTAACCGACTTGTAAGCCTATAGGTCGAGATTTGATTTTGCTAAGCTACGTCACTTGAACAACTTTTTGGTTGTATTATATTGATAGTTTAATATCACAAAATTCATTTATCGTGCAGCATTGTCCAAAAGGTGCCCCAAAACAACTAGAAATCGATCACATTGATGAGGAAGGAGACCCCTGCTAGCTTAGAACATGCAGTTGCTAAGGCTCAGGTAGATGGGGAAAGTAGAAATCATTTTAGAGCATCAATGTTTTCCTTATCATGTATCAATCTTTTTTACATGGAAAATAATAACCATAATAAAGATTTTTGTTCTGACAGAACATCCTGTTGGATATCAAAATTAAATACCATCTTATGTATCGGGATACGATGTCTCACCGGCATTCTAAACAGGAAACATCTTTTATCTTGAGTATTGGGACGGGACAAAATGCTAGTACATTATGTTCCTTAAAAAAACTGGAACGGTCCCATTTTATGAAATTTAAAATCTTGCACCATATATATTTATATTATGATGGCAATATATGACAGCCGGTTAAATAAGAACGTAGTTTATCCCACTATAATCCCTCCTTAAATTAAGGCTCTAATGGTTTTATATTTTGGGTGGGGATGCCCTTCACATCCATTATCATGATATCATGAAAGAAGTTGCTGTCGCCATGTGCAAAGTTGTAATCCGGTTTCCTGATTACCTTTCCATCGGAACTTTTTAGAATCTTAAGCTATCCAAAGAACAGGGTTTTTCTATTTATCAATCCAATCGAGCAGTGTGGACAATCGCTTCAAAAAAGTGAAATATAAGTTGGCGTGAGGCTAGTAGAAAAATTGATCCGATGACTCGAGGCCGTCGGATCCTCCCATCGTATGTCAAGGACCATGGATTAGACCAGTGTAATTAGGAAAAAGCAGCCAGACTTTTATTCTCATATGCCAGTGAGCCTTTAGAGTGGGCTGGCCCGAATCCTACGGGAAGATTCTCATATGATTCGGGTTGGCCCATTTCAAAGATTCATTGGTATATAGGAATATAATCCTAGGCCAGGCTGTTTTTTCTTAATTCAATTAATCCACTTTATGGATCTGATAAGATTTTGAGACATCCAGACAAGTCCTAATTATTTTACCATTTCTGGAGTTTCAGGATAGGTGTGTATTACAACTTAAGTTGAGTTGAGTGCCGCCCTAAGTAGTGCTCCATAGACTTGTGCTACGTTAGTCGTCTTTTGGGCATTTGTACTCACCAGGGGTCCATAAAAAATATAGCATGTTCGCTAAGGTACATAGACCAACCACATGCACACGGGAGGTTGCTCATGCTAGGGGTGTAACAGAAGCTTGATTGAGCTTATCTCATCAAGCTTGCTTTGAAATTAATTTCCAAGCTTAAGCTTGAATCGAAGCTTGGCATAAGCTGGATTTCAAGTCCCTTTGAAGCTTGCCTTTTTTGCCTACTTAAGCATCTAATTGATCCGATGAACGAAAAATAATAATAATAACCCTAATTAAAGTCATGATCAAATGATTAATGATCATATTTTCTATGTTTTGTGTATATGTATTTTATAGGTATATATCTATATGTATGCACCTATGTATGAATATGATATGGGTATTACGCTGACGTGGCGCGCGTCTCAGGTCCCGCCGGACGTGGTCCAAACCACGTAGATTTTTTTCGGCGAGCGAGAGAGGAGGGCTCCACCTCGGCCGAAGCTGGCGGCCCCTCGCTCCCTCGCCAGGTGGCGCCCGGAGACGGGTCCACTTCTGCCGAGGTTGAGCCGGGCCCTCCTGCTCCTTCGCCAGTTGGCGCCCGGAGATGGGTCCCCCTCGGTCGAAGTCGAGCACCTCTCTGCCGCTCCGCCAGGTGTCCGCCCAGGAGGGGTCCATCTCGGTCGAAGCTGGCGGCCCCTCGCTTCCTCGCCAGGTGGCGCCCGGAGACGGGTCCACCTCTGCTGAGGTCGAGCCCGACCCTCCTGCTCCTTCGCCAGTTGGCGCCCGGAGACGGGTCCACCTCGGTCGAAGTTGAGCACCTCTCTGCCGCTCCGCCAGGTGTCTGCCCAGGAGAGGTCCACCTCGGCCGAAGCTGGCGGCCCCTCGCTCCCTTGCTAGGTGGTGCCCGGAGACGGGTCCACCTCTGCTGAGGTCGAGCCCGGCCCTCCTGCTCCTTCGCCAATTGGTGCCCGGAGACGGGTCCATCTCGGTCGAAGTCGAGCACCTCTCTGCCGCTCTGCCAAGTGTCTGCCCAGGAGGGGTCCACCTCGGCCGAAGCTGAAGGCCCCTCGCTCCCTCGCCAGGTGGCGCCCGGAGACGGGTCCACCTCTGCTGAGGTCAAGCCAGGCCTCCCTGCTCATTCGCCAGTTAGCGACCAGAGACGGGTCCACCTCGGCCGAAGTCGAGCACCTCTCTACCGCTCCGCCAGGTGTCCGCCCAGGAGGGGTCCACCTCGGCCGAAGCTGGCGGCCCCTCGCTCCCTCGCCAGGTGGCGCCCGGAGACGAGTCCACCTCTGCCGAGGTCGAGCCCGACCCTCCTGCTCCTTCGCCAGTTGGTGCCCGGAGACGGGTCCACCTCGGCCGAAGTCGAGCACCTCTCTGCCGCTCCGCCAGGTATCTGCCCAGGAGGGGTCCACCTCGGCCGAAGCTGGCGGCCCCTCGCTCGCCAGGTGGTGCCCGGAGACGGGTCCACCTCTGCCGAGGTCGAGCCAGGCCTCCCTGCTCCTTCGCCAGTTGGCGCCCGGAGACGGGTCCACCTCGGCCGAAGTCGAGCACCTCTCTGTCGCTCCGCCAGGTGTCTGCCCAGGAGGGGTCCACCTCGGCCGAAGTTGGCGGCCCCTCGCTCCCTCGCCGGGTGGCGCTCAGAGACGGGTCCACCTCTGCCGAGGTCGAGCCGGGCCCTCCTGCTCCTTCGCCAGTTGGCGCCCGGAGACGGGTCCACCTCGGCCGAAGTTGAGCACCTCTCTGCCGCTCCGCCAGGTGTCTGCCCAGGAGAGGTCCACCTCGGCCGAAGCTGGCGGCCCCTCGCTCCCTTGCCAGGTGGTGCCCGGAGACGGGTCCACCTCTGCCGAGGTCGAGCCCGGCCCTCCTGCTCCTTCGCCAGTTGGTGCCCGGAGACGGGTCCACCTCGGTCGAAGTCGAGCACCTCTCTACCGCTTTGCCAGGTGTCTTCGCAGGAGGGGTCTACCTCGGCCGAAGCTGAAGGCCCCTCGCTCCCTCGCCAGGTGGCGCTCGGAGACGGGTCCACCTCTGCCGAGGTCAAGCCGGGCCTCCCTGCTCCTTCACCAGTTAGCGCCCGGAGACGGGTCCACCTCGGTCGAAGTCGAGCACCTCTCTACCGCTCCGCCAGGTGTCCGCCCAGGAGGGGTCCAACTCGACCGAAGTTGGCGGCCCCTCGCTCCCTCGCCAAGTGGCGCCCGGAGACGGGTCCACCTCTGCCAAGGTCGAGCCCGGCCCTCCTGCTCCTTCGCCAGTTGGCGCCCGGAGACGGGTCCACCTCGGCCGAAGTCGAGCACCTCTCTGCCGCTCCGCCAGGTATCTGCCCAAGAGGGGTCCACCTCGGCCGAAGCTGGCGGCCCCTCGCTCGCCAAGTGGCGCCCGGAGACGGGTCCACCTCTGCCGAGGTCGAGCTAGGCCTCCCTGCTCCTTCGCCAGTTGGCGCCCGGAGACGGGTCCACCTCGGCCGAAGTCGAGCACCTCTCTGCCGCTCCGCTAGGTGTCCGCCCAAGAGGGGTCCACCTCGGCCGAAGTTGGCGGTCCCTCGCTCCCTCGCCGGGTGGCACCCGGAGACGGGTCCACCTCTGCCGAGGTCGAGCCGGGCCCTCCTGCTCCTTCGCCAGTTGGCGCCCGGAGACGGGTCCACCTCGACCGAAGTTGAGCACCTCTCTGCCGCTCCGCCAGGTATCTGCCCAGGAGGGGTCCACCTCGGCCGAAGCTGGCGGCCCCTCGCTCCCTCGCCAGGTGGCGCTCGGAGACAGGTCCACCTATGCCGAGGTCGAGCCGGGCCTCCCTGCTCCTTCGCCAGTTGGCGCCCGGAGACGGGTCCACCTCGATCGAAGTCGAGCACCTCTCTGCCGCTCCGCCAGGTGTCCGCCCAGGAGGGGTCCACCTCGGCCGAAGCTGGCGGCCCCTCGCTTTCTCGCCAGGTGGCACCCGGAGACGGGTCCGCCTCTGCCGAGGTCGAGCCGGTCCCCCCTGCTCCTTCACCAGTTGGCGCCCGGATACGGGTCCACCTCAGCCGTAGTCGAGCACCTATCTGCCGCTCCGCCAGGTGTCCACCCAGGAGGGGCCCACCTCGGTCAAGGCCAGCCCTGCTTGGTGAGGCCTCCGGGAAGTTGGGATGCAAGTTTCAAAATCGCCACTCTGGTAGCGCGCGCCGCGCCTCGTAAGGGGCGCCGGTACGATCCGCAGTGATGCGCGAAACCTCGTTTACATCGGCCCGACGGGCCCCGCAACCGAGAAGCGGAGTCCTGGCGGGCAGGAGCCCGCAACGGCGGGACACACATCGTCAATGCCTGGAAAGGAGAGCGCCCGCGCTCGGCCTAAGGCCTCGCCAGTATCTTCCCTCCTCCCTTTTTTCTCGCTAGGCTCGGCAAGCAAGACGATGGGGCCACCGGGTTCCCAGACCCGAAGGGGAAAGAAAAAGGGGGGGAGAAAAGCGAGAGGCGAGAGGGAGCCTCCCGAGGGGGAGGAGGAGGGAGCTGGAGGCAACATGATGGCATAAAAGGGACGGGAAGAGCGGGCAGCAAGGTAAGTGAAAGAAAGGCGGGGAAAAAAGAAGGCACCGAGAGAAGGATCCGGGGATCCGAGAGGGGTCCTTAGGCGTGAGCTCGATGAAGGAGCTGGGCCCCAATTCCACTCTTTTCAACACCTCTTTTGTTAATATCTTCTCTAAGTCTGGGGCTCCTTCGGGAACCCGCCTTAGGGAATCTGTTTCATCTCGCCGCTCTCTAACTTGACCGTCAGAGCTCCCTCGTCGGAACCCCCGGCCATGGTCTCTGATCTTATTTTGCAGGACCGGAAGCTCGGAGATCTCGAGGTGAGACGGTCTGAGATCGGTACCAGCTCTGAAGCTACAAGCCGCCGCGTTGAGATCGACAATAGAATGTATGTGTGTATACATATTTATGTATTTGTATATATATGGTTGACCTTTGATTGAGATGGGTCAATTTGTCATCAAGGCTTGAAATTAATTCTTAGCCTCTTTTGTCGATTCATCTGATTAGTACCCCATGGGTTGGGGTTTGTCTTACTATTCAAATTTCTCTAGCCGCCTGATAACGGAAAATTTTGGATTCAAATTTTGATTAGTACAAACTTAAATATCTAAACATGAAGAATTATAACATAGATCGACCTCTCTCTATGTTTCTATATAATATATAATAAAATATTATATTTTTGGTAGCTGGATTTTTTTGATAAGTCAATAATGATGGGGATAAATCTTGATATAGCAGCTATTCCCGTAGGTTCTCGTCCTGTTAAGTAATTTCGATTCAAAATATTTAAATTTTTATAATTCTTCTGCCATGACGCTGGCTTATTATTATTTTTTTTAATAGTAGGTTTAAATTTAGGTCCTAAATCTTCGACGTTGCACTCAAATTTAAAATTTAAAAAGACTACCAGGTATTTAAAGCACGGTTTGTGCGGTAGGGACATTTGGCGCCGTTAGATGGCCACCACCGGAAACTGACCCCACGCGACCGAGCAGCCACCGCTTTGCACTTATGTCTTCTGAGCCCGAACCTTTTGCACGCAGGAATCCCTTTCAAATTTCCCGCGACACCCGGTTTCCATCGAACACCCACAACTTTTCGTAATATAACCAAACCACCCACCCAACAATTTTTTTTTTTTTTTTTTTTTCAAGCACCAACCTCTAATTTAGGGATGGGACAGCATTAAATAGTTGTGTTTGGACCGACAAAAATGTGCCAGGGTAAAATGGATGGTGAACAACTATTAATTAATTTCATTTGCTATCATTAGAGGCACTTCTTAATAGCGAGGGTGATGATACCAACTACCCACAGCAACCGCTGGGTTGTTGGTCTGATTACCCCTAGTGAACATACCATCTGATTCTTTTAAGTTTCCACGCGTGGGAAGGTATGGTGTTGGAAGCATGACACTTTTAGTGAGATTTAATCAGGGTCATGAGGTTGGTAACTTTGGTTGGAGCCGAGAATAACCAAGATCCAACCTGAGTTGGATAATATATATTGATTGCATTAAATAAGATAAATGCTACTTAGATGTGCTGGAATGCATGCAAAGACAATGACATAGCTAACTCTTAAATTATTCTTGGAAAAAATCTCTCCGTATGAGCCTTCTTGTTGCTCCTGTATAACAATTTATAAATGATAATTTCATACGGTGCCAAGTGAATTGTTTAAAATAAAAAAAATATATTTTTAAGGAGAGATTTTGAGTAAAACTAACTGATCAATTAAAAAAGAAAAACACTCCAATAATTATCTTTTTCGCAATTATTTGGAAATGATTAATCATTTGGTTTGACAACTATATTCACCGTAACATACAAAATTTTGTAATTTAACAATGTTCACCGTATACATGTATAAGTAGATAATATTTTTTTATTAAACTTATCCACATATGCTATCACCGTCACTCATGAATAATACTTTGGTATAGGAATGACAATGGACCGGATTTGGACCGGGTGCATAACTATCCAAACCCAAACCCGAATACTTAATAAACTATCTAAACTCATCTCAATCGGGTATCGAATAATTCGGATTTACCCGGCCCGAATCCGATTGAATCATGTTAAATATTTTTTTCATTTTTGTCAACTTTAAAATCATCTATCATTTTGTAAATCATACATACATTAAATAAATAAAATCTAACTACATTTTTAGTTCAAAAGCATTTAGTTTCATATTCAAAATAAAATTTAAATTATCTTAAATAAATAAAATTTAACAAGACTTAATTTAATACTTCTAAAATAAATAAAAATATAATATATATTAATTATATATATTTAAATATTAAAATAATTTGGGTCGGATTCGGGTTGGGTGTATATCTATCCAGTCCCGACTCAAATCCAAAGTTAAGCATTCGGGTTTTATCCAAACCGGTTCAAATCCAATCAAAACGTTGACTACCCGATCCAATTGAATCAGACCGGATCGAATATTCATGGATTTGAATTTTATTACCATTCATAATTTGATAAAATGTTAATATAGTTTATAATGCAAAAGGTGTCCTTAAAAAATGTGTAGACAAACATGCCTAATCCACGGTCTCTATAAGGAAGAAAATTATCATTCTAAATTATATGATCAATCAATTTTCGATCGGGTTAGGCATAACTATATTTTTATGTATGAATAAAATAATTCATGATAGTAGCTAATATTCAGCAACATATGATTATGTCTCTTTCCATTGTTGCTACCAACAATAAAAATATTTAAATAAATAAAATAAAAGCTCATGGCGATACTTTGTATTCATATTACATCCTTCAAAAATCTTGCTTCACAAATTTTACTTAATCAAATTACTTATTATTGGCATGGAGTCCCTGTTCCGGTCGGTCGAAGCTGCTGCTCTACAGGACCGCTTCCTGGTTCACCTGCAAAATAGGTTCCTTGCCGAAGTCGTTCCGGCAGGGAACACTCCGATACCTAAGTCAGAGGCGGTTCCCAGCCACAGAATGGGGAAGATCCTTCAGAGGCAGAGGGAAAGCCCTTTGAATTTAGAATATGCGTGAATGTATATGTGTGTACCTCCCTCCAGCATTTCCTTTTTATTGTCATTTATAAGGGGGCACCTGGCCTGCGGATCCGTTCTTCTCTCAACAATCACGGGGAGTTAATTTCTTCCCATAATTGACAATCGTGGGTTGTCATTGAGCAGTTACGGCCAGACTGGAGGCGTGGAGCTAGAGTTGCGCTCCATGATCGTGGCATGGAGATAGTCAATAGTAACCGTTGGTTATTGTTGCCTATCTGGGACAGATCGTGGACCCATCCTCAGATTTTTCCTGTTTAGGGAGATTCTTGTAATTGAACCGAGAATTTCCCCATTTTCGGATTTTCTCGGTCGAAGATCCTGTCTTCTGCATGAGTCGAGGACTTGGTGTTTACCAAGAGCCGGAGATCGTGTCTTCGGCAGGAACCAAAAAGTATGTCTTCGGAAGTCGGCATGAAGCCTGGTCTTCGGTTAAGGCCAAAGACGTAATCCGAAGGTCTTGCCTTCGGGTGCCGCAGGTCGGTGGGGAGCCTTGGGTTGCTCGTGGTTGGCCCGATCTTTCTAGGTCCGAAGTCGCTGGCTCGGAGGAAAGGTCTTCGGTCAGCCGAACCGGTGTTCCGTTTGTACTTAGACCGGGATTCCCTAACAGTTGCCCCCTACTCTTAGTTTTCGAAGCGAAGGTTTGCCTCGAGAAGTGAGAGTACCAATGCTTTGTCGTTTTCCTCTTGGGAGATAGTGTAGTGGATGATCATGAGATCTCTGATTGGACTGCTCATCATGACTCCTGGTTGATTTGGGAATTAGGCGGTGGACAGCTATCACTCCCTGGTTGGGGGAGAAGAAAAGAGTGAGCGGCCCTGGAGCCATCTCTTCCTTTCCTGTTGCGTGTTGTCCAGCCAATCTTTCGATTGAGATTTGGATAGTTGTGGTGGCTTCTCCCTGCCCGTTGGATAATGGATGCACTTCATCCTGGTCGCTGGTTCAAGATGGGTTACCTCCCTGGGTAACACTTTGTCAAATCAACCTGGTGGGACTTCAGAGGCCCCTGGTTTCCTTTTGGGAAGAGAGAAGGTCCGACTAAAGAAGCTTCTTCAACCTCGTCTCATTCTTCGCTCAGCCTTTCCTGTTCTTGTCTACCAGTCTATTTTACAGGTAGAATCTTCCTTCTACCTTTTCGTTTCATTCTTTTATCATGGAAGAAACTATAGAAAGTCAGGGGGACAAGTTGGGCCCTTAGGGGCCGGTGACATAGTAGGTTCGAAGTCGGTCTCTAGCTTGGTTTCTCAAGGAAAGATGGCCCTTCTTCGGGAACGCTATTGCGTTCCCGAGGGGTTCCCTTTCGTCCTCCCTGCATCTGAGGAATGGGTGAACAAACCTCCCCCCGGGTGCTTAGCCGTGTACAAGGATCATCTGAAGGCTGGCCTTCGATTTTCCTTGCACCCTTTCTTCATCAAAATCTTTCGTCTGTACCAAGTAGTGCCGGCGCAGTTGACCCCGAACAGCATCCGGAATATCTGCGGGTTTCTGGTCCTATGCAACATCGCAAACATAAAACCTAGGACCAACTTATTCACTGCCCTTTTTGTACTCAAGAGGGATTTCCATAGCAACGGATGGTGGGTGATCGGCCCTCGACCGGGCCGTAAGGTCATCAAGGACATGCCCAGCGCCATCCACGGGTGGAAACCTGCTTTTGCATTTGTACTGTCCATTGATCCATGGGGCTTCAACACTATCTGTAAGAAGTCTCGTTTAACCGCCAATGATGGGAAGAAGGTCTTGGCGGCTGACCAGTCGGATTACGATCTTCTGATTAATTCGGAAGTCGCCCCTATCTGTGAGTTGTTGGAGAGAAATCTCTATCTTGCGGGGATCAACAAGTTCTCTGTATTAGGTATAGTGGCGAAGATTTCTGCCCCCCTTCCCCTGGTTTTGTTGTAGCTTAGTCGACTTAAAGAAACTTTTTTGCTTGCAGGTGGCGGAATGAAGCCTGGTGTGAGCTGGCTCCGTTAGACTTCTAAGAAGATGGTAGCTCAAGCCCCTTTCACAAGGTCGGCAGTTCGGAAGAAGGCCCGAAGAGATGGTCCTGAGGGGGACCGGAGCACCTCATCTTCCCGGGGGACCTCAGGGGAAGATATAGTACCCACAGAAGGGGCCCCATCAGGATCTTGTCCAGTCGAAATTCCACCAGCGGTTACCTCTCCGGTTCGCACAATGGGGAGTCCTCCCTAGGCGGTGGATGTGCCACCACCTTGCCCCCTTGCAGTTGATAGGGGCGAAGCACGGCAAGTCGAGGGAGAGTTCACCCGTGGGGCTTCCCCAGCTGGAAGCCGTTCGGCGAATTCTTTGGAGCTTTCACCTACGGGGGGACTGCTGGTCCCCGCCGTAGCCAGGCAGGCATTGAAGAGCACATTGCTGCCTCACGACTTGGCAGTTCTTCGAAGTCGGAACCTTTCCATGGTGTCCGATTCTGCTTTTTCTGCCATGCAACAGGTATGATCCTTGCCGTCTCCTTTGCTATAGGAATTGTTCGATCCATAACCCCATATTTTCGATGTAGTTGGTCTACAACCTTACCTTTATGGAGAAGGGCCTAGGAAATGTTGACAGCCTCATTCACGGCCTCAAGGAGGATCTCCATACTGCCAAGGCCGCAAAAGAAGTAGCCGAAGAGTTGAGGCAGTCTATGGAGAACCGCCTCGTCTGGGTGAACGACGAGGTTCATGAACTGAAAGGTGAACTAAAAAGCACCCATCGGACAATAGCGGAGCAAGGGGCAGGGTGGAGGAAGAGCAAAAAGCAAGTCGACTCCTTGGAGCAAGCTGCCAAGGAGAATCAAGAGAAGGTAGAAAGTTTGACCAAGGCAGCAGAGGAAGCTGCTAGGAGGGCCGAAGAGGCAATTTTGGAGTCCGAAGTGGCCAAGAGGGAGTCCACATCTCTAAGAAAGCAGGTGGAGGATGTTGTAGCAGACTTTAGGAAGTCTTCACATTTCCAAGAGGAGACAAATGAAGCATCCCTGTACGGCTATCAGCATGACTTCAACAATGGACTTTCCAAGGTAAAGGAGACATTTCCCCACCTTGATCTTTCTGGCATCCCTTCCTTCAACATAGTTGAAGAAGAAGAAGAAGCGGAGGAGGAGGCCGAGGTCGCGATGGAGGCTGAAGAGGCTGAAGAGGCGCCGTGTTTGGGTGAGGAGGCCTCTGCCTCAGTCGAAGATCTAGGGGTGGCTTCAGCTCTGATCCCGGATCAGGAGGAGATTCAGGCTGGTGGAGTCCAAGCTGAAGGTTCTCCGGTCCCAGCCCAAGTCGACGATATCCTTTCTACGCAGGTCGACAAGTTGCTTCAATCCTATGGTGTTGGGTCTCCTCCAGTTGATGTTGAATAACCTAAGTAGCTTTAGGTGTGTTTTCTTCTTTGTGTTGTCAACGGCTTTTGTATGACAACTTCTCTAGATTTTGAAGTAGTTTTTTCTTCTCCTGCATATGCTATGTTGTGTTTTTAGATATAGTTTGAACAAAGTTTATTGTTCCTTCTTCTGCTTGGTCGAATGGCTGTGGCCGAAGGCTGTTTGATTGGTAGTTGACGAAGACGAACTCCGGGATAGGTTAGAACTCCATTGCCGAAGACCGTCTATGGTTGATTAGGCTGGTGTCACCTTCCTCTCATAATTAAACCTATCTGTTGGGGTAGACAGGCGTTAACTCCCCATTGACCGGTGATTAGGGAAGTTTAATTGTGATTCTCATTGTCCACGTGGCATATCGATATTCGCACAATCACATTTTCTTGCAGCTTGTGTGCCGCCAAATCTTCTTTTTCCAAAAAGGAGCCATTAATATCACTGCCGCACGATGGGAATTCCTCCGGATTCGAAGTGTCGGCAATTGTTGTCCCGGGAATGACCCTCGAGTGGTCTTCCGGTTTTCAAAGCATCGCTTGGACATGTGGCACTCTCTGATGCGGCTGGGAAAAGACGTGGAGCACGCCTCCCCGCAGTCGGTCGTGGGTGCAGGCTCTCTATGAATAGGACCTTGCCTTCTACTGCCAAGGGTCACCATCCTCTCAGTCTTTTTCCTTTAGTTGAAAATGAGGTTCAGCACCTCCGAGCTTCGATGGGCAGCGAAGAGGAGGGCCGTCGACCCTAAGAGGAAGAGGAGTCCAGAGTTCTTCGAACCGGGCGATGATGATGAGCCTCTCGTGGACCGTCTGGAGAAGAAGGTTCGTATGTTGGAGGCTCAACCGAAGGAGGCCAGGGCCCAGGTCGCAGCGGCAGTCGCGAAGGCGGAGGAGGCTAAGAAGGAGGCGGCGAACGCTGTCTCAAACTTCAAGGCGTCCGCTGCCTTCAGGGAGTAGGTCACCGAAGCGGCTCTGGACTCCTACCATCAGGGGTTCTGGGAATGCAGGGGGAAGGCCATCAAGTTTTATGACTTGAAGGGCCTGGACAATATCAAGCCCTCTGTTCCCTTTCCCGGACATGAGTTTGATTCCGACTCTGATGAGGGATCGGATTCTGGTTCGGATGGAAACCCTGGGGCCCCTTCATCGTCCCTTCAGAGCTCTCCCCACCGATACGGGAAAAAGCCGGCGAGAGGTTATTGAAATGTTTCCTGTAATCCTTCTACTCCTTTTTTTTTGTCCTCTCTTTATGAGAGTTTCTTTTTTCTTCCCCTTTTCTTTTTTTTTTGTAAAAATCAAAAAAGAAATGAAATATCTTTC
This sequence comes from Areca catechu, assembly GCA_021397845.1. Taxonomy (NCBI): domain Eukaryota; kingdom Viridiplantae; phylum Streptophyta; class Magnoliopsida; order Arecales; family Arecaceae; genus Areca; species Areca catechu. Next base: position 30,504,517 of record CM038045.1, read on the forward strand.
TCTTACCTCTTCCCATGTGTCTCTTGCGATGTATTGCATTTTATCATGTCTAAAGCGTAGATTTCTCGGACCATTTGCGGTCTATAAGGAAGATGTGAGGTTGGCTGTACTGCTCTAGAGATGTTTGTCGCTGACAGGAAGGACAACATTGGTCCTTTTAGGCATGTTTTTGGATTTACCGTAGGGTGGGATGCTTACACCGTCCCTGTGCGCTTCTGTCGTGATCAAGGTAGGCTGTTCAGGCCCGTCCCGGCGTGTCTTCGGATTTACCGTAGGGTAGGTTACAAAAACCATCCCTGCACCTTCTTTTTTTTTTAGTGTAAGGTAGGCTGATTAGGCCCGCCCCGATATGTTTTCAGGTTTCCCGTAGGGTAGGTTATCTGAACCATCCCTGTACCTTCGATCTTCTTAGTGGCCTGACTAGGCCATCCATTGCGCTCGTCGGGCATACCGATAAGGTGAGTGGATCAGACTCTCCTTTGTGTAGTTGACCGATTTCTTAGATCGGGCCACTTAGGCTGTTGTCGTTCAGTCGATGCAACAAGCCATTTTGAGTTGAGTAGAGTAGAGCAGAGCAAATTTGTACAGGAAATTGAGGAACCTGTTTATTGATAATATTTACGAAGGTTTTGTACATTCCATGGCCGGGATAGAGACTTCTCATACAGGATCTTAAGTCGATATGCTCCTGGTCGAATGACTTCTTCGACTTAATATGGACCTTCCCAGTTGGGAGAGAGTTTACCCTATTCTATTGGCCTGGATACTTCCGTCCTTCGCAATACCATGTTCCCTGTGCGGAAAATCTGCTCCTTCACTCTGGAGTTGTAGTATTTGACGACCTTTTGTTGGTACGCTGCCATTCTTATCTGGGCCTGAAGTATGGTGCTTGGCAGCAGATCTAGGTCGATCCTTCTACGATCGGAGTTCCCTGGCTCTTCGTAGTTGTCAATTCTCAGGGACTGTAGGGAGACTTCGATAGGTAGTACGGCTTCGGTACCGTATGCTAGGTTGAACGGAGACTCGCTGGTGGCTATCCTTGGGGCAGTTTGGTACGCCCAGAAAATGGAGGTCAGCTCTTCGACCCAAAGTCCTTTGGCGGCGTTCAACCTCGTCTTCAGACTGTGGAGAATGGTTTGATTAGTTGCTTCGGCTTCTTCGTTGGACTGTGGGTGGGCAACGAAGGTCAGCCGATGCTGAACATGATATCGAGCACAGAAGTCCTTGAACTTCGGATTATCGAACTGTCTCCCGTTGTCCATGATTATGACATGTGGGATGCCAAACCGGAATATGATGGAATTTTTTACAAAATTCTCCACCTTGCCTTCTATGATTTGGGACAATGGTTTGGCTTCTACCCACTTTGTGAAGTAGTTGATGGCCACAAGGAGGAACTTCCTTTGTCCATAAGTCGATGAGAATGGGCCAATAATATCCATTCCCCATTGGGCAAAAGGCCAAGGAGCTATCAATTGGGTCAAATGGCTTGCAGGTTGCCTCTGAACATTAGCGTACCTTTGGCACTGGTCATACCTTTGCACAAAGTCAATCGAGTCCTTCTGGATGGAGGGCCAATAATACCCCTACCGAATGATCTTGTACGTCAAAGACCTACCCCCAAGTGATCGCTGCATATACCTTCTGGACCTCTCTCAGGGCGTAGTCTGCATCTGTCGGTCCCAAGCACTTTAGTAGTGGTTGAGAAAATGATCTCTTATAGAGGGTCCCGTCTAAGATGATATACTGGGATGCCATCCAGCAAATCTTCTTGGCCTCTGCCTTGTCTTTTGGTAGCACGCCTTCATTTAGGAATTTGATGATGGAATCCATCCAGCTTGGCTCGGCGTCGATCCGGCGCACTTCCATAGCCTTTTGGGCTATACTTGGAGTTTCAAGATGTTCAACAAAGGTACGCCCGAAAGATTCTGATGTTGTAGTAGCCAGTCGTGACAATGCATCCACCCAGGAATTCTCTGATCGAGGGACGTGGATAATCTTAAAATGCTCCAATTGAGAGGATAAGGCTCGTACCTTCTCTAGGTACTGCATCATGGTTGGATCCCTGGCTTCATATGCTCCTTTAACTTGATTCACAACCAGTTAGGAGTCTAAGAAGGCATGGAGTTGTTGAACTCCCAAACTTTTGGTGATCTAAAGTCCAGCGAGCAATGCTTTGTATTCGGCTTGGTTGTTAGAAGTATGGAAGGAGAACTGAAGTGTGTACTCTATGGTGTGGCCATCGGGTTCAGCTAGCATAAGACCAGCTCCACATCCAGTAGCATTGGAAGATCCGTCCACATGGAGCACCCAAACTGACTTCGTCTCCTTCGAGACTTCATCTTCTGTCGAAGGTACTTCATCTTCGGACCTCCAGGTACATTCAGCCAAGAAATCAGATAGCACCTGGGCCTTCATAGCCGATCGGGATTGAAAGCTGATGTCGAATTCACTCAACTTCATGGCCCACTTGGCTATCCTTCCCAAAGTATCTGGAGATCGGAGAATGGCCTTGAGGGGCTGATCGGTCAGTACCACGATGGCATGGGCATGGAAGTACGGTCGTAGTCGCTTTGCTGCAATCATCAGAGAGTAGATCAACTTCTGCATCCTCGCATACCGCGTTTCAGCATCATGTAGAACCTTGCTGATGTAGTAGATCGGCTTATGGGATTCGTCTTCATCTCTCCGAACAAGGACCGAACTAATTGCTTCATCCAAAGCAGAGAGGTATAAGTAAAGTACCTCGCCTTCTTGAGGTTTGGAGAGCAGAGGCGGAGTTTCTAGGTACTTCTTTAGTTCTTCAAAGGCAGTGTGACAGTCTTCGGACCATTCAAAGCCCTTTGACTGTCGAAGTACCTTGAAGAATGGAAGACATTTCTCGGCTGAACGAGAAATGAACCTGCTTAGGGAGGCAATTCTCCCTGTTAACTGCTGGACTTCTTTTTTACAGGAGGGATGTCTCATATCCTTTAGGGCTTGGATTTTCTCAGGATTTGCCTTAATCCCCCGTTTGGTAACAAGAAAGCCCAAGAACTTACCCGAAGTGACCCCGAAGGCACACTTCGCCGGGTTTAGCTTCATGCGGTAGCATCGTAGAGCACTGAATGATTCTTCCAAGTCTTGGATGTGATCCTTTCGGAGGAGGCTTTTGACGATCATGTCGTCCACGTAGATCTCCATGTTTCTTTCTAGTTGCTTTTCGAACACCTTGTTGATTAGCCTTTGAAATATTGCCCCGACATTCTTGAGACCGAATGGCAAAATCTTGTAGCAGTAGAGACCTTTGTCGGTGATAAAGGCCGTCTTCTCTTCATCTTGGGGATCCATCTTGATCTGATTGTAGCCAGAAAAAACGTCCATGAAGCTCAATAGTTGGTGGTCGGCAGTGGCGTCGACCAGCTGATCAATCTTTAGGAGAGGAAAGCTATCTTTTGGGCAAGCCTTGTTGAGGTCTGTGTAATCGATGCAGATCCTCCACTTGCCGTTAGCTTTCTTCACCATTACCATATTGGCCAGCCATTTGAGGTAGTGGGCTTCTCGGATGAATCCTACTTTAAGGAGTTTGCCTACTTTTTCATCCATGGCTTTCTGTCTTTCAGGAGCAAAGCTTTTTTTCTTCTGCCGGACTGGTTTATACCCGGGAGTAACTTCTAGCTGATGAGTAATTACTTCAGCAGGAATCCCCGGCATGTCCGAAGCCGACCAGGCGAAGACATCGGCGTTGTCTCTAAGGAAACGGATCAGCTCTGTTCTGGTTTCCTCATCAAGCTTACTCCCGATCTGCACAACTCTGGTGGGGTCTTCCTTTGTCAATGGTACCAAGACAGTTATTTCCATGGGTTCACCAGAGCCTATAGTTGTATCCCTCGGATCTAGCTGATCCAGAGTTGCAGAATCAGTGAAGTGCTTATCTTGGATCATCAGACACTGCCGTGCCGCTCTCTGATCTCCTCTAACTTCCCTGACACCATTCCTGGTGGGGAAGCATACCAGGATATAATGAGAGGAGATCACGGTTCGAAACTTGTTCAAGGCGGGCCGCCCCAGAATGATGTTGTAAATCGAGGGGGTCTGGACTACCGTGAAGTTGATCGGCAGTGTTTTTTTATCGAGGTTCAGTGCCAAGGGTCACAGGCAACACTATCTCTCCCTCAGCATGAACTTGATTACCCCCGAAGCCAGTGAGCGATATTGGGGATCTCCGTAGTTGATGCCTAGGTAAACACATTTCAGAGAATGCATCGTAAATCAAGACATTAGTCGAACTTCCATTATCAACAAGGATTTGCTGTACATCATAGTTGGCCACAACGGCCGAGATTACAAGGGGATCATCATGCAGGAGCCGGACTCCCGCAAGGTCGTCATCGAAGAAGAGAATAGCGTTATTGTCCTTGAGTCGCTTTGGGACGTCGTCCTCATCCCTCCTCCAGTCGACAAGCCGGTGTATCATCCCCACACCTCCATTGGTGGGTCTTTGATTTGGTAGTTCGGCCTCTTCAGGAGGTGGCTGGGGAACACTGGCTTCCGACCGAGGTCCTTGACGACCAATGTACCACCCCAATATCCTCTTTTGATGAGATCCTCAATCGCATTTTTCAGCTGGATGCATTCTTCAGTGTTGTGGCCGTGGTCCCGGTGGAATCGGCAATATTTATTCCTATTCCTTACTGAAGAGGAGGCCTTCATGGGACGAGGCCGTTGGAGATAGTTTTCTTTCTCTATCTCCATGAGGATCTTTTCTCGAGGAAGGTTGAGGGGGCTGTAGGAGTCGAATCTTCCTCCCGATGCTCTGGGCCTGGGATGACTTCTTCAGCGGTCAGTATATTTGTTGTTATTGTTATTGGAGATCGGGGGACCTTGTCCCCTATTGTTCTTCTTTTTTGAAAGGGGCTTCCCTTCGATCAGTCGTCGGTTGGCCGCTTGCTCTTCAGCATCGGCGTATTTCTAAGCCCTCGACAAGAGCTCAGCATAGCTTTTGAAAAATTTCTTATCCAGGAAATAGGTGAGCCTGTATGTACAAAGTCCCTTTTTCAATGCAGATATGGCCACATGCTTGTTGAGATCGGGTATCTCAAGTGTGGCCACATTGAACCTGGAGATGTAGTCTCGCAGGATTTCTCCTTCATTCTAGTGAAGGAGGAACAGTGTGTCCGTATTTCGAGGGGTCTTGCGGCGGGTCTTGAAATGCAAGACAAACAATTTCTCTAACTCGAAAAAGGAATCGATAGTACCTGGGCGTAGGCTCGAGTACCACATCCGAGCGGCTTTTTTCAAGGTAGCCGGGAACGTGAGGTAGTACATCGCGTCTGAAGCTCCTTGGATCATCATATGGGCCTTGAAACTGCCCAAGTGGTCGAAGGGATCGGAGGTGCCATCGTAGGGTTCCATCTGGGGAACCCTGAAATGCCGAGGAATGACTTCGGCCATGATACACTCGGCATAGGGTGGGCGCAGATCACCCACTATCAAGTCATCGAGATCCTTTAGATCCTGCATTCTCTGCTCCCGCGCCCTCTCTATTTTCGATTCAATGGCTCTAAATCTCCCGTCATAATCGGGAGTCTGCTTCGACGCCCTCTCTGCGGGAGCAGAGTCTTCAAAGGAGAGGGAAGGAGTTTGCCTAGAATTTTTTCCTTTCTGCAGGAAATCGGCGGGCCTAGGCAGTCTCGAGCTTCGGCCTTCAGGAGAGGGCCGAGAACGGGGGGAGAGATGTGTAGAACCCTCTCGTGGAGCTCTCTTTCTTCGGGATCGAGAGCTATGTCTGGAGGCGGCCGGTGGGTTTTCCACCGGAAATGCTCTATTTTGAAAATCTTGAACCATGGCCGTAAGGTTGGTTACCTGGTTCACAAGGGCTTCAAATTGCTGCAATCCCATGACAACTGTGGGAGGTGAGATGTCGTTCTCTCCCGGGGGCGCACTCCCTTGGGATGGAACACGGCTTCGACTAGTGGAGACAATATGAGTCTTTTTTCTCGCCATCAGGAACTTCTTACTTCCCCTTGTTTAGGAGGGAGCTTAAAGAGTGCTGTTTGTCATGCCCCCTTCCCGGCGTGCCAATCTGTTGGCGTGGAGTCCCTATTCTGGCCGGTCGAAGCTGCTGCTCCACAGGACCGCTCCCTCGTTCACCTGCAAAACAGGTCCCTTGCCGGAGTCGTTCCGACGGGGGACACTCCGATGCCTAAGTCAGAGGCGGGTCCCAGCCACAGAATAGGGAAGATCCTCCAGAGACAGAGGGAAAGCCCTTTGAAATTTGAGTATGCGTGAATGTATGTGTGTGTACCTTCCTCCAGCGTTTCTTCTTACCGTCATTTATAAGGGGGCGCCCGGTCTGCGGATCCGTTCTTCTCCCAGCAATCACGGGGAGTTAATTTCTCCCCATGATTGGCAATCGTGGGTTGTCATTGAGCGGTTCCGGCCAGACTGGAGGTGTGGCAGCTGGAGTTGCGTGCCATAATTATGGCATGGAGATAGTCGATAGTAACCGTTGGTTATTGTTGCCTATCTGGGATAGATCGTGGACCCATCCTTAGATTTTCCCTGTTTAGGGAGATTCTCGTAATTGAACCGGAAATTTTCCCGTCTTTGGATCTTCTCGGTCGGAGATCCTGTTTTCTGCATGAGTCGAGGACTTGGTGTTTACCAAGGGCCGGAGATCATGTCTTCGGCAGGAACCGAAGAGTATGTCTTCGAAAGTCGGCATGGAGCCTGGTCTTCGGTTAAGGCCGAAGACGTAATCCAAAGGTCTTGCCTTCGGGTGCCGTAGGCCGGTGGGGAGTCTTGGGTTGCTCGTGGTTGTTCCGATCTTTCTAGGTCCGAAGTCGCTGGCTCGGAGAAAAGATCTTCGGTCAGCCGAATCGATATTCGGTTTGCCGAATCGGTATTCGGTTTGCCGAATCGGTATTCGGTTTGCCGAATCGGTATTCGGTTTGTATTTAGACCGGGATTCTCCAACACTTACATAACTAAACATATAATTTTAATCCATTTAAATGGATATAGTATTAGATTGATACATGTTTAGTGTACATGCAGTTGTGCAAAAGAGAAATGGACGTTGAAATACATGACAATATAAGGCTCAAGTATATTACACCATGCATGCGATGGACCACGAGGTTTCCTTATAAGAGAAAAACAAAGCGAAATCACTCCTAAATCCATGGGCAAATTTTGATTGCCTTGGAAGATTTGCAATGCAACAGCCCAGACAGCAACATTCAGCTCTTCCGAGGCGGTGACCATAAACCATGCTCGTCGATTTGAATTGACTCATGCATTTAAGACCGCCCTTCTTCCGGTGGCATCCTCGCAATTGCTTCCAGAATTTTGGCCCTTTACTCCGTGAAATATTCCATTAAAATTGTCACATATACTTACACTCCTCCATTTTAAAAAATACACGACCATGCTCTCCCTGCTCTCTTCAAAAAGGAAAGTAACAGGAGGAGCGAGTCTATGCAATAAAGGAGTGCATGTATCTATTTTGTAATAATTTTATACGTTAAAATCCCCCAAATGTTCGATTTCTCCGCCCTCTCTCCCTCTCGCGGACGCCAAATCCCTCGTTTCTTCTCCCTTGTCCTGAAACAAGCCCCCCCCCCCCCCCCCCCCCCCCCCCACCCCCTCCAAAAAAAAAAAAAAAAATTGCGGACTCCCTCCTTTCTGCCTCGGTCGCGGGCCTTGAAACACTGACCGATCCTTCGATTACCGCCGGCGATGGCGACGGCGGCCTTCAGATCGACTTCTAGGCGGTCCGCCGTCAGCGGCGGCGGCGGTGCCGAGGACGCCGGGTCCTCCAACCGCGGCGGGGGTCACCGCCGGTCGAGGAGCCTCAGCCGCTCTTCCGGTCGGTTTCCGCCGCCGCCGCCAGAGTCCGACGAGTTCTCGACACCTAGGGGCAGGTTCGTCAACAAGGTGAGGGGGTCCGGCTTCCCTGAGACCAGCCTCGATGATCTTGCCGACGAGTTCTTTCGGGCGAGGGCGGAGTCGGATGAGGAGGAGGATATCAGGTCGGTGGGCCGCCGGTCCGATCGCCGGAATTCAGTCGCTAGCTATAGGATGGAGACGGAGTCTTCTCGCCGGCGGGGGAGGTCGGTGTCGAGGCCCCCTGACCAGAGGGATGTGAACAGGAAACCTACCACTGGTAGTAGCTCGAGACGGCAGCGATCCGTGTCATTAGCTTGGCATCGGTATAGTGATTCGGAGGTATCTTAGCTCTTTTCTTGATATATAACATTATGGCCGAATTTGGGAAGGGGATAAGGCTGGTTTAACCACGCCTATCCCTGAGATAATTCCTAAATGTCCATTTTATCTACCCCTAGATGCGATCCCCGACAGTTCCGTCAAACTAGGCATATTAGGGAAAGATTCATACCAGGAGAGCTATAACTTTGCATTAAGCAGGTTATGCGGGAAAAAGTGGGAGAGTTTTTATTTAAAAAATAATCAAACCCCCCTCAGAATGTTCTTTCTAGTGTAATACTATATTAATTTATTACTATATTTTTAAAATAATTATTATGGCTATAATATTAGCTATTGATGTTTAATATAGTATGATATAATATAATATAATAGATTATTAATATCGATATTATATTAATATATCTATATTAAAATAATATTTGTTTATAAACGTGGTTATATCAATATATTAGATTAAAATTAGTATACAAAAATATGTTATATGTTTCTTGTATATTTATTTTAACATTATAAATAAAGCATTATAAACGTTGTGATATCGGAAGCACAAACTTGTTTGGTTTGAGAAATATGATTAAAATATTTTTTTTTTTAAAAAAATAATAATTAACATCATTCTTTATTTTAATAATATTTGGTTATTTTCCAAAACAATCTTTATTTAAGACAAATGAAGGCTAACAGGGTATCGCAAGAGTGAATGTGACCAACATGGGTAAATTTTATTATTTCAATACTTATTCTCACATTCATCCAAACAACATAACTGCAATCATTACATTGTTTATTGCATTAGTACCAAACAAAAAAAAAAAGGCCCAGTCCCCATGAAACCTATCCAAATTTAAGCCTACCCGTTATAATGCCTATAAATATCCCTAAAGTCCCAATTACATACCCAAACTTGGCCTAAATCCTGTCTTTCTTTCCTTTTTTTTTTTTTTTCTTGGCATCAAGATAACTACAGGTTATGCAGGCAATTCTAAGAATTTGAGAAATTTTTGTGATTGTATGGAATTGCATGGGTTATCATCACTCTCATTAGTTTGTTTTCTTTTGTGGTTAGGGATCCTTTCTTTTTGTGTCTTTCTTTTTTGTTTTTGGTGCTTTTGCTCCACTTATGTTCCCCACCATCTTAACTTTTAACAGCATTTTTCAGGTTGTGCTGCATTAGAAACAATCATTTGTTAATGAGAAACTGATTTATTAAATTGAAATTGAAAGACAAACCTTTCTTGATGGTTATTAATGTTACTTACCTTAATCATGGAATGCTTCTATTAGTTCTTTCCCGTTTATTTCTTGTTTAAATGAATAAAAAGTGAATTAATTTTTGGAAGGCAGTATTAATTTAGGCTGTCAGGTTAAAACCAAATTTCTCCTTACGAGAATCATAGTTTGTTAATTTGTGGGCCAGTTCTTGGTTGTGTGACCATTTTCTTTCAGTATTTTAAATGGCATCTATGTAAAATTGTGACCAAGACAGCTTGCATCCATTATGTGACTGGATGGCAACATTGAGCTTATGTTATCAAATTCTTGTTGCGATATTAAAGAAGTTTCCTATTTTGTGGATTTCATACATAATATGGCAATCAAACTGAAGGTTTTGGTTACACGGCCTTATAGTTTTATAAATTTTAAAATTCTTCAAGGGATTTGCAAGAATTTGAGTATTTTTCTGTAACATTATAGAGAAGAAAATAATCTAATGGGAAAGCAATTCCTGAAGACTTGAAAAGAGAAGGGTACTGGAATAGTTGGTTGAGTTAGGTACTGGTGAATAATGTGTGCCTTAGTCTTAGAGCAAATGTGATAGCTATGAGTCATATTCAGTATCGCAAATTATTCCAGTTTGAAGGTTTATGAAATGTCATTCTAATAGATGGAGGTGTGTGCATGAGTTGTTCATGCCCAAATGTTGATTTGGAGCTTACACCCAAGTTCTATGGAAACTATGCCCACTTGATCAGGGCATTGTAGGGAACTGAGTATTGTCAAATGCTAGCATGTAAAGTTACAGAAACTTGCAACAGTGATACTTTAAAAGTATACAAGAAATGTGAAGGAAGCTTACTCATGTACTTTTATTTGGATGGCTATATAATGATGAAGCTTGTGTTGAACTTCTAAAGCATGCTCAATATTCTCAACATGACAAAAATTAATATACTATGAATATGTATCCTCTCAGATAATGTTGTTTTGCAGCTTTTTTTCATTGATCATGTTTAGTTTGATTTCAGCAATTTTGTCATTTTAAGTGAGGAAAAAAAAGAGACAACAAGTTCAGCGGAAAAAAGAAAGCCAAAATCATATATAACATACTTGTATAGTACTTATTACTGTTTGGCATCATTGAATAAATGATCTTGATGATTTAAGTTGAAAACCTGAAACCACCAAAGATTATAAAAATCTTTCAACAACCAGTGAAAATGTTAACAAACCATTTTACACATCAATCTGAACTGAAAATTTTCATTCAACTGCGCAATAACAATTGTAATATACAAGCATAAAACTCTGCTGACTTGTTGCCATCAAATGAAAGACAAAATATTGACGTATAAATTATACCTTTATAAATTAACAATAAGACTGCAATTAGAAACACCTCATCTAAATGTTCTATGATTTGAGCTCAAATCTTGTAAATCTGTGGGTGGGGGATCAAATCTATCCTGTTTTTCCTCTTTTGCCATTGATTTCATTTCCAAAATTATAAAAACATCTACCAAGTCTAGAAGAAAAGTTGGATTTCTTCCTAAATGCTTCCAAGGTTCTAAAAACTCTTAATAGTTTGTTTTGGATCTTAAGAAGATGCTTCTTGGAGGTTTACTTGCACATGAGTAAGCGTATATTTTTCAAAATTAAAAGAAAACTCCTAATTTGACACCAACTAATGAAATATGCTTATTAAATGAAGAAATGACCCAAATCTGAACACAAACAATGCAAATAATTAAATTGATCATCCATGACCTTTTCCCATTAGTTTCAGCAAAACTGAGTGAAACAACTGAAGCTAGTTACATTTATCTTAAACTAACCAAAATAAGTTTGTGTGTCAATTTGGCATGGTGAATTGACCACAGACATTCAAGTATTAATTAAATTGAGCATTTATGACCTTTTCCCATTAGTTTTAGCAAAACTGAGTAAAACCACTGAAACTGGTCACCTTTACTATAACAAAATTGAAACAAGTTTGTGGGGTCAATTTTGCTTGGTTTGACTGAAATCAGCCTATTTCAATAGAAATGTTTTGGTTCCCATGTAAACTTTGTCCCTTTTTAAAGTATATCAATGTATCTAGGAAATGAGCTAACAATAACATGTATCTATGTAAAATGCAATATCAATGAAAAAAAAGAAAACTTTGGATTAGTTTAACATCTATTATAAATTTATATTGATGTGTGGTGTTTTTTAAACATTTTGAATTGAAATGGAGTGGTTAATATGGGTATTAGATTGTATTAGTGCATCTAGAGAGCAATCTAAAATAAGAAATCATATTGTATTTTCAAATAAGAAAATACATGCACCCGTTTAAATACCATTAATGCCTTAGTTGCCAAGGAGGTATACACAATGTTACCTAGACACTTGGCACAGGTACCAAGTGTCGAAGTGTGCTCAAGTATCGGACATGTCAACCTCCAAAAATCTAGATATAGGATGGGGACATAGCATATAATTCATTAATAACTTCAGTCCGTTTATATAAATTATGTGTGTTTTGATCATTGTTAGCAATGCCAATTTTAATACTTGTATCAATACCATGGTGGTACAGTGTTAGTATAGGCTGGTTCATGATATCGACATACAATAATTTCCTTGTACCAAGTATCTAATTGCTACTGGCATTTGTCTGGTACAACAAACTATAGACTTTTGATGCTTATCCAAAAAATAGAAACCAGAAAGGAGATGGAGAGTCTCTTACAAACTAATTAATAGAATAACCATGAGTGTGTAAGTTGCTTTTGAGTTATTTGGTTTAAGATTACTTGAGATTTGTTGAAATACTTAAATTGATAATTGATCATGATAGTTTTATACTAAAACATATTGACACCATTTAAAGTGTCCATATAATTATGGTAACTTAATATTGAAAATATGTGAATGCTTTGCTCCGTGTCCATGGAACCTTGATAGCTTTATACTAAAAACATAAGGACAATTCACATGAAGCGTGCACATAACACAAAAAAATTAGAGACTAAGTGTCCATATAACCTTGGTGCTTTATATTAAAAATATAAAGACAACTTGCTTAAAGTGTCTAGCATTGAAACTAAGAGTTCCTTGCACAACACTAACAAATATGCCAAGTGTCAGACACTTTTTTCTGACATTATCAGGCACTTTAAAATGGAGTACACATTTGTGTTGTGTCAGCCATGTCCATGTGTCCAAAAGTCTTCCAGAAACCTGAAAAATGCAGTGTCTAAATAACATTCTATATTGCATGCAGTGTCCATAGATGATATGACCATACTGATGTGATATGATCATATTATACGGTATGACGTGCTTTGGTCTCCATTAACTTCTGGAACACTATCAACAATTTATCTTTCACTTCATAAGGGGGTCTTGTATTAATAAGAGCTTTTGTGCATGGACAAGACCTATCCTCATCTCTGCACTTTTTGAAACTGTATCATAGTTCATTGCAAATCTGCATTTGGTATGAGAAATTTTGGGATCTGGTCACCAGCTGATGGTTCTGACGTATAGATTTTCATTCTTCCACTAAAAGATAATAATTAGAAAGTTTAATTATTTTATTTTATTGAGTCAAATGACTTGGATCTTTGTGACAACACCATCACTCAGACCAAATGCAGAAGTATTGTTACTGGTAGCTCCCAGTGGTCTTCATCACAAAACCCAACAAATGCATGTCATGCTTTGAGACGTTTTAGGAGTCAAAAAGATTTCTTCCAGTGACATGATAGATTATAATCTCAAATTTTATGATTATTATGCATATTCCCCTCATTGGAGGTGTGATGACTGTTTCATAAAAAGAATAATACAGTAGCAGATCAAATAAATAGTTTCAAAAGGATTGATTTTTCTCAGAGTATAAGTTTTATTGGAATGTGTTGATACTGATTGTTGCACCCTTTGTTTTTAGTGTTGGTTTGGTGAAGTAATCTTGAACAACTAGAAAAGTTGAATTTATGTGCCTTTCTTTTCTTCTTGTTCATTCATTTTTCCTAGAGCCACTCTTCTTCACTAACTGATGAGGAAGCACGGGAAGCTCGTTCAAGTAAAAGTCTGACCGAGAAAACAATTCGGGCAGTTTATGCCCAGGAAAAGGTCAGTTTTACTAGTTGAGACCAACAGACCGAATGAGCTAATGTTCAATATTTGTGGTAATTTCTTAAGGGATAGAGTTCAATCAGTTCGTCAAATTTATTCAGTTCAGGCTGTGCATCTAACATCTGTGGCTTCCATTGCATATTCAGATGGAACATCCCACTGGGGATGGGGAAGGGGCTGGATTATATGAAGCCATGCGCAAAGAAGTGAGACATGCAGTAGAAGAGATCAGGACAGAGCTTGAGAAGGTTTGCGTTCTTGCTGATTCATCTCTCAATTTTCATTAATTGGCAAATTTCTTATTAATCTTGTTATTAGCTGTGGCTATTTTGTAACCCCAAATAGTTGAAGAGGCTTGTTATTATTATAATCATTTATTATAGTTTGCGATTGTCTTATAATCATTTTCGTTTCATCATTTCTATCTTCATTATAAGATAGATATGAATATAATTTACATTCCTATATTAACCAAACATGTAGTTTATGCAGGTTATGACAAAAACAGAACCCTCAACAATTATCAATGACAATGAGAAACAGGCAAAGGGTTCCAATGTTATCCAAGTTATTGCTGATATCAGAAGGAATTACACCACCAAATTGGAACAGGCATGATATAGAAGAATCCTTTTTGATGCTTGAAACAATGGAGTATTTGGTTTTGTTTTGCGATAGCATGTATGGTTAATTCTGATAATTGATGAAGGTGCAATACTCTGTCTAATCTGTCATGCTTGTATGTATCCCACTACAATTCACTCTATGTGTTACATTTTGAGAATGTGTAAGAAATGCATTGGAATGTGGGAAACATGCAAGGCTAGACACAAACTAAATTTTTTTTTTTACTTGTTTCTTTTGTGTGCTTTTTGTTTTTCAAAAGCATCTTTTGGTTTCAGATTATATGTGTTTTCTACTATTGATCACCTTCCTTCATTGCTTACCGTACTGAGGATAACAAACAATCACTCTGCAATGAAGTTCAAGTCACCTAGGAACCGTGGTTCCTCCATCAATCAGTATTTGCCTCATTTGGATTTCTGGTCTTTCATCTTTTCGGTCAAAATATCTTGCTTCATTTGAGATGCCTTTTTTTACTTGATCATTATATTTTGCTATAATGTGTTCTACAAGTTGATAATGTTATGCTGTTTTACACAACTTTTTTTTATTTTCAAAATGATGTCAAAAAAAGAAAGATAATATTATGTTGAGAATTCAGATTAAACTATTCCAAATTTATAGCTTCTGCTTTTTATGGTTTGCTGCATATTTAAATACATTTTTACTGCTTTATTTCCAGTCGGAGAAGCGAAAGCAAGAATTACTGGCAGAACTGGCAGCAGAGGAGCAGCATGGTCAGGAGCTTACTACAATTGTAAAAGAGCTGCTTCCTTCGCCAAAACTAACTGCTGCTTCGGAAAGACCTTCCCGATCTAGAAGAGTAAGCTACCTCTTAAGCATCCTTTATAGTAAATTCATCTTTCCTTTTTTCATTACAATGCCATTTTTGGTTGAACATATATCAGAGGAGCAATGATAGAATAAGGATGTCTAGACATCTGACCGAAGAGGCAGAAAGGTATTTTGAAGATTTCCTTTCAAATGTTGAAGATACAGACATGTCTTCCTTTGATGGAGAAAGAAGTGATACAAGTTCGAATATAAGAGACCTGATAGTGCACGATAATGTACCAGAAACACCTGCCAGTTTGACAAATGCTGCTCCACCGACTATTGAGGCAGATGGTGTTGTACTCCCTTGGTTGCAGTGGGAGACCAGTAATGATACATCTCCTTCACCATGCAAAACTAAGACACAGTTGCCAGTGGCACCAGGAAATATTTTGCCTGCTTCAGCACAGGTTGTTATTTTTGTCCATATTCTTTTCTTGAATATTTTTTCCTTCTTTTGAACGTGATGGTGAAATCTGTTTCTTGGACAATAACCTTAGATTTTTCAGATCTTGTAAGTCTTATCACACATCTGAGACAATAAGGCAATAAATGCGGTGCTGAACTCCAAATGCATATTGTAACAATTATATAATATGCAATCTACCCTATATCGGTAAATATGGTTTTGTGTGAGACTGGTGTTTATTGGGACTCTTCTTTTTAATCTCCAAGTGCTGGCTTTCCAAGCATTACGATGTTTTATGTGTAAATTATTTTTTTTGAGAATTTATGCTTATATTATTACCATGAATTGATGCATTCAGACATTTGCTCATTACCATCTTACAGATTGGGTCTATTTTTTTTCTTTTTTGAAGTATCAAATTCTCCTTGGCTGGTTGAATTGTGAGATAATGACTTATCTATGACATAATATTATTTCAGGAAGCAAGTGCTGGATTTGATAGTGGGAAACTGATCGGAAGCAATCTAGGGAGTTGGAACCCTGAAGGTGATCACGTTTCCTCTGTGATTTCTAGAGACAAAAAAAGTCGCAGACTTGGAAATGTAGTAAAGCACCCGGGCAGTTCCGATGGTAGAGCAAAAGGATCTAATTTTGACATGGATGGTTACCTGGCCTTGCAACACAATGAAGATCTCCTCTTTGAGATGCTGCGGCGGAGGCAGAGCATAGACTCAGGTAGACTGATTTTATGTGGAAGAACCATACGATAGATTTAAATGAGATTTGCTCTCTTTGTATCATGCCGAGTGTTGTATATAGGCATTTGAATTGATCTAGTTCAGGATTAAATGTCTCCTTTTCAAATTCAAGCAACCACCCTTGTTTAAATTTTTGTAACTGAACGTTGCTATCTTTTATAAAGGAGCATCGGTTCCCAAAATTTGCTAAATAGCTTGCAAATTGCATTGCAGGTGCTTCGTGACTAACAAATGAAGCATTTGACATACTTTTAGGCTTTTATTAACCTCCCAAGTCTTTTGGCTTTGACATTATTGTTGCGGTCTTCCTTATCTCAGTTGAATGATCATTGTATGCTGGAGTTGCTGGTAATTTAGGCACGATTCTTACCCATGTTTACAAGAGATTTTTGTTGGCTTGGTTTCACCGTATGAGGCTGAGATGAAGAATGCCTTTGTAACCCTCAAGTCGTAGACGTTTGTGGCATTTGGTTGGAATCGAGGCTTCATATAGTGACGAATGGTTATGTTATATCTTTAGGTCTCCATCATAAAAGGATTTTTGTGAAATATGACGCCTTGTTATGAAGGGGGAACACCAATTACATGGTTGATGTCGCTGCTACGTTATTGGTGATAGATGTTCCGGTCCAAGGCCAGGCTCCTTTGGAGCCACAAGTTCTGGAAACAATATCGGCCCTCCAACCGGTGGCCCATTTAGGAAATCTCAGCCACTGGGTCACACTTCTCCACATGGCACAAGAGCTTCAACCCAAGACCACAAATAAACTCTCCCTTATCTAGATACCCTTGCCATATGTCAGACATCTATTGGGCATGCGGATCAGGCATCATCTGGCTGGTGTCCGCCTCAAGTCTAATTAAGATTACTTGCTTCTCTTTTATTGGATTCCGTTCACGGAGATCAACACCGGAAGAGACATTCTATAATTTTTTCCAAGTTTACGCTTCCATAGAGTAGGAAAGGAGAGGAACAGAGGGAGGACATACCAAGGCCAATGGCAACCCAGACTCTTCTCTCATCAATGGAGGCCGGGAGACAACTTCTAGGAGGAAGGCCCCTTCAATCAACTCCCTCTCGAACTCTAGGGTCTCCAAGAAAGTCCTCCTTTGTTGTTAGAGCAGCCTCCACACCCCCAGCAAAGGTTAGTTTTCCCTAATCAATCTACTCCGTGCAGCCCTTGGCATAAGGCTTTATTATTCACCCTCACTTGATGGATTAGAGTTATGAATCGATCATCGTTTTAATATATAATAGGCTTCTCGTTGACACATTACACATCCAAATTTTATATTATCATATATATTCAAACGTCTATCGATCAAAATGTAGCAGTCTGATATATATATATATATATATATATATATATATATATATATATATATATATTTATGTTGGGCCTCAGAAAACCATGAAACCGACCAAGGATTCAATTACTTTTACATGCGAGAGCTAGAACAACCCTAGTAGTCTTCGATACAAAAAACCGAAGACGTTCAGAACTTTTAGGTCCTCATATATCTAATGCTAATATGAATTTACTTGGTGCCTCCACAGCAAGGAGCGGACAGACAACTATGGTTTGCATCCAAGCAGTCCCTCAGCTACCTAGATGGAAGGTACCACCATATATAATTAATTCCAAGAACTATAGCTCTTCAAATAAGCACTACAGGCGCACCCATCTCATGCTTCTCTTCCGCCATTGCAGCCTCCCAGGTGACTACGGCTTCGACCCGCTCGGGCTGTCGGACCCCGAGGGCCCCGGCGGATTCATCGAGCCCAAATGGCTAGCCTATGGCGAGGTGATCAACGGAAGGTACGCCATGCTGGGTTCAGTTGGTATAATGGCACCTGAGATCTTGGGCAAGTTCGGCCTGATTCCGCCCGAGACCGCCCTCCCGTGGTTCAAGACCGGCGTCTTCCCCCCAGCAGGGACCTACGACTACTGGGCTGACCCCTACACCCTCTTTGTGTTTGAGATGGCCCTCATGGGGTTCGCCGAGCACCGGCGGTTCCAGGACTGGTGCAACCCAGGCTGCTTGTCGAAGCAGTACTTTCTGGGGCTCGAGAAGTACTTCGTTGGGACCGGGAACCCCATATACCCTGGAGGTCCCTTGTTCAACCCCCTGGGGCTTGGGAAGGATGAGAAGTCCATGAATGACTTGAAGCTCAAGGAGGTGAAGAATGGGAGGCTGGCAATGCTGGCTATCTTGGGATACTTCGCCCAGGCCCCGCTGACTGGGGTGGGGCCCTTGCAGAATCTGTTGGACCACTTGGCTGACCCGATCAACAACAACATCGTGACCAGCCTTAAGTTCCACTAGGATCACGCTTTTGGACTTCTGGTCCGACACTGGTGTTCTCTGTGTTTGCTTGTGACATCATGCTGTGCGAATGGTGTATTATTAGGTGCGGACATGTTGGAAAAAACTGTGATCTCTGTAGTTATGATCCCGGTCTCTGTTACTTTTGCAGAACTTGTGATTAAATGGAACTTTTAATTGGGTGATGATGGCTAATAGTTGATGGTTTTTGTCCAGCCAATTGGAGAATTGGAAGGTAATGCTTGCTAATTTTCTCACCATGACAAATAACATATTTGCACTGCATGTATTATTTAGAAAAATATATGACTTAATATTTTATTGACGGGCGTCCACAGCTGATCTTCCTTTCCAGTTTCATAATATTTTATTTTCTAATATTCATAAATATATCTTTTTTGCTTAGTTTAAATCATTTTAATTTTATATATACATATATCTTGTTAATATTTAAAAATTATATATATATATATATTTGAAATATTTGAAAATAATTTTTTCGTAGCGTGTGGCAGAATAAATTTGGCGTGACAAAAATTTCAAAAGTACTATAGTATAAGGTTAGGAATCTGGCCTGCGAGGTGGATAGAACTACTGTCCTAAAGAAAATTTGATCCCTTTCTCGTGCGAAGACTGATTGGACTACACGCTCTCCTCCAAGATATAATCCGAAAGTCAGAACTCCAATACTTGTCGGTGGCACGATCTCGAACGAATATTGATCAGCTCGTCTTCAGTCCAAAAATTTAAAATGAAAAAAAGATTAGAGAGAGAGAGATTTTAAAATTAGAATGGAAGATTATCAGAGAGGGAGAGCTTGAGATGTTGGATACTTTGAAGGACTGGGGTAGAGGCCTATTTATAGGCTCAAAACTTCAAATAAAGTCCTTAAAATGCCCTCAAATTAGCTATTATGGCCGTTACAAGATTAAATATAAAATTAATTAATTAATCAAAAATAAAAAATGGTTAAAAAAATAAATAAAATGCATGAACATTGAACGGGCACATGCGATCCTCGAATGCCCGTTGCGTGCGCAGAGGGGGGGAGGAGTTTCTTTTGTTTTATAACATCTCAGCATCAACAATCCCTCACAAAAATAAAAAAAATAAAAAATAAAAAATAAAATAAAATTTAATATTATTAAACTATATAAGTAATTTAAGATTTTTTGACTTTTACTGTGCTTAGTACAAGTACCTTCTAGGTTTGAACTTGTATTTGTATAAAATACACATAGTATGAAGATGAGCCGATCATAATGCGGGATAGCGCTAACTAGGTCATGCGCTTATCTTGATTTTCATGAGAGTTACTAGGAATTTGTCCGGATCCCATAGTCGTGGCCTCACGACTACTCTCACTAAGATAGATCCTCTAATGATACATGCAACGTAATTGTACATCGCTGAACTCACAGCCTTGGATCTATTAAAAATTATGCTCAATCTAACCATCACAATAGAGCACCATACTATAAGGATGGGATAGAGACAGATTCCAAAAATGGTGATCCCAAATGTCACCTTAGAAATGGTTTCCCTTTGAAGCTTAACCATGGGATTGCCATGATGGAAGGGATCTACTTTGGTGATTAATATATGGGCTTAAGCTCAATCTCCCTTGATGTCTCAGATATCGCAACTTTCAAAAGGCCTTTAGTCAAACGATCTGCCAGATTATATTTTGATCTTATAAACTACAGTGATATTACATCTTTCATTTTATTTCTTACAGTTTTATACCTGATCAGAATATGCTTATTCATCTTTTTATTAGTTGTCTATTGATTTAATAGATCAATTAGAGCTCTATAATTATAATTTAAAGGAATTTTTAAAATTCTTGGTGAAAGAATTTCTATATTATTTATTAAATCTCTTAGCCATTGTACTTAGTATATGTAGTGTCGAGAACTATTAGCTCAGATTCTAATATGCTTCTAGTAATTATTGTTTGTTTACAAGAGCCTAAGATACTACAGCTCTTCCTAATAAGAAGAGATACCATGTAGTGCACTTAACATCTAATTTATCTATTACCCAATTGGCATCACCAAATCCCTCAAGTATTTTTGGATAACTAGAGTATACTAGAAAGTAATATAAGATTTCTTTAAGATACATAAAGATTGTTTCTAAGACTTTTCAATGTTCTTTATTAGGATTGCTGGTATACTTACTTAGTAGGCCTACTGCATAAGCTAAATCTTTTTCATCTCTTTTTCTTTTGCTTCTTCTTAGTTTAGGTTTAGTTTCTAATTTTGGTTCTGTGGTTCTAAAAGAAGATGGTTTACATTCTAGGGGTCTAGAGATTTCAGTCTTAAAAGAAAATATGTCCTCAAAGAAAAAAGCATCTTTAGTTTCTAAGATTGAGTTGCCAGTTATATCACTAATCTCTGATTTTATAACTAAGAATCTATAGGAATTACTATTTTAGGCATAGCCTATAAATACAGTATCTATAGTCTTAGATCCTAGTATTTTCTTTTTGGGTTCAGAGATATTAACCTTAACTAGGCACCCCCACATTTAAAAAAAGTCTAGGTTAGGAGTCCTTCCTTTCCAAAGTTCATAAGAAGTTTTGCCACTATCCTTAATAGGTAATCTATTTAAGATGAAGCAAGAAGATAGAAGAGCTTCCCTTCACAAGTTCTCGGGTAAGCCAGAACTGATGAGCATAGTATTTATCATATCCATGAGGGTACGATTTTTATGCTTAGCTACACCATTGGATTGTGGAGAGTAAGGAGCAGTCACTTGATGAGTTATACCATGTTCTTGATAGAACTGGGAGAATTCATTCGAGATATACTCCCCTCCTTTATCAGACCTAAGAATTTTAATTTTTTTTCCTGATGATTTTCTACTTCACTCTTATAAATTTTAAACTTGTTAAATGTTTCATTTTTAGATTTAATTAGATAACAGTAATAATATCTATAAAAATCATCTATAAAGGTCACTATGTACCTATTGCCACCACAGGTTGCAGTCTTGGTGGAGTCAGATATATCACTATGTATTAACTTCAAGATCAAGAAATTTTTTTTAACTGATTTGAATGGTTTTCTTGGTTATTTAGATTCAGTACATATTTCATATTTAGATGAATTTAGATTTGATTTAGGAATTAGTTTTAATTCCATCATGTGTTTAACCTTTTCCAAGTGTACATGACCCAACCTGTCATGCCATAGATTTTGTTTAGACTAATTCATAATATAAATTTGATTTTTAGCTTTATTAATAAAAAAATTTATTACATTCAATTTGAATAAGCCTTCACATACATATCCTTTTCCTATGAAGCCATTATTCTTAGTTATTACAATTTTATTACAATCAAAGATAATTTTGTATCCCCTCTGAGCTAGTAGAGACTCGCTAATAAGATTCTTCCTAAGATCTGAAACATATAGCACATCCATCAAAGTGAGAACTTTTCCTGATATCATTTTCAGGTTGATTCAACCTTGTCCCACAATCCTGACGGCTATGTTGTTCCCCAAGATCACACCTCCTCCACTTGAGTCCTAAAAAGTAGTAAATTAGGAGTGATCAAAATAAATATAAATATTAGCTCTTGAATCCAACCACCAATCAAGATTGAAAGAAGTAACATTAATTTCAGGGTTCAAGCTTACTGATCTAAAGGTGGAGTCTTCTTGACCTTCAACTACATTAGCTTGGGATTCGAAGGAAGTAGAAGGTTTGCAAAGAGGCTCTTTCTTTCGATGAAAGCAGTCTCTCGCAAGATGATTTATCCTCTCACACACGAAACATAATCTTTCACTTGGACCTTGGGTTGGCTTGCTGAATCAAGTGTTATGGGCTTTAAAGGTTTTACCTTTAGGTTTGAACTTGTTTGGGTTAGGATGGTAGGGTGGTTTGATTGGTATTGGTGGTTTGGTTGAAATCTAGACTTTGATTTTGGTTTAGTAGTGTTGTTGGTTTGGTATTGTTAAGTTAGATTAGCTTGAACACTAGGAATTCTAGTTTGTTAGATTTTAGATCTATGTTGGTCTTATATCTTGATTGAGTTTAGAAGTTAAGCTAGGATTAATTTTTCTTGCTTTTGAAGCCGACTTTTGACAAAGCTATTCCAAGAAGGAGGTATTTTATCTAAAAAGCCGGAGATCTTAAATCCTTCAAAGAATTTGTCTTCATTGGCTTGGAGTTTCCTAAGGTAAGCCGGAGATCTTAAATCCTTCAAAGAATTTGTCTTCATTGGCTTGGAGTTTCCTAAGATAGTCTTGGAATTGGTGAAGTTGGTCATTGATAGGTTTATCTTCTACCATGTTAAATCTAAGGAATGATGCAGTGTTGAATCGTTCAATCCCAGCATCATCAAGGCCATATTCAGACTCTAGGATATCCCATACTTCCTTCGCACTCTTAGTCAATAGATAAATATTGTAGAGTGAGTCGAACAGGGCACTGAGGATTCTACCTTTACATAGGTAATCCTTTTTTGGGATAGTTAGTGCGGTTGAACTAGAGGAACAGGCAAACTAATCAATCACCGACCAAAGTCCTAAGATAGTTAGCCAAAACCTTATTTGGCTTTGCTACCTCCTAAAATAGGATCCATCAAATTTTTCAGATTTAAGGCTAATGATGTCATCCCGAAGGATTGCCATTGGATTCAAATCAGGTTCAAAGAGGAAGATCTATAACATAAAAATAATTTTGTTAATGATTTATTTAAATAATTTAAGCATTTTTTGGATATATGTTTCTAAAAATATATTTTATTTTTTTTTAAAATTAAGGTTTTATTAAAATAATCACTAGTGTGATCGAACATGCATTTTGTTAAGATTTTTAATTAAGTTAGTTTTTCTAAATCCTAAAGATTTTGATTAATTTGTTTGTGTAGTTTTTTGGAAGTTAATTTGCATGCTATAGTACAGGTTCAGGAGGATCTTCAATTAATTTTGCATAATACGAAAGGAATAGATATTATACTATAAATAATAAAAAAGAATATAATTATATATATATATAATAAGCAAAGCAAATAAACTATAATTAAGTACAAACAATATGCACTATAACCTATAAATTTTCTTTAGATTATTAATATTTAAAAGCAAGAATATATATATTAGTGTATATATATATTTGAAATGTTTGAAAATAATTTTTCTGTAGTGTGTGGCAGAATAAATTTGGTGTGATAAAAATTTTAAAAGAGTTACAGTATAAGATTAGGAATCTGGTGTAGGAGGCGGATAGAATCACTATTCTAAAGAAGATTTGGTCTCTTTCTCATACAAAGACTAATTGGACCACACGCTCTCCTTTAAGGTACAATCCGAAAGCTATAACTTCAATGCCCGTCGGTGGCACGATCTCGAACATACATCATCAACTTGTCTTCAGCCCAAAAATTTAAAGTAAAAAAAGATTGGAGAGAGAGAAAGATTTTAAAATTAGAATGGAGGAATATCAAAGAGGGAGAGAGGGAGAGCTTGAGATGTTGGATATTTTGAAGTGCTGGGATAAAGGCCTAGTTATAATTTAAAACTTCAAAAAAAAAATTCACAATGCCCTCAAACTAGTCATTATGATCGTTACAAGATTAAATTTGAAATTAATTAATTAATTAAAAAGAAAAATGGAAACATGGTTAAAAAATAAATAAAATGCATGAACATTGAACGGGCGCACGCGATCCTCACACGCCTATTGCATGCTCCGATCCTCACACGCCTATTGCATGCTCAGAGGGGGAGAGGAGTCTCCATTTTATAATGTTAATATTTTATATTATTATCAAGGTAATAATTTATGACTTTACTTATATACGATTCAATTTTTTAATTTTTTATTTTAAAAATTGAGGTGCAGGAATAAAATAAAGTTGTAGGTATGGCCTATGATTTTACTTTACCTGCAGCTTCTTTTTTTTTTTTTTTAAATTTTAAATTTTATTATATTATTTTAAATATTTTAGATATTATAATTTTATTATATTATTTTAGATATTTTAAATATTTAATTATGTTATTTTAAATTTTATTATATTATTTTAATTTTATTATGTTAAATTTAGAGACGTGGATTTAACCAGCATCTTCATTTTAATGAAGGCATAGGTTCAACCCTGGATTTTTTTTTTTAAAAAAATATTTTTTAAAAAATAATATTATCAAAATAATGTTCTTTTAATCAATATCATCATATTACTATAGTTTTGGCCATGTGGTTTTTTTTTTGGGTTGGCCACTTGGATCACCGAAATGGCAACGTGGAGGGCATGCCATGAAGACACAGGTTCCACTTGCATCTTCTCAGTCCATATACTCGGCAGAGCTCCCCTTTGAAGGAAAAAAAATGAAGGTGCAATCGAAGGAAAAAAAATAGCCAGTCCCCCCATTCCCTCTCTCTGATCCAGTGATGGTCCCATTTTTTTTGTTTTCTATGGTTTGATCATTGTCATCCATTTTTCAGGTATTTTATTTTAGTAAATAGTATGCTTAGTTTTTTTAAAAGAATTATTTGGAATGATCTAGTTTTCTTTTTTAGGAAATGAACAATAAATATTATTAAAAGTTTAAGTTTTTTAGAATGTTTTGCCTAGTAAGCAACCCAAGAGGGGGGGTGAATTGGGTTTCTAAAAACTTAAATGCAAGTGTAAAGTGCTCTTAGTGAGTATGCAGCGGAAATATAAAAGTAATACAAATAAGAGCAAATTAAAGAGACAAGCAATCACAAATACAAAGTAAGTATAGTGGTTTGGTGCTTTCCAATGCATCTACATCCATTCCCTAAGGCCCACTTGGAAACTCACTATAATCTCAACTGATTACAGCCGATTAGTTTTCTGGGCTCACTAATCAAACCCGATTTGTTTTCACAAGGCTCACAAGTCAAGACCTCACTTAGTTTCCGGGCTAACCAAGAACCTAATTGATTTTGTCTCATCAACAACCTCCCTTGGTTTTGCAGGCTAACCAAGAATCAAATTGGTTTTCAAGGCTAACCAACAATCTTCTTGGTTTTCCAATAGGCTAACCAAAAACCTTTATAACAAGAATAAGTTTGAAGTAAAGAAACAATGAAAGCTTTCTAATAAAAACGGATATCTCTTTGAAGCTTTGATGTAGTGCTGTCTTCAACTTGATGAAGCCTTAAGGCTCAAAAAGGTTGAACTTGAATGCTCTTGAAAGTTCTTGAATGCTTGGAGACTTTTTTTTGCTTGAAAGTAGTTTCTCTCAATGAATTTGAGTGAATGTACTTGCTTTTTCTTTCTCTTGGTGTTCCTCTCTTAATCCTCTTGATTTTACTTGTGTTTAGATTTGATTTAAATCATTTAAATACCTTCCTAAGGCCTCAAAGTTGATTTATGGCCGTTAGACATGAAAAACTAGCTGTTGGGAGCCAAGAGGAGCAAGTTCTGCATTTGATAAACTAGCCGTTACTGTTTCCAGAACTCCAAGTATCGACACTTTAAGCTGTGAGTCGACACTTAGAGTCGACACTTGCATTCCATGAGTCGACACCTAGTTCAAATATCTTCAATGAAGCTTTCTAAAATTCTCAGACGAGTCGACACTTACTTTGGTGAGTCGACACTTGACATCGATGTGTCGACACTTCAGGCAAGTCTTCAACTTCAGCAAGTTCAGTAACAAAAAAAGTCTCAGGCGATGAGCCGATCCTTGAATCGATACTTTGAGTCGACACTTGACTGGTATGAGTCGACACTTCAGCCGTACCATCTGAAACTCTTTCTGCGTATCGTCTTGAATCGACATTTTCACTATCATGAGTCGACACTTGATTGAGATTTCTTCAAAAACATCTTAACTTTTGCTGAAACCAAATTATGTTGAATTCTTGTATCCTTTTAAGCATTCTTCAAGTACCAAAGTCCACTTTAAACTAATCTTTCATCCATAGTTGGGACTTTTTCATTGTTTGATAATCAATCAAATTTTGTTGAATTGATGAGCACCCTTTTTTATAAAAACACACTTCAAAGAAAAAATTAGTACTCAACTTATACTTAAGCATTTTGCTTATCATCAAAATCAATAACGGAGTTAACAATCTCTCCCTTTTTGATAATGACAAAACCTTTAAGTATAAATTATATAATAAGCTTTTTTTAAAAAAAATTCAATATGCATAGAGCTCATTGCAATAGGTATTGAAATACGAAAAGAGATATTTATTGTAGATTTTAAAATTCTCTTTTGAAACTGATTTGAGCTAAGAGTATCAGAGTTTAAAACACATATAAGAAATAAATTCATGTATCATGATACTCTAAAGAAAACATGCTCAAGAGTAATAAATTCAGCAATAGAACACTGTGAAGAGTATAGATACTCCCCCTGAAGAGATGATCTGTAAAATTGATTTTTGAAGATCTTTAAATGATAGTAAGCTAAAATTTAAGCATCTAAAAGTAAGAATTGGACATGAGAATTTTAGCAAAACAGATTTTTCAATTTAAAGGAGGGATTACTCCCCCTTACTTAATGAACATAAATTTTCAAATTTTAAAAACTTATCTCATTTTTCAAAGCATTTTTTTTTTAAAAAAACTTATCTCTTATTTCATCATTCACATTTATACTCATTTCTCCCCCTTTTGATTATCATTAAAAAGGAAGGAAGAAGGTAATCAATGCGAACATAAATATGAGAACATTAAATCACTGAAGTTAAGTAATGCATTTCATTCATTCAAAGTCATAACATGAAGTAGAAGAAAATGTTTCATTCATTTGATACAAGATTGATACAAAAGAGTAAATAAACATCAAAAGAAACATACAACAAGTGCATAAATGTAAACTATCTAAATATTGAAACTATCATAAGCATCATCCTCATCATCTGAGGATCCAATCTCGATCAGTCTGGTATCAGTAGAAGCACGAGATCGAGGCCACATAGATCGAAGATCACAAAGACGAGTCCTGGTCAGTCTGGATGGAACACGACAACCTCGTCCTCTGCATCTAACATAAGTCCTCCCCTCCCTCTAGCTAGAACAGAAGAGGTAGAAGCTATGTCAGCAGCAGGAGAACTGATCGAAGTGACAGTCTCGAAAACTGTAGGATGTGGTGTATGATCAAATAAAGGACAGGAATCAAGATGATGGAAATTAGGAGTATAAAATCTTAGTTCCCAGATAAAGGAGGATGTATGCAATGATGGAGAATCAACAATAGGTTTATCAATAATAGATGTATCAACTGAATAAATGATAGGTGTGAGTATAGGAATTGTAGAATGATCAGCTGGTCTAGAAGGAGGTGTGGGTAGGATAGGATTCTGGAAGGATGAACTCAATGGATCATGAATGAGACTCCTAGGAGGGTTAGCTGCTATCTCCGGTGCTGGCTCTGTCATCATATATGAAAAGTCAAACTCGTCAGAGTCAGTCATATCATCATCATGATCACCATCAATGTCTGGTCCTGGAGTAGGTGGAACTGGAGCAGAATTAGCTGGAGCTGAAGAAATGGGAACACTCCTAGAAGAGGGTCTACTCAGAGCGGACAGAATGGCAGAGATCCCATCTCTCAAACCTTGATGGCTCTCTCTAGTCTCCATAATAAAACTATCGACTCATTGATGAATGATCATAATCTCTGTCTCAATGTCCTTAAGACTCTCAGAAGCTCCTCGAATATCTAATTATGCTGGCTCGGGCTGAGGAGTAGGCTCTGGCTACACTAAAGGCTCGGGTTGAATCTCAGGCATGTCAATGTGTCTCTGAAGGTCCTGCCTCACCCGAAAATATGTGCTCCTCCTCCGCTAGATCCTCATCTCTGCCAGGGGCTTGACCTGATACTCGTCATCTCCACTGACCTCTGACTAGCTAATACCCCATCTAGTGAAGAGATCTAATATCATAGACATCGGTATGCAGTAACATCCGGTAGGGCTCATCATCCATAACAACACCATAACCTCTGAAGAGCAAAGTCAAGCCCATCCCATAGGGCAAACACAGTCTCTGACTCATAGATGCCTCCATCATCTGATATACCATAAGTACTGGTAGGCAAACAGGAGCATGCTGAACCAGAGACACTATCACTAGTAGCTCTCTCTATATGATAAAGTCGAAATGTCCGGTCTTCGGTCGAAGGATCCGGGCTATGATATGATGCAGCAATCTCATCTCAGCTGGAAGTTTGGATACAACAACAGTGGCTCCGTCAGGCAGATCATCTATCTCGAAGATACATCGGAGACCACTGAGTCTATCTACTAAGCTGTCAACCACAGATCCTCTCATGAGTATGTCCCATACTCTGCTCAGAATCTCTACTATCACTGGGACATCTCTGCCATGGACCTGTGCAACCCATCCATCACTGCCTCGGACTAAAGATCCATAGAACTCTCATATCAAGCCTAGGTAAAATCTTTCTGTCAAAGAGCATAATGGAACCAAACCAGCATCCTTGAGCCACTGGCCTATTCAAAAATGCTGTTGGTCGATGAACGCGAACTCCACATGGCATCCTCCGACGATGGTCTTCGTACCCATCCAACTAGCCACAGGAAAAAGAGGTCAAGCAGGGGCATCCGGTGCACTAGCTTCATGTCTGGCCTTAGTTCTTCTTTCTTCTTCTTGATTGGATGGCTGAGGATGACGGACAAATTGCTTCCTAAGCCCCATTCCACAAAATCAAGGTTTGATGCAAAAGAGGAGAGGAACTCTAGGGTTTCAATTGAAAAAAAAATAAAATGGAAGAGGGATTGTGGCGAACCAAAACTATCCTAATCGGGAATTTAAAAGAGTTGGAGTTGAAAATTGGAGGGAAGAAGTGGATAGAGCACAGTTAGGGCAGGTGTCATCTTAATTTGGGAGAGAAAAGATCGCAAAAATACCTTATTTCTAGTTTTTATCTCGGTCTGTCACTGTCCAAGTATCGACTCACGACACAGGGCTAAGTGTCGACACTTCAAGGTGTCGACACTTACAAGTGTCGACACTTCGACTTAAAACTGAAGAAAATAGAAAATGAAGCATTGATCAAAATCAATAAAATTATGGTGAAATTTAAAAAAATTAAATATGATTGATATCTAATTGATCTTTCATGGGTCAAAGAGTAGAATTTTTAAACAAAAGGATTGATGACCTCAAGCTCTCTTTCAATCATACTAAACCGATCTTCTTGGAGAGGCTTAGTCAATATATCAATTAATTGCAAATCAGTAGAAATAAATTCAAGCACAACATCATTATTTTCAATATGATTTCTAATAAAATGATGTCTAATTTCAATATGCTTACTTCTAGAATGTTGAACACAATTTTTAGTTAAGCATTATGCACTAGTATTATCATCACATTTTATGGGTGTCTTAGTTAATTTAATTCCAAAATCTTCAAGTTATTGCTTAATCCATAAGATTTGAGCACAATAACTTTCTACTGCAATATACTCAACCTTAGTTGTGGATAGTGCAACTAAAGTTTGTTTCTTGCTAAACTAGGAGATTAAGTTAACTCTAAGAAATTGGCAAGTTTCACTAGTACTTTTTCTATCAAGTTTATACTCAGCAAAATCAGCATCAGAAAAATCAATTAAATTAGCAAATGAGTCTCTAAAATACCACAAACCAATATCAATTGTACTAGATAAGTATCTAATAATACACTTAACAGCCAACAAATGAGACTCTTTAGGTTCAGACTGATATCTAGCACACATGCATACACTGAATATTATATACGGTCTACTAGCAGTCAAATATAATAAAGAGCCAATCATATCTCTTATAATTTTTGATCAACAGATTTACCATGCTCATCTTTATCAAGTTTACAAGAGGGGCTCAAGGTGTACCTATTGACTTAGTAGTCTCCATCCCAAACTTCTTTAAGATCTATCTTGTATACTTAGCTTGGTTGATGAAGATTCTATCTTTGATTTGCTTGATTTGGATTCGAGAAAGAAATTGAGTTCCCTCATCATGCTCATTTCGAATTCACCCTGCATAAACTTAGCAAACTCTATACAAAAATTTTTATTAGTAGCACCGAAAATAATATCATCAACATAGATTTGTACCACCAATAAATCATCATTTTTTTTCTTTAGAAATAAGACTGTGTCAACATGGCCTCTAAAGAATTCATTTTCAATCAAAAACTTGCTGAGTATTTCATACCATGCTCGGGATGCTTGTTTTAAATCATAAAGTACTTTGTGCAATTTATAAACATAATCAGGATGTGCATGATTTTCAAAACCAGGTGGTTATTCTACAAAAACTTCTTCTGCTATGTAATTATTCAGAAAAGCACTTTTAACATCCATTTGAAAAAGTTTGAAATTTATAAAACAAGCAAATGCTAATAGTAGTCTAATTGCCTCAAGTCTAGCAACAGGAGTAAAGGTTTCATCAAAATCAATTCCTTCCTCCTGATTGTAGCCTTTGGCAACTAGCTTAGCTTTATTGCTAGTTATAATTCCATGTTAATCTAATTTATTCCTAAACATCCATTTTGTGCTATAATAAAAACATTTGATGATCTTTCTATTAATGTCCAAACATTATTTCTATCAAACTGAATTAGTTCATCTTGCATAGCATGTATCCAGTTAGGATCTTTTTTAGTATCTTCAAAATATTTTGGCTCTATTTGAGAAACAAAAATAATATAATCACATTCATTTCTAATTGATGATCGAGTTCTTACCCCTTTAGATGGATCACCTAGGATTAATTCTTTAGGATGTCCATGAGCATACTTCCACTCCTTAGGTAGATCTTGATGCTTTGGTATGGATTATATGGCTTCTTCTCTTTCACATTTATCTTGATCTTCTTCACTTTGTTGCGATGGTTGATCTTTCAATGTTAGCTTCTTTAGCTTTTCAGCACCTGCACATGCATCAGATGTATCATCTTTTCTAGAGGATTTGTTAGTAGACTCTTCAAAAACTACATGTATAGACTCCTCTACAACTAGGGTTCTTTTGTTAAAATTCTGTATGCCCTGTTTGATGTAGAATATCCTAGAAAGATACTTTCATCAGACTTGGCATCAAAATTTCCAAGATTATCTTTATCATTATTTAAAATAAAATATTTACAACCAAAAACTTGAAAATACTTTAAAGTTGGTTTTCTTTGATTTCAAAGTTCATAAGGAGTTTTCTTTAAAATAGTATGAATTAAAACATAATTCAAAATATAACAGGCAGTGTTAATTGCTTTAGACCAAAAATATCTTGGCAAATTATTTTTGCAAAGCATAGTGCGTGCCATTTCTTCTAAAGTACGATTTTTCCTTTCTACTATCCCATTATGTTGAGGTATCCTAGGTACAAAAAAATTGTATTTAATACCTTTCTCATTACAAAAATTTTTGAAATCTTGATTTTTAAATTCAGGACCATAATCACTACGTATGCAAATAACTGAAGTACCTTTTTCATTAAAAATCTTTCGGTAAAACTTCATAAATACTGAAAAAAATTTATCTTTATGAGCAAGAAAGAGTACCCATGTAAACCTTGAAAAATCATCTACTATAACCAATCCATATCTCTTGCCTCCTAGACCGGATGTTCTAGTTGGTCCAAAGAGATCCATATGGAGAGTTCTAATGGCCTACTAGTAGTAACAAAATCTTTAGGTTTGAAAGATGTTTTAACTTATTTTCCAAATTGGCAAGCTTAACAAACTTTATCTTTTTCAAAACTAAGTTTCCGCAAATCTCTTACTAAATCATTTTTACAAAGTTTTGAAAGTAAGTACATACTAGCATGTCCTAGTCTTCTATGCCAAAGCCAACTAGTCTCATCTTTAGTAGAATTCATTACAACTAGGCATTCTCTATTAGGCAAGGATGGATTATCTAAATCTACCAAATAAATATTACCATGTCTCTTTTCAATGAATTTTACTCCATTTTTATCAGGACTAGCAATCATGCAATAAGATGATTTAAAAATAACTTGAAAATCTTTATCGCAAAATTGACTAATACTTAAAAGATTATGCTTTAAACCTTCAACTAAGAGTACATTACTAATACAAGTAGAAGGTGAGATGTGAACCTTACCAATACCAATAATTTTTTCTTTACCATTATCACCGAAGGTCATACTCCCTTCATTTATTGCTTCAAGAGAAGTGAATTGCTTCACATCTCTTGTCATGTGCTTTGAACAACCACTATCAAGATACCATAGTCTTTTGTTTTCTTTGATTGCAAGACACACATGTAAAACAAATCAGGTTTTGTGTTTAGGTACCTAAGCCAACTTAGCTCATTTCGGGTTAGTACATAATTGGTTCCTTTTAGAACCCAAACCTTTCCAAAAATATTGATTTTTCTCATGTTACATTGAAAAGCTTTGTGACCTTATTTTTTGCATGAAAAAATATGTAATACATGATGATGCAGGTATAAAAAAGTTTTTCAGATACTTTTGCTATTTTTGAGATTTATATCATAATCCTGCTTTGTTAAAAATAGCTCTTTGGTTGTTTAAAAGAAGATTTAGTTTTTCAGAACTATAAGTGAACTTTTCAACAAAGGATTTCATTTTATCAGGTTCATTTTTATAGTTTTTATTTTCTATTTCTAAATCTTTGTTTTTCTTTAAAAGATCATCATTTGAAATGATAATTGTTAAAACCTTATTTTTCTTTTCTAAAACATCAAGTTTATTTTTCAATTCACTAACTTCATTTAACAAAGAATTGTTTTCATGTGAAAAACTATTTGCATACTTTTTCAATTTTTAATTTTCAGATAAAATCAGTTTGTAATCATGCACTAATTCATTGAAAACATTTTTCAATTCATCAAAGATAAAATCTACTTCAGTATCAGAAATTACCTCTTCTTATTATTGATGTACCATGAGACATAG
This sequence comes from Areca catechu, assembly GCA_021397845.1. Lineage (NCBI taxonomy): Eukaryota > Viridiplantae > Streptophyta > Magnoliopsida > Arecales > Arecaceae > Areca > Areca catechu. The sequence goes on from CM038045.1 coordinate 30,537,909, forward strand.
ATTTGCAATTTCAGCTAGTTCTTCCTCTGAGCTGGAGTCCTCATTATCACTCCAAGTTGCCATCATAGTTTTCTTCCTAAGCTTCTTTCTTGATTTCTTTAAAAAAGGACAGTCAAATTTGTAGTGTCCGGGCTTCTTGCATTCTAAGCATGTAGGTATCTCCTCCTCCTTTTTCTTTTTTTTTTTTCCTTCTCTTTAGTTGTTTGGAACCTTTTCTTGTAAGGAAACATTTTTTCATAAATTTTCTTGCTAAAAGTGCTTCCTCACTCTCATCATCTTCTTCTTCCTCCGATTTTTCATTTGAGGATTCTTCTTGAATAGTAGACTTGAAAGCTATCCCCTTTTTCTTTTTGTCCATATCCATAGATTTTTACTTTAAATTGAGCTCATAAGTCATGAGCGATCCCACTAGCTGCTCCAAGGATAATTTGTCAACATCCTTTGCTTCTTATATGGCGATCACCTTTGGATCCCATGAAGTTGGAAGTGACCTGAAAATTTTGTTGACAAGATCAGTATTAAACATAACTTTTTCTAAACTTCTCATGCTATTTACTATGTTTGTGAATCTAGTATACATGTCAGTGATAGATTCATTTGGTTCCATTCGGAATATTTCATAAGTGTGCACTAACATGTTATTTTTAGTGTTCTTCACTTGATCAGTACTCTCATGAGTAACTTCAAGTATGTTCCATATTTTCTTGGCAGATGTGCATGTAGAAATCCTATTAAACTCACTAGGATCTAATGCACAATAGAGAAGATTCATTGCTTTCGCATTGATCTCGGATTGTTTAATATCATTTTCATCCCAATCCTCTTCGAGTTTTGGGATGGAAACACCATTAACAACAATCGAAGGAATATGAGGACCCTTATCACCAACCTTCCACAAATTATAATCAATTGAATGCATGTAAATTCTCATTCTAGTTTTTTAATAAGTATAATTTGTTCCATTGAAATATGAAGGTCTATTTGAGACTTGTCCCTCAACTATCTAGTACCAATAGGGGCTACCATAGATCTTTACTCAAGGCGGTTAGACCTATACACTGAGAATAGGGCTCTAATACCACTTGTTGCCCAGTAAGCAACCCAAGAGGGGGGATTGAATTCGATTTCTAAAAACTTAAATGCAAGTGTAAAGTGCTCTTAGTGAGTATGTAGCGAAAATATAAAAGCAATAAAAATAAGAGCAAATTAAAGAGGCAGGCAATCACAAATATAAAGCAAGTATAGTGGTTCGGTACTTTCTAATGCACCTACATCCACTCTCCAAGGTCTACTTGGAAATTCACTATAATCTCAATCGATTACAGTTGATTAGTTTTCCGGGCTCACTAATCAAACCTGACTTGTTTTCACTAGGCTTACAAGTCAAAACTTTACTTGGTTTTCTGGGCTAACCAAGAATCTAATTGGCTTTAAGGCTCACCAACAACTTCCTTGGTTTTTCAATAGGCTAACCAAAAACCTTTACAATAAGAATAAGTTTGAAGTAAAGAAACAATAAAAGCTTTCTAATAAAAGTGGATATCTCTTTGAAGCTTTGATGTAGTGTTGTCTTCAACTTGATGAAGCCTTCATTAATGCTCAAGAAGGTTGAACTTGAATGCTCTTGAAAGCTCTTGAATGCTTGGAGACTTCTTTTTGCTTGAAGGTAGTTTCTCTCAATCAATTTGAGTGAATGCACTTGCTTTTTCTTTCTCTTGGTGTTCCTCTCTTAATTCTCTTGATTCTACTTGTGTTTAGATTTGATTTGAATCATTTAAACACCTTTCCAAGGCCTCAAAGTCGGTTTATGGCTATTAGACATGAAAAACTAGCCGTTGGAAGCCAAGAGGAGCAAGTTCTGCATTTAAAAAACTAGTCGTTACTGTTCCTAGAACTCCAAGTATCGACACTTCAAGCTGTGAGTCGGCACTTAGGATCGACACTTGCATTCCATGAGTCGACACCTAGTTCAAATATCTTCATGAAGCTTTCTAGAATTCTCAGACGAGTCAAACTTACTCTGGTGAGTCGACACTTGACATCCATGTATCAACACTTCAAGCAAGTCTTCAACTTTAGCAAGTTCTGTAACAAAAAAAGTCTTAGGCGATGAGCCGTTCGTTGAGTCGACACTTGATTGGTATGAGTCGACACTTCAATCGTGCCATCTGAACTCTTTCTGCGTACCGGCTTGAGTCGACACTTCTACTGTCATGAATCGATACTTGACGAAGATTTCTTCAAAAATACCTTAACTTTTGCTGAAACCAAATTGTGTTGAATTCTTATGTCCTTCTAAGCATTTTTCAACTACCAAAGTCCACTTTAAACTGATCTTTCATCCATGTTGGAACTTTTTCATTGTTTGACAATCAATTAAATTTTGTTGAATTGATGAGCACCTTTTTCAATAAAAACACACTTCAAAGAAATAATTAGTACTCAACTTATACTTAAGCAATTTACTTAACATCAAAATCAATAATGGAGTCAACAGAATGATCCAGCGATATGTTATTACTGTCATTTAAATTATATTATTGAAAGTTTTTTAATATTAGTCATGCTTTTTTTTGGTATGATATGTTAATTTTTGTATATTAGACATATTAGATTGCAAGTTAATTATTTAATTTTTTTAGGAATATATTTCTCTAAATAATTGGCAAAAAAATACTTCTATTTTTGTGATCATGGTGTTGATGGTTTTGGGATGGATTGGGTTTATTTAATGTAAAATTTAAATTTTGAAAAATAATTTATAGGTGTCTGTTGATGTAAATAAAATTAAATAAAAATGTTAATATATTATTTAAAAAATAATTAAAAAAATATTAGATTGATACATTTTAAAATTTATAGTAAACTCATAAATTAATTATATATTACAAATCAATAATAAATATTATATTTAAAAGTTATATTTTAATTTGTTAGAAATATATGAAAATGTTTACAAAAAATAGTAGTTATAATTATTTGAATAAATATAATAATATATATATTTTAAAATAAATAAAAATTTAGGTGGATTGTTAGAAAAATATAGGTTAATGATTTTTTTTAAAAAATGTGATATTCTATTAATAAATTATTAGTATTAAAATAACAAAAAAATATTTATTTTTGTAAAAAAATATACTTGGAATTTTAAGGAATAAATATTAATTAATGATAAATTACTCAATTAGTTAGGAATTAAATGGTAATCATAGATCAGTTAATTAATTATTAAAATTAATTGCTGTTATAAAATGAGTAGTAAATATAAAATTTAGAAATGATATGATAATATAATTTAAAATATTGGATAATATTTATGAAGAGTGATAGTTGTGATTGTTTAAATAATGTTAGTAATCATAAAATTTTAAGGTAATCAGTAAGAAAAAAGAATTTTATTATAATATTAATTATATTATAAGGCCTAGTAAAATTAAAAATAATTATATTTAAAACTATAAGGAAAGCTGTAAAAAAATAATTTTGTAAGAAATTAAATTTTTGCCTATATTGTTAAGAGAATATAAGTTAGTACATTTTAAATAATATAGATGATATTTTATTAAAAAAATATTTTTAAAGTAATAAAAATATATATAATTTTAAAAAATGTACTAGAAGTTTTAAGAAATATATATTAATCAATTAGAAAATACCAAATTAGTTGTACAGTAAGCATTAATCTTAGATTAATGAATTATACATTTAAAATTAATTGTATATTAAAAATCAATGAAAAATATTAACTTTAAAAAAAATATGTTATTGTATAAAAAAATTGGATAATATTTATGAAGGGTAATAGTTGCGATTATTTAAAATAATATTAATAATAGAAAAAATCTAAGATAATCAATTAGAAATAATTTTTTTTTTACAATATGAATTGTATTGTAAGCCATAGTTAAATTAAAAATAATTGTATTAAAAAATATAAGGAAAGATGAAAAAATAATTTTGTAAGAAATATAATTTTTGGCTATATTGTTAAAAGAATATAGATTAATAAATTTTAAATAATATAGGTTACATTTTATTAAAAAATATTTTTAAAGTAATAATAAATTTATACTTTTTTGAAAAATGTACTAGGAATTTTAAAAATATATATTAATCCATTAGAAATTATCAAATTAGTTGTAAAGTAAATATTAATCATATATTAATGAATTATACATTTAAAATTAATTATATATTAAAAAATAGTGGGAAATATTAATTTTAAAAAATATATGTTAATATATAAAAAATGGATAATATTTATGAAGAGTAATAGTTATGATTATTTAAATAATATAAGTAACAGAAAAATTCTAATATAATCAATTAGAAATAAAAAAATTATGAATTGTATTATAAGTCCTGGTTAAATTAAAAATAATTACTTTAAAAAATATAAGAGAAGCTGTAAAATAATAATTTTGTAATCAATTTAATTTTTGGCTATATTGTGAAAAAAATATAGGTTAATTTTAAGTAATATAAGTGATATACTTTAAAAAAAGATTATTATTAAAGTAATAAATAAATTTATATTAAAAATTATTAGGGTAGCTATATGAAATTAATTTGAGGTAATGAAAAAACTCTCGATCTCGGGGTGGAGCTAATGGTTGGGATGAATTTTTAATATTTATGTAATTTTAATATAGATATACAACATCCATGTTTGTTATTTTTAATATTTTTGACATATTCTTATTGGTGTACTTATAATATGTAAATAGATATAAAAATAATTAATTAGTTCATTATTTATGTTTATAAAATTTGCATTGCATAGAATTGTAAACCTATCAATTGATTGATATGCATATTTTACGTATCTATATATTTATATAATTTTACATGGATACCCAGAATTATGTATATTAATCAATTGATTATCTAATTTGGATAGTTTAGAAATTATAATCAATTTTATAGATCGGTTAACAGTAGTCAAATGATATGCAATTGGTATCGTAAAGAATTTTGGATAGCATTTTTCTTTAGTTCTCCTTACACTTAAATATTTGTATAGGGAGAACTAAGAAAAAATGTTGTTGAAATTTCTTTCGATCCCAATTGCATATTATTTGATTACTATTAACTAATCTGTAAAATTGATTACAATTCTTGAATGTGATAGGGCCCATACTTATTAGATAGTCATAAGATGCATGTTTTATGTTTATCATTTTTAACTTTATATGTTCGTGTATATACAGAAATATGATATAATAGTTTTGTAATATTACGTATCTTTAGTTTCTCATTGTATGCTTATTATGCTATAAATAGTTATATATAGAAAGCATATTTATAGACTTATATATTCTCTAAATTGAATGTCAGTATGTTTAATATTTTTATAAATTTCATTAATACTATATTTAATTTATTGAAGATAACATGTTTTAACAAATATTCATTTATTTATTTTGCAGTGAGAAATGGGAGAAGTTATCACAGCGTTATGTTATATTAATGGTTGTATCGTTAATAGAGAATTTGGTATTGAATACAATTGGGGACTGAAAAATATAATTAGAATTAAATATGGAATGACACATTATGAACTATAGGACAAGTTATATAGTGTCTTCCGTATTGTCAAGACAAGGTATAAATTGTTAATTATATATAGATATCCATAACTTGTCCAGTCAACTTAGTGAAGTACGAACCTGTTTCGATCATCGATGATGAAGACATCAAGATAATATTTTCGACTATCAATGCACATCAATGTCTATCAGGTATGAAGTTGTATGTAGATATACAATCTGTTGAAGATGCTCGACCCATTTATGTATCAAATGAATATGAAAAGGTTGTTCGAACTTTAGCAATAAGTAGTATCAGTGAACAGGTTGTTTCCATTTGTAGTTCAAATATTTATGATAGTCCTCAAATAAATACTGCTTCCATATATATTGAGGATCACATTCGTACAATTGAAAGTGATGTACTAGAGAGTGTAATCAGGCATGCTTTATTGTACACAGCTGCTGGTGATATAATATATGTAAATAATAAACTTTTTAATCAAGATGATGTTCCTGACGAAGATGATATTGATCATGAAAGTTAAGAAGCTGTCCGTTCTCATGCTGTACAAAATCCAGATGATATAACTGTACTGAACTATATTGTATTTGAGGCTCCTTTGATAACATTTACTCTGTTAAATTGGAAAGCTGCTAATGTGTCGATGTACTATTCCCTTCAAGAACCATCTTTCATCTAAGATGGTGGTCAGGAGTTACGCAAAAGACTTCATTTTGTAGACAAGGCTGAATTATAAAGTGTTGTGAAGCAGTATTTAATTGATAGACACCATGAATTCAAGGTTATTGAGTCAACTCTAAATTTATGTGTTATGAAATGCAAAAATAAAGAGTCTGGATGTCAGTGAAAGCTCAGAGCAATTAAACAAAATAATTACTTCAAGATATGATAATGTGGTTCCCATACATGCATATCTGTAGTGATATCTCAGGATCATTTTAAATTGGACTCTACTTTAATTGCTAATGAAATATATGATTTGGTGAAAGAAGTACCGACAAGCACTATTGCAGGACTTAGTGTGATCATAAAGAATAAGTTCAATTACACTGCCATTTATAGAAAATTATGGAAAGCAAAGTAAAAAGTAATAGCCATGGTGTTTGTTCATTAGGACAAATCATATGAATTACTATCCAAGTGGTTGCATGCAGAAGAGGAATTTAATTCCTGTTCTTGGATGAAATTCATTAGAACTCCAACCGGTCATCCAGTAAGTGCTCAATTTGATCAGGTCTTCTAGGCTTTTGCACCATCAATTGAAGGATTCAAGTACTGTTGATCGATAATCAGTATTGATGCGATGTTTTTGTATGAAAAATATAGACAAATTATTGATTGCAACTACTATTAATAGAAATAATCAAATTTTTTCATTATCTTTTACTATTATTAATGAAGAGTCTACTGATACATTGGATTGGTTTCTTGCTTGCCTGTGAACTTTTGTTATCCCATGATAGAAAATTTAATTAATTTCTGATCGGCATCCTGGCATACTGGCCGCAGTACAAAATGTGCACTAGGTTGGCAGCAACCAAATGCATATTATATATATTGTTTACGTCATGTGGCAAGCAACCTTTATACCAGATTTAGAGATTTCAAATTAAGGGATATGATAAAAAAGACTGGAATGCAAACACAGATTAGAAACTTTGAGAGATATATATAAAATATCGAGAAATGTAAACCATAAACTATTCTATGGTTGAGCAATATTTCATTAGATAAATGGACGTGTATATGATGGTGGCCGAAGGTATGGAATAATGATAACCAATCCATCAGAGTGTTTTAATGGAGTGCTTAAAAATGCTTGATTCTTACTTATAACTGCATTGGCGCAGTTGACGTTCTTCCGACTTATATCATACTTTGATGGTCGATGTGCCCAAGTAGTTGATGGACTTGATTGGAATAAAAGATTTACTCCATTTGTTACGGGTCATGTAATCGCCAAACAAGCTAAAGCTACATCCAACACAGTTACAAGATTTGATAGAGCCAGTAGGATATTTCAAATCCAAACTGTGGTGCATGGTCCGTATATAAACAAAGGCAACAACACTCAAGTACAGTTTTAAAGTTAATAAATTTATGACATCTCGTGTATTATCTACTTTCTAATGTATCAATTATTAAATTTTGTAATGTAGATTGTTCGACTGTCAGATCGTACATGTACATATCAGAAATAGCAGTACTACAATTACCTTGTTCATATGTCATGGCTGCTTGTACACGTGTTTCAATTGATTTTTATAGATATATTGATTGATGCTATAGTTTAAATGATTATCATCAATCTTATGTACCTCAATTTCAACCCATTCCTCACCAAGCATATTGGTCACAACTTGGTCAAGATGTTATCGTTATACTAGATAAAACATGGTTATAGCAAAAAGGTAGACCACGCTCTACTAGAATTAGAAATGATATGAATTTGAGAGAAAGTGGTAACAGACAGAAGTGTGCGATATATCGAGAGGAAGGACATGATAGAAGATAATATTGAATAACTAGAAATGCAGATTAGTGCTATCATCCAAAGGTAATTATATAATTCATCCAAAATCATTTTTTATACATAACAAATTTATTTATGTATATTAATAATTATTAATTTGTTTATGTTATGTTTTTAATATTGAACATCATTTGATCTGCCAGGATTGGGTTTTGTTGTGTCATGGATAATAGACTTCAGATTCCATTGCTCCATGTTACTAGAATTATATTAAATATGTATGAGGGCCATCATACTTCATCGATCCTAAGACCGGTTTTCTAACTAATTCAAGATATATTTATTGTTCATATAATTACCTGTATTGTTGCTTGTTGTACTTGGATTATTGTTGTTATCCCTGTTTTGTATTTTATTAGTTGAGTACATGATGATATAATTCAATCCAGTTCCGTATTCATGTACGTGTTTATTACATGTTAGTGTTATGCATTTTATTTTTTAAGGGTGCTGATGATTGTTAAATATATTTTCTTAATTACAGTTAAAGCAAACCTTTGTATATATATGCACCTTTTTATAGATATGGATTTAGGGTTAATAGACCATTCAGTATTGCATGATCAGGACAACCATCATTTCAGATTAATATGGGATGGTCAGGAGGCAGATTTCCTTCAATGTCGATGTAAGGAGCTTGTTACATGCAGGTTGACACCACTTAATAGATATATAGTATCATACCTATAGTAGGCCAAATTTTAATGATTGGCACGTATAGGCTATATATAGTTAGATTGGCATTTGATTATGGCACTAGCGGTGGCATCCAGAGACTCATACATTCTATCTACCATATGGAGAGTGCACCATCACATTACAGGACATTGCCATCCAGTTGGATTTACCTATTGATGGATTACCAATCACCGGTAGTACACAAATAGATTGGCATCTGCTTTGCCACCAGTTATTAGGAGTCATTCCACCATAGGGTCGACTCCAGGGATCATGGTTGAGTCTAGTATGACTAGTGGAGCAATTTCATGAGTTATCCTATAATGCTGATGAGATAGCGATACAGCGCCATGCTAGAGTTTATATATTATAATTTATGGGTAGATGTTTATTTATGGATATGTCAGTGAAGGGGATACATCTCATGTTTTTACCCCTACTATATAATTTTGAGATGGTTGGACATTACAGTTGGGGTGGTGTAGGCTTAGCATGGTTATATAGATATATGTGCAGGGCTAGTCGAAGAGATGTCCATGATATTGTAGAACCTCGATATTGCTACAGCTTTGGGCATGAAATAGATTCCCGGGTATGGCACCACGTAGATTATTCTGATCGACTATAGACCCTATGATTGATTTAGATGATGATGGAGCTGGATTACCACAGGACCCCTTGGGGACGAGGTAAGTATCAAAATTTATTATTATTTTCTTGTTGAAATTTATTTGTTATATTAACCATGTAATCTTTATTATCTACAGATGGAGAGAGATTTTCGGTTAAAGAGGTGCCAACACATGTTGTATCTTCATACAGACTATATCTTGATCACCTGAGATCGGAGTAGGTAATAAGTAAAATTAAATATTCTTATTTTCTTTAACATTATATTATTTAAATTTTGATTAACAGGTGATATGGTAGCCATATACTCATGATATTCTTGCCCATCTATCCAATTATTGTCTACACGGTCAGGATGTATGATGTATCTGAGTGCCACTTATTTGTTTTCATATCTGTTGCCCAGGTGACTTTCCCAAGAGGGGGGAGAATTGGAAATTTAAAAAGTTTAAGCAATTATATGCTCTTTGAAAATCCCTTGAAGTGTTAAGTGCTGTGATTGAAATAATTAAAAGCATAAGCAAGATATAAAAAGAATGCACAACACAAATACAGGAAATTTGATGCAGGACGAAAGAAGATGAGGTGATGCGAAAGTAAATTGAGACTAATTCTTTTTTTTTCTTTTTTTTTTTTTTTATATTTTCAGAAGTCGGCTTTGACTCAAAGGAAAGTTAAACTAAATTGAAAGAAACTATGTAATAATTGAAAGCACAATTTAAAGAAACCAGGTTATCAGAGTAGTTCAGAAGTAAAGGATCGCTGGGGGTTGAGAAACTCCCAGACCTAGGGTTTCGCTCTGAACTTTCAACAGGACAGAAGTAAAGAGAAGAGAAGGGTTACAGACCAGGCAGTGATCTTCACAGAGTTTAGTGGAAGGACTCTCTTGAGCAGATTGTTGGATCCCCGGATTCAGATATCTTCGCAATGGATCCTCCAATACTGGCCCTTTGGCAGAGTTGGCTTCTTCTGAACTCAAGATCTGGGAAAGAAGAAGAACAAGTTATGGAACCAGATACTCAAGGAAGGATTTACCAGATAGAAGAACTTGAAAGTTGATGTTGCTGAAGTCATGATTCTCCTGGATGCTGATCTGGCTTCCTCTGGGATTTGCTCCGTATTCGAAGTAGTCGAACTGGACCTGGATGCTGGTGGTCGGCCACTACTTGGAGAGAGGGGCCGTGAGAGATGGGGTAGGCTAGGGTTTTGGTGGAATGAAGAGGATGATGGGCGGCTAGGGTTTTGGAGTTGAAGTGACTAACCTAGGATTTTGGGGTTGGAGATCTCACACCTCCTCAAGGTTCCTGGGGAACCCGGATTTACTCCCTCACGGAGCTCAACACCTGGATGCAAGTGCGGAAGAGAGAAACATAAAGTTGCTAACACAGAAATTTGAATTCATTCATCAGTTTTCCTTTAAAACTTACAAGAGGAGTTTATTTTATAGGCCTTTACAAGAGGTCAGGATTTTACATCTTCCCATGTGGGACTAATAGGATGGATCTTCAAATTAGGCTTGTAGAATCAAAACCTTCTCATATGGCCGGCCAAGAGCTTCCATAAGTGTTGATTGGTGGCTCCAAATGGTAAGTAGGTGGCGCCTCCTAGCCTTGCTCTTCAAGAAAAATTTTTTTCCTTCCATGCTTAGTTTTATTTGGAAGTATTTGGGCGCCTCCTAGTTTTGCTCCCCAAGTTTTGGCTTTTTCCTTTCATGGCTCAACTCTTTTGGACACCTCCTTTTCTTTCTCCCCAAGTCATGGCTCTTCCCAACTTTGCTTTGGTCGTTTTAGGCATGGATTGGGCGCCCCCTTGAAGTGCTCCCCAAGAAATGCCTCTTTCCTCCTTTAGCTTAGCCTTTTAAGGTATATATGGGGCGCCTCCTTGATTTTGGCTTCAAGAAAAATTCTTGCTCCCTTGGATGGAGATGTGGCACCCCCTGGACTCTGGCGTGTGGCTGGGAGTATGGCGCCCACTTACTTGAGCCTGGGAGAAAAATGTGGCACCCTGGACCTTGACTTGAAAAAAGGTGGCACCAACCTGGAGAAGACCTAGGCCACTACTAGGACTTGTACTGAGTCAACATGACTCAACAAAATTTAAATTACAGACTCAAGACTAAAATTGAGTTGACCAAGTCAACCCTTATTACAAAACCAGAAAATCCTAATTCTTCGAGCAAGGTCAATCAAAGATCCAGATGGAGCCCTGAAGTATTCTTCTGAGTTTGGTGCCCGCACCAATTCTCCCGGGATGGGAGGAACTCGACCATGTCGAGTATGGATCAAGCTGGCTCTGGTATCTCTCCAAGAGGTCTGGGTCCAATTCTTATAATTCTTCTCGGGAGATCCAAGAGTCATCAGAATCTGGCCTTCCTTGCCAGCGGACCAGGTATCTTTGGTATCCTCGATTATGAGTAGAGATAACCTGATCATCCAGGATCTTTTCAATCTGCTCTTTCCTCACAGGCCAGTTTGTTGGTGGACACACAGGGTCGGGATCACTTTCAATAACAGGATTAGGTTTCAAAGGCTTACTAGGAATCACAGCTGGTTTCCTATACTCTACTAAGTCTGTAATGTTGAAAGTAGAGCTATTGCCTAGTTCTGGAGGCAACTCGAGCACATAGGCATTGGATCCTACTCTCTTCACTACTTTAAATGGTCCAGCTCCTTTAGCATGTAACTTTCTAACGGTTCCAGGAAAAAACCGCTCAGGCCTTAACCTAATCATTACATAGTCTCTCTCAACAAAAGTTTTGACTCGTCTTTGAGAATCAGCCAACTTCTTATAAGTTTCATTACTTAAAGTTATTTTGGCATGAATTTCTTTATGCAAGTCCTTTACATGCTATGCAAGTGCATCAAGAGACTTGTGTGTGTGGGCTAATAGTGAAATCAGATCAAGTGGTGTGTGAGGCTTGTATCCATGAACAATTTCAAAGGGACTCTAGCCTATAGACCTATTGATCGAAACATTGAATGCAATTTCAGCCCTGGACAAAATACAAATCCCAATTCCTGGTGCTCTCAATCAAACCAAAATCTGAGTCAAAGCCTAGTAAAGGGTCAAGAAAAACTAAACTAGACTGACGACGCATTCCTAAAGAATGGACTTTATTCCAAAGGAACCCTAGGTCTAAACCTAACAAACTACGGCTCTCTAGGTTTGACCTTGGGTCGGAGGATGGCATGCAGAGCATGAAAACTTATCATGGGTGCCTAGTAGGTGCCATAAGGTCTTCCAGAAGTAGGTGGCAAACCTAATAGGTTCTGACACGTGGATCACTCTAAAGACTTCGACAAAGTATACTTGGATGGTGTAAGAAGCATTGGAAGTCCTAGAGAAAGGGAGGAAATATGAGGTGGAGTCTAGAATTACCTGCTGGCTAAAGGTGGTGACCTGAAGGTTTGAATGGTGATCTATGAATGTCAACTGGTCATCCTTACGAAAGGAAAAGTTTGCTACTCCTAGGAATGGATCAAGAGATGGTTCGGGGAGTAGCCTAGGACATGTGATTGCAACAGTTAAGGTTTGTTCTCTAAGCAAATAATGATCCACTTTCTCAAGAAATAGATTAGAGAATGATCCATAGAAGGGCCTATAGATGATGACCTCAAGACTTGAAATTTGACCTATGGGTAAGGAAAGGTATACTCTATAGAAGGGTAGGTCAGTCATGCAAAGGAAGGGGTCTGGGGCCATAAGGAGGACTTCTACAGGACTGGGTGAATCAATTCGCTCAAGACAAGGATGTTCAACTGAGATTACGGGAGAGACCTTAGTGGCTGGGCATGGGACAAGGTCCAATTGTAAGAGGCTTGATTCAGTCATCCTAAGGAGAGGATCTACCATAGGGTGGGCAAACTTAAACAGTTCAGTGCAAATATCTTCAATTGGTACTTGGGAAATGACTGTCATTAGAGGGTACGAACTAATAGCTCGGGCTAACACTATGAGTTCTTCCTGGGGGTATTTGACTAAAGGAACCTGGTTCTCACAAATCTCTTGAATTTCTGAACTAGGTCCTACCAGTTGGTTGCTTTCCAAGGTCTCCTCAGGTAAGGAACCAATAGTATCAATGTCACATTCTTCAAGTTCTTCCCCCTCATATTCATCAACTAGACTCAAGCCAGCATCATATACTTCCTCGATGCCATCTTCAATGGGTTTCGGGTCAGTGCTAATCGGGTCTACTGATTCTAGGCTTGTCATACCTAATCTTTCTTCCTCATTGGTAGGCTTGGGTTCTCCCTCATTAATGTCATCCTTAGGATTCTTACCACTTAGCTGTGCACAAGCCAGTCCTATGCATAGGCACTGACTAGATTTATGGCCTCTTTCTCCACAAAACAAACATTCTTGAGATATAGGAACCTGGGTCACACTGGGTTTCAAGCTAGTAGAGACCTTACTTGGGCATGGGTGTGGATCTAAATGGCTTGATCTAGAAGACTTGGGTTGTTGAGTGACTGGTCTAGAATATTGTAAGGACCTCTCATAGACACGATCCACACTATAGATATCATAGTTAGGCTTCCTAAGGTTATGCTCGGGATCACGGTATAAGGTCCTCCTAGGTTCCTGGCATGGGTGAGGTTGGGGCCTATTAAATTTTGGATCAGGGGTCCAATTTTGATGTCTACGTTTCTCAAGTACTTGGACTCGATCCCTAAACTGGGAAAAACCCTCATTCATGTCCTGACTCAATTTGGTCATACTTTCGGTAAGATTTCTAACCATGGCCTCTAAATCTGGTTGGGTTTGACCAGGTTGGTAGGGTACTCCATTCCGGGTAGTCATGATGATGCAAGCAAACACACAGAATGTGACTAGATTAAAGCGACTACTGGCTCACTAGACCTAGAGTCCAAACTAGATGCCCAATCAGAGTGGCAAGCTAGCCTGTAGTAACTCGGGACTCAGCCAGGCAGGTGTAAGGGGAGTGTTAGGTCCTTAAATGCCAATCCTAGACACCAATCAGTGATTGGCCAGGTAGGCGGACCAGCACACAAGCCCTTCGGGATAGAATCTCTGAACCACCGTTCTAGACACTGAGTACAAAGCACACACAGAGTAACTAGACAAACTGACTCAACACTAGTCTTGACCCGACTTGTTGATGTCCCTAGCCCACTAGGGCAAATTAAGTCTAATAAATTTTAAAATTAGGCTTAGGATCGAATGAATGGGTGGTGGTTTTGGGCTAAGGAGAGGTTATCAACTCCTCCCCTTATCTTAGATGCTCAAATGCCCTTAGGATGAATTAGGAGATGATCACTCAAAAAATTGAATTGCAGAAACATAGAAACAGAGTTGCAGTAATTTAATTCTCAGAAATTTCACGGAAACCAATAAATCACAAAAAAATTATGTAAAATAGTTTCAATTATACTGGTTCCAGAAAAATAAAAATCATGCAATTTAAAGTTACCTACAATAAAAAACAATTCCTGCAACAGGGTAGTTACAGACTTAAAACATGGTGCTTCCCCTGTTTACAATTCCTGCTACGAAGTTGTAACCCAACGGATCCCCTACACGCCCTAGGAACACCCCATGGAATGGGAAGAGGAGGTTTGCACCTCGCTTCGTTCCTAGGACCAGACGTCCTGGGGAGTCTACTTCGAGCAGACAAAGTAAAAGGAGAGAGACTTAAAACAAGCAAGCAAAACAGAAACCCTAGACTGTGCTCTGATACCAAAAATGATGCAGAACAAAAGAGAAGATGAGATGATGCGGAAGTAAATTGAGACTAATTCTTTTTTTTTATTTTTTCTTTTTTTGTTTATATTTTCAGAAGTCGGCTTTGACTCAAAGGAAAGTTAAACTAAATTGAAAGAAACTATGTAATAATTGAAAGCACAATTTAAAGAAACCAAGTTATCAGAGTAGTTCAAAAGTAAAGGATCGCTGGGGGTTGAGAAACTCCCAGACCTAGGATTTTGCTATGAACTTTTAACAGGACAGAAGTAAAGAGAAGAGAAGGGTTACAGACCAGGCAGTGATCTTCACAGAGTTTAGTGGAAGGACTCTCTTGAGCAGATTGTTGGATCCCCAGATTCAGATATCTTCGCAATGGATCCTCCAATACTGGCCCTTTGGCAGAGTTGGCTTCTTCTGAACTCAAGATCTGGGAAAGAAGAAGAACAAGTTATGGAACCAGATACTCAAGGAAGGATTTACCAGATAGAAGAACTTGAAAGTTGATGTTGCTGAAGTCATGATTCTCCTGGATGCTGATCTGGCTTCCTCTGAGATTTGCTCCATATTCGAAGTAGCCGAGCTGGACCTGGATGCTGGTGGTCGGCCACTACTTGGAGAGAGGGGCCATGAGAGATGGGGTAGGCTAGGGTTTTGGTGGAATGAAGAGGATGATGGGCAGCTAGGGTTTTGGAGTTGAAGTGGCTAACCTAGGATTTTGGGGTTGGAGATCTCACACCTCCTCAAGGTTCCTGGGGAACCCGGATTTACTCCCTCACGGAGCTCAACACCTGGATGCAAGTGCGGAAGAGAGAAACATAAAGTTGCTAACACAGAAATTTGAATTCATTCATCAGTTTTCCTTTAAAACTTACAAGAGGGGTTTATTTTATAGGCCTTTACAAGAGGTCAGGGTTTTACATCTTCCCATGTGGGACTAATAGGATGGATCTTCAAATTAGGCTTGTAGAATCAAATCCTTCTCATATGGCCGGCCAAGAGCTTCCATAAGTGTTGATTGGTGGCTCCAAATGGTAAGTAGGTGGCGCCTCCTAGCCTTGCTCTTCAAGAAAATTTTTTTTCCTTCCATGCTTAGTTTTATTTGGAAGTATTTGGGCGCCTCCTAGTTTTGCTCCCCAAGTTTTGGCTTCTTCCTTTCATGGCTCAACTCTTTTGGACACCTCCTTTTCTTTCTCCCCAAGTCATGGCTCTTCCCAACTTTGTTTTTGTCTTTTTAGGCATGGATTGGGCGCCCCCTTGAAGTGCTCCCCAAGAAATGCCTCTTTCCTCCTTTAGCTTGGCCTTTTAAGGTATATATGGGGCGCCTCATTGATTTTGGCTTCAAGAAAAATTCTTGCTCCCTTGGGTGTGGGGACCAAGACACTGGGATGGAGATGTGGCACCCCCTGGACTCTGGCGTGTGGCTGGGAGTGTGGCGCCCACTTACTTGAGCCTGGGAGAAAAATGTGGCACCCTGGACCTTGACTTGAAAAAGGTGGCACCAACCTGGAGAAGACCTAGGCCACTACTAGGACTTGTACCGAGTCAACATGACTCAACAAAATTTAAATTACAGACTCAAGACTAAAATTGAGTTGACCAAGTCAACCCTTATTACAAAACCAGAAAATCCTAATTCTTCGGGCAAGGTCAATCAAAGATCCAGATGGAGCCCTGAAGTATTCTTCTGAGTCTGGTGCCCACACCAAAATTTTATAGTAGTTCAGAGCAACCCAGCTCCTACATCAACTACCCAAGATTACCACTTGGGATTTTCACTATATGCCCCACTGGAATACAGTCGGATTGTTTTGACAAGCTCATAATCCAAACCTCTACACTTTGGTTTTTAAACCAGGCTCACCAAAGAAACCCAACACTTGATTTCAACAGGATCACCAAGAACCCAACACTTGGTTTTAACACAGGCTAACCAAGAACCTATTTGGTTTTTAAACCGGGCTCACCAATAACCCAATAATTCAAAAAGAATTGTAAAGAGAAAGCAACAGAATGACAAACAAATTTTGTCGGATGGTTGCCGATGCAGCTCAAGAGAAGTCCAATTGATTGCACTTCAATGTACTTGGTTGGCTTTTCAACTTCTTCAATAAATGCTTCAAGCTTCTGATGAGAGTTGGTGAAGGCTTGAAGTCTATCTTGAATGCTCTTGCGGTGCTCTCTAGCTCACAAGCTCAAGTAAGCATTAAACATTCATTAACCTCCTCAAAAGTTGTCCAAAACCTTCTTTTATAGAGTCTTGTACTCTTCTCAGATGATTTTAGTCGTTATAGACCGTTGGGATGTGACTTTTGGCCATTGGAGCACTATTTGGATTCAAATTTCAAGTTTTGGAACTAGCCGTTATAAGCCTGAAATCGACCTTTGAGTCGGCTCGGATCTGCTCAAGTCGGCTCGGATCTTCAGAGTAGTTCTGGTTAAGTCGACTTGCTTCATTCTAGTTGTCTCGGTTGCACAGCATTCTGATTCCTCACTCTATAAGAGTTGGCTCGCCTTGATTCTAGTCGACTTGGATCCTCAGGCCTTCAAAAATGTAGTCTGGAAGAGTTGGCTCTTTCTCTTTAGAGTCGGCTCGGTTGGTTGTAGTTCTCATAATGCTTTTTCTGGACTGTGGAGGAGTTGGCTTGGATGTCTAACAGGATAACATAGTCGACTCGGATCTTCTTCAGGTCGGCTTGCTTATCTGATGCAGAAAATCATGCTCTGAGCGGTCAGCTCGGATTCATTAGAGTCGGCTCGGATGCTTGTGTGTCAGAAATCTTCATGCATGCCATGTGCCAGAGTCGGCTCTCTTCTCTTCGAGTTGGCTTGGATGAATTCTTCAGTGAATTATCAATTTTTCTCTAGAAATCATCCAGCAAATCTTCAAAGTCTCAAGATGCCTTCAAACTCTTCTAACCATATTTCTAAGGAATTTTAAGCTTGAAACACATCTAGAAGTAACCTATTTTCATGATTTTTACTTAACCTTTTCTTTGGGTTCTTCTTTACATGAATCACTTATAACACAACTCATTTCAAAAACTAAGGATGTAGGAGTTGAAATTAAACAATGAAATCATCCTACAAAAACTTGTAAAACACTTGAAGAGTTGTTAGTAAAACAAATACATGCACCAATATTTTATTATCATCAAAATTACTTATGGGGTCAACAATATCGTAGAGTAGCACTTCGTTGATAGAGTGTTACAGCAGTTTGAGATCTACCAGTCCATATCTGATTGGTGTGATATAGATGCTGCACTGCACCATATCGATTTCAGAGGACGAACTAATCAAGACCGATTATTCACTCATCAACATTTTATATAGCTTTGGGAAAGCCGTTAAGATCATATTTTAGATGGCCTTCCTGTTGATGGTATTATGGATTATCATGATCCATACATGCAATGGTACCTCGCATCACTAGGTGATTTATTAATCATACTGGTGCAATGCTTGATTACTTGGTAAGCATTTAAATTATTTTATTAAATATAATTCATAGTTGAATATTATTTTTAAATAATATTCTAATTACATTTATATTTCAAAGTGATGGGATGGTCATGATTCAACATCTTGCTCAGCCAGATTCTATATCCACATCATCACAGTCCATCGTGGATATATGTAATACCGTCCTTCATAATTTTCCATGAGCAAGCTCGTATCCAGTTACAAGGATTTGCTCGTGACAATAATAGAGAGGACGAGACTCCTGCACATATCTTTTACGCATTATCATCTTGAGCAGCTCCTGTACCTCGGCATTCATGATGTACTCATTGATGTAGTACCTCTCCTTTTCCGATGCCTGAGTTCACTCTTTACTTACTTGAGAGCAGTTATCTACACGAGGATGTCAGATAGTTCACATCTGTGGAGGATGTTGCAGCGTATTTTGACTATACTGTCGTGCCATAGTACATGATGCATCAGTGATACTCAGTCCATGGGAAACAATTTATTGATGAGGGATTGATACACGAGGGTGTTACATAGGAGCTAGTTCACACTGAGATAGAGCTTCCGACGGGGTATCAGGGACTGAGTGAACCAGAATCTTTACATTGTCGAAAGCAACCTCCGTGTAGGAAGAGAAGGCTGCCTTGTGGGACTTAGGTTATATTTTTTACTTTCATTTATGTATTATATCTATGTGTGCACCATATTATTTTAGGATTCTAGCACTATAATAAATTTTATATTTATGTATTATATTTATCAATGAATGTTAAATACTAAGTTCATGTATTATCATAAATTTAATTATTAGATTTTTATTTAAATATTGGGCATACACTCAGGTACACATAACTAAGTATTCATATACTATATTATATTATTATTGAATTATAAATATTATAAAATATATCATAATTTAAATTATTATTATTATTATTATTTAATAATATTATTATTTCAAATATTTAAATGTTAATGTTTATTTAAATTTTTTTTATAGTAAACATAATTAAGTGATGTTATATTATACTATTACTTAATCATACTCATTTAAAAATTTATAAATTTTACTTATATTTTTATCAATTCTTTTTAAAAAAAATTTGATGTATTATATTTAAAAATTCATGTCATTACTGTTGCCGCTTATATCGCCATGGCATGTACCTTTGGTGGCCGGACTAGCAATCAGATCAGTGGCCGGACTAGCAATCAGATCGGTGGCCAAACTAGCGACTGGATTGGATTGATGATCGAATCCGGTCATCGGTCTTGTCGCCCGTCAGGTCCAGCCATCGATCCTGCCACCGATCCGGTCGCCTGTCCCATCATTGGTTCGACCACCGATCCGGTGACCGGTCTACATGTCAGATTGCCAGTCCTACCACTAGTCCGGCCATCGGTTCGATAGCCAGTCTGGCCACCAGGATGGTGCCAATCCTACTCGGACTGGAGATCAAATTGGTACCGGATAGGGGACCAGACTAGCACCAGTTCACCGATCGAACTGGCACCCGGTTGGTGACCGGATAGGCATTAACCCGGTGACTGGACTGGCGGTCGATTAGCACCGGGTTGACAGTCAGTCTGGCACCAACCCGGTAAGTGAATTGGTGACCAGCCTGACGACCGGACTGGCGACTAGACTTGCACCGACTAAATTATAAATTTTATATTATATTATAAAATAATTATTATATTTTCTAATATAATTTATAATTTAAATTTAATCAAGTATAATATATTTATTATATATTATATTGAACCAAACCGTCGAGCCGTGATAGTTCAGTAAATTTGTTTTGACCCGCACTACTTTGATAATTTTTTAAAAAAATATTTAAAAAAAATCTTGGTTGTGCCATATTTTGTTTTTCTGTCTGTTTAGAAGACACAAGTCATTTGTTTTTTTTTTTTTTGGTTTAGATGTTGCAGGTTCAATCTATGTCTTTAAGTAGATTTTATTTTTTCTGGTTCGTTGAGATTTTTTTTTTTCAGTTTATAAGATGCAAGTAAGGTTTTTTTTTTTTTTTTTTTTTTTTTTTTTTTTTTTTTTGAGATCAGATTTTTTGCAATTTACAAGACATCTTCAAGTTTTTTTTTTTTTTTTTGATTTTTTAGAAAACATAGGTTGTATTCGTGTCTTCATGTTTTTTTTAGAAAGGGAAGTTTTAGAAGACGTAAGTTCTACTTGCATCTTTAAGTTTTTTTTAAGGATGTTTCAAAAGATGCTCATGTTCTGGATGAAAAAAAAAAATCAGCTAAAGATGCGGGCTAAAATATTTTAAAAAAAAGCTTTGCATCTTTTAAAAAATTTAAAAGAATATAAAAATAAACATTTTTTTTAGAAAATGCACGTAAAATTTGTATCTTTTATTTGGGTAAAAAAAAATATGAAAAAAAATGATAAAATTGTTTTGAAGAGCCGTATTTGATAATATTATTTAAAAAAAAATATTATTTAATTTTTTTTTTAATTCGTGCAGATTTAATCCTGTCTTCAATGTAGCCATCACGTTTATAGGGTGGCTGCCACGTTAACGGAGTAGTTTACTAAATTTAATTTGATCCGTACTATTTTGATAAAAATAATTTTAAAAAAATATTATTTAAAAAACCCAGTGTGTGTTTTGCCGGGGGCAGCGAATTCAAACCCCGTGGGACCCGCGGATCTTTTTCCAAGCGCGCGGATCAAGACGTTGTACCCATGGATGTATTATTTATTGGTTTAATTTATCCCATTTATTCTAAACAAATTAAGACGTGGGGCCACCTATTCTGAAAAATATTGCGTGGCGGACTATTACTAGACCACGTCCGACTCCGTAGCCCCAAGAAGAACCAAGGGTGGTACAGTCGGACCGGAAATAATAAAGTAATACAAAGGCATATTCACTCTCTCTCTCTCTCTCCCTCTCTCACATTCTAACTGACGGTGTACCGTTTGGTACCTTTTGTCCCATAATGCATTCAGGAGAAGCTTGCTCGGGGAGGTTAACGGCCATACAAGGTCTATAAGACATAGGGACGCTTTCATTGGTCAAGACTTCAAACTATTGCATATAGTGTCATTTCGTCTAATTTCCATTGCTAACAGTCATCTATATATATTATTTTTTTTTAAAAAAAAATTAAACTGGAAGGATGAGGACCTCAAGAAATAAATTATATAGAGGGAATATATATGTACGATCCAAAACATCATATTGAATAAAATGAGCAAAATCTGGAGGAAAAGAAGTGTTCGATAATAATCAAATTTGCAAAGACGTTTACCACTCTGAATATATGATGCGCCTCAAAATACTGTAGCTGGGATATATATATATATATATATATATATATATATATATATATATATATATATATATGGCTTGAGTCATACATACATGCTGAAGTGGTAAAAGGATGAAATGAGCTGCCCGTGGAAGCTTCTGAAATCCATTTGATAACAACGGTAAACTCTGTAATTCATGAATGGTTAATATAAAATCTTCCCATGCAAACTAGAGCTTAGATAGAGGAACGGATGCAGCAAAAAAGAAAAAAAAAAAAACTTTGGAGAGAGCCAATAGTCCTGACGAAGATGATTTCTTGCTGAAAAAACTAGCACCAGCCTAACCTTGCAGAAAAGAGCGATCGAAATTAACTTTAAATGTATCAGGGGGAGGGGCTACCTAACAAACTCTCTTTATCCTATAGTTGAGATGAAATATTGGAGAGCTGCAGGTATCCCGGTGCCCTAAAATGGTTGTAGTCACCTATGGTGTTTACCTCGCTTAATTACTTTTCATAGAAGTTATCAACCGTTCCAATTGCTTCTGTTTCAAAACTAGCGACATGAATGCCACCTTGGGCAAAAAGCATTAAGAGATATCAAAATTTTCAAGTATTTAGGGGTTGTTTGGCTGAGTGCATCTATCCAAGCCTCGAATATGAACTATATATGTATACTGGTTATAGGTGGAATGCATGCAGGTTTTTTTGGTTGTCTGCAACTGAACCAGATACAGGCAATTAAGTTGCACCCTAAAACGCTTTTGCTACATCTAGAGATACAAATAAAAATGGCAACATCCCCGAATGTAGGCTGTAAATTTTGAGGTGATCACACTCACATTAAACATCGATCCAAATATATATAGAAATTACAGTTGCAATGCAACCAAGGCAAACAGACACTAATTACAAACACAAAGTGCAACACTTCAAAATGTAGATGCATTAATACCGAAATCTAAATTAAAAAAGAAAAGAAAAGAAAGAAGGCAACGCGACAACATCTTGGTTGTTATAAACAAATTAATAATAGGTGTTGAAACAGCACATGAAATGGGGGTCACTAAAATACAAAAGGACGACCTGAATGATATCATTTAACAAAACTACATGAAATGTTACACCGAACCTGTATCTGGTGAGTCTGTCAGCAGGCCAGCTAATATCTCTAGCATTAATTATTTAGTTAAATCAAGGGATCGGTACAAAGATAAAGCATAAAATGAGTGCCTTAAATATAAAACTTCCATTAGAGTGCCAACTCCTCGTTTAGTGAAGTCCCCGAAAAATGTATGATTTTAAATAATTATATATGTATCATGTCATAAGAGTTGCGTCAAATGCAAATGGTAAAGCCCAGATGAAACCTACACCGAGGTAGATTCAGCCAAAATTACCTTCCAATCATCTTCCACCTCAACAATTTCTCCTCCATTTTTGTAAAAAAATTGCAGTCCTTTGTTCTACGCGTGCAGCTGGTGTATTACCGAATCATAAGTCACTACTAAAGGTGAGACGGACCACAGTATATGTGAATGTAATTTATAAATTTCTTAATCATGCTCGCATAAAATCAGATACCATATGTGCATTTGCATGCATCCAAAGCTTCTTAGCCTGGGCACAACAAACAAGATTAGCCATAGATCTGGTAAGGAGAGCTACTTGGAGACAATTTGCATCGCAGGTCAGAAATCATCAGAAAAGGATGGTTGTTGAAAATAGCTGATAACTTCAAAAGGAGAAGACGAAGAACAGCAGGAGGGATTCAATGAAAATGATGAATAACTTCAAGGCCTAGCCATAATTAAAATGAATTAAGATGCCATTATGATTATAAGTAACTACAATTCTTTCTACAAGACCATTTTGACCACAGATCATTAGTAATTTCATGCCACGTAAAATTCCAAGGAAAAAAAAGAAGCGATATATATGATCCTTAATCAAGCAGTATGCCAAATGATTAAGGACTATAAAGAACGTGTTTAGGGATTTCCTCGGATAAGAAAAGCTACATGAAAGATTTCTCTCATTCAGTAAACTGATCCAGAGTCATGGATTATTCTGAGGTTACACATAAAACATACGCTGAACAAGATCAAAACCATCGATCCAGAAAGGTAGTCATGATATTTAACATCATCCTTCATGCTTGCTTTTGAGAAGACAATCAAAACAATCACAAAACTCCATAATTCAGTTTCTCCACTTTCATGCTGTCAGTCCTGGTCATGGCTCCTGTATATAAATGAACCCATCAAAGAGGAGGTCCTGGCTTTACTGCCAATTTTTTGAGCAAAATGGCAGCCTGTCTTGGATAGTGCATTCGAGTTCCAGACCAACATAATTTTATTCAACATCAGATAGTTTCATTCCAAGGTCCGACTGTGATGCAATGATGGTGTCAGATGGGGTGTCCAAGGTGATCGGAACATATAAGAGCTGCACGGAACCGAGCCTTCTAAAATGCTATCATGCTTCAAAGGGATATAAGCATTGACCATTGGATTCGAAGCCCCAATCATTCCAGAGACCTCTCTTGCAATATACGGGTTCTTCGGTGGGAGGAAGAAGAAAGGCTGTGGAGGAATGAGATTGGAACCGGGGAAAGCTGGTGGCAAAGTTACCATTGGGCTAGGTATGTTTCTGTTTGGCTCAGCATTAATGCCAGGAGAGTCATCAATTACAATTACATCTCTGTTGGGAACTTGAGCAGAAGAAATAGATTTCTTTGCTCTCTTCTGCTGAGACTTCATTGAAGCAACCCCCACAAAGCCACTTTTCTGCTGCTTAGTTTTTGATGAAGCCTTGCTGAGGGTTGTAGAACCACGTGAAATCTGATGTTGTTGGCATGAGAAGCTAATCTTGCTTGAGCCACCATCGGTGGAAGTAGATCCAAGAGGTACAGTTTTCATTGTTGAGGCACATACTGAACGAGAAGGTAGAATTGTAGGATGTTTCGCCAACTCTTCTTTTTTCACAAATAGATCCTTACCCATCAGCCTCAGTAATGGATTGGAAGAGGCTTGGCTCTGAGGCTGAGAATATGGACTTGGTGGCCCAGAATCACTCCTTGGTGGAAGGTTAGAAGCAAGATCCGAAGGAGTTTTTGTTAAAATGGATTCAGTTAGCGATTCCAGGATGGGAGAAGACATTTCACCAGTTCTCAAACTATGAAAAGCACTGGAAGACAAGATGGTGGGCCTAACGCACAGGTTGGATACAACCTGCTTTACTTTTGAAGGCAACACTGAGTTAGTTGTGATACTTTGTCTCAAGAGCTGAGAAGATTCTTGTGACAGAATTCCCCTGTGAGAGCAGCAGCAAGGTTGATCATCTGACAATTTTTCAGGTTCCTCTGCCAATGCAATTGCCTTAACTTTTTTATCCCTTTTCTGTTTCTTCATTCTTTCAGTTCCTCTAATGCTTACAATGGATGGCAATTCTGAGTTATTGGACAAGATTGAGCTCAAATTATCTGCATCAGCATTTTGTATTACACATTGCTCTTCATTGGTATCTTCTGATTTGGAAACTTCAGGAGGGAGAGAGATGTTTGAGGAAGTTGAAGGAGGAGGAGAAGCAGAAGCTTCTACAGCACTAGCCACATTATGACCTTGACTCGATGTCATCCTCAAAGAGGTTGCAGATGAATTCTTTTGAGGAGATTCAACAACTATATCCACATGGCCAATCAAACAAGTAGAAGACCCTTTAATGGAAGTATTTGTTTGGTCATCTGATTGCATAACTCTGAACAAATTTCCCTCTCCACCCAACTTTTCAATGTTCTTATTAACGATTTTGTTACTGGCAACATCATGACAAAGCATGACCTGCTCATCAATCAATCCACCTTCCATGGGTGCTTCATATCCACAGAAAGATTCGAGGTGTTCTTGTCCAGATGGCCATGGGCCCAGTCTGGGACTGGAAGCTGGTGTTAAATGTTGAATTTTTAGATTTTCACTGCCACCAAGTTCATCAACAGCTTTATCCATGGAATGTTCATTTGCAATATCTTCACAGTCCAAGGGCTCATGCTGCATGTTGGAAGCTTCAACATATAAACTATAACAATCAGCTCCAAAACGCAACTCCTTTTTAGTAGATTC
Organism: Areca catechu; assembly: GCA_021397845.1. Lineage (NCBI taxonomy): Eukaryota > Viridiplantae > Streptophyta > Magnoliopsida > Arecales > Arecaceae > Areca > Areca catechu. The sequence continues at coordinate 30,563,877 of CM038045.1, forward strand.
CTGCTTAGCCATTGTACAGAAGACATCTCTTTCTTGTTCAGACTCTAGGGCACTGGAGATTGTCATATTCTCAGAGAAATTGGGCCGGCCTGCATTGCTTGTCTGTTTAGCTCTTGGAGAGTATTCAAAGCCAAAATATTCAATAGAACCATGCAGTCCTTTGTCGATGCCAGATGGTAACTTTTCTCTCCGTTTACTTAATATGGATCTTTGCTTGCTGGACTTCCTAATGGTCAATCTTTTCTCACTCTCATCACCTTTGCTCACTTCCAAAGAGGATGATTTTCCTAGTGAAACATTATTCTTTGGCATTAATCTTTTTTTGGTTTTAAGTGAGGGATGACAACTTCCAGAAGGTATTATAGCAATGTCAGAAGAATTATCAGACTTATGTATGGTGCTCAAGTTTATCTCTTCTCTCTTGCTTCTTGGAGAAGAAACAAAATTCCTGGATGATCTTGTCAGTGTCAGCATAAGAGCCCCATCCGAAAAAATGTTTTGACGGGATAATCCAGAATTGGAATCATGAGGTTTTGGATGCCTTGTCTTCCCATTGTAAGTGGCACAGACAGAATTAGATAGAACATCCACTCTCTTGGTTTTTGTAGAAGATGACAAGTCCTCAGATGACTTAGAAAGTTTCAGAATATTGCTGTTAAAAACAGAAGAGTCAGCTGGATTTGACAAATTACCTTCCAGAAAAGTGTCCAGAGTTTTAGGGACAGTGCTTTCCATGCTTTTATCATAGCCTTTCTTGTTGAGTTTTCTAGAGGGACCTGAGCGCTTAGAGCATACCCACTGTCTTAAAGTTCCGGTACCACGACCCTTGACTTGGTCTTGAGCATTCAGTATGCATGATAGGGATTCTTCCTTCTCTTCATAAGTGCTTGAATGACAGTCTCCAATTTGCGTCGCTTGAGTCTGGTTAGAACAAGGGAAGGAGAAGGGATACACATGCTATCACATCTCATATCATGCTACAAGAGTGAAATTGCATGACAACACAAACGAATAAGTATAACCATGCTGAGGTGCAAAAAAGAAAGGTACCAAAAAAAGATAAATGCAGCATGATGCTCAAACAAGAATTAGTTGTTTACCAATTAACTTAAAAAGAACTATTCAAATAAAAATGAACATTATGAGCACAAAATGATACCAGAGTTTTGCAAAGCTACACCCTCTCAAAACTGCACAAAGTTGAATAGTCAGCATAAGCAAGGTGCATGATATCATGATCATAAGAATATTGTAACTATATTGAGAGTGCGGTGCAGGGCCAAGCAGTCCTATTTATGGGTTACTAGCTAATGGTCAGATCAAATATCAGGAAAGAGAGAGAGAGATTATGGTGGTTACTTCACGCTTCAGACTGCATATGTTGAAGTGGAAATACAAATTTTGAAACATCTGACAGAAATATTGTAACACTATAAAAAATGACAGCAAGACAAACATATGTTGAAGGATTAGTAACTTATGCTCAAGATGATAGATTAAATCAAAGTTCCCCTATCGACCACATGCTCCTGATTTTGGGAGATCAAACAGCTACCACATATTGATTCATCATGAGTTCAACTAAAGAATGAGGCTTCTATATGCACTTTAAAAAGGAAAAACTAGTTGGGCGTACCTTCCCTTTAAACAGCTCGAATGAACGTGGTCTTTTGTTCTGTGGATCAATTTTTGTAGGTTTCAAACACTTTTTCTTGCTAATCAAAGAACTCCTGCCTGCTTTAATGCCTTTCACATGCTTCCTCAGCTTAAAATCCTCCTTTGATACATCATTGAACTTAGATAGAATTCGAAGCTTCGTCCCATTTGAATCAACATAAACAGCCCCTTCATGTCCATCATTTGTAGCACCTGATATTGACATGTTTGATCTATTGACTTCAGTGCTAACCTCCATGGTCGGTGCCACCAAAGTTAAATCTGTAGCCCAGTTTGTGCCATTCCTTCTGTCAAGGTCTTCAACAGTGCAGTGGGGTGCGGTTGTGTAGATATCCACCATCAACCTTTTCTTCCTTGGTTTCACTTTGAGTTTCGAGAGGTTGGTCATGGCCCGCATAGTTTTAAAATCCTCAGAAAGGCACTGATCGATGTGAGCATTCAAAGTGGTGTTGGATGTGGATGTGAACGTCTTACAAACAGGGCAAACCTTTGAAGCCATGGTATCTGAAACAGTGCTAGAAGTGGATACCATGTCCTCTCCCTGGATGGTCTCGGGAGTGCTGCTCAACTTTACTATTAACTTGCACTTCTCTGTTGATTCACGCCTGACATCAAGCTTTTCCGGCAGTAAAGGAGGTTCCTCGGCCTCTGATGCTAATGATCCGCCCAAGGCACTTGTAGTTACAGGTACCGTGCAAGGAAGCTCACCGATCTTACCCGAGATTCTCTCAATCTCATCATGACACGTAATGGTCGAGATAGGTTCAGCTTCAACGCTAATCAGTTCATCACCTGAATGGATTTTCTGATTGATCTTTGGTTTCATAGACTTTGAGAATGAGTTTTGAGCTTGATTTGAGCACTCTAGAACCAATTGATCTGGTGGCAAACACAACTCATGCTTGACGATATTGGTCTCCTCGTCAATTCGACCAACATCTTTAGTTTCCAGTGATTCGACCTCTGCTGAGATTTGTTCACCATATGAGCATGCAACTTGCTGCTCGGATTCTGCTCCTCTTCTGCAGAACTGAGCTCTTACCAAATCAGGCGGTTCAAAAGGTGGCAACACATCTTCGACACCATACTCTAAGCAAAGCTGCAAAAACTTGCAAGGAAATGGCCAATTCTTCATGACATCTTTGCTCCGCAAATTAAGAACATAATCTCTGCAAGACAAACCACAAATCTTCCGTATCAATCTCTTCATTTACAAAGTTACATAGCTAATAACTATTTAAACCCCATTGTCGAAACCTCACATCCCATCTTCCCATTCAAAGAAAGATCACAATAAAATCTTGGAAGTATATTCATCACTCTCTTTTTTCTCTTCTTAAAATTTCAGAAACTTTTCTATGAATTATCTAAAACCTTATCACATGCAAACTTCAATTATTGGAAAACACAAATAAACCACAGAACTGAACATCGACCACGTGATCGGTAGGCCCACCAAATTAGTCACACCATTAAAAAAGAAGCATGCTTTTCAACACCCGATATTTAAGAAATCAATGGAGAATCAGAACCATAAACAAAGCTCAGAGGCATCTGAAAAAGAAGCAAGGGATTCATGAAAATTCGAGCAACCATTTCTACACGCTTCCGATCTCAAAGGAGAAGACATGAAATAATCATGATAGACATCAACAATTCGACTTAGACAAATCTATAAAATGGGAGCAAAAAGATTTGGAAAGCTCGAAATCAACAATTTCTTTTCCCCTTAAGTTGCAATGTAAGATTCTTCTGATTGGACCCAAGAAAAAGGTTCTTGCAAGGACTTCCTCAAAACCCATGAACAAAATGAAGATGAAAACCCTGAAAGCACAAACCCACATAAAATTTAGCCCCACATCCAACAAATCTGCAAGAGATGAACCAAGCAATGAGAAAACAAGGACACAGTAAGTCTTCCAACCTCTGATCTGATTGAACCAACTAAGATTCCCCTATGAAAGGAGGAGTCCATGACATGACAAAGGCTTTTTTATGTGGTAAGAGAGCAGTCACCTTATGGAAAAATGAGGGGAGTGGGTCTCATCAAGGTCTGCTGGATCTGCTGCCTCTTGGAAGGGAAGCTTATCAGAAGCACTCTCATCACTTTTCAATGCCGAAGCCTTGCAGGGAACCAAGGGGTCTGAAAGGTTTTCCACGGATAACATTTGAGGAAGGCCTTGTCTATTTCCCTAATGCTCAAAATTACAGCAGTACAAGCGCTTTACAGCAACCGGGCCTGCTCTTATGCTTAGCCTCCAGCATAGGCGAGGACTTTTAGCACCGAAGCAATAGCCCTCCACAAAACAAGCTGAGAGAGAGCACCAAACCCCATACAGCAAAAGAGACCCCCTTTCTTTTCCTCCCCTCACCTGATTTGATGCCTGCAAGATAGATAAAAGAAAACTATAGAAATTAGACTATATACAGCAAGAAAAACATATAATTCTGGGAAGAATGATAAGATGGAAAAACATGGAGGGTCGCTTCAAGCACATCAACTCATGTAGCCGTAAGATACAGAGAGATTTGAGGACTCGGAAAGCCATGGAATCAGATCGGACTCCTTTCAATTCGAAAGCCACGAAAGCAAAGGAGTGTTATTTTATGTGGTGTTAAAGGTTCAGGAATCCATGGGAGCGAGTAGAGCTTCGTAGTAAATCAGAAAAGTAAAATCGCTAATCCAAAATATCAGGAGGAATAAATCAGATGGAGGAAAGGAAAAATCGTAGCAGCCCAATAAATGCCATCACATGAAATATCAGTTATGTTGATAAAGGAAAAAAAAAAAAAACACAGAACCGGCCGGTAGAGCGAACAAGAAATTGGGGAAATAAAGAAACAAGCCACCACGAGGCAAACTCGCCGATCAGTTTTGTTAGGAAAAGCTTAAAAGTTTATTTTTTTTAACATGGAAGGGGAAAGAGGCAATGGAATCACAACAGATTTAGCTGTGGAACTTTATTTTGACGGCTTCTTAATTACCAGGAGTTCATGGAGAGAAGATCGAAGAGGGGGTATACTGAGGAGTCGTACGTACAGATGATATTAGAACCGGCACATGGACATAATCATAAGCAAAATCTACAAAAGATCCATCCTAGATACCCTTTTAGAAGGGAGTATGACGCCATAAAACTCCTGGATCCAAGCAAAAGATAGAATGATAAGAAAGGAGAGGAGGGGAGGGGAGGAGACAGCTCAGAACGATATCATAAGAGAATCCTGGAAGGAAAAAAAAAAAAAAACGAGCTTCCGGACGAGAGGTCTGAAAGACTCCCTATTTTTCTTCTAAAAATATAAAGCTCAAAGGAAAAGGGGCCGGGAGGGGGGAAGAAATGAAAGGAAAAAAAAAAAAAACCCCAAGAAGAAGAACAATATTAAAAACCTCTGCTCCAGATCTTACGCCCTCATGTACTTCGACCGGCCTGCAAAACAGAGCAGGCGCTCAAAAATGGTAGATGAGATTTTAGTATCCCGTCAGGTGCTGAAACGAGAATAGAGGAAAGAACATGGAGATTCACAGATGAGGGGAGGGAGGTAGAGAGAGAAGGGCCGGGTGGGTAGGTGGGGAGGGAAGATATTGCTGGGAGAGCAACAGTCGGAGAAAGAAAACGCCACCCACTCACATATAGAAAGGCATTCAGGTTACCCATCCAAAAGCAGGACGTAGTACACTGAACAGTAACCCACAAGGGGGGAGAGAGATAGAGAGAGAGAGATAGATACCGGAGGAGGGGGGAGATGAAGTGGTCTTTAGAGGGAGCTGTCCTATATCATACGTAGTTTGTCAGCTTTTCTGTTTTCGCTTGTTTTTTCTCTTTTTGCGTATCCCAGCTTTATTTTCTTTGGTATCATGTATTAATGGCGAGGGTGCTCCTGCAGCCCTACTTTTCAGTTAAACTGTGAACATGACAATTTTAGTGGATGCATGGAATATCGATCGGATCCAAATGGGGCGGATTTTGTCCGGAAGTCGGGAGAGAGAGAGAGAGAAAAATACTGATGGAATCGGATATGAATAATAGATATTTTATTTGAAATTCAATGGCATAATTTCAATTTTTTTAAAAAATATAATTAGTTTATAATATTTATATAATAAATTACTTATTTCATTTCTATTGATCTAATTTGTGTAATTAAATATAAAGTTGATATAAATATAAAATTTTTAATTATGAAAGAGACATGGATTTAGGCCAATCCTATTTTATTGTTATTTCTGATCAGATTTTTTTTCTTTTGGCTTATTATTGAAATAGGAAAAAGAATCATCCCAAAGCTAAATAAAAAAATATTTTATTAATTTTATTGATAAAAAAAATAAAAATAAAGAAGGTTATATCCGTACGGTCTATATAAAATTACTGGAATCATGGAATCAATATTATATCTCTATAAATCTAAAATTATTTTCTCATAGTCCATATGAGATTCCTGGAATCATGGGATCCATATGAGATCCCTAGAGTCATGGGATCTATATTAGATCCCTATAAATCTAGGATCACACCAATACTCTAGAGCTATCAATAGATCGGGTCTGGGCCCGGGACCCATGGACATTATTTACCCAACAGATCTGGGTCTGGATCTAAATCTGGATCCGTTTACCCGTATCCAAATTCGGACCCATTTAGTCATAATTAAATGGATCCGGATCTGGATATATAATATCAGATCCGATAGACCCGAAACCCGATTATATAAAATAATATTATATATATATATTTATATAAATATGGAACGTTAGATCATGATCCAACGGTTCAGAATCATTCTTACTTTACTATTGATGTGGCAGGATCGCTGACATGGAACACCTGTCAAACGCCACGTCGGATACTCCTCCTTGGGCTCCTTTGTCGGGCCGAGCTCACTCATAATATCGGGACGGCCTGTTGAAGCCGAGCTCCGACCTCCGCCAGGTCGACTCCCGCGAGATCAGGACGCTTAGGTCGGAGCCGAGCGACCTCCCCCAGATCGAGCCCCTCAAAGTTGAGCCCCTTGGTATGGAGTCGAGCCCAGCACTCCTCCGCCAAGCGGAGCCCCTTTGAGGTCGAGCCCTCTGGGCCGGAGTCGAGCCCTGTTTCTCCAGTTTGGCCCCCATCTTAGACGAAGGCTCCAGTAACCGAAGGGGCGACACCATCCCCGTGGACACCGGCGAGTCGCCCGAGGATTGCAAAGGAGCGCCCACCAGGCTGTAATAACTGTCCACAGCTACCACTTACACTAGAGAAGAAAGAAGCTCCATAATCGAGGCACCATGCTCTCCACCAACCGCCTGCACCATCCGAAAGAGGAAGTTAACAAGGAGATTCGAATCCTGGGGGTGGCGGCCCCCCAATCGAGGACCTGCCAAGTTTTCTGGAACAGAGCGACCGAAAGGAATGTCAGAGCACACAGTAGGTTTTCCTATCATGAACCAGGAAAGACGTCCCATCCATGGCACGGAACACCGCCGCACGCACCTGCCAACACAGGAAAGATCCCAAGATAAGCGTTTAGCAACCACCTGGATTCAAAAGAGCCATCGACACCCCTAACAGGGGAGGTAACGAACGGTAGTAATGAACATATTCCAATACACTCAAGCAAGTAAGAGAGGCGAGGTCACACAGGAAAGCCACCTCCGATTCACCTCGGCCATCACCCTCTCCAGCACACTTGCATTCTACTCACACCACATTCACTCTTCCTAGCATGGACTCCATCTCAAGGGGCTCGACAAGGAAGATCTGTTCTCCTGGATCATCACTGACTTGGCCGTCGGAGTGCCCCGGCCAAAATTTTCAGCCCGGGTCTCTAACCCTGTTAAGCACACACCAGTCCCGAAGAAATAAGAGGCGATCCGACGTCGATAACAGCTACGGGCCACGACGATCTTGGCGGCAACAGATTAGCGCACCAGGAAGGGGGGAGGCAAGATGCACTTTGGTCCAACCTAAATCCCTTGCAAGTAGCTCACTGAGACGATGGTGACGACGCGGGCAAGGGAAGTCTCCACCAGCCGTGTGGGAGATCCCCCTTCCCATAGGGACCCACACAGTCCAGAAGTGGAGCTCCCGACTCCAGCTCAACCACCTCCGACGGATGTCCAACTGGCCGCACTCGCCCAGCAGATGCAGATCCTCACTACGGCAGTGTGCCAGCTCTAGGACCAGCAACGGTCCGTGGCTACTGACCAGTAGCCAGGGACTCCCGTGGCCCATGCCGCAGCACCCTGCGATAACCTGCGTTCCTTCCAAGGAAGGCCTTCGCAGCTGCGGGCCATCACCGACCACCGGGGTAGTCACCAAACTCCAGCGAAGAGACAACGGGCTGGGTCTACTGATCAGAAGAGTTAGTCCCCGAACCTCGAGCGGGTGATGTCCAAACCCCATCGAGGTCAAAAAAGCAAGACCCCCCATCATGGACACCATCCCATGTCACTTTCTCCGTCTCCTTCGACCGAGGGTTCCACCGACGAGGCCATCATACGCACAGCCGAGAAGCGCCTGGAGGAGCATGAGCACAAGCTGGCGGAGCTATCCCACAGGTTTGCAAACATGCAGGGCTCTACCGATGAGCCAGCGAGCTATGATGCCCATCCTCCCTTTTCCCGAGAGATCCAAGAGGAACCGGTTCCCAATCGGTTCTGTATGCCACAGGTGGATCCCTACGACGGGACCACCGGAAAGCTACAAGGCTCTCATGAGAGTCCAGGGGGCCACCGACGACCTTTTGTGCATTGCCTTCCCAGCAACCCTCTGGAAGGCGGCTCGAGTCTGGTTCACCGGCCTCGAGCCCGAAAGCATCGGCTCTTTCTTCTAGTTGGAGCAAAAGTTCGTGGCCCACTTCGATGCCTATCGGAAGATGCCACGAGAGGTGGACAGTCTTTTCTCCATCAGGCAGCAAGACCGCGAGCTCCTAAGGGACTACGTGGCCCTTTTCAAGGCTACCGTATTGGAGATCTACAACCTTGATGAGCCAGTCGCTATGCTGGCATTGAAGAGAGGGCTCAGGATCTCCCACCTGACCTACTCTCTTGATAAAAAGCCCTCCAATACTTACTCTGAGCTCTTCCTCCGAGTTCAGAAGTACATCCGCGCCGAGGAGGCAGATTGAACGAGGAGAGAGCTGGACGAAAGGCCTTTGAAGAAGCCCTCTCCCGGGGAGACCTCCAAGATGCAGAAGCCCGGACCAGCTGCTCTAAACTTCCGCCAGAGGCCTAAGCCGAGGAGAGACCCCATCCCGGAGGAGAACTTCACTTTTCTCCTCGCCTTGAGGGAGAAGATCCTTATGGAGATCGAGGGTGAGCGCTACTTGAAGCGCCCGCCTCCACTGAAGCCATCCAATGATCGTGACATGACGAAATAATTTAAATTTCACCGCGACTATGGCCATGACACCGAGGAATGCCGCAACCTCAAAAGGGAGATTGATGACCTCATAAAGAGGGGCTACCTCGGAAGGTTCGTAGGGGACAGACCCCCTAAGAAATCTCAGGTGCTTGTCGCACTCCCTCCGGTCCTTGCCATTGACAACCACCCTACCGAGAAGCCAGTGGGGATGATATGCTGGGGAGCCGAGCATGCTTCTAAGAAGGCCTGGGGCGGGGGGAACTTTGAGAATATACTTTCCTTTGCGAGATAAGGGGGGATGAAAATAAAAATATGAACAATGATGCTGTGGTCATCAAGATGACGATCGTAAAACATCCTGTAAAATGCATCATGGTTGATAATGGAAGCTCCATGGATGTGCTTTTTTACGATGCTTTCTCCAGGATGAATCTTTTCCCTGCTCAGCTCAGACCCTTGCACATGCCTCTTGTTGGTTTCACGGGTGACTCCATGGAGGTCGAAGGGGAGATTACCCTCCCCGTTACTGCCAGGACTCCACCTCAGTAGTGCACCGTCATGATGACATTCACTGTTGTTAGGCTTCCTTTAGCCTACAATGTGATCCTCGGCCAACTCGGGCTCAACCTGCTCGATATGGTCATCTCCACGAAACGGCTGTTGGTGCAATTTCTAACTCCCTATGGCATCGGGAGATGAGGGGGGCACCCCAACCCATTCAGCACTGTCTCCAAACCGTCCCCGGGGCCAAGGCTACCGAGGACGACCCCAGCTCAGACGACCTCAACCAAAGGGCATAGGATCCCAGAGGTGGCCCAGTCGAGCACCTGCTGTTGTACCCTCTCGGAGCCGATCCGACAAGGATGGTACAAATTGAAGCACAGCTACAAGATGATGAAAGGGCCCACCTTCTGGAGTTCCTCCGGGCAAATGCTGACGTGTTCGCTTGGACAGCAGCCGACATGCCTGGGATCCCGCCAGAGATCATAACCCACAAGCTAAGCATCGACCCGAAGTACCGCCCTGTCCGGTAAAAGAAGAGAAGTTTCGCGCCAGAGAGACAAAGGGCAATCAACGAGGAGGTGGACAAACTCCTCGGGGTCAGCTTCATTCAGGAGGTGCGGTATCCGAGCTGGCTGGCAAATATGGTTATGATAAAGAAGAATAATGGGAAGTGGAAGATCTATGTAGACCACGCCGACCTAAATCGATCCTGTCCAAAGGACAGTTTCCCTCTATCGAAGATCGACCAACTAGTGGATAACACCTCGGGGCATCGCTTGCTTTCCTTTATGGATGCATTCTTTGGATACAACCAGATCCGGATGCACCCGGAGGACAAGGAGCACAGTGCCTTCATCACCGATCGAGGGACGTACTACTATCGGATGATGCCATTCGGCTTGAAGAATGCTGGTGCCACATATCATCGGCTGGTCAACCGGGTCTTCCAAGACCAGATTGGCAGGAATATGCAGGTCTACATGGATGACATGCTTGTCAAGAGCAAGCGGAGTTCAGACCATGTAGCAAACCTCGCGGAAGCCTTTCGCAACCTCCCGAGCATAAGATGAAGCTGAACCCGGTGAAGTATGCCTTCGGGGTAGCAGCAGGGAAGTTCCTCAATTTCATGGTGACCCAAAGAGGGATCGAGGCAAACCCAGAGAAGGTCCAGGCGATCATTGATATAGAGCACCTGACCTCGAAGAAGCAGGTCCAGTGCCTGACGGGTCGGATCGCTGCACTGAGCTGATTCATCTCGAGGTCGGCGGACCGCTGCCTCCCCTTTTTCAAGGTGCTATGCAAGATGAGTGACTTCACCTGGATAGAGGAGTGCAGGGCAGCCTTCGAGAAGCTTAAAGATTTCCTGGCATCACCACCACTGCTCTCCAAGCTGGAGACAGGAGAGGAGCTCCTATTGTACCTGGCAGTCACCCCAGGAGCCGTCAGTTCGATCCTCGTCCGCACGGACGAGGACGGATCCTAGAAGCCAGTGTACTATACCAGCAAGCTCCTCTAGGATGTCAAGATCAGGTATACGCGATCTAAAAAGCTTATTTTTGCATTTATTATGTCTGCTCAACATCTCAGGCCGTACTTCCAAGCACATCCAATTGTAGTCTTGATGGACCAACCCTTGAGAGCTGTGCTTAGCCGTCCCGACACGTTCGAATGCTTGACCAAGTGGGCACTAAAACTCAGCAAGTTCGACATCGCGTATCGATCGAAATCATCCTAGAAGGCCCAGGTGTTGGCCGACTTCCTGGTCGAGTGCGCGGGACTCGCCGAAGAGCCAGAGTAGACGATCCCAGAGCATCAAGAGGAACCCGGTGCAGAGGAGGAGCCCTGGATCCTCCACATCGACGGCGCGTCCAACATGGGCGGAAGCGACACAGGCTTAATCCTCGCCAACAATCATGGAGCTGTGGCTGAATGTGCACTCCGTTTCAAGTTCACCGTGATAAATAACCAAGCGAAGTACGAGGTACTCCTCACGGGCCTCTTGGTTTCTTGTGAGCTGGGTGTGAGGAGCCTGAAGGTCTTCACCAACTCCCAACTGGTGACCGGATAGGTCTCCGAAGAATACGAAGCAAGAGACCCAAAGATGAGGAAGTACCTAGAGCAGGTCCGCTCAAGCACAACAGGTTTCTGGCACTTCAGCATCTCTCATATCCCCCGAGATGAGAATGCTCGCACCGATACACTGTCCAGTCTTGCGACCCTGCCAGACTCGTCACTGGAGCGAGCTCACATCGAGTACCTAGAAAGTCTAAGCAACGAAGCTCCCGCCGAGGTGCAGCAAGTCACCCCGGAGCCGAGCTGGATGGATAGGTACGTCAGATACATTACCGATGGCACCCTACCAGAAGATCGAGCAGAGGCAGGCCTTATCAAGAAGAAGGCATCGTGGTTTGTCCTCATGGAAGGACAACTCTACTGTCGATCCTACTCATATCTATTCTTGAAGTGCCTAAGATCCGTAGAAGCAACCTTTGTACTCCAAGAGATCCACGAAGGCCTTTGCAGAAACCACGTCGGAGGGAGGACACTTGCGTATAAGGCCCTCCATCAAGGCTACTATTGGGAGACTATGAGGGAAGATGCTGCCAACTTCATGAAGAGGTGCGACCGGTGCCAGCGCCACGCCCATATACAACGCCAACCAGCGACTCCGCTCTCCCAGCTCTCTACCCCATGGCCGTTTGCCCAGTGGGGGATGAACATCCTGGGTCCATTCCCTTCAGCTTTAGGGCAGTGAAAGTTCTTAATATTGGCCATCGACTACTTCATCAAGTGGGTAGAAGTAGAGCCACTGGTGCGGATCACGGAAGCCAAGGTCCACCAGCTCTTCTGGAAGTCAATCATCTGCCGCTTTGGGCTTCCCCACAGCATTATCACTGACAATGGATGGTAGTTCGACAACCGGAAGTTCGAAGAATTTTGTGCCGAGCACGGCATCCAACACTGCTTCATCTTAATGGCCCACCCCCAAACGAACGGGGAAGTCGAGGTAACCAATCGGACTATCCTCCAAGGACTCAGAACCAGACTGGATCAAGCCAAGGGCAGATGGGCGGAGGAGCTTCCAAGTGTTCTGTGGGCCTACCACACAACACCCAGGATGGCGATGGATGAAACACCCTTCAACCTTGTTTTAGGCGCTAAGGCTATCATCCCGATCGAGCTTGGCGTGCCGACACTACGGGTACAACAATATGACAAAGTGGAGAACCCGACGTGCCTTCTACTTAACCTGGACCTCCTTGAGGAGACCAGGGACAAAGCTCGGCTCTGGATGGCAGCATATCGATAACGAGTGGCCCGGTACTACAATGCACGGGTAAGGCCAAAGGTCTTCCGACCCGGTGACCTGGTGCTACACCGAGCCAAAGCATCTCAATCCCGGGAGTGCGGCAAACTCTTGCCGAACTGGGAAGGCCCCTACAAGGTGGCCGAAGCTATCTGGAGGATTTGGATGGTGTCAAATCTCCATGAACATGGAATGCCTGCAACCTAAGAAAATATTATCAATAGTGTAAGGCTCTCTTCTTATAATAATAAAGATCTTCTTTTGCACAAATCGCTATCCGCCTTGCAGGGATGTTGCCGCCCGGGGCCCAGCTCTCCGGCGCACTCAAGCCCGGAGCCCAGCTCTCAGGCACCCAAGCTTGGAGCCCAGCTCTCCGGCACACTCAAGCCCGAAGACCAGCTCTCCGGCACCCAAGCTCGGAGCCCAGCTCTCCAGCACTCAAGCCTGGAGCCCAGCTCTCCGGCATCAGCAGTATAAGGTCTTTCCTCACTAATAATCAAGATTCCCCTGGTGCAAACTCTTTTTGCCTTGCAAGAGAATCATCGCCTAACCTCAGGTATGGCGCTTAAAACCCAGATCCCACGACTCTCCGGCACCAAGTCCTGGAGCCCAGCTCCCATGCATCAAAGACCGAATCCCATGACTCTCCGATACCAAGTCCTGGAGCCCAGCTCCCAAGCATCAAAGTCTGGATCCTACGACTCTCCGGCACCAAGTCTTGGAGCCCAGCTCCCAGGCATCAAAGTTCGGATCCCATGACTCTCCAGCACCAAGTCCTGGAGCCCAGCTCCAAGGCATCAAAGCCCGGATCCCAAGACTCTCTGGCACCAAGTCCTCGAGCCTAGCTCCCAGGCATCAAAGCTTGGATCCCACGACTCTCCGGTACCAAGTCCTCGAGCCCAGCTCCCAGGCATCCAAGCTCGGAGCCCAACTCTCCAGCACCGAAGCTTGAAGCCCAGCTCTCAGGCCATCAAGCCCGGAGCCTAGCTCTCCAGCATCGAAGCTTGAAGCATAGCTCTCAAGCCACCAAGCCCGGAGCCTAGCTCTCCGGCACCAAATCCTGAAGCCCAGCTCTCAGGCCACCAAGCCCGGAGCCCAGCTCTCCAGTACAGAAGCCTGAAGCCCAGCTCTCAGGTCACCAAGCCGGGAGCCCAGCTCTCTGGCACCGAAGCCTGAAGCCCAGCTCTCAGGCCACCAAGCCCGGAACCCAGCTCTCCAGCACTGAAGCTTGAAGCCCAGCTCTTAGGCCACCAAGATCGGAGCCCAGCTCTCCGGCACTGAAGCCTGAAGCCCAGCTCTCAGGCCACCAAACCTGGAGCCTAGCTCTCCGGCACCGAAGCTTGAAGCCCAACCCTCAGGATACCAAGCCCGGAGCCCAGCTCTCCTACATCGAAGCTTGAAGCCCAGCTCTTAGGCCATCAAGCCCGGAGCCCAACTCTTCAGCACCGAAGCTTGAAGCCCAGCTCTCAGGCTACCAAGCCCGGAGCCCAGCTCTCCAGCACCGAAGCTTGGAGCCCAGCTCTCAGGCTATCAAGCCCAGAGCCCAGCTCTCTGGCATTGGAGCATGAAGCCCAGCACTTCAACACTCGAGAAATACTCATCCATCTCTGAGGCGCTTAGAGACAGAGTAGAACCCTCCTCTCTAATTTTATTACATTCCCAAAAAAAAAGAAAAGAAAAGAGGAAAAAGGAAAGAAAAGAGAGAAAAGGGAAAAAGAGGAAAGAGGTAAGGAAGTTTCACTTCATTGAAAATTTTTGGTTCATTACAAGTGTCCCCAGGCCCCCAACATGCTGGGCAGCCAAGGTCAAAGATAAAAGAAAAGGAAAATAGAAAGGGAATCTACCCTACTTAGGTGGTTCCTCGCTGGGGCTCTGTGGTTGCGAGGCATCATCTCTAGGGGCCTCGGGCTATGCAGGTTTGGCTTCAGCAACCATCGTCGACGGAGAAGGTTCGGAGGTGGCCGCCGACTCCTCAGCACCCCTGGAGTCTAGGGTCGGCTCTGCATCCGAAGCATTGGGGTATATGAGGTAAGGTAGGCCATTGTCAAAAACAAACTCCTTGATCCTAAAGTGCAGGTACATGAAGCCTTTGAAAAAGGAATCCGACGTCGTTTCATGGAACTCGGCAGCGAACTCCTCCGAGACCTTATACCTTGCCACGGTCTCTTCAGCCCCCTTCTTCACCTCGACGGCCTGCTCTTTTGCCGCCTCTGCGACTTGGCTGCCGCCGCTGCCTCCTTCTCAGTGGCTATGGCCCTCTTCTCGGCAAGGGCCAGCCTATCCTTCGTCGCATCTAGTTCGGCCTGGAGGGACTGAGCACGCCCTTTCTGCCGGACTGCCTCGATGTTGAACTCGGTCAGCCTCTTCTCGGTGGCTTCGAGCTCCTCAGCCTTGCTCCTTGACCGGCCCTGCTCTTGGTCAAGGTTCTCCTGAAGCTCTTTCGAGTGCCTCTCGATGCTAGTGAGTTCTTTCTGGAGCTCCTTGTTCTTCCGATCGAGCTCTTGGGAGGCATCGGTCTTCTCCTTTAGCTCGGTCCTCAATGACTCGACCTCTGCTGCTCGCTGCTGGTCATTTGTCAACCAGTTTCTGTAGCAGTCCCTGATCAGGAGGGTCTCGGTGCCAATTTGCACCAAACAAGGCATCAACAACCAGTGCACAAAGAGAGAAGAGAGAGAGAGTAGAAGGAAGAAATCAAGAAGGAAAAATGACTTACAGAGAAGAGTTGGGAGAAGATGTTGTTGATCGCATCCCCCAGCAGCTTTCCAACCGTCTCCCACCGGTCGCATGATTGAATTGAAAAGTCCATCATGCGCTCGGCCAGCCTCTAGTCCCGGAGCAACGAGACATCAGGAGCCAGTCTGAATGGGACCCAACAGTAGTCCCTCTCCCTCCTGCTTGCCCCCGAGGTGGAATCGCCTCCTCCACCGGCAGAAGAGACCTCAGGGGCAGGGTGGGAGCTCGGTGATGTGGGATGGATCCGGATCAATTTTTATTTTAGGAGATAGGTCGGACCGTTGGTCATTAAGAAATGAACCTAGACTAGGCTAAACCAAACCAAATTATTTTTCTATTTTTTTATTTCAAATAAACTCTTTTTTTTCATATTTTTTTCATCATTCATTTTTTATATGATTTCTTTTTTTTCCTCTCTTTTTTTTTCTCACGGTTTTCCTTTTTTTTTTCTTACGCTATTCCTAAAGTCGACAAACGAGAGGCCCAGAGATGTTTCACGTTCGTGCAAAGCATCTCCCGATGCTTTGACGGCAATGCAGAACCGAAGGAAGGTCCCGAATATGGAGATCCGGTGGGCTTTCACCGGCGATGGGAGGCGGATGGCGGTGGTGAGGCATCGCGGGCAGCGGCCAGGGGAGTTGGCAGTGCGGCCTGTCCGGTGGTCAGCGGGGGTCATGGCAGCAGGGAGATGGAGCGGGCGGATGTCGGTGTGTCATCACGGGCGGAGATGACTGACGACAGCAACGTGAGGGAGTTTCGATGGCTTAGTGATCTCGACTGACAGTAGCAGGGAGGAGAAACGGACGGCCGGTGGTTCCGAACAGAGGAGAGGAGGCCGACGGTGGTTTCGGTCACATGCGGAAGAGAGTGGTGCGGGCACCAGACTCAGAAGAAGACTTCAGAGCTCCATCTGGATCTCTGATTGACATTGCCCGAGAAATTAGGGTTTGTAATAAAGGTTGACCTGGTCAACCAGTTTATTTATTTTTATTTATTTCTTGAGTCACCATTTAAATTTTGTTGAGTCATGTTGACTCGGTGCAAGTCCCGATGTGGTTTCAATTTGGTCCAAAATGGTGCCACATTTGTCTTCCAATCAAATCAAGGTTCAAGCAAGTGGAGGCCACACTCCAAGCCACACGCCCAGCCACATTCCGAGCACACGCCAGAGTCCAGGAGGCGCCACAGAGGCATCCCAGTGTCATGGTCCCCACACCCAAAGAAGAAAAAATCAAATTGGAAGCTAATTTAAAGGAGGCGCCCATACCTGCCTATTTTACCTAAGCAAAGAAGGAAGAAAACTTCTCTTGGAGAAGAAATCAAAGAAGGACATCCAATTGAAGTTCAAATCAAAATCAAAGAGCTTAACTTGGAGTGGAAGAAAAGAAGAAATGCCATAAGAAGAGGACTCCAAATCCAAATCCAACTCCAAAGGAGGCGCCATAAAAATTCCAAAAAAAATTCGTTTATGGCTGTCCCAATTTTTTTTGAAGTCTTGGTCGACCAAGAGAGGGGGTTTTCTACCTAATCTAGAGGTTGGAAGAGTTTAGTCCCACATGGGAATTTGTACAAGCTAGGAGAAAATTTTAGGTCTATATAATAGACCTCTCTTTGTAACTTTGAAAATCAATGAAGAAAATTATTTTTTTTGCTACTCTCTTGTGTTGAGTGACCTAGGTTTCTCTTCTTCCGCACTATTCTAAGTGTTGAGCTCCGTGAGGGGGTAATCCGGGTTCCATTGGAGCCTTGAGGAGGTGAGAGATCTCCATCTTTATCCAAAACCCTAGGTTAGCCACTTGAAATTCCAAAACCCTAGCCGCCCTTCATTATTTTCAATCCATCAAACCCTAGCTCCATCCATCTCCCACGGCCTCTCTCTCTACAAGTCCAGGCCATCCACCTTCATCCAGATCCAGTCCGGCTACTTCAGATCCAGAGCAAGTTCCAAGGAAAATCACATCAGCTTCCAGGAGAATCCAGTTTTCAGCAATTTCAATCTTCAAGGTCATCAACCTGGTAAATTCTTCCCTTGACTCTCTGATTCCATCAATTGTTTTTTTTCTCTTCCAGATCTTGAGTTCAGGAGAAGCCAACCCGCCAAAGGACCAGTACTGGAGGATCCATTGCGAAGAAATCTGAATCCGAGGATCCAACAATCTGCTCGGAAGAGTTCTTCCACCAAAATCTGTGAAGATCATTGTCTGGTTAGGTAAACCATCTCTTCTCTTTATTTCTGTTCTGCTGAAAGTTCGGAGCGAAACCCTAGGTCTGGGAGTTTCTCAACCCCCAGCGATCCATTGCTTCTGAACTACTCTGATAATTTAGTTTCCTTAAAATTGTGCTTTCAATTATCCTATTAGTATCTTTCAATATTAGGTTAACTTTTCTTTGATTTGAAGCCAACTTCTACAAACATATAAAAACAACAAAAAAATTAGTTAATCTTAATTTACTTCCGCATCGCATTCCTTTATTTGTTCTGCATCATTTTTGGTATCAGAGCCCAGTCTAGGGTTTCTGATTTGCTTGCTTGCTTTGATTATTCTCTTTTATTTTGTCTGCTCGAAGTAGACTCCCCAAGACGTCCGGTCCTAGGAACTAGGCGAGGTGCAAGCCTCCTCCTCCCATTCCACGGGGTGTTCCTAGGGCGTGTAGGGGATCCATTGGGTTATAACTTCGTAGCAGGGATTATAAACGGGGAAGACAATCTAGTTGCAGCCCGTAATTACCCTGTTGTCTGAATTATTTCTCCCTGCATAAAACTCCGAATTGCATGATTTTTGCTTCGTTGAAACCAGTATAATTGAACCTATTTTTCATAATTTTTCTGTAATTTATTGGTTTCGGTAAAAATTCTGAGCATTAAAATACAACAACTCTGTTTTTTATGTTCTGCAATTCAATTCTTTTTGGAGTGATCATCTCATAATTTACTTAAGGGCAATTGAGCATCTAAGATAAGGGGAGGAGTTGATTACCTCTCCTTAGCCCAAAACCACCATCCAATCATTCGAACCTAGACCTAATTTAAAATCAGTTAGACCTAATTTGCCCTAGTGGGCTAGGGACACCAATTGGTCGAGTCTAGGCTAGTGTTGAGTCAGTTTGCCGAGTTATTCTGTGTGTGCTTAGCACTCAGTGTCTAGAACGGTGGTTTAGGGACTACGTCCCGAAGGGCTTGTGTGCTGGTCCGCCTACCTGGCCAATCACTGATTGGTGTCTAGGATTGGCAATCAAGGACCTAACACTCCCCTTACACCTGCCTGGCTGAGTCCTGAGTTACTACAGGCTAGCTTGCCACTCTGATTGGGCATCTAGTTTGGACTCTAGGTCTAGTGATCCAGTAGTCGATTTAGTCTAGTCTCATTTTGTGTGCTTGCTTGAATCATCATGTCTACCAGAAACGGAGTGCCATATCAACCTGGTCAAACCCAACCTGATTTAGAGGCCATGATCAGAACTCTTACTGAAAGTATGGCTAAAATGAATCAGGATATGACAAACACTGTGGCCCAGTTTAGCGCACAAATTCATGAGGATCTTACCCAACTTAGGGACCGAGTCCAAGTACTTGAAGAACCTAGACATCAGAATTGGACTCCTGACCCCGATTTTAATGTGCCTCAACCTCACCCACATCAGGAGCCTAGAAGGCCTTTATATAGAGATCCTGAACCTAATCATAGGAGGCCTGACCCAGAGCCTGAAGATAGAGATGATAGGTTCATCAGGAACATCAAATTAGATGCACCCACTTTTGATGGTAGTCTGAACCCTAAGGTGTATTCTGATTGGGAGGGTGAGATGGACCAATACTTTGAGTGGTATGCTATGTCTGAGGAGAGGAAATACAAGTTTGCCAAGATGAAATTAGTGCGTCAAGCTAGGTTATACTGGGGGAACATTGAGCTAACCACTAGGAGACGGAATGTTGAGCCCATAACCACTTGGCAGGGTATGAAAGAAAAACTGAGAGATAAATACCTACCCATTTCATACCAGCAAAACCTGTTAGACCAATGGCAAAACCTGAAACAAGGAAACCGATCTGTCTCAGACTACATAGCTACTTTTGATGAATACCTAATGAGATGTGATGTGAGTGAAGCCCACGAAGTCACTTTGTCTAGATTTAGGGCTGGACTGAGGGAAGATATCAAGAGGGAACTATTTCTGAGAGAGGTTACTGATCTAGACCAAGCCTACCAGATTGCACTGAACACTGAGAAATTTCAGAGAGGACCTATACCTTCTAGGGTTAGTGCCCCAATCCCAAGGAATGGACCTAGCCAAGTTATCCCTAGTAAACCTTTTCAGGATACTTCTACCCCTAGGCCCATGGACAAAGGTAAGGCACCTGACACCCAGAGAACCCCTAGTTCAAATATCACCTGTTTTAAGTGTCAGAAACCAGGTCACATTTCCAGTCAGTGTACTGCCATAGCCTGTTTCAAGTGTCATAAGGTAGGTCATGTTGCTAGCCAGTGCCCTCGGAGATCCCTTTACATAGAAGAGGGAGAGAATGATAATTCCGAGCCCAGTGAGGAATTTGAAGAAGAAGTTTATGAGGCCGGAATGAATTTGGTTGAGGAGTATGAAGGAGAGGAGGAACCCAATGAATCTGACCAATTAGGAGTTGTAAGATGCATCCTATCCCAGAATCTAGTTCAAGAGGATTGGCGTAGGACTAACATCCTACAGACTTTTCTTAAATTAGGGGATAAGGTATGTAAGATCATCATAGATAGTGGGAGCTGTGTAAATGCCATCTCTACTAGCACTGTCAAGATGTTAGGCTTAATCCCAGTTCCCCATCCCAACCCCTATAAGGTTTCTTGGGTAGATTCTACCTCCATACCCATCCAGTCTAGATGTCAAGTCCAAATCCAAATGCAATCTTATCACGAAAAGATTTGGTGCGATGTCTTACCCATGGGGGTGAGCAGTATAATTCTCGGAAGACCTTGGTTGTATGATCATGATGCCACCCTCTTAGGAAAATCCAATACCTGTGTCTTTAGTTTCAATGGGAAGAAGATTACGATCCATTCAGTTCCCCCTAAGGACAAGGTAACTAAAGGAGCCGGTAAGGTTAAGGAGATGAAAACTGGAGTGAACCTAATCAGTGCTAAGGATCTAGAACAAGAAATTCATAGTGGTTCACCCATCTGGATGTTGACTGCTAAGGAACTTAGAACTGCGGAACCCTCAGAGCCTCCTCAAGAAGTTAAACCTGTGTTAAAAGAATTTGAGGATGTCTTTCCCGAGGATTTGCCAGACCACCTTCCACCTCTTAGGGATATCCAGCATGCCATAGATCTAATCCCAGGAGCGACTTTGCCCAACTTGCCCCATTACAGGATGAATCCATCTGAGCATGAAGAACTGCAAAAGCAGGTTGGAGAATTATTGAGGAAGGGGTTTATTAGAGAAAGTCTTAGCCCTTGTGCAGTCCCAGCCTTACTGACCCCAAAGAAAGATGGCACGTGGAGGATGTGTGTTGACAGTCGTGCCATCAATAAAATTACAATCAAATATAGGTTTCCCATCCCTAGATTAGATGACATGCTTGATATGATGGCTGGTGCAATGGTTTTTTCTAAGATTGATCTCAAAAGCGGCTATCATCAGGTTAGGATTAGACCCGGGGATGAATGGAAAACTGCTTTCAAAACTAAGGATGGTCTTTATGAATGGGTTGTTATGCCTTTTGGGTTGTCCAATGCCCCTAGTACCTTCATGAGAATTATGACCCAGGTACTTAGAGCTTTCATAGGAAAATTTGTGGTGGTCTATTTTGATGACATCCTGATCTATAGTAAGACCCCAGCAGATCACCTAGGCCACCTTAGAGCAGTCTGCCAAGTTTTGAGGAATGAGAGACTCTACGGTAATCTTAAGAAGTGTGAATTCATGACTAGTAGAGTTATCTTTCTTGGTTTTGTAGTAACCCCTGACGGCGTGGCAGCCGATCCTGAGAAGATTAGGTCCATAGTAGACTGGCCAGAGCCAACCAATGTGCATGAAGTTAGAAGTTTCTACGGCTTGGCTACCTTCTATAGGCGATTCATCAAGGGGTTTAGTACTTTAGCTGCTCCTATCACTGATTGTATTAGGAAGGGAGAATTTCATTGGACTAAGTCAGCCCATAAAGCCTTCCTAGATCTTAAGGAGAAAATGACCCAGGCACCCATTCTGAGATTACCCGACTTTTCTAAAGTATTTGAGGTTGCCTGTGATGCTTCAGGTGTAGGAATAGGTGGAGTCCTAAGCCAAGAGAATCATCCCATAGCATTCTTTAGTGAAAAACTTAATGATGCTAAGCTTAGGTATTCTACCTATGATAAGGAATTTTATGCGGTGGTGCAAGCTTTGCGTTACTGGAGACATTATTTGCTACCGCAGAAATTTGTACTATTTTCGGACCATGAGGCTCTTAGATTTCTGAACTCCCAAAAGAAGCTTAACCCTAGGCATGCTAAGTGGGTAGAATATATCCAGTCCTATACTTTTGTCCTGAAACATAAGGCTGGAGTTGAGAATAAGGTAGCTGATGCCCTTAGTCGCCGATCCCTGTTATTAACTTCTGTTAGAACTGAGGTCATAGGGTTTGAGCAAATCAAAGAGGAATATGAGTCTTGTCCGGATTTCACAACTGTGTATCAGGATCTAGTTCAAGGACCATCTAGTAATCACCAGGATTATACCCTTGTAGATGGTTTTTTGTTCTTCAAAAATAGGCTTTGCATCCCTAGAACTTCTCTTAGGAAATTTTGATTTGGGAAATCCATGTTGGAGGTTTAGCCGGCCATTTTGGAAAAGACAAGACCATTCTAGCTATTGAAGACCACTTTTTCTGGCCTAGCTTGAAAAGGGATGTAGCTAATATTGTAGCTAGATGTCGAACCTGCGCTGTTGCCAAACAGCGAAAACAAAACACTGGCCTTTATACCCCACTCCCTGTCCCAGATCGTCCTTGGCAAGATGTGAGTATGGATTTTGTGTTAGGTTTACCTAAGACCCAGAGGAGACATGATTCTATCTGTGTCGTAGTCGACCGATTCTCTAAAATGGCCCACTTCTTGCCTTGTTCCCAAACCTTTGATGCGTCTAAGGTAGCCACACTTTTCTTCAATGAGATAGTTAGACTCCATGGCCTACCTAAGACAATCGTTTCAGATAGGGATGTCCGGTTCACCAGTTACTTTTGGAAGACCCTTTGGCATAAGTTAGGGACAAAACTTAAGTTTTCAACTGCCTATCATCCCCAAACTGATGGCCAAACTGAAGTAGTGAACCGTAGCCTAGGAAATCTGCTGAGATGTCTTGTTGGTGAAAACACCAGAAATTGGGATTTATACCTACCAAGGGCAGAATTTGCGTACAATGACTCGGTCAATAGGTCTACGGGTAAGAGTCCATTTGAAATTGTACATGGGTACAAACCTCACACACCTCTTGACCTAGTCCCTTTACCTGTCCACACTCGAGTCTCCGAATCTGCTGAGAATTTTGCACAGCATGTAAAAGATTTGCATAAAGAAATTCATGCCAAAATAAATTTAAGTAATGAAACTTATAAGAAGTTGGCTAATACTCAAAGGCGAGTCAAATCTTTTGTTGAGGGAGACTATGTGATGATTAGGTTAAGGCCTGAACGGTTTCCTCCTGGAACCGTTAGAAAGTTACATGCTAGGGGAGCTGGACCATTTAGAGTGGTAAAGAGAGTAGGATCCAATGCCTATGTGCTCGAGTTGCCTCCAGAACTAGGCATTAGCTCTACTTTCAACATTACAGACTTAGTAGAGTACAGGGAGCCAGCTGTGATTCCTAGTGAGCCTTTTGAGCCTAACCCAATCATTGAGAGTGATCCCGACCCTGTGTGTCCACCAACAAACTGGCCTGTGAGGAAAGAGCAGATTGAAAAGATCCTGGATGATCAGGTTATCTCTACTCGTAATCGAGGATACCAAAGGTACCTGGTCCGCTGGCAAGGAAGGCCAGATTCTGATGACTCTTGGATCTCCCAAGAAGAATTACAAGAATTGGACCCAGACCTCTTGGAGAGATACCAGAGCCAACTTGAGCCTTACTCGACAGGGTCGAGTTCCTCCCACCCCGGGAGAATTGGTGCGGGCACCAGACTCAGAAGAAGACTTCAGAGCTCCATCTGGATCTCTGATTGACATTGCCCGAGAAATTAGGGTTTGTAATAAAGGTTGACCTGGTCAACCAGTTTATTTATTTTTATTTATTTCTTGAGTCACCATTTAAATTTTGTTGAGTCATGTTGACTCGGTGCAAGTCCCGATGTGGTTTCAATTTGGTCCAAAATGGTGCCACATTTGTCTTCCAATCAAATCAAGGTTCAAGCAAGTGGAGGCCACACTCCAAGCCACACGCCCAGCCACACTCCGAGCACACGCCAGAGTCCAGGAGGTGCCACAGAGGCATCCCAGTGTCATGGTCCCCACACCCAAAGAAGAAAAAATTAAATTGGAAGCTAATTTAAAGGAGGCGCCCATACCTGCCTATTTTACCTAAGCAAAGAAGGAAGAAAACTTCTCTTGGAGAAGAAATCAAAGAAGGACATCCAATTGAAGTTCAAATCAAAATCAAAGAGCTTAACTTGGAGTGGAAGAAAAGAAGAAATGCCATAAGAAGAGGAGGACTCCAAATCCAAATCCAACTCCAAAGGAGGCGCCATAAAAATTCCAAAAAAAATTCCTTTATGGCCGTCCCAATTTTTTTTGAAGTCTTGGTCAACCAAGAGAGGGGGTTTTCTACCTAATCTAGAGGTTGGAAGAGTTTAGTCCCACATGAGAATTTGTACAAGCTAGGAGAAAATTTTAGGTCTATATAATAGACCTCTCTTTGTAACTTTGAAAATCAATGAAGAAAATTATTTTTTTTGCTACTCTCTTGTATTGAGTGACCTAGGTTTCTCTTTTTCCGCACTATTCTAAGTGTTGAGCTCCGTGAGGGGGTAATCCGGGTTCCATTGGAGCCTTGAGGAGGTGAGAGATCTCCATCTTTATCCAAAACCCTAGGTTAGCCACTTGAAATTCCAAAACCCTAGCCGCCCTTCATTATTTTCAATCCATCAAACCCTAGCTCCATCCATCTCCCACGGCCTCTCTCTCTCTACAAGTCCAGGCCGTCCACCTTCATCCAGATCCAGTCCGGCTACTTCAGATCCAGAGCAAGTTCCAAGGAAAATCACATCAGCTTCCAGGAGAATCCAGTTTTCAGCAATTTCAATCTTCAAGTTCATCAACCTGGTAAATTCTTCCCTTGACTCTCTGATTCCATCAATTGTTTTTCTTCTCTTCCAGATCTTGAGTTCAGGAGAAGCCAACCTGCCAAAGGACCAGTACTGGAGGATCCATTGCGAAGAAATCTGAATCCGAGGATCCAACAATCTGCTCGGAAGAGTTCTTCCACCAAAATCTGTGAAGATCATTGTCTGGTTAGGTAAACCATCTCTTCTCTTTATTTCTGTTCTGCTGAAAGTTCGGAGCGAAACCCTAGGTCTGGGAGTTTCTCAACCCCCAGCGATCCGTTGCTTCTGAACTACTCTGATAATTTAGTTTCCTTAAAATTGTGCTTTCAATTATCCTATTAGTATCTTTCAATGTTAGGTTAACTTTTCTTTGATTTGAAGCCAACTTCTACAAACATATAAAAACAACAAAAAAATTAGTTAATCTTAATTTACTTCCGCATCGCATTCCTTTATTTGTTCTGCATCAGAGAGCAGGTGGTTTGCTCGAACTGATCCGGGGAGATGAAGGCGGGGGCGGCGTTGCTGATCTGCGTGGGGTTCTGGTGATTGGCAGTGACGGGATTTGAAACAGGGAAGGTCGAGCGACCGGAAGGAGATGCCGAGGCACGGCTATGCTTGGCTCAAACGTGCAACCGAAGGAGTCCTTCGAGGGAAAGACGGGGATGGTTGACCTGCTGGAGGCGGCGACCGGCTTGGTTGAGACATTGGTCGAAGGCAGATGGGTCGCGTGGAGATCTATGCACAGGGGGTTCCGGATGGGTTTCAGTGAAGAAATGATGAGCACAGGAGACACAATGGTGGTTGAATGGCTTTGAAGGGAAGATGCAGGAATCCAGGAAGAGAGTCTAGGAGGGAAAACATAGAGAGAACAAATAGATTAGAGGAAGAGAAGAAGAACAGGGAAGAATGGGGAGAGTCAAAGGAGGAAGAAGATAGAGAGGGGGGAGGAATTGGAACACATCCAGATATTTTTTCAAATAATTTTCTTCTTCGTTAATTTTATTCATCAAGAAACATATCTTAAATAGAACCTTCAAAAGAGATTGGAACAAATCCTAAAACAACTGATAAGATCCTTCCTAAAATAACCAATAAGATAAATCCTATAACAAATTTTGAAACAATCGAGATAAATCATAATATCCTAATATCCCAATCAAATCTCGAATTTAAATTATGCTGGATCGGTGCTGCATTGGGATCGATGCTGATAATGACTTCAGGATTCGTGCTCATCGTATCCAGGATCTTGGGCCCCAGGGTTTGGGCTGGACTTCTGGGTTGGGCTAGCTTCAGGTTTTGGACTGGCTCAGGTTCTGGGCTGGGCTTCAGGTTTGATCTGGGCCGCTTCAAATTCTGGGCCGATATCCCCATCATTTCCCCTGAGGTGGGGAGAACTCGACTCCATCGAGTCAAGCTTCAAAAAAGTGGCTCCTCGATGCTGGCTCCTGATGCATCATCTGTAGACTGAAATATTTTTATACATATAGTGTAATTAAAATAAAAATGACTAACATAACCTAAACTTGCTCTGATATCAAATTATTGATGCAGGATGGACCCGGATCAATTTTTATTCTAGGAGATAGGTCGGACCGTTGGTCATTAAGAAATGACCCTAGACTAGGCTAAACAAAACCAAATTATTTTTTCAATTTTTTTTTATTTCAAATAAACTCCTTTTGTTTTCATATTTTTTTCATCATTCATTTTTTATCTGATTTCTTTTTTTCCACACTTTTTTTCACTCACAGTTTTCTTTCTTTTTTTTTTCTTACACTATTCCTAAAGTCGGCTGAGGAGAAGCCCGGAGATGCTTTCACATTTGTGCAAAGCATCTCCCGGTGCTTTAACGACCATGCAGAACTGAAGGAAGGTCCCGAATATGGAGATCTGGTGGGCTTTCACCGACACCGATGATGGGAGGCGGATGATGGCGGTGAGGCATCATGGGCGGCGGCCAGGGGAGTTGGTGGCGTAGCCTGTCCGGCGATCGACGGGGGTCATGGCAGCAGGGAGATGGAGCAGGCGGATGTCGGTGTGTCGTCACGGGTGGAGACGGCTGGCGGTGGCAATGGGAGGGAGTTCCGGCGGCTTAGCGATCTCGGCTGACGGCAGCAGGGAGGAGAAACGGACGGCCTGTGGTTCTGAATGGAGGAGAGGAGGCCGACGGTGGTTCTGGTCACAAGCGAAAGAGAGTGGGTGGTTTGCTCGAATGGATTCAGGGAGATGAAGGCGGGGGCGGTGTCGCTGATCTGCGCGGGGTTCTGGTGATTGGCAGTGACGGGATTTGAAACAAGGAAGGTCGGGCGACCGGAAGGAGATGCCGAGGCACGGCTATGCTTGGCTCAAACGGGTGACCGGAGGAGTCCTTCGGGGGAAAGTCGGGGATGGTTGACCTGCTGGAGGTGGCGGCCGGCTTGGTTGAGCATTGGTCGAAGGCAGATGGGTCGCATGGAGATCTGTGCACAAGGGGTTTCGAATGGGTTTCAGTGAAGAAATGATGAGCATAGGAGACACAACGGCGGTTGAATGGCTTTGAAGGGAAGATGCAGGAATCCAGAAAGAGAGTCCAGGAAGGAAAACTTAGAGAGAAGAAATAGATCAGAGGAAGAGAAGAAGAACAGGGAAGATGGGGAGAGTCAAAGGAGGAAGAAGATAGAGAGGGGGAGGAGGAATTGGGACACACCCAAATATTTTCTCAAATAATTTTCTTCTTCACTAATTTTATTCATCAAGAAACATGATCTTAAATAGAACCTCCGAAAGAGATCGGAACAAATCCTAAAACAACTGATAAGATCCTTCCTAAAATAACCGATAAGATAAATCCTAAAACAAATTTTGAAACAATCGAGATATATCCTAATATCCCAATCAAATCTCGAATTTAAATTATGCTGGATCGGTGCTGCATCAGGATCGATGCTGATGATGACTTCAGGATTCATGCTCATCGTCTCTAGGATCTTGGGCCCCAGGGTTTGGGCTAAGCTTCAGGTTCTGGGCTGGGCTTCTGGGTTGGGTTGGCTTCAGGTTTTGGGTTGGCTTTAGGTTCTAGGCTGGGCTTCAGGTTTGATCTGGGCTAATTCAGATTCCGGGCCGATGTCCCTATCACTCGGCACCCCTTCAAGCGGCGCCCCAGGCGCCGGCTATGCTCCTCCTCGCACCTCCTCTCCCTCGACGACAACGAGCTCTGAGAGAGGAGGGGACATGATGGCAACGGCTGTGGCTGTGGCCCTGGACCGGACAACCACCTTAGGCTCTGGGGTGGGGGCTGGTTCTCGTTGCCTCGACCGCTCTGGCACGGGCCTGGCTACCCTTTGACTCGGTTTTGGCACCATAGGAACCACCCTCCTTCCTTGTGCGGGGGTGGCCTCGATCTCTCTCCTGCTCGACTCGGTCGGTGCTGCGGGAGCGACCGCCGATGTGCTTTCATCGCGAGCCCTCTTCGAGGAAGACTCTCCAACCAGTTTCGATGGAGGCCTCTTCCTGGTGATCGAGAGCAGGTCATCCATCGAGAACTTCATACCTGCATACGAAGGATACAATATCAGTTCCAAATTTGGAGAAACAGAGTAAGAGGCACAAAAAGAAGAATTCAAGCCGAACTCACCCAACTCTCTTGTTGGGTCGACCCCGACCTCGGCGAGGTTCTGCTCTGACAACAGAATCTCGAGAAAAGGAATTTGGACGGTGCGGAGCTGCTCGTAGATATCTAAGTTAGCTGCTTCGATCGCAGAGTTTCGGTTAGGAGACCGATCTGGGTCACTCCACACCCAGTCGATCCCCTCGATAGTGGCAAAGAAAAATTTGCTTTTCCATCCTTTGATGGAAGAGGAGAGTTCAAATCTGATGCCCTTCTGGCGAGAAGAGATGGACCACCACCCGTCCTCGGTAGGGTGGCGCTTCAAGGTGAAGAAGGCCCTGAACAAGAAAAAATGGATGACGATCCCGTGGAAATGATAGAGCACTATAAAGCAAAAGATGGTCCTTACGACGTTCGGGACGAGTTAAGCAGAGACCAGACGATAGTTGCTCAACACTGACAAGAAGAAAGGGTGGAAAGGGAAGAGAAGTCCTCCTAAGAAGGTCTCCTCATAGAAGGTGATCTGGCCCGGGCTACTGGAGGTAACCAGATCCCCTGGTCGAGGGATCAAGAGCCGGACAGAGTAGGGATGCCATAGAAATCCCGGATGGTCCCCAGTTCCTCAGCAGAGATTGTCGAGACAATCCTACCTGGATGGTGGGGGCACCAGGCTCAGAAAGAAGATGCTTCAACTAATACCAAGTTCTTTATGGATTGAGACTAGGAACTCAAGTCTCGTATGAGTCCTGTATGTTTATTGAGTCCTGTTTTATTTTTTTTGGAGGTTTTAAAGTTCAATTAGAGTCAATTAGGCTTTGTACTGAGTCAAGTTCAAGAGCTACTTGAAATTAGGCCAGACCAGCTTTACTTGGAATGCCACATCATCATGGACCACCGATGCCAACTCATCACCAGAGGATGTCACATCACCTTTGCCATGTCATCTCCAAGGGGCGCCATGGAGAAGGATGCGCCATGTCACCATGCCACCTTGCCATGCCATATCATTGCCACCTCACCTGCCACGTGGCATCATTCAAATTTTAAATTACATGAAAGCTACAAGTGGTCGACCAAGGAGTGTTTTCAAATTCAAAGGAGGTCGGCCAACTCCATCCACAAATCATGCAACCAGCTCCACCAAATCCTCCACATTCCATGTAACCCTCCACCAAATCCTCCACCAAATCCTCCACATTTCATGTAACCCCCCCTAATATTTCTCCATGATATGGGGAATTTCAAATTGATTGAAAGGCCATTAAAAGCCTCTTGTACGCCCATGGTAGAAAGGGAGCTTTTTGGATGAAATGAAATTGAAGTGAAGTAGTAGTCGAAGAAGGTATTTTTTTTTTTTGGTAGTATCCTCTTGTTTTCTTTGGGTGTGTTTGATTTTCTCTTCTCAAGCTTTCAAGTGTCCAACGCCAACATCCACCTCTAGGGATCCATGCCTCCATCGAAGTTCCCTTGCCTGTTTGGTTTCTTTGTTTGATATCTTTCAAATTGGTCCCAGTCTAACCCGTTCATTGTGCAGGATCCTTCTACGATTCGGAGTTCAAGAAAGGGTTCTCTTGCCAAAGATCAATGTTGAATGAAACTAATTTCTTTGGAATGCCAATCTTCCACTTCAGGGCTAGTTCGTCTAAGAGCTTCAATGGATCTACCAAGGAGTGATCATCTTGGATAAATAACACCTCCTAATCTCTTAAGTCTGAGTTATTGAAGATCGTTGCTAAGGTTTAAATTCAATATTCATTAGCCCTAATCTTCTCTAGGATTTAAATAACTACATCGCGACGTAAGTTCCAAATTTCAGTGCTCCTTCTATAGCTTTACCTTAGTACTTTTGATCTGAAATTTAGTACCTGTTAATAGGCTTCATTGCTCTCATTTTTCAATCCATCATTTAGATTGCATTCTCATCATCGTGCCACATCATCTTGGTATCAGAGCATGATCGGATAATTTCCTGCATTTATATATGTTGCATGCATACTTGTTATCTAGTTATTTTTTTTTAAAATCCAAGCAAGATCCAAAATTCATGCCTCCTGAGCGGGTGTACTCCAGTACACTGTCATGACCCATGGGAATAATGATCCCCTGGCCGGACGTGAATTTTTTAGATCGAAGTTTGGGTAAGCCATTGCACTTGTTTGATTAGGTTCTGTTTTCTAAAAATTTGCATATGTTTACTGTAATCCATCTGCAGCTCCAAAGGAAAGTTGCTAATTTTTTTGTTGAAATATTTTTTTTCTTGTTCCTTTTTAAGTCAATTATCACCATATTAAATTTCATCATCAGAAAAAAATTATAAAAAAAATGAAAATCTCTGCAGTTCGACACTGTCATTAGGATTCTATTCTGTCCTTTTTATTTATCTTCATTTGTAGGATCTGCTTAGAGTAGTACAGATTTTAGTTTTAAAATTCCTTTCATCTGAATTGAAACATATAAGTTAGGAATCCTCTATGAATTTTTTAGAATTTTTGGATATTTTTTTCATCACGTTTTCCATACCACTTTCAAACTGCAACACACTTCTGCAGCACCTTTGCATTTCATTCATCTCATGAGAAATCAAATTAAGGGCATCAATTTGACATAGGGTCAGGGTTTCATCACCTGTCCCTAGCCCAAAAATCACCAACCAGCATATCGATCCCAGCCCGTTAATTAAAATTGAGTAGAACGTTAATTGCCCTAGTGGGTTAGGGACACTAACAAGTTGGGTTCTGGTTAGGGTCAAGTTAACTGTGTCAGCTAATTGGTGTGTGCTTACTGGCTTGGTGTCTAGGATTGGTGCATCAGGGCTTGTGATTTGGTCCGCCTACCTGGCCAATCTCAGATTGGTGTCTAAGGTTGGCAATCATGGACCTTCACTCCCCACCACCTACCTGGCTAAGTCCCATAAGTACTACTAGCTAGTTGGTTTACTTAATTAGACCTCTAATTTGTGCTCTAGGTCTAGGAAACCTTAGCTCGAGCTTGAGTCTGCTTGCATGCATGAAAACTAGATCAGGAGCCTCATATTCACCAGTCCAAACCCAGTCCAGTGTAGCCATGGACTCGAATCTTGAAACCATGCTGAAAGGCCTAAATGATCTAATGGCCCAATTGAACCAAATGCTGGCTAAACAATTTTTCTTAGACCAACCAACTCCTACTATCCCATTAGCTCATATGAATGATAGGAGTAAGAACCCTGAAGTACAAGTTGAGTT
The DNA here is from genome assembly GCA_021397845.1 of Areca catechu. Taxonomy (NCBI): domain Eukaryota; kingdom Viridiplantae; phylum Streptophyta; class Magnoliopsida; order Arecales; family Arecaceae; genus Areca; species Areca catechu. The sequence continues at coordinate 30,595,543 of CM038045.1, forward strand.
CATGAATACTCAAGACTTAGGATATCCTCAAACTGAAGGGCTAGGGAAGGAAGAAGGCAAGTCTGAACCTAGTAAATATGTGTATGAGACTGACATAAGTTTAATAGATGAATATGAAGGGGAAGACTGTGAAGAGAGCAACTTTAGTACCTTACCTGAGAAAACCGTTGGTAAAGAAAAGATTATTGAGCCTAGTCCTGAAACATCAGAACAACAAAAATTTAGTGAGAACTTGGTTCCCGTAAGACAATGCCCTCAGGAAGAACCCAATACTTTAGCTTCGATGCAAGAACTCCTTCAGTTACCTGAGAAGAACCCAATCATTATTTTAGAAGACTTTGCCGATGACCTTCAACTACCTAGAAGCATCCCGCCCGTAGATCAATATTCAAATCTTAAGGTCATCATGAGTAACCAAGGTATGTTTCAAGATTCCCCCAAATTACCCCAAGACTCGGATTCCTATTTCCTGCCTTTCCTTAAGTCTTATCCTAATTTTAGAGCCATTAAGTTTCATTTTGATGAGATTACTAGGTTGCATGAGCCTTTAAAGCCTATTCCTTTTGCTACCTACTTTTGAAAAACCTTATGGCATTTGCTAGGAACCCATGATAAATTCTCATGTGCATACCAGACCAGGGTCAAACCTAGAGAGTCATTAATCTGTTAGGTTTAGGCCCTAGAGAGTCCAATAAAATTCCTCTCAATAAGGATACCTAGTTCAGTCTACATTTCGTAAGTGCTTGTATAAGTTTCTGAGTCTGCTGAGTCCTATGCATAGCATGTTGAGGATTTGCATCATGAAATAAATTTGAGCAATGAATCCTATAAACATAGGACTAATTCAAGAAAGAAAGTCAAGGAATTCTATGAGAGAGATCATGTTCCCATCCGGGACTTTCAAGAAATTACATACCCGTGGTGCAGGCCCCTTTAAAGTCCTAAAGAAGATTATATCTAATGCTTACATATTGGAATTACCTTCAGACCTAGGTATCAACCCGACCTTCAATGTCTCAGACTTGATAGAATATAAGGAACCCATGATGATACCTAGTGAGCCTTTTGGGCCTGACCATATTTTTGAGAGTGAACCATTACCCGAGTATCCACAAACAACCATTCCTCAAAAATGAGAGAAAACTGAACAAATCCTGGATAATAAGATTGTCACTACCAGAAACAAGGATTACTATCGATATTTGGTCCGTTGGCAAGGGAGACCAAAATCTGATGACTCCTGAATCACTAGAGAGGACCTGCAATGACTGGACCCGGACTTATTTGAACAATATCAAAGCTAGGCTGAACCATACTCGACAGGGTCGAGTTCCTCCCACCCGGGAAGAATTGGTGGGGGCACCAGGCTCAGAAAGAAGAAGCTTCAACTAATACCAAGTTCTTTATGGATTGAGACTAGGAACTCAAGTCTCGTATGAGTCCTATATGTTTATTAAGTCCTGTTTTATTTTCTTTTGGTGTTTTAAAGTTCAATTAGAGTCAATTAGGCTTTGTACTGAGTCAAGTTCAAGAGCTACTTGAAATTAAGCCAGACCAGCTTTACTTGGAATGCCACATCATCATGGACCACCGGTGCCAACTCATCACCAGAGGACGTCACATCACCTTTGCCATGTCATCTCCAAGGGGCGCCATGGAGAAGGATGTGCCATGTCACCATGCCACCTTGCCATGCCACATCATTGCCACCTCACCTGCCACGTGGCATCATTCAAACTTTAAATTACATGAAAGCTACAAGTGGTCGACCAAGAAGTGTTTTCAAATTCAAAGGAGGTCGGCCAACTCCATCCACAAATCATGCAACCAGCTCCACCAAATCCTCCACATTCCATGTAACCCTCCACCAAATCCTCCACCAAATCCTCCACATTTCATGTAACCCCCCCTAATATTTCTCCATGATATGGGAAATTTCAAATTGATTGAAAGGCCATTAAAAGCCTCTTGTACGCCCATGGTAGAAAGGGAGCTTTTTGGATGAAATAAAATTGAAGTGAAGTAGTAGTTGAAGAAGGTTTTTTTTTTTTTTGGTAGTATCCTCTTGTTTTCTTTTGGTGTGTTTGATTTTCTCTTCTCAAGCTTTCAAGTGTCCAATGCCAACATCCACCTCTAGGGATCCATGCCTCCATCGAAGTTTCCTTGCCTGTTTGGTTTCTTTGTTTGATATCTTTCAAATTGGTCCCAGTCTAACCCGTTCATTGTGCAGGATCCTTCTACGATTCGGAGTTCAAGAAAGGGTTCTCTTGCCAAAGATCAATGTTGAATGAAACTAGTTTCTTTGGAATGCCAATCTTCCACTTCAGGGCTAGTTCGTCTAAGAGCTTCAATGGATCTACCAGGGAGTGATCATCTTGGGTAAATAACACCTCCTAATCTCTTAAGTCTGAGTTATTGAAGATCGTTGCTAAGGTTTAGATTCAATATTCATTAGCCCTAATCTTCTCTAGGATTTAAATAACTACATCGCAGCGTAAGTTCCAAATTTCAGTGCTCCTTCCATAGCTTTACCTTAGTACTTTTGATCTGAAATTTAGTACCTGTTAATAGGTTTCATTGTTCTCATTTCTTAATCCATCATTTAGATTGCATTCTCATTATCGTGCCGTATCACTGGACCTATCGATCGAGCAGGTTCAGGGGTGAGTTTAGGTGAATGAGGAGGGGAGTTAGACCTGGGCTTCCTAATGACTATCCCATCGGAGGGACGCCTCCTACTAAACTCAAAACATTTTTCCTCCCCCTCTTCATTGGAAGAAGAAAAAGGTGGTCTTGGCCTAGAAGGCCCTGCCTCAGCCTGGTTGGTCGAGGGACAGTGATGCAGAACAAATAAAGGGATGCGATGCGGAAGTAAATTAAGATTAACTAATTTTTTTTTGTTGTTTTTATATGTTTGTAGAAGTTGGCTTCAAATCAAAGAAAAGTTAACCTAACATTGAAAGATACTAATATGATAATTGAAAGCACAATTTTAAGGAAACTAAATTATCAGAGTAGTTCAGAAGCAACGGATCGCTGGGGGTTGAGAAACTCCCAGACCTAGGGTTTCGCTCCGAACTTTCAGCAGAACAGAAATAAAGAGAAGAGATGGTTTACCTAACCAGACAATGATCTTCACAGATTTTGGTGGAAGAACTCTCCCGAGCAGATTGTTGGATCCTCGGATTCAGATTTCTTCGCAATGGATCCTCCAGTACTGGTCCTTTGGCGGGTTGGCTTCTCCTGAACTCAAGATCTGGAAGAGAAGAAAAACAATTGATGGAATCAGAGAGTCAAGGGAAGAATTTACCAGGTTGATGAACTTGAAGATTGAAATTACTGAAAACTGGATTCTCCTGGAAGCTGATGTGATTTTCCTTGGAACTTGCTCTGGATCTGAAGTAGCCGGACTGGATCTGGATGAAGGTGGACGGCCTGGACTTGTAGAGAGAGAGGCCGTGGGAGATGGATGGATCTAGGGTTTGATGGATTGAAAATAATGAAGGGTGGCTAGGGTTTTGGAATTTCAAGTGGCTAACCTAGGGTTTTGGATAAAGATGGAGATCTCTCACCTCCTCAAGGCTCCAATGGAACCCGGATTACCGCCTCACGGAGCTCAACACTTAGAATAGTGCGGAAGAAGAGAAACCTAGGTCACTCAACACAAGAGAATAGCAAAAAAAATAATTTTCTTCATTTATTTTCAAAGTTACAAAGAGAGGTCTATTATATAGACCTAAAATTCTCTCCTAGCTTGTACAAATTCCCATGTGGGACTAAACTCTTCCAACCTCTAGATTAGGTAGAAAACCCCCTCTCTTGGTCGACCAAGACTTCAAAAAAAATTGGGACGGCCATAAAGGAATTTTTTTTGGAATTTTTATGGCGCCTCCTTTGGAGTTGGATTTGGATTTGGAGTCCTCCTCTTCTTATGGCATTTCTTCTTTTCTTCCACTCCAAGTTAAGCTCTTTGTTTTTGATTTGAACTTCAATTGGATGTCCTTCTTTGATTTCTTCTCCAAGAGAAGTTTTCTTCCTTCTTTGCTTAGGTAAAATAGGCAGGTATGGGCGCCTCCTTTAAATTAGCTTCCAATTTGATTTTTTCTTCTTTGGGTGTGGGGACCATGACACTGGGATGCCTCTGTGGCGCCTCCTGGACTCTGGCGTGTGCTCGGAGTGTGGCTGGGCGTGTGGCTTGGAGTGTGGCCTCCACTTGCTTGAACCTTGATTTGATTGGAAGACAAATGTGGCACCATTTTGGACCAAATTGAAACCACATCCGGACTTGCACCGAGTCAACATGACTCAACAAAATTTAAATGGTGACTCAAGAAATAAATAAAAATAAATAAACTGGTTGACCAGGTCAACCTTTATTACAAACCCTAATTTCTCAGGCAATGTCAATCAGAGATCCAGATAGAGCTCTGAAGTCTTCTTCTGAGTCTGGTGCCCGCACCAATTCTCCCGGGGTGGGAGGAACTCGACCCTGTCGAGTAAGGCTCAAGTTGGCTCTGGTATCTCTCCAAGAGGTCTGGGTCCAATTCTTGTAATTCTTCTCGGGAGATCCAAGAGTCATCAGAATCTGGCCTTCCTTGCCAGCGGACTAGGTACCTTTGGTATCCTCGATTACGAGTAGAGATAACCTGATCATCCAGGATCTTTTCAATCTGCTCTTTCCTCACAGGCCAGTTTGTTGGTGGACACACAGGGTCGGGATCACTCTCAATGATTGGGTTAGGCTCAAAAGACTCACTAGGAATCACAGCTGGCTCCCTGTACTCTACTAAGTCTGTAATGTTGAAAGTAGAGCTAATGCCTAGTTCTGGAGGCAACTCGAGCACATAGGCATTGGATCCTACTCTCTTTACCACTCTAAATGGTCCAGCTCCCCTAGCATGTAACTTTCTAACGGTTCCAGGAGGGAACCGTTCAGGCCTTAACCTAATCATCACATAGTCTCCCTCAATAAAAGATTTGACTCGCCTTTGAGTATCAGCCAACTTCTTATAAGTTTCATTACTTAAATTTATTTTGGCATGAATTTCTTTATGCAAGTCTTTTACATGCTGTGCAAAATTTTCAGCAGATTCGGAGACTCGAGTGTGGACAGGTAAAGGGACTAGGTCAAGAGGTGTGTGAGGTTTGTAACCATGTACAATTTCAAATGGACTCTTACCCGTAGACCTATTCACCGAGTCATTGTACGCAAATTCTGCCCTTGGTAGGTATAAATCCCAACTCCTGGTATTCTCACTTAACCAAAATCTGAGACAATGACCTAAACTCGACCGACGATGCATTCCTAAAGAATGGACTTTATTCAAAGGAACCCTAGGTCTAAACCTAACAAACTACGGCTCTCTAGGTTTGACCTTGGGTCGGAGGATGGCATGCAGAGCATGAAAACTTATCATGGGTACCTAGTAGGTGCTATAAGGTCTTCCAGAAGTAGGTGGCAAACCTAATAGGTTCTGACACGTGGTTCACTCTAAAGACTTCGACAAAGTATACTTGGATGGTGTAAGAAGCATTGGAAGTCCTAGAGAAAGGGAGGAAATATGAGGTGGAGTCTTGAATTACCTGCTGATTAAAGGTGGTGACCTGAAGGTTTGAATGGTGATCTATGAGTGTCAACTGGTCATCCTTACGAAAGGAAAAGTTTGCTATTCCTAGGAATGGATCAAGAGATGGTTCGGGAAGTAGCCTAGGACATGTGATTGCAATAGTTAAGGTTTGTTCTCTAAGCAAATAATGATCCACTTTCTCAAGAACTGGATTAGAGAATGATTCATGGAAGGGCCTATGGATGATGACCTCAAGACTTGAAATTTGATCTATGGGTGAGGAAAGGTATACTCTATAGAAGGGTAGGTCAGTCATGCGAAGGAAGGGGTCTGGGGTCATAAGGAGGACTTCTACAGGACTGGGAGAATCAATCCGCTCAAGACAAGGATGTTCAACTGAGATTACGGGAGAGACCTTAGTGGCTGGGCATGGGACAAGGTCCAATTGTAAGAGGCTTGATTCAGTCATCCTAAGGAGAGGATCTACCATAGGGTGGGCAAACTTAAACTGTTCAGTGCAAAGATCTTCAATTGGTACTTGGGGAATGACTATCATTAGAGGGTACGAACTGATAGCTCGGGCTAACACTATGAGTTCTTCCTGGGGGTATTTGACTAAAGGAACCTGATTCTCACAAATCTCTTGAATTTCTGAACTAGGTCCCACCACTTGGTTGCTCTCCAAGGTCTCCTCAGGTAAGGAACCAATAGTATCGATGTCATATTCTTCAAGTTCTTCCCCCTCATATTCATCAACTAGACTCAAGCCAGCATCATATACTTCCTCGATGCCATCTTCAATGGGTTTCGGGTCAGTGGTAATCGGGTCAACTGATTCTAGGCTTGTCATACCTAACCTTTCTTCCTCATTGGTAGGCTTGGGTTCTCCCTCATTAATGTCATCCTTAGGATTCTTACCACTTAGCTGTGCACAAGCCAGTCCTATGCATGGGCACTGACTAGATTTATGGCCTCTTTCTCCACAAAACAAACATTCTTGCGATATAGAAACCTGGGTCACACTGGGTTTCAAGCTAGTAGAGACCTTACTTGGGCATGGGTGTGGATCTAAATGGTTTGATCTAGAAGACTTGGGTTGTTGAGTGACTGGTCTAGAATATTGTAAGGACCTCTCATAGACACGATCCACACTATCATGGTTAGGCTTCCTAAGGTTATGCTCGGGATCACGGTATAAGGTCCTCCTAGGTTCCTGGTATGGATGAGGTTGGGGCCTATTAAATTTTGGATCAGGGATCCAATTTTGATGTCTACGTTTCTCAAGGACTTGGACTTGATCCCTAAGCTGGGTAAAATTCTCATGGACTTGTTCTTTACACTGGGTAACAGTAGCAGTCAAATCCTGGCTTAACTTATTCATGCTCTCAGTAAGAGCTCTAACCATGGCCTCTAAATCAGGTTGGGTTTGACCAGGTTGGTAGGGCACTCTATTCCGGGTAGACATGATGCAAGCAAACACACAAAATGAGACTCAACTGAACGACTACGGGCTAACTAGACCTAGAGCCCAAACTAGATGCCCAATCAGAGTGGCAAGCTAGCCTGTAGTAACTCAGGACTCAGCCAGGCAGGTGTAAGGGGAGTGTTAGGTCCCTGAATGCCAATCCTAGACACCAATCAGTGATTGGCCAGGTAGGCGGACCAGCACACAAGCCCTTCGGGAATGGATCCCTGAACCACCGTTCTAGACACTGAGTGCTAAGCACACACAGAATAACTCGGCAAACTGACTCAACACTAGCCTAGACCCGACCAATTGGTGTCCCTAGCCCACTAGGGCAAATTAGGTCTAACTGATTTTAAATTAGGTCTAGGTTCGAATGATTGGATGGTGGTTTTGGGCTAAGGAGAGGTAATCAACTCCTCCCCTTATCTTAGATGCTCAATTGCCCTTAAGTAAATTATGAGATGATCACTCCAAAAAGAATTGAATTGCAGAATACAAAAAACAGAGTTGCTATATTTTAATTCTCAGAATTTTTATCGAAACCAATAAATCACAGAAAAATTATGGAAAATAGGATCAATTATACTGGTTTCAACGAAGCAAAAATCATGCAATTTGGAGTTTTATGCAGGGAGAAATAATTCAGACAATAGGGCAATTACGGGCTGCAACTAGATTGTCTTCCCCGTTTATAATCCCTGCTACGAAGTTATAACCCAATGGATCCCCTACATGCCCTAGGAACACCCCATGGAATGGGAGGAGGAGGCTTGCTCCTCGCTTAGTTCCTAGGACCGGACGTCCTGGGGAGTCTACTTCGAGCAGACAAAATAAAAAGAGAACAATCAAAGCAAGCAAGCAAATCAGAAACCCTGAACCTGGCTCTGATACCAAAAATGATGCAGAACAAATAAAGGGATGCGATGCGGAAGTAAATTAAGATTAACTAATTTTTTTTGTTTGTTTTTATATGTTTGTAGAAGTTGGCTTCAAATCAAAGAAAAGTTAACCTAACATTGAAAGATACTAATATGATAATTGAAAGCACAATTTTAAGGAAACTAAATTATCAGAGTAGTTCAGAAGCAACGGATCGCTGGGGGTTGAGAAACTCCCAGACCTAGGGTTTCGCTCCGAACTTTCAGCAGAACAGAAATAAAGAGAAGAGATGGTTTACCTAACCAGACAATGATCTTCACAGATTTTGGTGGAAGAACTCTCCCGAGCAGATTGTTGGATCCTCGGATTCAGATTTCTTCGCAATGGATCCTCCAGTACTGGTCCTTTGGTGGGTTGGCTTCTCCTGAACTCAAGATCTGGAAGAGAAGAAAAACAATTGATGGAATCAGAGAGTCAAGGGAAGAATTTACCAGGTTGATGAACTTGAAGATTGAAATTGCTGAAAACTGGATTCTCCTGGAAGCTGATGTGATTTTCCTTGGAACTTGCTCTGGATCTGAAGTAGCCGGACTGGATCTGGATGAAGGTGGACGGCCTGGACTTGTAGAGAGAGAGAGGCCGTGGGAGATGGATGGATCTAGGGTTTGATGGATTGAAAATAATGAAGGGTGGCTAGGGTTTTGGAATTTCAAGTGGCTAACCTAGGGTTTTGGATAAAGATGGAGATCTCTCACCTCCTCAAGGCTCCAATGGAACCCGGATTACCCCCTCACGGAGCTCAACACTTAGAATAGTGCGGAAGAAGAGAAACCTAGGTCACTCAACACAAGAGAATAGCAAAAAAAATAATTTTCTTCATTTATTTTCAAAGTTACAAAGAGAGGTCTATTATATAGACCTAAAATTTTCTCCTTGCTTGTACAAATTCCCATGTGGGACTAAACTCTTCCAACCTCTAGATTAGGTAGAAAACCCCCTCTCTTGGTCGACCAAGACTTCAAAAAAAATTGGGACGGCCATAAAGGAATTTTTTTTGGAATTTTTATGGCGCCTCCTTTGGAGTTGGATTTGGATTTGGAGTCCTCCTCTTCTTATGGCATTTCTTCTTTTCTTCCACTCCAAGTTAAGCTCTTTGTTTTTGATTTGAACTTCAATTGGATGTCCTTCTTTGATTTCTTCTCCAAGAGAAGTTTTCTTCCTTCTTTGCTTAGGTAAAATAGGTAGGTATGGGCGCCTCCTTTAAATTAGCTTCCAATTTGATTTTTTCTTCTTTGGGTGTGGGGACCATGACACTGGGATGCCTCTGTGGCGCCTCCTGGACTCTGGTGTGTGCTCGGAGTGTGGCTGGGCGTGTGGCTTGGAGTGTGGCCTCCACTTGCTTGAACCTTGATTTGATTGGAAGACAAATGTGGCACCATTTTGGACCAAATTGAAACCACATCCGGACTTGCACCGAGTCAACATGACTCAACAAAATTTAAATGGTGACTCAAGAAATAAATAAAAATAAATAAACTGGTTGACCAGGTCAACCTTTATTACAAACCCTAATTTCTCAGGCAATGTCAATCAGAGATCCAGATAAAGCTCTGAAGTCTTCTTCTGAGTCTGGTGCCCGCACCAGACAGAAGTTGCGACCGAAATGAGACATCTACAGAGATGAAGAAGACAAAGGCTCAAGATAGGGGGAAGACGGACTGCGTTCGAAGAAAACCCAAACCTCAAAAAGAGAAACTCTACTCTAATGGGGAAAGGAGGAGGAAGGAGACGAACCTGGTTCCTGGGGGAGCCTAAGGTAATCGGAGGAGAAGAGAAAGCCTGGGTACGATGGTGGGCATGCAAAAATTCGAAAGAGTGGATGTTTTGGAAAAATTCTACCTTTCATTTCAAAGTGACCCGACGCATTTGTACCGTTATAGCCTCTCCACCGACATATTTGCACCACGTGATGACCATTGGCGGGTGGGATGCCCCGCATCGACTGCAGCCGCTCTGAATTCCATGCCAGTAATAACTACTCCTCGGACGTGGCCACGTGGCTCCTCCGCACTGGCTGAGGGAGCCGCCTTACGAAGCACCGGTGATCATAGTCATTCTTGTGCCGGGTCTTTTCTTTTCCATATTAGCACTGCAATTACTCCCTTCGACCCGAGCGTCGCGCACCAACGAGCCTCGAGAGTGGGGGGCAAATGATATGGCAGGATCGCTGACATGGAACACCTGTCAGATGCTACATCAGAGAAGGTTGCCATGTCGGATACTCCTCCTCGGGCTCCTTTGCCGAGCTGAGCTCCCTCATAATATCGGGGTGGCCTATCGAAGCCGAGCTCTGACCTCCACCAGGTCAACTCCCGTGAGATCGGGATGCTTAGGTTAGAGCCGAGCGACCTCCCCCAGATCGAGCCCCTCGAAGTTGAGCCCCTTGGTATGGAGTCGAGCCCAGCACTCCTCCACCAAGCAGAGCCCCTTCAAGGTCGAGCCCTCTGGGCCAAAGTCGAGCCTTGTCTCTCTAGTTTGGCCCCCACCTCAGACGAAGGCTCCAGCAATCGAAGGGGCGATATCGTCCCCCTTGGACGCCGGCGAGTCGCTCGAGGATCGCAAAGGAGTGCCCACTAGGCCTTAATAACTCTCCACAGCTATCACTTACACCAGAGAAGAAAGAAGCTCCATGATCGAGGCACCATGCTCTCCACCAACCGCCTGCACCGTCCGAAAGTGAAAGTCAACTAGGAGATTCGAATCTCGGGGGCGGTGGCCTCCCGATCGAGGACCTGCCAAGTTTTCCAGAACAGAGCGACCGGAAGGAATGTCAGAGAACATAGCAGGTTTCTCTATCATGAATCAAGAAAGACATCCCGTCCATGGCATGGACCACCGTCGCACATGCTTGCTAACATAGGGAAGATCCAGAGGTAGGCGTTTAACAACCACCTGGATTCAAAAGAGCCATCGACACCCCCAACGGGGGAGGTAACGAACGGTAGTAACGGACATATTCCAACACACTCAAGCAAGTAAGAGAGGCGAGGTCACACAAGAGAGCCACCTCTAATTCACCTCGGCCATCACCCTCTCCAGCACACTTGCATTCTACTCACACCACATTCACTCCTCCTAGCATGGAGTCCATCTCAAGGGGCTCGACGAGGAGGATCTGTTCTCCTGGATCATCACTGACTTGATCATCGGAGTGCCCCCGCTGGAATCCCTGGCCCGGGTCTCTAATCCGGTTTTACAGGTCCTGAAGCACAGACCAGTCATGAAGAGATGAGAGGCGATCCGACGTTGACAGTAGCTACGGGCCACGACGATCTTGGTGGCAACAACTATAAAAACCCTCCTCCATTCATGCCCTAACCCTTTTTTCCCTTCCATAGAATCCCCCAATCACCCCTTGATGGCCGACGCCTCCCCCCGTCGATGGTCGATGCCTCCTCTCCCTTGACGGCGGATCCCTCGATGGCCGACATCATCCCTCGCTGCTCACTAGCTGCTCTGACATTGACCTACCCCTCTCCCTTCCTCAGATTCTAGCCCCGCCTGCGGCCAGCCGCCGTTACTTGGACATCATCCTCCAGATGGACCAGATCCTCCCTGCCCTCGACGGTAAGGTGACAGGAAGAAGCCATTTGCTCTGCCCGCCCTCACCTCCGCTTCCCACCGCCCCTACCTCCTCCCCTCATTGCCCCAACCGCCCTCACCTCGCGATCGCCTCTCCCTCCCCCTCCGTCTCTCTTTTTCGAATTCTTATCAGGGATATGAGACGAACGTCTGATGCTGATTGGGTGGCCCAGATTCAGTGGGCTTGATGCCATATTACCTGTGGTAGGATGATAGGATGGAGCTTCAATCGCCAAAATAGTACTTCTAGCAATACGACGAGGAGTACGGCGGTAGCGAGGTCCGCTCATCCACCGATGCCTTCGACATCCCAGCCAAGAACGCCCCCATCGAGCACCTCCACCGATGGAGGGTATGTTCCCTTCCTTTTCGTCGTGGTTCTATCGCTTCGATTTTTTTTCTGATAGATTTACCTATTTCATCATGAAGTAATCGGGTCTGGGTTCGGGTCTGGATACCTGGGATCCATTCAGATCTGGGTCTGGTACTTCAAAACTAGATCCATCAGGTATTTGGGTCCGGGTCTGGGTGCAGTAGCTAAGATCGTGTCCGGATTTGGAATCTGGGTTTTGACTCGAACTCAACCCGTTAACAGCTTTACAATACTCCCTCTCAAGATGGGGCAAATGGATCGATAAATCCTATCTTGGTACAAATAGAAGTGAAATAACTTAAACTTAATTCTTTGGTCAGAGCATCAGTTAGATGATTTGAAGATCGAACATGCAAAATTTGAAGAACCCTAGAGGTAAGCTTCTCTTTGATAAAATGATGATCAATTTTAATATATTTGATTATGTCATACTGAATTGGATTGTTTACTATGTTAATGGCTACCTGATTATTACCAAAAAGTAATAATAAAGAGCCACGGAATAATTGAAGTTTGATTAATAGATTTTTTAGCCATAACATTTTACAAACTCCAAATACCATTGCTCTATACTCAACCTCAACAATTGAGTGAGCCACCACATCTTGCTTTTTGCAATGCCAAGTAACAAGATTTCTTCCCACAAATGTACAATAACTAGAGGTTGAGCACCTATCATCTATAGAACCAACCCAGTCAACATCTGTATATCCCTCAATATGAAGGTATCCATGTCACGAATATAATAGCCCTCTTCCAGGGTAGTTTTTTCAAGTATCGGAGAATCATATATATGCTTCAATATGACTTAAACGAGGGTCATGCATATACTAGCTAACAACACTTATGGCAAAAGCAATATTGGGTCAAGTATGTGATAAATAAATCAGTCTACCCATCAATCTCTGATAATGATCCTTATCTACTAGAGTGCCAGAGTCAGCCATAAGTCTATGATTCTAATCAATAGGTATAGTTGCAGGTCTACACCCAAGCATTCCAGTTTCAGTCAAAAGATTCATAATATACTTTCTCTAGAAAATATAAATTCTTTTAGAAGAGTATGCTACCTTAATCCTAAGAAAGTACCTTAGTTTACTTAGATACTTAACCTCAAATGCTTGTGCTAATTGAGATTTCAGACATACTATCTTCTTAGTGTTATTACCAGCAATCACGTGTCATCAACATAGATAATGAGAAGTGTGATACGTCCATAGGATTGCCCGAAGAAAAGAGTATGATTGGCATTACTCTGATGGTAGCCCATTGATACGATAGCTCGTTTGAACCAGTCAAACCAAGCTCGAGGAGATTGCTTTAGCCCATACAAAGGTTGCCTTAATCTATAAACTTTTTTAACTATTTGAGCAGTAGCAAAGCTAGGTAAAATTTGCATATACACCTCCTCCTGAAGTTCTCCATGTAAGAATGCTTTCTTTACATCCAGTTTGTATAGATCCCAACCAAAGTTTATCGCACATGAGATAATGGTTTTAACTGTATTCATTTTTGCCATAAGAGCAAAGGTCTCATCATAATCAATCCCATATATTTGTATAAAGCCTCTAGCTACCAGTCTTTCTTTGTAACGGTCAATAGTGCCCTCTAAAATTTGATTCATAGTAAATACTCACTTACAATTAACTGGCTGCTTCCTAACTAGTAGAGATATAAGGTCCCATGTCTTATTCTTCTCTAGAGCTCTCATTTCTTCCAACATAGCTTCCTTCCATCGAGGATCCCTTTTTGCCATCTTCCAGTCACTAGGGTATCGATATAAAATTCAGTGAAACTATAAAACTATTATATGAGGGAGATAAAGAAGAATAAGACATAAAGTTAGCAATATCATGCCTATACCGTATAGGAAGATTAGCATAACGAGGAGCTTTCCACAAAGTAATAGGTAACTCAGAAGATGAATCAATATGGGGTGTATTAGAGCGATCAAAAATATTACCTCTTGTTCCAGATGGAGATAAGGATGAAGGAGATGAAGTTGGAACAGGATATGAAGACTTGGATTCTAGAGAATGTGTGTAGGGCAGTTCTCTAGTTGGAGTAGTAGGATAATTTGGAATGTCATCATCCCACTGGTTACCATTAGGAGCATTAGGAACAAGATCATCCCTCTGGTTAACAGCATTATGAACATTAGAAATAGGAATAGCCCCCATGATAGTATCAAGTACAAGATCCAACATGTTCTCCCCATCTCAACTAGCACGAGGAACACCAGTGTTGGGAGAGGATTCAAGCAAGGAGGAGAAGTCCGAAGAGCCACCATAAAAAAGTTCGAACTCCCCAAAAGTAACATCCATACTAACTAGGAGCTTTTGTTCAGAAGGATACTATCACTTGTAGCCCTTTTTAATGAAAAGATATCATACAAAAATATATTTCAGGGCACGAGGAACAAGTTTATCCACAGATGGTCGGTGATCTTGTATGAAACAAACACAACTAAATACACAAGGAGGAACGATATAAGAGGTAATTCCTATGAGATATTCAACAGGGATTTTTATCCTAACATCCGTAGTGGCATTTGATTGATCAAGTAGGCTATCGTAAGAATAGCTTCGCTTCATAAAAATTTTGGTACATTCATGGTAAACATTAAACACCTAGTTATTTTTAATAAATATTTATTTTTGCGCTTAGCGACTCCATTCTATGCCGGAGTGTCAACACAAGTAGTTTGATAAATAATGTCATAAGATGATAATACTTACTAAACTCCTTATTCAAATATTCAGTTCCATTATCTGAATGAAAAATCTTTAATGTAGCAGCATACTGAGTGGAACCCATCTTATGAAAATCTTTGAAACAAGAAAAAATTTTATTTTTATTCTTCATTAGGTAAACCCATGCTGTTCTACTATAATAATCAATAAAGGTCACAAACCACCTATGACCAGAGAGAAGTTGTTCTATATGGACCCCATATATCAAAATGAATAACTTGAAAAATACAGAACTACTACTACTTGAAACTAGATAAGTACTACATGTGTGCTTAGAAAACTCACACGCATCATAAACCAAGAGATGTTTATTGGTGTTCCTGAACTCGGAAGGATAAATTTATGCCATAAGAGTAAAAAGAAGATGACCAAGCTTATAATGTAGCAGAGATAATTCAAACTTTCATGACTCAAATATAGTAGCCATGTATCCAACTTTTGAACAGCCATCTTCCAAGAAATATAGCCCATCACATATTACTCCAGTTCCAAGTCTCTTTCCTGTTCGAGCTTTCCGAATAATACAGTTATGTTCATTAAAGGTTATAGAATATTTAAAATCTTGAGTAATAGAACTAATAGATATTAGATTAACAAGAAATGTTGGAACATGGATTGAAAAGATAAACTAGGTGTATAATAGATAGATCCTTTTTCAGAAATTTTAGAGGCCGAGCCATCAACTAAATGCACATAATTATTTTTTATATTCGAAGAATAAGAGATGAAAATACGAGATAATCCAATCAAATGACTGGATGCTCCAAAATTTATAATGTAATAATTATTATGAGAACTAATGCAACTAAATGCCATACCCTGGATGTCTATACTTATGTGAGCAAAGTTACCATAGTGACTGAAAGTAGGTTAAGGAGCGGTATTCTGGGAAGAAGCTATGTTGGTAGAAACTTTGAGACTAGATTTGAATTGATGAAGAGCCTGCAACTCGTCAGTAGTAACAGGGACTGTATGAGTAGTAATGTCTCCAAGTGCAGTAACAGTAATTGTGAAGATAAAGGTATCTCCATGTGAGGTATCTTTAGATGCAGTAGTTTGATATACAAAATCATTACCGCAAGCACCACGACCTCCTCTCCCTCCATTACGGGCACCTTCCCGACCTCTTGATATCTTACTATGAAACTCAGGACAATAAGGTCTAATATGACTAGGTTGATGATAATGGTGACAAGTCTTGTCATGTATAAAGCCAGAGGAAGAAAAATGAACAGCTCGTGAAGATGATAATCCTTGAATAGGCTATGTTGAGCGGGCAGAACTACTAGCAGACAGTGCAGATTAAGAAGGAACTCCTAAAGTTGAGGACATTATTTGTAGTCATGTTTCTTCACTGGCAATAGAAGAAATAGTCTTATCCATAGTTGGCCATTCCTTGGCTACAAGTATCATAGCCCATCAGTATACAAACTCAGGGTTTAAGCCATAGAAAAAGTCAGCAATTCTTCGTATATCAACCCATTTCTAAACAGTCTCGGCATCTTCAAAACAAGCCAAAGACAGTGGATTAAAGAAATCTAGATTAGACCACAGTCTTTTAATCTCAGATACATACTCAATAATTGACATATTCTATTGCTTCAGATCTTTAAGCTCACATTATATCTTGTGAGCTTGCATGATATTCCTCTGTTGAGAATACATTATGGCCAAAGCAGTCCAGATTTCATATGTACTTATTAATTTTTTCACAGTCTTAGCCACCTGTGGAGTCATAAAGTCCAATAACCAAGCTGATAGCAAGGAATTATTATTCTTCCATCTTTTTGCATCAGGTCCCATCCCATCAAGCTTTTTTCACTTACCTGTAATAAGCCCTTCAAGATCTTTAGACTTTAAAATGAGACTGGAATGACGGGACCAACTCAAATAGTTTCCTAGTCTATCTAGTTAATATTGATAGTCTAGAGAGCAAAACTAGAATTCTCTTCTCCAGAATTATCCATGTCCCTCTGTATCAATCTATTTAAGAGGACCTCAAGGTCACTCAAGATCAGTGTAGTGGGATTCATCATATCAAAAATGGGCTCCAGAAATAATTGTGATAATTCAAAGTCAAAGAAAAAAACTCTTATTGCTGTTCAGATGCTATTCATGCAATACTTGAGATTCAACAAAAAATTATTTGGGATCAACCAATATTGATTGAATATATTTCATAGTACCATCTGAAGAGTCGTCTAATAGAACTCTAGGCTTGAAGTGGCTAATAGATTGTCCATGTGACATTCGAGCTTAATAGAGTAACTATGAAGTAGAACCCATGTAAGAACTTGTTGAAAATAGAGATTGATTGAATAGAAAGACTCCACCATGGGGCCTTCAACATCACCTACTTCAACATCAACAACCAAATCTAGGGTGCGAGTGTTGTGACCAGGAAGAGCGAGGGGTTCTGGAACCACTTGGTCATGGTAGAGGTTGAGATGCAGTGGCGGCATCTATGACGGTGTCGATGATGGTTGGTAGCAGCAGAAGATGATGATTATTGCAAGGAGGAGCAGCAGGGTATGCGGTGGGCGGCAGCAGAGAAAGGGATTTGGTTCGAATGATGGAAGGGATGAAGAAGAAAGGAGAAGATGATGAAGAAGAAGAGGAAAAAATGGAGCCGAGAGGGAAGGTTAGGGATTGGTGATGAAGAAGAAGAAAAAGATGAGAGAAAAGAGAAAAGTTGTGTTACCGTGTTGGAATAGGAATTGGAATCATCCCATACCTAAATGGGAGGGTATTCCATTGGTTTTATTGATAAAGAATCTGAAAATAAAAAAGGTTGCACTTGTATGATTCATATGAGATCCCTATAATCATGGGATCTATATTAGATTCCTACAAATCTAGGATCACGCCAGTACTTATTTTATTTATTTAAAATATTTAAAATATAAATACTAATGATATGTTTGAAATAAGGTTGATATTTTGTAACAAAAAAAATATTTTAATAAATTTAAAAGTCTATTTATCTAGTATCTTAATTCATTGAAATTCTTTCAAAGTTTATGATTAATTATGATTTGAAAATAAATTTGATAATATATATTAAAGTCAATATTTGTTCATTGATTAAAATTTTATTTTTGATCCTAAAATAACCAATATTGTTGGTTAGAGGAGTTTTTTTAACATGACTTATACTAGAAATGGTAGCTCTCCAAATATGGTAACCTCCAAGGCATGGTTTTAATATATTTTTTTAGTATAAAATTGCTTTATTGATTTCATAAATTAATACATTCTAGTTACACAAATTTTGATATTTTGAGATATATCAAGTTGTAGCATATATAGATTTCAATATTAATAAAAATATATATTTTAGTTGAAATGAGCAACATAACTAGTACTTAGGAAAAAAGAATGAAGTGATTTTTAAATAATTTGATGCATCGGTAGAAAAAAATAAAATATGGTAGTCGAAATAGTTAGGACAATGGTAGCTCATATAAATAAACATATAAAACAAAAAAAATAATAGTTGTTAATGCTAGGGAACCATGTATGCAATGGATATGCAAGAATTATAAAAAAACAAAGAACGTATTGTAGGTAGGAGACACATAAGTACAAAAAATACAAATACAAGAATATACGTTATTCAAAATCTCTTACTCCTATGTCCATGACCATACAAAATCATATATTAGGAAGTTTATAGGAGTAATACAAAAATAAAAGAAAAACCTTTTCCTTTCTTTTTTTATGGATACAATGCAGCCCTTTGGATGATGATTATACCTTCCTTGATAATGTTTCTAAGGATTCCATACCTTCTCTTTCTTGGAATCATCTATTTATATCTTGCTCTTTTGCTTCCAAACTGTAGATTTTCTTTGCACTCATATCAATGTCCCTTGTCATGAGATGGATCTCAAAGATTCAATGCACTAAATTAAGAATATCTCATTTCCCCCAAGGATTTGCAGCCGGCTATTTTTATATTTATTGTTGCCTTTGTTTGATGCTGCTAGTAAGAAAGGAATTCTCACATCTTGCTCAACCACTACTCCTCTACTTCTATTATTGCTTTTAAAATTTTATATTACCTCAATGTAGGTCTTGTTGTGGTAACCAACTACTCAACCTTGAGACATCTCTTGGACCACCAATTAAGGTGAAGCCAATTATCAGACAACTAAGGACCAACTATGCTATCGACTACATCACTGACTAAGTAGAAGACATGCAAGCAAGCTACCTTGCCAACCATCTCTGGTACCTGCACCGAGAAACCCCATGGTCAGGCCCGACTCATGTGTCCACCGTGTGCTCACTCCACCCAACTATGACCTGTGCTTAGTCAGGTACATTACGGAGTCAAACCCCCTCTCTCAGTCAGGCTCTCTTTTGGCCATGTCCTCCCTCGGCCAACTCCTCTCTTAGTCAGGCCCTTCCCTCGGCATCGGATAGGCCTTTTTGGCACCTAAGGCCAGTAACAATCGATCCCAGCTATTCTAGTTATTCCATGTGTCCCTACAGGATCATGACGGATAAGTTCATGGAGGGCAGTATCTCAATAGAATTAGATGTTAATAAATCACGTATTTATACATTTATTTTACGTATTTTAAGTAATTATTGGTGTTAACATCTTCTAAAAATCCTAATTTCATAATTAAACTAGACTTTCTTGCAAAATTAATTTAATTTTGAAAAATATGAGATTAGTGCATATTTATGAAAATTAGATATTGAACTAATTGATCAATTTGAGCACCAAGATGATTTCACACCTATTACATTTTTAATTAAAAATTTAATCGATATTTCTTCCTCTTTGGTAGGTATAATTAAATTGGTGGAACTCTAGAATTTTGGCAAGACTAATGATTAAAATACTTACCAATATGAAGAGCTCACTCTACCGATTCAGAGGAAGTATACCATACCCAAAATGGAGTTCAAACAGGCCCAAAAACCTAATTTAAAATCATTGGTCTATGGTGGTCCATAACTGGTCTACAAATGGTTCATGGGAATAGTGAGATGTGGTCTTTCATGTGTTGTTTGCTGAGAGGGGAAAGTTGATTTGTTTTGGATGCATTTAGTGCCCATGAGCAATTAATGCCTTTGGTGGATGGCTGGTATGCTTCTTCTATGAGGATCCAATGGCTGAAGTTGCAGCTGACTGGAATAAGGAAAGACAAGCATGATAACATGTGATGTGGCTGATTTGTGGCAATCTAGGTACTATTTTAAGCATCATCGGATAGCCATGCAAGCTCCTTAGAATGATGTTATAGCCAGAATTTGTCCTAACTTGCAGAAGATATCCACGAGTGATCCTTAGCATGATCTGTGATGATTTAAGGCAATCAAGCATGATTTATAGCAATCTAGCTTCGATTTGGATGATCCGAGTACAATTCAAACTCTAATTTGATGGTCTCTATTTATTTCAATATGATTTGGATAATCTGGCATGATCTCAAGATGATTTGAAATTCAAAAATTTCAGAAAAAATATTTTCACAATGAGCCTGCTTATTTCTTTACATTTAAAGGATCCCAGACTACAAAGAAGACAATTCTGGAGAGAGAGTACGGTACAGGATAGAGGACTTAGTTTTAGGTTATGGGTTCGTCTTTAAGAGTGAGATTTTTTAGAGGAGAGTTCTGTCCTTACACCATCTTCAAGCCTACTCCATCTCCAAGATCAAGATCTAAAAAGGAAGAAGCAGAGAAAGCTAGTTCACTCCGAGAAGTACGAAAGAAGAAGGGAATTCGTCGACCATTTTTTCAATGAGGTTGCGTCGATCTACTTCTAGTCTTTGTTACTATTTTTTTAATAACTTTTTTAGTTATTAAATTATCTTTTTTAATTTCTTGTAATAGGATCTACTTTTATTTAATGTAAAAAATTATTTTCATGTACTTTTAAATTTATGTTCTTCATTTTTATTGCAAGTAAATGCTAGGATCTAAATAGTAGATCCTGATACTGAGTTATTTATTTTTTACACTTTTAATTTCTATTTTTCTGGCTTCGATCTATTTATTTTCTTAAATCAAAAATTTCAAAACATCTAACATATTGCCTTCTCCGTGGATTCGACTCGACTTATTGCTTTCTATGCAAATTTAATTAATTAAAAGTCAGATTTTAAATTGATAATCAGCTGTCATAAGAGAAAAATACTAATACAAGGAGTCCCAGGAGATAAGATCTTAACAACCTATCAGAATCTATTACCTTTCAGAGGAGGCCACCCCTTTAGTAATACCTTGTTACTCCGTGTAACCATATAAATAAATAAGAGGGATCTCGAGAGATATTTTTTTATACCTCTATACTTGTGCTCATACAGTCATCACTGGACTTTCAACTCTGGTTACTATTACCCATCTCAATCCTCTCTTTTTGACTTGAGCATTGGAGTTTCCCTGCTAGAAATCCCAATTCATGGACTTTTTACAGGTCTCCATTCAAGATCTACCAAGAGTAACATCTAGTCTTGCTAGAGAAGACCGGAGGACTTCTCAACATCATTGTGACCAACCAAAAGATGACTTGGTAGTAATGGTTTTTCTCTATGTTTAGAAGGTGCTTTGAGATTTTGGCAAGATTTGGGAGATGATTAAAGGCATCACTGGTCCCTGCCTCCCCAATATGACCTGATCCTTCTAGTGTTTTGATTCATTTTCTACCATTGATATCATTGATGAATTTTTTATCGAAACTTGGCACCTACTAATTTGGTGTTCTATCTGGCATGCCTTGATTAAAGTTCTCTTCAGCATTTGCTATTTGTTTTCTTCTTTCAATCTCTTTTGTTATCTATGCTGCTCTTGGATGCGATTTCTCATGGGTTTTTGTTGCTATGTTCTTGCTATTAACATTTTTTAATTATCTTCCAACCTTGCATTTTTGTTTTTGCGTGCATTTCTTTTGCTTCTTTTCATTATTGATGTAGCTTCTTCTTCATAATAAAAATAACCTTCATTTCTTCAATTTTTTTATAAAAGAATTCTAATAAAATAAAAATCAAACAATCTGCTGCTATCTCATGGATTGCATTTGTAAATTAATTTCTCTTATTTATGGATGTTAAGTGAGGTAAACTAAAATTATGGAGTAAAATAAATTTATAATAAATACTTTATGCATATATTGTGTTGCCATCCTCACCGTCATGGCCTGCAGCTCTGATATAGCACCGGACCTCAGCCTTGTCTTTCAGAATATAGCGATTTTCGGTCCTGCAAGACAAAGTTAGTGACCCGGACTGGAGATTCCGGCGGGGGTACTTCGATAACCAAGTCAACGGACGGTAAAGAGGAACAGATCCCCCAAGGCAGATTCCTGTTCGGTCACCATGCATGGAGGAGAGTTTTCAGTAAAAGATAGAGTAGGAGTTGATGGAGAGGAGTGAGACTTGAGCTAGAATGGCTGTTCCCATCGGGACTCTCTTCGGGAGTCTTTCGGGAGGCCTTCGCGCCTTCTCGTCACTTGTCTCTCCTCCTCTGCCCTTTCTTGTACTTATCTTGTTCTCGCCCGCTGGGTCCTGCTTTTAGATCGTCGGTTCCCCCCTTCTTGCCTCGGTCTTTCCCCTCTTGGGGTGCTCGAGGGTCAACGGCATCTGTGGCCACACTCCCGAGGTTATTTCCCCTTATAGTAGGGAGTTACGTGGTGACCCTTGTTTTTCCGGCGGGTTATCACGGTTGGGGAAGTTTAGCAGGGCCTTGATCCGGAGGCAGTCGCCCTTGGGTCTGAGGTCCCTAACGTGGCCCTTCTCTTTGTGGATGGTGCAGGTGGCCGACTATAGGACTTGGTGCTTCGATTGGGGCACTTCTTCCCGAATGGTGCAAACGACGGTAGGTGTACATTTCTAGCTTTGGGGCGCCGCACTGGATGCACCATATTGTGCGTGCCAGCTTTGATTACAGACTTGGTCCTGACGACCTTTTTCCTTTCATGATGCTTCTAAGGAACGGGCTCGACTTCGGTCAAGATGGGCTCGACCCTCGGGGAGCCATGATGCAGAACAAAAGAGGTGATGTGATACGGAAGTAAATTAAGACTATTTTTTTTTTGTTGTTTTTTTAATATTTTCAGAAGTCGGCTTTGACTCAAAGAAAAGTTAAACTAAATTGAAAGAAACTATGTAATAATTGAAAGCACAATTTAAAGAAACTAGGTTATCAGAGTAGTTCAGAAGTAAAGGATCGCTGGGGGTTGAGAAACTCCCAGATCTAGGGTTTCGCTCTGAACTTTCAACAGGACAGAAGTAAAGAGAAGAGAAGGGTTACAGACCAGGCAATGATCTTCACAGAGTTTAGTGGAAGGACTCTCTTGAGCAGATTGTTGGATCCCCGGATTCAGATATCTTCGCAATGGATCCTCCAATACTGGTCCTTTGGCAGAGTTGGCTTCTCCTGATCTCAAGATCTAGGAAAGAAGAAGAACAATTTATGGAACCAGATACTCAGGGAAGGATTTACCAGATAGAAGAACTTGAGAGTTGATGTTGCTGAAGTCCTGATTCTCCTGGATGCTGATCTGGCTTTCTCTGGGATTTGCTCCGTATTCGAAGCAGCCGGACTGGACCTGGATGCTGGTGGTCGGCCACTACTTGGAGAGAGGGGCCGTGAGAGATGGGGTAGGCTAGGGTTTGGTGGAATGAAGAGGATGATGGGCGGCTAGGGTTTGGAAGTGAAGTGGCTAACCTAGGGTTTTGGGGTTGGAGATCTCACACCTCCTCAAGGTTCCTGGGGAACCCGGATTTACTCCCTCACAGAGCTCAACACCTGGATGCAAGTGCGGAAGAGAGAAACACAAAGTTTGCTCACACATAAATTGGATTCATTCATCAGTTGTTTTCAAAACTTACAAGAGGGGTTTATTTTATAGGACTTTACAAGAGGTCAGGGTTTTACATCTTCCCATGTGGGACTAATAGGATGGATCTTCAAATTAGGTTTGTAGAATCAATTCCTCCCCATATGGCTGGCCAAGAGGTTCCATAAATGTTGATTGAAAGCTTCAAATGGTAAGTAGGTGGCGCCTCCTAGCTTTGCTCTTCAAGAAATATTTTTTTCCTTCCATGGCTCAACTCTTTTGGACACCTCCTTTTCTTTCTCCCCAAGTCATGGCTCTTCCCAACTTTGCTTTGGGCTTTTTTGGCATGGATTGGGCGCCCCCTTGAAGTGCTCCCCAAGAAATGCTTCTTTCCTCCTTTAGCTTGGCCTTTTAAGGTACATATGGGGCGCCTCCTTGATTTTGGCTTCAAGAAAATTTCTTGCTCCCTTGGGTGTGGGGACCAAGACACTGGGATGGATTTGTGGCACCTCTTGGACTTGGCGTGTGGCTGGGAGTGTGGCTGGGAGTGTGGCGCCCACTTGCTTGGGCTTGGGAGAAAATGTGACATCTTGGAGAAGACCTAGACCACTACTAGGACTTGAACTGAGTCAACATGACTCAACAAAATTTAAATTGCAGGAAAATACAGACTCAACTAAAATTGAGTTGACCAAGTCAACCCTTATTACAAAACCAGAAAACCCTAATTCTTCGGGCAAGGTCAATCAGAGATCCAGATGGAGCCCTGAAGTCTTCTTCTGAGTCTGGTGCCCACACCAATTCTCCCGGGGTGGGAGGAACTCGACCCTGTCGAGTATGGATCAAGTTGGCTCTGGTATCTCTCCAAGAGGTCTGGGTCCAATTCTTGTAATTCTTCTCGAGAGATCCAAGAGTCATCAGAATCTGGCCTTCCTTGCCAGCGGACCAGGTATCTTTGGTATCCTCGATTACGAGTAGAGATAACCTGATCATCCAGGATCTTTTCAATCTGTTCTTTCCTCACAGGCCAGTTTGTTGGTGGACACACAGGGTTGGGTTCACTCTCAAGAGCAGGATTAGGCTCAAAAGGCTCACTGGGAATCACAGCTGGCTCTCTATACTCTACTAGGTCTGTAATGTTGAAAGTGGAGCTAATGCCTAGTTCTGAAGGCAACTCGAGCACATAGGCATTGGACCCTACTCTCTTCACCACTCTAAATGGTCTAGCTGCTCTAGCATGTAACTTTCTAACGATTCCAGGAGGAAACCGTTCAGGCCTTAACCTAATCATTACATAGTCTCTCTCAATAAAAGTTTTGACTCGTCTTTGAGAATCAGCCAACTTCTTATAAGTTTCATTACTTAAAGTTATTTTGGCATGAATTTCTTTATGCAAGTCCTTTATATGCTATGCAAGTGCATCAAGAGACTTGTGTGTGTGGGCTAATAGTGAAATCAGATCAAGTGGTGTGTGAGGATTGTATCCATGAACAATTTCAAAGGGACTCTAGCCTATAGACCTATTGATCAAAACATTGAATGCAATTTCAACCCTGGACAAAATACAAATCCCAATTCCTGGTGCTCTCAATCAAACCAAAATCTGAGTCAAAGCCTAGTAAAGGGTTAAGAAAAAAACTAAACTAGAATGACGACGCATTTCTAAAGAATGGACTTTATTCCAAAGGAACCCTAGGTCTAAACCTAACAAACTATGGCTCTCTAGGTTTGACCTTGGGTCGGAGGATGGCATGCAGAGCATGAAAACTTATCATGGGTGCCTAGTAGGTGCCATAAGGTCTTCCAGAAGTAGGTGGCAAACCTAATAGGTTCTGACACGTAGTTCACTCTAAAGACTTCGACAAAGTATACTTGGATGATGTAAGAAGCATTGGAAGTCCTAGAGAAAGGAAGGAAATATGAGGTGGAGTCTCGAATTACCTATTGACTAAAGGTGGTGACCAGAAGGTTTGAATGGTGATCTATGAGTGTCAACTGATCATCCTTATGAAAGGAAAAGTTTGCTACTCCCAGGAATGGATCAAGAGATGGTTCGGGAAGTAGCCTAGGACATGTGATTGCAACAGTTAAAGTTTGTTCTCTAAGCAAATAATGATCCATTTTCTCAAGAACTGGATTGAAGAATGATTCATGGAAGGGCCTATGGATGATGACCTCAAGACTTGAAACTTGACATATGGGTGCGGAAAGGTATACTCTATAGAAGGGTAGGTTAGTCATGCGAAGGAAGGGGTCTGGGGTCATAAGGAGGACTTCTACAGGACTGGGTGAATCAATCCGCTCAAGACAAGGATGTTCAACTGAGATTACGGAAGAGACCTTAGTGGTTGGGCATGAGACAAGGTCCAATTGTAAGAGGCTTGATTCAGTCATCCTAAGGAGAGGATCTACCATAGGGTGGGCAAACTTAAACTGTTCAGTGCAAAGATCTTCAATTGGTACTTGGAGAATGACTGTCATTAGAGGGTACGAACTGATAGCTCGGGCTAACACTATGAGTTCTTCCTGGGGGTATTTGACTAAAGGAACCTGATTCTCACAAATCTCTTGAATTTCTGAACTAGGTCCTACCACTTGGTTGCTCTCCAAGGTCTCCTCAGGTAAGGAACCAATAGTATCGATGTCACATTCTTCAAGTTCTTCCCCCTCATATTTATCAACTAGACTCAAGCCAGCATCATATACTTCATCGATGGCATCTTTAATGGGTTTTGGGTCAGTGGTAATCGGGTCAACTGATTCTGGGCTTGTCATACCTAACCTTTCTTCCTCATTGGTAGGCTTGGGTTCTCCCTCATTAATGTCATCCTTAGGATCCTTACCACTTAGCTGTGCACAAGCCAGTCCTATGCATGGGCACTGACTAGATTTATGGCCTCTTTCTCCACAAAACCAACATTCTTGCGATATAGGAACCTGGGTCACACTGGGTTTCAAGCTAGTAGAGACCTTACTTGGGCATGGGTGTAGATCTAAATAGTTTGATCTAGAAGACTTGGGTTGTTGAGTGACTGGTCTAGAATATTGTAAGGACCTCTCATAGACACGATCCATATTATAGATATCATGGTTAGGCTTCCTAAGGTTATGCTCGGGATCACGGTATAAGGTCCTCCTAGGCTCCTGGCATGGATGAGGTTGGGGCCTATTAAATTTTGAATCAGGGGTCCAATTTTGATGTCTACGTTTTTCAAGTACTTGGACTCGATCTCTAAACTGGGCAAAACCCTCATTCATATCCTGACTAAATTTGGTCATACTTTCGGTAAGAGTTCTAATCATGGCCTCTAAATCAGGTTGGGTTTGACCAGGTTGGGAGGGTACTCCATTCCGGGTGGACATGATGATGCAAGCAAGCACACAGAATGTGACTAGACTAAAGCGACTACTGGCTCACTAGACCTAGAGTCCAAACTAGATGCCCAATCAGAGTGGCAAGCTAGCCTGTAGTAACTCAGGACTCAGCCAGGCAGGTGTAAGGGGAGTGTTAGGTCCCTAACTACCAATCCTAGACACCAATCAGAGATTGGCCAGGTAGGCGGACCAGCACACAAGCCCTTCGGGATAGAATCCTTGAACCACCGTTCTAGACACTGAGTACAAAGTACACACAGAGTAACCAGACAAACTGACTCAACACTAGTCTAGACCCGACTTGTTGGTGTCCCTAGCCCACTAGGGCAAATTAAGTCTAATAAATTTTAAAATTAGATTTAGGATCGAATGAATGGGTGGTGGTTTTAGGCTAAGGAGAGGTTATCAACTCCTCCCCTTATCTTAGATGCTCAATTGCCCTTAAGATGAATTAGGAGATGATCACTCAAAAAATTGAATTGCAGAAACACAGAAACAGAGTTGCTGTAATTTAACTCTCAGAAATTCCACAGAAACCAATAAATTACAGTAAAATTATTTAAAATATTTTTAATTATACTGGTTCTAGAAAAATAAAAATCATGCAATTTAGAGTTACCTGCAATGAGAAACAATTCCTGCAACAGGATAGTTACAGACTGAAAACAGAATGCTTCCCCCGTTTACAATTCCTGCTATGAAGTTGTAACCCAGCGGATCCCTTACACGCCCTAGGAACACCCCGTGGAATGGGAAGAGGAGGTTTGCACCTCACTTTGTTCCTAGGACCGGACATCCTGGGGAGTCTACTTCGAGCAGACAAAGTAAAAAAGAGAGACACTCAAAACATGCAAGCAAGTCAGAAACCCTAGACAGGGCTCTGATACCAAAAATGAGGCAGAACAAAAGAGGTGATGTGATGCGGAAGTAAATTAAGACTAATTTTTTTTATTATTATTTTTTAATATTTTCAGAAGTCGGCTTTGACTCAAAGGAAAGTTAAACTAAACTGAAAGAAACTATGTAATAATTGAAAGCACAATTTAAAGAAACTAGGTTATCAGAGTAGTTCAGAAGTAAAGGATTGCTGGGGGTTGAGAAACTCCCAGACCTAGGGTTTCGCTCTGAACTTTCAACAGGACAGAAGTAAAGAGAAGAGAAGGGTTACAGACCAGGCAATGATCTTCACAGAGTTTAGTGGAAGGACTCTCTTGAGCAGATTGTTGGATCCCCAGATTCAGATATCTTCGCAATGGATCCTCCAATACTGGTCCTTTGGCAGAGTTGGCTTCTCCTGAACTCAAGATCTGGGAAAGAAGAAGAACAATTTATGGAACCAGATACTCAGGGAAGGATTTACCAGATAGAAGAACTTGAGAGTTGATGTTGCTGAAGTCCTGATTCTCCTGGATGCTGATCTGGCTTCCTCTGGGATTTGCTCCGTATTCGAAGCAGCCGGACTGGACCTGGATGCTGGTGGTCGGCCACTACTTGGAGAGAGGGGCCGTGAGAGATGGGATAGGCTAGGGTTTGGTGGAATGAAGAGGATGATGGGCGGCTAGGGTTTGGAAGTGAAGTGGCTAACCTAGGGTTTTGGGGTTGGAGATCTCACACCTCCTCAAGGTTCCTGGGGAACCCGAATTTACTCTCTCACAGAGCTCAACACCTGGATGCAAGTGCGGAAGAGAGAAACACAAATTTTGCTCACACATAAATTGGATTCATTCATCAGTTGTTTTCAAAACTTACAAGATGGGTTTATTTTATAAGACTTTACAAGAGGTCAGGGTTTTACATCTTCCCATGTGGGACTAATAGGATGGATCTTCAAATTAGGTTTGTAGAATCAATTCCTCCCCATATGGCCGGCCAAGAGGTTCCATAAATGTTGATTGAAAGCTTCAAATGGTAAGTAGGTGGCGCCTCCTAGCTTTGCTCATCAAGAAATATTTTTTTCCTTCCATGGCTCAACTCTTTTGGACATCTCCTTTTCTTTCTCCTCAAGTCATGGCTCTTCCCAACTTTGCTTTGGGCTTTTTTGGCATGGATTGGGCGCCCCCTTGAAGTGCTCCCCAAGAAATGCTTCTTTCCTCCTTTAGCTTGGCCTTTTAAGGTACATATGGGGCGCCTCCTTGATTTTGGCTTCAAGAAAATTTCTTGCTCCCTTGGGTGTGGGGACCAAGACACTGGGATGGATTTGTGGCACCTCCTGGACTTGGCGTGTGGCCGGGAGTGTGGCTGGGAGTGTGGCGCCCACTTGCTTGGGCTTGGAAGAAAATGTGACACCCTGGAGAAGACCCAGACCACTACTAGGACTTGAACTGAGTCAACATGACTCAACAAAATTTAAATTACAGGGAAATACAGACTCAACTAAAATTGAGTTGACCAAGTCAACCCTTATTACAAAACCAGAAAACCCTAATTCTTCGGGCAAGGTCAATCAGAGATCCATATGGAGCCCTGAAGTCTTCTTCTGAGTCTGGTGCCCGCACCAAGCCACCTGGTGAAGGAGCCGGAGGGAGCTTGACTTTTGCTGAGATGGGCTCGACCCTTGGGGAGCCACCTGGCGAAGGAGCTGGAGGAAGCTCGACTTTGGCCAAGGTGGGCTCGACCTTTGGGGAGCCACCTGGTGAAATAGATAGAGGGAGCTCCACTTCAGTCGAGGTTAGCTCGACCCTTGGGGAGCCACCTGGCGAAGGAGCTGGAGGGAGCTCGACTTTGGCCGGGATGGGCTCGACACTTGGAGAGCCACCTGGCGAAGGAGCTGAAGGGAGCTCGACTTCGATCGAGGTGGGCTTGACCCTTGGGGAGCCACCTGGTGAAGGAGCTAGAGGGAGCTCGACTTCAGCTGAGGTGGGCTCGACTCTTGGGGAGCCACTTGGCGAAGGAGCTGGAGGGAGCTTAACTTCGACCGAGGTGGGCTCGACCCTTGGGGAGCCACCTGACGAAGGAGCTGGAGGGAGCTCCACTTTAGCCAAGGTGGGCTTGACACTTGGGGAGCCACCTGGCGAAGGAGCTGGAAGGAGCTTGACTTCGGCCGAGGTGGGCTCGATGCTTGAGGTGTCACCTGGTGAAGGAGCTCAACTTCGGCCAAGGTAGGCTCGATGCTTGGGGAGCCACCTAGCGAAGGAGCTGGAGGGAGCTCGACTTTGATCGAGGTGGGCTCGACCCTTGGGGAGCCACCTAATGAAGGAGCTGGGAAAGAAATCTGACGTGGTGACATCTGCTCGCCTCGCTGCCTGCCGAATCTGAGGTGTGCTTCATGTCAGTGGTCTTGCCATATCATTTGCCTCCCACTCTCGAGTCCTATCAAAACGTTACGACTGGGTCGAGGGAGTTAATACGGATCTGACATGGAAGGATGAAAAATCTGGTGTCATAATTGCCGCGATCTCCACTACTCCGTAGGTCGTGTTTCAAGATCCAATGTGGGGGCACCACATCCGCGAGTCCGAGGAACCATAATTGATGGTACCAGACCCGAGGCAGTTTTTAGTGCACCGAAGCATCGCCACCGGTTGTCCCCCACATGTGGCACTCATCTGATGGAGGAGATGCAAAGAGCCATACGGTCGCTATCCATC
The DNA here is from genome assembly GCA_021397845.1 of Areca catechu. Lineage (NCBI taxonomy): Eukaryota > Viridiplantae > Streptophyta > Magnoliopsida > Arecales > Arecaceae > Areca > Areca catechu. The sequence goes on from CM038045.1 coordinate 30,625,984, forward strand.
GATTTTGAAAGGAGAGTGGACTTTTTCTAAACCTGCTCTTTCAAACTTCTCGCGCTCGCCGGCGGTTCATAGTTTTCTTCTTCCTTCACTAGCTTCCCCCTTCAAGATAAATAGGTGAGTCACTCATCCTTCCTCCCTTTTTATTCTTCTTCCTCCTGGTTGGCAGTGTCCAAGTCTTTTCGAAACCCTGTCTTAGGTCTTCCATCCTCTTTGCCTTCATCCCTTCTCTTCTGAATGGCTCCTTCGGGCCGATTCCTTCGATCCTCCAGTAATCCTAATGAAGTAGGCCCCTCCCAGCTGAGAACTCCATCCTCCAATGAGGAGGTCAAAGTTACCCTCAAAGTTCAGAGGTGCCTGCATCCCACTGGGATTGTCATAGGAAATCCTAGGGCTCCCCCTGCTTCCTCTGTTCCTGTTGTCGCTCCTCCAGTGATAGCAGCTTCGACTGGTCCCTTCGGCAACATTTCAACGATGATCGAAGAGAACCTTTCTGTGATCCGGGAGACATACGGGATCTCAAATTTCATCTGGCTCTTGCTCCCGGGGCCAAGGGAGCGGGCCGTTTCAAGCAGTCTGGGTCAGATCGCTTTTTATGAAGAGTTCCTCATCGGGAGCCTTTGTCTTCCTCTTCACCCTTTCTTTCTTCTTTCCTTAGTAATTTCCATCTCGTGCCGGCCCAGTTGGCCTCTAATGCCATCAGGGTCATCGTTGCCTTCATTGTCTTCTGTCACTTCCATGGGTTTGTCATCTATTTCTCCTTGTTTAGGACCCTCTTCATCTAGAGGCTCCACCCCATCGATGACGGGTGGTGGTTTCTTTCTCCCCAACCCAAGTGCCTTAGGTTCGACCTCCCTACTTCTATCAAGAGATGGAAGAATCAATATTTCTTCATTTCGGTCGAGCGTGTTGATTGGGTCTGGAGTGATCCGAACCGGGCCCCGAACTATAACTCCCAAGTGGAGTCCGTTGACCGGGAGGTCTTCACCCAATTGATCAGTGACCAGCTTCCTTCCCTTGAAGTTCTGCTATCGGAGCAGAACTTGTTTAAGGCCGGGATCAGCCCGATCCGTGAGCTTGGTAGGTTTTCATCGGACGTGCCTTTCTCTCTTTTTTTCTTTCTTTTTTCTTTGACTTGGGGCTGACCATCTTTCCTCTTTTTTTGTAAGGATGAAGTACTCAGTAGAGAATCTGATGGAATCTGCCCACAAAAGGAGCTCATCGGCCGGGGCTAGGGAGACTATGCCGAAGAGAGCCTGGGTGGAGACCGACCGGGGTCCAGGTCCATTCTGTCTTCGGAAACGAGGATGGTTGATCCAACACCCTGGCCTCCACAGCAGTGAGCCCCCTCATAAGAAGTTGTTGAGGTCGAGAGGGGGAGGAGAGACGAGCGGCTCGCCCTGCCACCTGTGTCGCTGGCCATGGCGGTGAGCCTTTCGACGGCGGTCGAGGTGCCTCCACCGGCCTCACCGTCAAGCATCAGGGAGGCTTCGGCACCATCATCCTCTGAACCTCGACAGGCACCGACGAGGGTCTTGATGAATGCCTCGATGATCCGGGATCCCGCCCTGGCAGAGAGAATGATGGAGTATGCCGTTAGCCCTGGGACCACCGCTCGAGGTGAGGCAGGGACTATTCGACGGCCATACAGGGCATAATCCCTTAACTCTTCTCGGTAAGTGCCTCGCTTGTTTAATATCCTTGTCGAGTCATTGGGACTAACTTCTTCATTTTGTTGCAAATTGGAACCAATGTATTGCTCCTTCGAGACTTTTGCACCAAATGGAGAAGAGGGAGGTCGAGAAGGAGAAGCGGCTGGGCAACCTCACGGCTGACGTAAAGACCTGGATGGAGAAAGGGCAGGAGATGAAGGAAACTAATAAATTCCTTCATCGAGATCTATCCCAAATCGAGGGGTGCATCAAGGAACTTAAGGCAACCTTGGCTGAGGAGAGGGCACGGATGAGGCACCGTGAGGAGGAGTCCGTGGAAGAGATATCTTGCCTGCAGGGGTGATCCTAGACTCTCGAGGTCCAGGTTGACGAGGTCCTTGCCGAGTTGGCAGTGGCTAATGACAAGGCAAAAGGGACCTTGGCATTAATGGAGGCTACCAAGAAGGAGGCCCTCGAAGCCGTACCTAAGTTCTGGGAGTCACAAGAGTTCGAGGATGAGGTCCACGAGGTGGTCGTGGACTCATTCATCAAGGGATTTGAAGCCTACCAAGAGAAGGTGGCTTTGATCTTCCTGGAGCTTGACCAGAAGGGCATCGTCATTGGCGGTGCCGAGGAGCAATCTGGAGAGGTGGGGGCTCCCTCGAAGGCGATGGAGGCAGTGACCACTGAGCAGCCAGCAAAGCAGATGGCCGCGCCGGCTGATGCCCCAGGGGTCAATGATGTACTGGCGCACCGGCCTGGGAAGGAGCCAGCGATATAATGACCTTCAGGGTCCTTCTACCCTCAGACTTTTGTAATAAGATTTTTAACTTTGTTTTTTGTTTTGGGATCAGTCGGCCTGTCGGGGATCCTCTCAAGTTGTAAAATCCTTTGAATGCAATGAAGTATTTCCCCTTCATACTCTTCTTACAAGTGGAGTCTTTTCCGTCTTCTATTGTGCTTCATGCACCCTTTTGCAATTTCACAAACTTAGATTTGTTCGACTCCAAATTTCGGTCTTCCCTAGGAGGCCTTAGTCATGGTAGATGACTTAGAAGAGATCTGGAAGTTCCTTAAGGGATCATCTGTGCTGGACTAAGGCATCTGCTGAAGTACTCTAGGAGCTCGTAGGACTCTAGTGGCCTGCCCGGGGTTGGCAGCCTGTTTAGTGGTCCTTCCATCCACATCGGGAGATGAGCTGTGACTTCGGTAGGGAGCATGATCTCGCTAGGGAGCTTAACTTTAGTTGTTGGTTTGAACGTAGATTTTTAGAAGCTCCCTGGTTCGAGGGGCCGAACTGCAGGCCCAGGGCTGTGAGTATGGCCGTAGGTGCGGGACTTCTGGAGTTTCCCATCTTGAGGTGCTGGGCTTCAGGAGTTTCCAGTCTTGAGGTGCCGGGCTTCATGAGTTTAGGGTCTTGTGGTGCCAGGCTTCATAAGTTTCCGGTCTTGAGGTGCCAAGCTTCATGAGTTTCCGGTCTTGAGGTGCCGAGCTTCATGAGTTTCTGGTCTTGACTTCACCGAACTAGGTTCAAGCAACTTGTTTGCGGGACTTCTAGATCTCCCATCTTCTGTCGCTAGACCTGGGGTCGGGTGAAAGTATTCCTGTGAGATAAGGGCAATCGTTGTGCAAAAAGGAATTTATTATTGATGAGAGGAAGCCTTACATCATTGGTAGTACATCCTCAAGTTGCTGGCATTCCAAGTTCGAGGGAATCGGGCCCCATCGAGTTCGACGAGGTAGTAGGCCCCAGGAGGAAGGGCCTCGACTACTCTATAGAGGCCTTCCTAGTTCGGAGAGAGTTTACCGCATTCTCGAGGCTAGGAGGCTTCTGCCCGTCATAGTACTAGATCGTCAGGGCAGAAGATCTTTGGCTTCATCCTGGAGTTGTAATACCGGGCCACCCATTGTCGATAGGCTGCCATCTAGAGTTGAGCCTTATCCCTTGTTTCTTCAAGGAGGTCCAGGTTGAGTAGGAGCTGAGCTGAGTTCTTGGCCTCATCATATTGTTCCACTCGCAAGGTGGGTAGACTTAGCTCCACCGGGATCATGGCTTCCGTGCCGAAGACGAGGTTAAAAGGCATCTCAATGTGGCCATCCTGGGCATGGTGTGGTATGCCCATAGGATACTGGGGAGTTCTTCGGTCCATCTATCTTTGGCCTAATCAAGTCTGATCCGGAGTCCTTGAAGGATGGTCCGGTTGATCACCTCGTCCTCTCCATTGGACTGAGGGTGTGCCATCGAGGTGAATCGATGGCAGATGTTGAGGCCATCGCAGAATTCCTCGAACTCCTGATTGTCGAATTGCCATCCGTTATTAGTGATGATTGTATGAGGGAGTCCGAAGTGGCATACAATTGATTTCCAAAAGAACTTGCTGACATTGGCCTTCGTGATCCATGTTAGAGGTTCGGCCTCGACCCACTTAGTGAAGTAGTCGATGGCGACTATCAGGAACTTGCATTGCCTAGGCACGGGAGGAAAAGGATCGAGGATGTCCATGCCTTACTGGGCGAATGGCCAGGGAGCAGAGAGCTAGGAGAGTGGTGCAGCCAGCTGACGTTGCACACTGGCATGGCGTTGGCAGTGGTCACACTTCTTTACGAAGTCGGCTGCATCCTCCTTCATGGTTTTTTAGTAGTACCTTTATCGAAGGGCCTTGTATGCCAATGTTTTGCCCTCCATGTGATTTCCGAAGAGGCCCTCATGTATATCTTGGAGTATGAAAGCCGCCTCTGAGAGTCTCAGGCACTTCAGGATTGGGTAAGAGTATGACCTTTGATAGAGTTGCCCGTCCATCAGCACGAAGTGTGTGGCCTTCCTCTTGATTATACCAGCCTCTATACAACCTTCGGGCAAAGTTCCATCGGCAATGTATTTGATATACTTATCCATCCAACTGGGCTACGGAGTGACTTGCTGGACCTCCCTGGATGCCTCGTAGCTTAGGGCCTGGAGATGCTCGATATGGGCACGCCCCAATGACGAGTTCGGTAGGGTCGCCATCCTGGAGAGGGCATCGGTGCAAGCATTCTTCCTATATGGAATGTGGGAGATACTGAAGCGTCTGAAGCCTACTGCACTTGTATGTACCAGCTCCAGGTACTTCAATATTTGAGGGTCCCGAGCCTCAAATTTCTTCGAGACCTGCCTGGCCACCAATTATGAGTCGGTGAAAACTTTCAGGTTGGGTATGCCCAGCTCATGAGAGACTCTCAGCCCCACGAGGAGCACCTCGTATTTTGCCTGGTTGTTGGTGGCCGTGAACTGGAAACGGAGCGCGCACTCAGCGATGACTACCTCACTGTTGGCGAGAATGAGTTTGGCTCCACTACCATCGGCATTTGATGCTCTATCCACATGCAGGATCTAGATATCACCCTCCGGTTCAGGTCATGTCTGTTGCTTCTGGGAGATTTCCTTCGACTTCTCACTTAGGCCTGCACACTCGACCAGGAAGTTAGCCAATACCTTCATGGATAACCTTGGCCTATAGGTAATGTCGAATTCGCTAAGCTTTAGCACCCACTTCGCCAGGCATCCGGATGTATCGGGGCGGCTAAGTATGGCCTTCAGTGGTTGGTCTGTCAAGATCATGATCGGGTATGCTTAGAAATAGGGCCTGAAACATTTGGCAGACATGATAAGCACAAAAATTAACTTCTCGGAGTGAGAGTACCTGACCTCAGCATCGCGGAGAAGCTTGCTAGTATAATATACTAGCCTCTGGACTCCGTCCTTGTCCGTGCAGACCAAGACCGAGCTGAAAGCTCCCGGGATGACCACCATGTACAGGAGGAGCTCTTTTCCCTCTTCCGCCCGGGAGAGCAGTGGTGGTGATGCCAGGGTTTTCTTCAGCTCCTCGAAAGCTTCTCGACACTCTTTTGTCCAGGTGAAGTCATGAATCTTATGCAGTGCCTTAAGAAAGGGTTAGCAGCGATCAGCAGATTGCAAGATGAAACGGCTCAGGGCCACTATGCGGCCGGTGAGTCGCTAGACCTGCTTCTTGGAGGTGAGATGCTCCATATCAAGGATTGCTCGGACCTTTTTTGGGTTGGCCTCGATCCCTCTCTGAGTGACCATGAAGCCAAGGAACTTCCTGACCGTCATGCCAAAAGCACACTTTGCCGGGTTCAACTTCATTTGGTGCAGGTGAAGGTTGCGAAAGGTCTCCGCCAGGTCATCCATGTGGTTCGAGGTCAGCCTGCTCATGAAGAGCATATCGTCCACGTCAACTTGCATGTTGAGGCTGATCTGATCTTTAATGACCTTATTGACTAGCTACTAGTACATGGCCCCAGTATTCTTCAGGCCGAAAGGCATCATCCTATAACAGTATCTCCTGCGGTCCATGTTGAAAGCAATGTGCTCCTCATCCTCCGAATGCATTCAGATATGGTTGTACTTAGAGAACGCATCCATGAACGAGAGTAAGCAGTGTCCTAAGGTGGCATCCACGAGTTGGTCAATCTTTGGAAGTGGAAAGCTGTCCTTCTGGTAAGCACGATTGAGGTCGATGTAGTCCACACAGATCCTTCACTTCCCGTTGCTCTTCTTAAACATGACCACGTTTGCTAGCCAGCTGGGGTATTGTACTTCATGAACAAATCTAGCTACGAGGAGCTTCTCCACTTCATCATTGATCACCTTCTGCCATTCTGAGGCAAAGCTTCTCTTCTTCTACCAAACTAGATGGTACTTTGGGTCAACATTCAGCTTGTGGATGATGATGTCAAGGAAAATTCAGGGCTTCAGGGTTTCTAAATTTTTTCTCCTAGAGTCTTCACATCTTCAAGCTGGGTTGGACTTGGGCTATACTTCCATATCTTCAATTTGGTTGGACTTGGTCTTCACTTGTATGATGTGGTCTTGAGTCTTCAGTATGGTTGGACAGGACTCAAAAAAAATAAAATTAGCTCGACATGAGCTGACTAACACTGGACTGGACTAGCTCAACATGAGCTGACTAATACAAGACTCAAATAAAGACAACTTAGCTGGACTAAGCTTTATTACAATGGACTTGAATGTCATTAAGTGATCCACAGAGGGTTGAGAAGCCTCTGTCTTATTCTGGTGCCTCTGGTGTCCGCACCAATTCTCTCGGGATGGGAGGAACTCGATCCTGTCGAGTGAAGATCAGACTGGCTCACATATCTCTCGAGAAGGTCTCGGTTGAGGTGTTGCAAGTCCTTTCGAGAAATCCATGAATCATCTGACTCTGGCCATCCTTGCCATCGGACCAGGTTGCGTTGATAGTCGCAGCCCCAGGTCGTAATGGCTTGATCATCCACGATACGCTTGATCCGTTCTCCACTCTCAGGCCAATTAATTGGTGGATACTCTGGGTAAGGATCACTCTCAACAGAAGGGATAGGTCCAAAAGCCTCACTGGGTATCATTGCTAGTTTCCTGTACTCAACCAGGTCTGTAATATTGAAGGTAGAACTAATGCCAATATCCGAAGGCAAGTCTAACACATAGGCATTTGATCCAACCTTCTTTAACACTTTAAAAGGTCCGGCTCCACGAGCATGAAGCTTTTTAATGGTCCCAGATGGGAATTGCTCAGGCTTAAGCCTAATCATGACAGAATTCTCTACATCAAATTCCTTGATCCTTCTTCGAAAATTAACCAATTTTTTATAAGTTTCATTGCTTAGGTTTATCTTTTGGCTAATGTCCTTGTGCAAGTCTCTAATATGCCATGCAAATGACTCTGCAGACTCTGAGACTCGTGTGTAAATAGGTAAAAGAATCAGATCAATGGGGCGATTAGGCTTGTACCCATGGACTATCTCAAAAGGACTCTTACCCATTGTCCTATTTACTGAACTGTTGTAGGCAAACTCTACTCTAGGCAATAATAGATCCCAAGTTCCAACATGTTCACCTACTAGGTATCTAAGGAGATTTCCTAAACTATGGTTCACCACTTCAGTTTGGCCATCTGTTTGAGGGTGGTAGGCTGTAGAAAACTTAAGCTTGGTCCCAAACAGGTGCCATAAAGTCTTCCAAAAATAACTGGTGAACCTAACATCCCTATCAGATATGATGGTCTTGGGTAGGCCATGGAGTTTAACCACATGATCTAAAAAAAGCTTGGCTACTCTAGACGCATCAAAGGTCTGGAAACAGGGGATGAAGTGAGCCATCTTAGAGAACCTATCGACCACTACAAAGATATAATCATGTCTCTTCTGGGTCTTAGGTAATCCTAACACGAAGTTCATACTTAGGTCCTGCCAAGGACGATCAGGCACTGGTAAAGGTGTGTAAAGACCAGTGTTTTGCTTCTACTGTTTTGCAACAGCACAAGTTCTATATCTGGCTACAATCTGTGCAACATGCCTTTTCAATCTGGCCAAAAGAACTGGTCCTCTATTGCTAAGATTGTATTATTTCTACCAAAGTGACCAGCTAAACCTCCAGCATGGGTCTCCCAAATTAGAAATTCTCTAAGGAAAGTTTTGGGTATACAGAATCGATTGTTCTGGAAAACGTAGCCATCCTAAATGGTATACTCACTATGGGTACTGGATGGTCCTATCCTGAGGATCTGGTAAATGTCTCCAAAGTTTGGGCAGGTTTCATATTCTTCCTTTAACCTATCAAACCCTATGACTTGGGTGCTAACTGATCCTAACAGCAAAGACCTACGGCTCAGGGCATCTGCTACCTTATTTTCAGTACCAACACGGTGCTTCAGGATAAATGTGTAGGCCTGAATGTACTCGATCCATTTACCATGTCGTGGGTTAAGTTTCTTTTAGGAGTTTAGGAATCGGAGTGCCTCATGGTCAGAAAATAAGATAAACTCCTGCGGTAGTAAGTAATGTCTCCAATATCTAAGAGCCTGGACTACCGCATAAAATTTCTTATCATAGGTAGAGTACTTAAGTTTAGCCTCATTCAGCTTTTCACTGAAGAAGGCTACAAGGTGATTCTCTTGACTTAATACCCCACCTATTCCTACTCCCGAGGCGTCGCAAGCGACCTCAAACACCTTAGTGAAGTTAGGTAATCTAAGGATGGGTGCATGGGTCATCTTATCCTTAAGCTCTAGGAAGGCCTTATTAGCTGCTTTGGTCCACTCAAATGTACCATTCCTAATGCAATCAGTGATAGGTGCGACGATTGTACTAAAACCCCTAATAAATCTCCTATAAATGGTTGCTAGGCCATGAAAACTACGCATATCGTGGATACTAGTGGGTGTAGGCCACTCAACAATTGCCCTAACCTTTTCAGGATCTGTAGAAACTCCCTCAGGGGTGACAACAAAACCTAGAAAGATAACCCTATATGTCATGAACTCACATTTCTTAAAATTGGCATAGAAGCTATTCTCCTTAAGGGTCTGGCATACTAGTCTCAGATGACTAAGGTGGTCCTTCTTAGTCCTGCAATAAATCAAGATATCATTAAAGTAGACCACAACGAATTTTTTGGCAAACTCTTTTAGGACCTGGGTCATAATCCTCATAAAAGTACTTGATGCATTGGAAAGTCCGAAAGGCATTACAACCCACTCAAACAGGCCATCCTTATTCTTGAATGCAGTTTTTTACTCATCCCCAGGTCTAATCCTAACCTGATGATAGCCGCTCTTAAGGTCTATCTTTGAGAAAACTTTGGCTCCGGCCATCATGTCTAACATATCATCCAATCGGGGGATGGAAACCTATACTTCACAGTTATCTTGTTGATAGCTCTACTATCTACACACATCCTCCAGGTACCATCTTTCTTAGGGGCCAGTAGAGCAAGGATGCACATGGATTCAAGCTCTCCCTAATGAAACCCTTCCTAAGTAACTCTCTCACTTGTTTCGGTAATTCCTGATGCTCACTGGGGTTCATCCTATAGTGAAGAAGGTTTGGTAAAGTGGCTCCTGGGACTAAGTCTATTGCGTGTTGGATGTCTCTAAGGGGTGGTAATTGATCAGGTAAATCCTTAGGGAAGACATCCTCAAATTCTTTTAGAGCCTCAACAATTTCTTTAAGGTGTTCCTTTTGGGTCGGCTCATGTATTTCCTTGGAGGTCAAGATCCAAATAGGGTTACCCTCAGCAATCTCCTTTTCTAACTCCCTAGCCTTAATCAGGTTAACTCTAGATTTCTTGTCCTTAAGGCTACTAGAACCCCTCTTAAGTGGGTCTCTAGGGGGAGCTGGGTGGATAACAAACTTATTCCCATGGTAGCTAAAAGCACGAACATTGGTTCGACCATACAAGGTTGCATCATGATCAAAAAGCCAAGGTCAACCTAGAATGATACTACTCACTTCCATAGGGATGACATCACACCAAATCTTTTCCTCATAGGTTTGCAATCTAATTAAGATTTGGCACCTAGCTTGAATCTGGATGGAGGTGGAATCCATCCAAGAAACTTTGTAAGGGCTAGGATGGGGAACTGTAGTCAATCCTAAAGATTTAATTGTGTTGGCAGAGACGGCATTGACATAACTCCCACTATCTATGATGATCTTAAGAACCTTACCCCCTACCTTAACAAAAGTCTGTAGGATACTAGTCCTACGCCAATCTTCCTTAACTGGGGTTTGGGTTAAGATGCACCTAACCTCTCCTAATTGGTTCTCAGACTCAGGTTCCTCCTCCTCACCTTCATACTCATCTATTAACTGATCATCAACCTCATAAATTTCTCCCTCAGGTTTGACTACGGGTTCAGGCTCTTCTTCCTCCAGTTCACCTAGGTGGAGGGCACTAACTAGGCATTTGCTCATAAAGTGGCTTGGTTTCTTGCATTTATAACAGGTCTTCTAGGGGTTGTTACTTCTTATGGACCTCTACAGATTTATCTCGATCATCCCTATGGGTCAAAGGAGTACTAGGCTAAGGTCGACTCGGGCCTGGCTGACTAGGACTGGGTCGATTCGGACTAGGTCGGCTCGGCATGGGTCGGCTCTGGTGGGACTGGCTAGCTCCTGGATACTGACTAGGGTATCTAGGGGGCTCAGGTCTACGGTAAACGGGCCCTCTCTGGAAATGCTCATGATCCCTAGCAATCTGATAAGCATGGTCCAGGTCTCTAACCTCTCTTATATAGAGCTCCTTCTTAATATCATCTCTCAGTCCAGCCTTAAACCTAGATAAGACAACATCCTCAGACTCCCTCAAATCACATCGCACGGAATACTCATCAAATTTCGTGATGTACTCATCTATACTCTTGTTACCCTGATTAAATCGTTGCCACTGATCCAGTAAACCACTACGATATGAAGGTGGAACGTATCTTGACCTAAGCTTACCCTTCATGGCCCACCAGGTGACTATAGGATCATGCCCTCCTAGTCTAAGGGTTTTCTCAACACTAGCCCAATGTAACCTTGCTTCCCGAAACAACTTAAGCTTAGAAAACCTAAACTTACTCTCCTCCGTCATATCATACCACTCAAAATATTGATCTATCTCTCCCTCCCAATCTATATAGGCCTTAGGATCAAGACAACCATCAAAAGTGGGGGCATCAAGCTTAATATGTCTATAGGATCTGTCTTCCTGATCTACAACCTCCTGATTGGGTCTTCTAGGATGAACCTCAGGGATTGGGTCAGGATGATGGGCTCTCCTAGCTTCAGCCTCAAGGTATGGATCAGAGTTTGGGATCCTCCTAGGTTCAGTATTATAGTATGGGTCAGGATGATGGGCTCTCCTAGGTTCAACCTCATGGTATGGATCAAGATTTGGGGTCCTCCTAGGGTCAGGATCATAATAAGGGTCATGGAAAGGGGTTCTCCTAGGCTGGGGAGGTGACTCAAGTTCTGGCTCAGACTGGGTCCTACGTGTCTCCACTAGGGTTCCTAGTCGGGCATCTAATTACTCAAGCCTATGGGTCAACTAGGTATTTGCTTGCTCAAGCCTATGGGTCAACTGGGCATTTGCTTGCTCAAGCCTATGGATCAACTGGGCATCTGATTTATCAAGCCTAAGATTGATGGTTTGGGTTAACCTTTCTCTAAGGGCATCAATTTTATCATCAAGATGATCCATGGGTTCAGCCATTTGTGAAGGTGGTGGATGATATGAAATCCTTGATCTAGTGCTCATGCAAAACTCGATCAAACCGACTACAGCTGACTAGACCTAGAATCCAAAACTAAGTGCTCAATTAGGGTGGCAAACTAGCCTATAGTAAACCTGTACTCAGCCAGGCAGGTGTAAAGGGAGTGTTAGGTCCCTGATTGCCAATCCTAGACACTAATCAGAGATTGGCTAGGTAGGCGGACCAGCACACAAGTCCTTCAGAATTGAATCCCTAAACCATCGTTCTAGACACCAAGCACAAGGCACACACAGGTTAGCTTGACATAGTGATCTGACACTTAGCCCGGACCCGACCAGTTGGTGTCTCTAGCCCACTAGGGCAAATTAAGTCTAATAAATTTTAAGTTAGGATTGGGACCGAATGCAGGGGATGTGGTTTTGGGCTAAGGAGAGGTTATCAACACTTTTCCTTATCTGGTATAGCAAGAGTGCCCTTAAAGGTTGATTATGCAATGATGGCAAGCAGATGATGCAAATTAGGGTTAGATGTTTTGGTAGCTTTTTATATATGTAATTTTTTTTTTGTCCTTTTGCACAGATATGATTTGCAGCAAATGACCTAATATGCTAAAAACATACTAAAATAAAAGATAAGCAAAGAGATGCTAAACAAAACCCTAAACCTTCCAAAATTATCTTGCTGAAAAAAAATAGAGCCAAAAATTTACATGCTGTATTTTGGCTTGCAGAAACTGCACAGATCGAAACAAAATTTGAAAGAATTTTGTAAAATATTTTGAATTATGATGAATCCAGCAAAATAAATTTCAGAATTTTTGGAGTTCTGAACAGGAAGAAATAACTAAAAGAACAGAGCATATATAGATTGAAAAGATGCAGAAAATAAGCCCTAATCTAAGCTCTGAGACCAGATGATGCGGAACTAATATGCATGCAATTATTTTTGTGTGTTTTATATGTGGAGTTAAGTAATTAAATCCCGAAAATTAGATCAAAATAAGTTGTAGGGAGTTCTATATGGATTTTAGAAACTATGCATACAGATTAGGACCTAAGAAAGCAGTAAAGATGGATCGCCGGGGCTGAGAAGCCTCGGTTAGGGCAAGTTCTCCTACAATAAAATTACTGGCAGTAAAAGGGGTGTACTTGGCAACGTCTGAAGTGCCCGATGAAGATTGCAGTGAAGGGATCTCTCGTTCCTCGATGGATGCGGCCTGGAAAATCGAGCCAAAGATACACGGATACCCGACTTTCTGCTCGGTGGTCCGATTGAGGCTTGGCTGGAGTCGTTGGATTCGTAGGAACTCGGGGACCTGCAAACGACCTGTCAGGGATTAGAAAACTCAGAGGAGATGAAAAAAATAAGAGAAAAATAGCAAGGATGAGGTGTCTTTTGAGTGGGCGGCCAGGGTTCTGGAAGGCTGGCTAGCGGTAGGAAGATAGTTGCAACACCTAGAAGAAGAAAACATTAAAAACCCTTAAGAACAAAGTAGGGTAGCACAAAGCAATTGTAGAACTCAAAAAATTGGTGGGGACACCAGAGGCACCAGAATAAGATAGAGGCTTTTCAACCTTCTGTGGATTGATCAATAATTTATAAGTCCATCTATAATAAGGGCTTAGCCCATCTGAGTCCATTTTAGTTGTTATTTGAGTCTTGTGAGTTGTTATTTCAGTTTAGTATTAGTCAGCTCATGTTGAGCTAGTTCAGTCCAATGCTAGTCAGCTCATGTTGAGTTAATTTTTTTTTTTTTTTGAGTCCTGTCCAAGTACACTGAAGACTCAAGACTACATCATACAAGTGAAGACCAAGTCCAACCAGATTGAAGATATGGAAGTATAGCCCAAGTCCAACCCAGCTTGAAGATTTGAAGACCCTAGGAGAAAAATTCAGAAAATCCTGATTCCTTGCAGATGCCCTCCAGATGCCCAGATTCCCCTCCAGATGCCAAAGTATATTCATAGACCAGGGAATCCATGATTCCAGAGGTCCACTTGCATCTTTGCCCAAAGAAATAAAGCCCAGGCACCAAGCCCAAGCCCTTAAGAAGCAAGATACCAGGGAATATTCCTGCTACCTGGCTACCAGGCCACCCCAGCTTCCAGAGGCCCAAGCCCATGCGCCCGAGCCCCTTTGGGCCGGCCCCTTGCTGCTCCTAGAATCCCAACACGCCCCCTTAGGCATCCTTGGAGTGTTGACCAAGTCAAGAGAGGAGGAGAGAATTTTTAGAGATTTTTTCTACCTAATGTTTCCTTATTTTCTAGTTAGGATTTGAGTGGGAATAAGAGTCATATGTATTTACTTTTATGTCCTTACTTGGGGCCCAAGACTAAGGGTCTATTTAAAGGATCCTAGTCTACTGTATGAGAGATTGATTATTGATATGAAATATACTTGAGTTTTCTATAATTGCTTTGTGCTACCCTGCTTTGTGCTACCCTGCTTTGTGCTTAAGGGTTTTTGGTGTCTTCTTCTTCCCGGTGTTGCAACTGCCTCCAGCCTTCATCCAAGCCTCCTCTTCCCACGCCCTTGCTGCCTTGTTTATGAGTTTTTTCTTATGCTCCTAACCTTGTTTTCTTACCCTTGATAGTAGTTTGCAGTTTCCCGAGTCCCTACGAATCCAACGACTCTAGCCAAGCCTCAATCAGACCACCGAGCAGAAAGCCGGGTTTCCGCTAGTCTTTGGCTCAATTTTCCAGGCCGCATTCATCAAGGAATGAGAGATCCCTTCGCTGCGATCTTCATCGGGTATATAAGACATTGTCAGGTACACCCCCTCTGCCACCAGTAATTTTATTGTGGGATAACTTGCCTTAACTGAGGCTTCTCAGCCCCGGCGATCCATCTTTACTACTTTCTTAGGTCCTAATCTGCATGCTTAGATTCTAAAATTCATATAGAATTCCCTACAACTTATTTTGATATGATATTCAGGAATTAATCACCTAACCCCACATACAAAATTCACAAAATTAATCTGGTGGGGACACCGGAGGCACCAGAATAAGATAGAGGCTTTTCAATCCTCTGTGAATTGATCAATAATTTATGAGTCCATCTGTAATAAGGGCTTAGCTCATCTGAGTCTATTTTAGTTGTTATTTGAGTATTTTGAGTTGTTATTTCAGTTCTGTACTTGTCAGCTCATGTTGAGCTAGTTCAGTCCAATGCTAGTCAGCTCATGTTGAGCTAATTTTATTTTTTTGAGTCCTGTCCAAGCATACTGAAGACTCAAGACTATATCATACAAGTGAAGACCAAGTCCAACTAGATTGAAGACATGGAAGTATAGCCCAAGTCCAACCTAGCTTGAAGATTTGAAGACCCCAGGAGGAAAATTCAGAAAACCCTGATTTCTTGCAGATGCCCTCCAGATGCCCAGATTCCCTTCCAGATGCCAAAGTATACTCATAGATAAGGGTATCCATGATTCCAAAGGTCCATCTGCATCCTAGCCCAAAGAAATCAAGCCCAGGTGCCAAGCCCAAGCCCCTAAGAAGCAAGATACCAGGGAATATTCCTGCTACCTGGCTACCAGGCCACCCCAGCTTCCAGAGGCCCAAACCCATGCACCCGAGCCCCTTTGGGCCGGTCTTTTGCTGCTCCTAGAAGCCCAACACGCCCCCCTAGGCATCCTTGGAGTCTTGACCAAGTCAAGTCAATTTCTAGGGATTTTTCTACCTAATATTTTCTTATTTTCTAGCTAGGGTTTGAGAGGGAAAAGGATTCTTATGTAAAGACTTATGTACCTTTACTTGGAGCCCAAGGTTAAGGGTCTATTTAAGGGACCCTAGCCTCTTGTATGAGGGAAATTTTTGATGAATGAAAACCTTGAGTTCTTCTATTGAGTGGTGTGATACCCTGCTGTGTGCATAAAGGGGTTTGTGAGAGTTCTTCTTCCCAGTGTTTGCAATCATCTTCTTGCTGCCAACAAACCCTCCAGATCCCTGGACGCCCACTCCAAAAGAAGCCTTTCCTTGCTGTTTTTACTTTGTTTTCTTGTTCCTTTGTGAGCTTTCTAACCCCTGACAGGTCGTTTGCAGGTCCCTGAGTTCCTATGAATCCAACGACTCCAGCCAAGCCTCAATCGGATCACCGAGCAGAAAGCCGGGTATCCGCGGGTCTTTGGCTCGGTTTTCCGGGCCACATCCATCGAGGAACGAGAGACCCCTTCGCTGCGATCTTTACAGACATTGTCAGGTACACCCCTCTACCTCCAATAGTTTTATTGTAGGAGAACTTGCCCTAACCGAGGCTTCTCAGTCCCGGCGGTCCTTCTTTGCTTCTTTTCTAGGTCCTAATCTGCATGCTGATCTTCAAAAATTCATACAAAATTCTCTATAAATAATTTTGATCTGAAATTTGGGAATTAATCACCTAACTCAACATGTAAAACATATAAAAAAAATTGTATGCATATTAGTTCCCCATCAGCATGCATATTAGTCCCGCATCATCTGGTATCAGAGCTTAGATTATGGCTTATTTTCTGCATCTTTAAAGTCTGTATATGCTCTGTTCTTTTAATTATTTATCTTTTCTTAGAACTCCTAAAATTATAAAATTTATTTTTTTGGATTCATGTCAATTCAAAGTATTTTATAAAATTTTTGAAGATTTTGTTTCAGTCTGTGCAGTTTCTGCAGGCCGAAATACACCCTGTAAATTTTTGGTTCTGTTTTTTTGGCAAGACAATTTTGGAAGATTTAGGGTTTTGTTTAGCATCCCTTTGCATATCTTTTATTTTTAGTATGTTTCTAGCATTTTAGGTCATTTGCTACAAATCATATCTCTGCAAAAGGACAAAAAAAAAATTACATATTCTCCAAAAATACCAAAACATTTAAACCCTAATTTGCATCCTCATCCGCTTGCCATCATTGCATAATTTACTTTAAGGGCACTCTCTTTATGCCAGATAAGGGAAGGAGGTTATTACCTTTCCTTAGCCCAAAACCACCAGCTTTGCATTCGGTCCCAAGCCTAACTTAAAATTTATTAGACTTAATTTGCCCTAGTGGGCTAGGGACACCAACTGGTTGGGTCCAGGCTAAGTGTCAGATCATTGTATTAAGCTAACCTGTGTGTGCCTTGTGCTTGGGGTCTAGAACGGTGGTTTAGGGATTCAATCTCGAAGGGCTTGTGTACTGGTCCGCTTACTTGGCCAATCTTTGATTGGAGTCTAGGATTGGCAATCAGGGACCTAACACTCCCCTTACACCTGCCTGGCTGAGTATAGGGTTATTATAAGCTAGTTTGCCATCCTGATTGAGCACTTAGTTTTGGACTCTAGGTCTAGTCAGTTGTAGTCAGTTTGATCGAGTTTTGCATGAGCACTAGATCAGGGGTTTCATATCATCCACCTCCTTCACAAATGACTGAATCCATGGACCATCTTGATACTAAAATTGATGCCCTTGGAGAAAGGTTAGCCCAAACCATCAATCTTAGGCTTGATAAATCAGACGCCCAGTTGACTCATAGGCTTGAGCAAGCAAATGCCCAGTTGACCCATAGGCTTGAGCAAGCAAATGCCTAGTTGACCCATAGGCTTGATCAACTAGATGCCCGACTAGGAACCCTAGAGAAAACTCATAGGACCCAGACTAGATCCAAACCTAAGCCACCCATATCCATACTACCCAAATTATATGAACCTAGAACCTATGTATCCAAAACCTATGAATATAGATCCTATGCACCCACTTCCTATAAGCCTAGTATACCCACAACCTATAGATCTTATGACTCCAAGTTCTATGACTCTAGAACCTATGAGCCTATATCCCATGAGTCCAGTAGACCCAAGACCCATAGAGCTGAACCTATATCCTATGACCTCAGATCCTATAATTCCATGACCCATAGATCTACACCCTTGTCCTATGAGCTCAGAGAGCCCATAACCCCTAGGTATCAGCCTAGTACTGGTCAAGTTTTCCCTAGTCAACTTGAACCCCATAGGATTAGTACCCCTAAATATGAACTCAGTAGTAAGCCACTACCCCTTAGGCAACCTGAACCTACTAGGAGTAGTGCCCATAATCAGAAACCATGACCTAGCCAATTTTTTCTTAGCCGACTTTCTCTTACCATCCCTTTGATTGACAAGGCTTACATTAACGCAGAAGTGTATGAAGCTGATGTGAATTTAGCGGATGAGTATGAGGGAGAAGAGGACACACCTCTAGAAGACCTAGAATTAGTTGACCCCCTAGGTACATAAATAGAAGCCAACCTAGAGTTAGTTGACTTTGACTATACCCAGTCTAAAGCTATAGTGGAAGAACAATTAGAGGAAGAGAACCTAGGTACTGCTGCTAGAGCCTTACCCGAGGAAACCATAGAGGAGAGCCAAATTATAGAGTCTAGTCTTAAAATACAAGAACCAGAAGAATTTATTAAGGACCTGATCTCTTTAAATCAGTACCCTCAAGATGAGCCTCCTCCTATAATTTTCATTAAGGACCTCTTCCCTGAGATTAGTAACCCATCCTTCCATTACGTAAACCTTGTAGATATATCTCAACCTCATAAAGTTAACCTCATTAGTCTAGGATTAGTCCCTGATGTCCCTTCTTTTATCCTACTTTATCCAACTAACCTTAAACCTTTTTCCCTGCCCTACCAGACTAATTTGGAACCCAGTTCCTACTTTCTGCCCTTTCTTTACACCTCCAGCATTTCTAGGATCATTAGATTGTATTTAGTTAAGATTAGCATATTGTATGCATTCATTATGCATGTTAGGTTTGCATTATACTTCTGGCATGCCCTATGAAATTTGCTAGGAGCCCATTGTAAGTTTTCATGTGCATGTCAAGCTAGGACCAAACCTAGAGAACCTATAATCTGTTAGGTTTAGATCCAAAGAGTTCAATAAAATTTCCTTCCATAGGAATGCAGAGTCAAGTCTGTTAGGTGTAGGTATGATTCCTTTGCATCACATGTTAGGAGTCTACATGTGCCCAGCATGTTCACCACCTGCACTAATTTTGAAAGAAACTGGCTAATTTTCGAAGAAGGGCCAAAGAATTTGATGTAATAAATTCTATCTTGGTTAGGCTTAGGCCTAAAAGAAGCTTCATGCTCGCAGAGCCGGACCTTTTAGAGTGATAGAGAGGGTTGGGCCAAATGCCTATGTGTTAGATTTGCCTCCGGATTTGGGCATTAGTTCTACCTTCAATATCGCAAACCTGGTTGAGTATAGGGAACCGGTAGTGATACCTAGTGAGGCCTTTGGTCCTATTCCTTTTCATTGTGAGTGACCATAATCCAGAGTGTCCCCTAATAAATTTGGCCTGAGAGAGGATAACGGATCGAGCATATCTTGGACGATCAAGCCATGGGGCCGTGGCTATCAACACTACCTGGTTCGATGGCAAGGCCGGCCGGCCGACCAGAGTCGGATGATTCATGGATTTCTCGAGAGGACTTGCAGTGCCTTAGCCCAGACCTCCTCGAGAGATATGTGAGCCAGCTTGATCTTCACTCGACAGGGTCGAGTTCCTCCCACCCTGGGATAATTGGCGGGGACACCAGAGGCACCATAATAAGACAGAGGCTTTTTAACCCTCTATGGATTGATCAATAATTTATAAGTCCATCTATAATAATGGCTTAGCCCATCTGAGTCCATTTTAGTTGTTACTTGAGTCTTTTGAGTTATTATTTCAGTTCAATATTAGTCAGCTCATGTTGAGCTAGTTCAGTCCAATACTAGTCATCTCATGTTGAGCTTTTTTTTTTTTTTTGAGTCCTATCCAAGTACACTGAAGACTCAAGACTACATCATACAAGTGAAGACCAAGTCCAACCAGATTGAAGACATGAAAGTATAGCCCAAGTCCAACCCAGCTTGAAGATTTGAAGGCCCTAGGAGGAAAATTCAGAAAACCCTGATTCCTTGCAAATACCCTCCAGATACCCAGATTCCCTTCTAGATGCTAAAGTATATTCATAGACCAAGGCATCCATGATTTCAGAGGTCCACCTGCATCCTTGCCCAAAGAAATAAAGCCCAGGTGCCAAGCCTAAGCCCTTAAGAAGCAAGATACCAGGGAATATTCCTACTACCTGGCTACCAGGCCATCCCAGCTTCCAGAGGCCCAAGCCCATGTGCCCAAGCCCCTTTGGGCCGGCCCCTTGCTGCTCCTAGAATCCTAACACGCCCCCCTAGGCATCCTTGGAGTGTTGACCAAGTCAAGAGAGGAGGAGAGAATTTTTAGGGATTTTTTCTACCTAATATTTCCTTATTTTCTAGCTAGGGTTTGAGTGGGAATAAGAGTCCTATGTATTTACTTTTATGTCCTTACTTGGGGGCCAAGACTAAGGGTCTATTTAAAGGACCCTAGTCTCTTGTATGAGAGATTGATTATTGATATAAAATATACTTGAGTTTTCTACAATTGCTTTGTGCTACCCTGCTTTGTGCTTAAGGGTTTTTGGTGTCTTCCTCTTCCCGGTGTTGCAACTGCCTCCAGCCTTCATCCAAGCCTCCTCTTCCCACGCCCTTGCTGCCTTGTTTATGAGTATTTTCTTGTGTTCCCAACCTTGTTTTCTCATCCTTGATGGTTATTTGCAGGTCTCCGAGTTCCTACGAATCCAACGACTCCAGCCAAGCCTCAATCGGACCACCGAGCAAAAAGTCGGGTATCCGTGAGTCTTTGGCTCGATTTTCCAGGTCATATTCATCGAGGAACGAGAGATCCCTTCACTGCGATCTTCATCGGGTGCATCAGACATTATCAGGTACACCCCCTCTGTCGCCAGTAATTTTATTATGGGAGAACTTGCCCTAACCGAGGCTTCTCAGCCCCGGCGATCCATCTTTACTATTTTCTTAGGTCATAATCTGCATGCTTAGTTTCTAAAATTCATATAGAATTCCTTATGACTTATTTTGATCTGATATTTGGGAATTAATCAACCGAGGCTTCTCAGCCCCGACGATCCATCTTTACTACTTTCTTAGGTCATAATCTGCATGCTTAGTTTCTAAAATTCATATAGAATTCCCTACAAATTATTTTGATCTGATTTTTGGGATTTAATCACTTAACTCCATATATAAAACACACAAAAATAATTGCATGCATATTAGTTCTGCATCATAAGTTCTCCTACAATAAAATTACTGGCAATAGAGGGGGTGCACCTGGCAATGTCTGAAGCACCCGATGAAAATCACAGCGAAGGGATCGCTCGTTCCTCGATAGATGTGGCCTAGAAAATCGAGCCAAAGACTCGTGGATACCCGGCTTTCTGCTCGGTGGTCCGATTGAGGCTTGGCTGGAATCGTTGGATTCGTAGGAACTTGGAGACTTGCAAACGACCTGTCAGGGGTTAGAAAACTCAGAGGAGATGAAGAAAATAAGAGAAAAATAGCAAGGATGAGGTATCTTTTGAGTGGGCGGCCAGGCTTCTAGAAGGCTGGCTGGCGGCAGGAAGATAGTTGCAACACCGGGAAGAAGAAAACTCTCAAACCCCTTTATGCACATAGCAGGGTAACTCACAATAGTTGAAGGAAACTCAAGTATTTTTTCATATATCAAAATCAATCCTCATACAAGAGACTATGGTCCTTTAAATAGACCCTTAGTCTTGGGCTCCAAGTAAGGGCACATTAGTCTTTACATAAGAATCCTACTCCTACCCAAACCCTAGCAAAAAAATAAGGAAACTTAGGAAGACAAAATCCCTTTAAACTCTCGCCCTCTTCATGCCTTGGTTGGCCAAGGGGGTGACCCTAAGTGGCCGACCAAGGGGTGGTCACCATAAGGCCAAGACGCCCTAGCTTTCTCCTGGGCCTGAGCTGGCCCAGTTTGCTTCCGGTTGGTTCAGGGCTTCAGGGTTTCTAAATTTTCCCTCCTAGAGTCTTCACGTCTTCAAGCTGGGTTGGACTTGGGCTATACTTCCATGTCTTCAATTTGGTTGGACTTGGTCTTCACTTGTATGATATGGTCTTGAGTCTTCAGTATGGTTGGATAGGACTAAAAAAAATAAAATTAGCTCGACATGAGCTGACTAACACTGGACTGGACTAGATCAACATGAGCTAACTAATACAGGACTCAAATAAAGATAACTTAGCTAGACTAAGCTTTATTACAATGGACTCAAATGTCATTAAGTAATCCACAGAGGGTTGAGAAGCCTTTGTCTTATTCTGGTGCCTCTGGTGTCCGCACCACACAAGAGGGGTGTGCACCAGTCTCAGTCAATCAGAAAATAAATTCATCCGAGAGAAAGCATCGTAGAAAAGGACATCAATCGAGCTCATACTATTAACCATAATCCATTTTACATGATGCTTGGCGATGATTATTTCGACTACGACAGCATCATTATTTACATTTTCTTCCTCGCTTTCCTTTTCCTTCATGAAGGAGAGTACATCTTCAGACTCTCTCTCTCTCTCTCGAGCTCTCTTATGGGCATGCTCTATCCCCCAACATATCATACCCACAGGCTTCTCGGTGGGTTGGTTATCACCGGGATGGGGGGAAGAGCTGCAAGTGACGATTCTCCATCAGGACCTCGCCCCTCACAAACTTCTGAGGTACCCCCTCCTTATCAGGTCTTCAATCTCCCTTTTGAGGTTGCGGCAGTCCTCAGTGTTGTGACCATGGTCATGGTGGAAGTGACAATACTTTATCCTGTCATGGCCATTCAACGACCTCAGTGGGGAAGGTCGGCGTAGGTAGCACTCGCCCTCGATTTTCATCGGGATTTTTGAAATCGGGGCGAGGAGGAAAGTGAAAGTTTCCTCAGGGATGGGGCCACCCTTCGACTTCGACCCTAGCTAGAAGCCTGTGGATGACCCAGGCCTCTGTGTCCCGGGTGCTTCTCTCAGGGTCAGCTTCTTCGAGGGCTTCCTGTCCAGTTTCCTTCTGGTATGGACGGCCTCCTCAATGCGGATGTATTTGAGAACGTGGATGTATTTGAGGACGTGGAGGAGGAGGTCGGAGTATGTCTTTGGCGGCTTCTTGTCCAAGGAGTAGGTCAGGTGGGATGTTCTGAGCCCTCTCTTCAATGCCAGCATGGCGATGGGCTCGTCCAGATTATAGATCTCAAGAGCAGCAGCTTTGAAGCAGGTCATATAGTCCCACAGGGGTTCATGATCCTGCTGCCAGATAGAAAAGAGGCTATCCACCTCTCGTGGCACCTTTTGATAGGCATCGAAGTGGGTCACAAATCTCCTCTCCAGTTGTAAAAGGAGTCGATGCTTTCGAGCTCGAGGCGGGTGAACCAGACTCAAGCGGCCTTCCGAAGGGTTACTAGGAAGGTGATGCACAGGAGGGCATTCGTCGTTCCCTGGACCCTCATGAGAGCCTTGTAGCTCTCTAAGTGGTCTAGGGGGTTGGTGATCCCGTCATAGGGATCCATCTGAGACATGCGGAACCGACTCGGGACCGGTTCCTCTTAGATCTTCCGGGAGTGGGGATCGGGCATCATAGCCCGCTGGCTCCTTAGAGGAGCCCTGCATATTAGCAAACTGGCTGGAGAGCTTCGCCAGCCTATGCTCTTGTTCTTCTAGGCACCGCTCAGCCATGCGCCTAATCGCCTCGTCAGTGGAACCTTCTACTAAGGTAGCTGGAGAAGGTGGGGTTGACAGTTGGAGATGGTCAAGATGGGGAGCCTTGCCCCATCGGCATTTACCGTGTTTGACGATGGCATTGCCATCCCTGGTCCCTGCCTCCCCGATATGACCTGATCCTTCTAGTGTTTTGACTCATTTTCTACCATTGCTATCATTGATGAATTTTTGATCGAAACTTGGCACCTACTAATTTGGTTTTCTATCTAGCATGCCTTGACTAAAGTTCTCTTCAGCATTTGCTATTTGTTTTCTTCTTTCAATCTCTTTTGTTATCTATGCTGCTCTTGGATGCAATTTCTCATGGATTTTTGTTGCTATGTTCTTGCTATTAACATTTTTTAATTATCTTCCAACCCTGCATTTTTGTTTTCGTGTGCATTTCTTTTGCTTCTTTTCATTGTTGATGTAGTTTCTTCTTCATAATAAAAATAACCTCCATTTCTTCAATTTTTTTATAAAAGAATTCTAATAAGATAAAAATCAAACAATCTGCTGCTATCTCATGGATTGCATTTGTAAATTAATTTCCCTTATATATGGATGTTAAGTGAGGTAAACTAAAATTATGGAGTAAAATAAATTTATAATAAATACTTTATGCATATATTATGTTGCCGTCCTCACCATCGTGGCCTGCAGCTTTGATATGGCACCAGACCTCAGTCCCATCTTTCGGAATCTAGCGATTCCCGGTCCTGCAAGTTAAAGTTAGAGACCCGGGCCAGGGATTCCAGTGGGGGCACTCCGACGATCAAGTCAGCGGACAGTAAAGAGGAACAGATCTCCTAAGACGAATTCCTATTCGGTCACCATGCTTGGAAAAGAGTTTTCAGTAAAAGATAGAGTAGGAGTGGATGGAGAGGTGCGAGACTCGAGCTGGAATGGCTATTCCCGTCGGGACTCTCTTTGGGAGTCTTTCGGAAGGCCTTCACGCCTTCTCATCACTTGTCTCTCCTTCTCCGCCCTTTCTCGTGCTTATCTTGTTCTCGCCCGCTAGGTCCTCCTTTTAGATTGCCGGTTCCTCCCTTCTCGCCTCAGTCTTCCCCCTCTTGGGGTGCTTGAGGGTCAACAGTATCTGTGACGCGCTCTCGAGGTCATTTCCCCTTACAGTAAGGAATTACGTGGTGACCCTTGTTTTTTCGGTGGGTTATCATGGTTGGGAAAGTTTAGCAGGGCCATGATCCGGAGGCAGCCACCCTTAGGTCTGAGGTCCCTAACGCGGCCTTCTCTTTGTGGGTGGTGTAGGTGGCCGGCTATAGGACTTGGTGCTTCGATCGGAGCACTTCTTATCGAATGGTGCAAATGGTGATAGGTGTACATTTCTAGCTTTGAGGCACTGCACTGGATGCGCTGTACTGCGCGCGTTGGCTTCGATTGCAGACTTAGTGCTGACGACCTTTTCCCTTTCACGATGCTTTTAAGGAACGGGCTTGACTTCGGCCAAGATGGGCTCGACCCTTGGGGAGCTACCTGGCGAAGGAGCCGGAGGGAGCTCGACTTTGATCGAGGTGGATTCGACCCTTAGGGAGCCACATGGCAAAGGAGCTGGAGGGAGCTCGACTTCAACCAAGGTGGGCTCGACCTTTGGGGAGCCACTTGATAAAGGAGCTGGAGGGAACTCGACTTTGGCAGAGGTGGGCTTAATCTTTTGGGAGCCACATGACAAAGGAGCTGGAGGGAGCTCGACTTCGACCGAGATGGGCTTGATCCTTGGGGAGCCACCTGGTGAAGGAGCTAGAGGGAGCTCGACTTCGATCGAGGTTGGCTCGACCCTTGGGGAGCCACCTGGCGAAGGTGCTGAAGGGAGCTCGACTTCGACTGAGATGGGCTCGACCCTTGGAGAGCCACCTAGCGAAGGAGCTGGAGGGAGCTCGACTTCGGCCAAGATGGGTTTGACACTTGGGGAGCCACCCGGTGAAGGAGCTGGAGGGAGCTCGACTTCGGCCAAGGTGGGCTTGACTCTTGGGGAAACACCTAGCGAAGGAGTCGGAGAGAGCTCGACTTCGACCGAGATAGGCTCGACACTTGGGAAGCCACCTGGCGAAGGAGCTGGAGGGAGCTTGACTTCGGTCGAGGTGGGCTCAACCGTTGGGGAGTCACCTGGCGAAGGAGCTGGAAGGAGCTCGACTTCGATCGAGGTGGGCTCGACCCTTGGGGAGCCACCTGGCGAAGGAGCTGGAGGGAGCTCGACTTTGACTGAGGTGGGCTCGACCCTTGGAGAGCCACCTGGCGAAGGAGTTAGGAAAGAATCTGACATGGCGACATCTACCCGCCCATTACCTACCGAATCTGAGGTGTGCTCCATGTCAGCGATCTTGCCACATCATATTATATTATAGAGAAAGTATTTACTATTGCCATGCTTCAAATCTAGAATACAACATGGTAATTCTATCGTGGGATACTATCCACAATAACATGAAGCTCATATCTATAATCTTAAACACAATAAAAGTTCATCACAAATAAAATATAATAAAGAGCTTCAATTCCACTCGTTAATTAAACTAGAGTGGTTTAAACATCCAAATCCAAAATCAAATATCAAATCCATATCTCAAAATTTATAAAAGTTGACTACAAATCTATAATTATCTAATAAATTAAATTTAGCTATTAAATTTTCAAGTTTAATAATGTAGACTTCCAAACCTAGATTATTCATCAATTCTAATCTTATTATTCTGTAAAAGAAAAAGAAAAATAAAAAGATATGAACTATACCAGCTTAGTAAATAAAACTTACATTTTCTTATCGAACCAAGTATAAGATTTTTATATAAACAATTCATTAATTAAAAAAAGAACAAGTATTATAAAAATAAACCATTTAATAGAATAGTATAATAAAATAAGTTATAAAGTCAATCATGGATGCATAAATTATGAACATTTTATATGCATGGTTCATAAGTTATTCTTGTAATGTATACTCATCATATTTCAAAATATTGTTCATAATCATTCTTGTTATGGTCAGTTTATATTCGTGACAGGACCATGTTTCTTAATCAACATAGTTATTATTTCTTGTACTAACTTTATACTGTTCGGCAATGTTATATTTTTTATGGATGCTAGCTCCGGATGTCAACTTTTCTGAATTTAGAGATTCATTCATAATTATTTGAAAGCTTTCCAAACTCTTGTACTTTGTTTTAGAATATACATATATGTAAATAGAAAAGTAATAAAATATATGTAAGATTTCTGCTTCAAAAATATACTAGTTTCATAAAACATATTTATAGAATCACTTGTCATAATAAAACATGCTTTGCATGTCACATGTGTTGATCCTTTATTTTATAAAAAAATATAATTTCATTAATAATAGATTATATGTATAAAAAATATTGTAATTTAAAAATAAATAAGGAGTGCGAGATCAACTTATCCCATCTCTCCTAAATTTTCAAATTTTATTTGGGGAATCGGTTAATCCTATTTAAAATATTAAATCATAATTAATTTTTATTTGATAAATTCAATAAAACTAAATAATAATAAAGAGAGATTGTTGACCAGGTGATTGATCTGGTAGATAGCTTGGGCACTAAAGCAGCTTAAGATATTCTCGCTAGGATCAACATGGGTTCCTAAAATAAGAAGACATGACTTGATATTGGGATTTATAAATCTTTTTAGCAAGAGAAAGTAGGTGAAGAAAGAGAAAACAACAAAGAGAGAAAGAGAGAGAATTCTCATCTCTTTTAGAAGAAGAAACCTGGATTGAGTCCAATAGGGGTTATGTCACCGGGCCTAACTAGGGTCGGTGGTGATGGATAGCTAGTAGCAATGACTGGACCATGAGAAATATAGAAAAATGCTTGGAAAACTGGGGATCCATTGCCTTTTCATGATTTTTAGGTTATTGGCCAATCATCGATGACTAAGATCTCCGAGAATGATTGTAGGGAGGCCAAGCAACATGACTCGAGATGTAGTGCCAAGGAATGGTTGGGTTAATAGCTAGAAAAGAGGAAGAAGGCTTAGCCAAAATAAGGATTTGATTTTTGGTGGTTTTCTAATAAAATCAATGGTTGGTGGTGGTGCACAGGGCCATGGGAAGAAGGGGAAGAGAGATAGGTAGAGGGTTAGAACTTTTTACCTGCTCTAGTGGGTCTCTGCCTTCAATTTTTGGCAAATACAATAAACGAGAGATTGATGGAAATTTGAAGAAAGAGGGAAAATAAGAGAGAAGAGAGTTGGTTGCATGCAATGGTGGGCTTTAGGGGATAAGGGATTCTTTTTTTAAAGGAGATCCGTCAGGATTTTGGTTGCACTAGACTTTCGATTCTTCTCGGAGAAAATGAAGAGAAAGAAGACTTTCTTAAGGAGTCTTCTTTCCTCCCATGTTATGTAGCCCGCACGATTGGGCGCAGCTGGCCTAGTTGGTCAAGTGGACCAGACCTGGTCAAGCCATAACAAGTATAAAATTAAAAAATTAAAAAATTAAAAAATTATTTATCATAATTTTTATAAAATTATAATTATTATTTTACATATCAAATAGCTATAGTGTCAACTCTACATTTTATATATTATTGTAATATGATATACCTTTTTATCTATCTTTTTATTGAAAGTGCCTAATAGCAATTGATATGGAGCAGTTATCTTAGATGGATTTTTTTGATAAAAAAATTGATATGGACTTAGGATTTGTTTGGGATTGTTATAGCCTTTTATCAAAAAGTATTTTTTATTTAAAGCTATGTTTTGATATCAAAAGTTATTTTGGAAGAAAGTAATTTTTTGTTTGACTATTAATATCTTAAATTATTTTGAAATAGTAAAAATATTTTACTATATGTTTGGTTGATAAATTTTAAAGTTGCTTTGAATAATAATTTTACTGATTTCTATTATGATGCTTGGATCACTGATCTCCTTTTGAGCAGGTGGCCTACTTTTGTTAGCATGAAAGTTAGAATCCATGAGGATTGCGAATCTACTACATTCTAAGAGTTATAGGTGGCGTGTTGATCTTGCTGCCCACCTATTTGGCCCTGACCTCACCAGCAAAGTCCTTTCTATTACAATGCCTATCCATGATGCTCACGATATGAAAGTGTGGAGATCCTCTTGGGGTAAAGGGTAAGGGCAAAATATTTGTATGCAATGTTTTGGGAGACTGCTTCGAAGATTGGATGTAGCTTGGATTTGGAGGATGGGAGTTTATCCGATGGTCAGCTTGTTCTTTTGAAAATTGGCTTAGGATCATCCTCCTACCTCGTCAGTTTTGTGGAAAAGGGGTGTGCTTCTTCCTGTTGCCTGTCTTTGTTATGACTTTGAGAAGGAGATGGTAGATCATGCCCTTTTCTACTATTTGAGAGCTGTGTAGATTTGGAGGATGGCTGGCTTTCCGTCTGGGGTCATTTTGATATATAGTCCTATTCAGTTTTTTCTTCAGAGCCTAAAGCTTGGTATGGAGTCAGAGGTGGCCATGATTCAGGACGTACGGAGAGTATATGTGGCTTACCATATCTGGCTATCAAGGAATAGCAGGGTGTTTGAGTCGAGGAGGCTTTCTGTCTGATTTATCTTAGAGCAAGCCTTGACTCAAGAGCTGAGATAACACACCTGAAGTCTACGAATTTGACTACGAAGGTGTCGAATTCCTGGGACCCTTGCATCACTCACATAGCGACCCATAGGGTTTTTATATCTTGGAAGCCCCTACCCCGACCTTCCTCAAGATCAACTTTGCCAGGAGTATTATGGGTAGTATTGGAGTGGGCTTTGTTATCAAAGGACTTGATTCTAGATTGGTGATAGCGGGTGGGAGTCGACTTTTTGGGCCCTCGATTTTGGAGGCTAAGCTATGAGCTGCATGTGCGAGCATTGTCTATGTGATATGTTTTTTTCGAGCTGACTGCTTGGTGATTGAGGGCGGCTCCTCTATTGTTATTGGCTGGAGTCAACCATATGCCAAGGGAGATGCCACTCATTCTCTGCTATAGAATATTAGATTTTTGTTTGGGGATGCTACTTTGTTAGTCTTCTGACATGTTTATCGTTATACAAACTCAATTGCTAATTAGATTGCCTCATTTGTTACGTAGCATTCTGGTGATGTGTTTTGATCTTGCATTGAGTTTGTCCCGGGTCCATTGAGGAGTATATTATTTTTTGATTTAATTGGTTGTATTCATACTATACTTATATGAATGCCCAGCCTTATTAAATAAAATTAAGGATCAAAGTGAAGAGAGATTAATTTTTAAAAAAACAAAGTAAACATGTAGCCAATACTATTCTACAAAAAATAAGAAAAAAATGCTAAGATGGTAGCTCGGTTGGTAGAGGCTTTGCCTCACTAATTCGATTAAATTCTGAAATTATTTTTTAGGGCTCTCCTTTGTTTTCCCGGCTGTGAAATTTTAAATACGGTTATCCTTTTTATTTTCCCAGGGATGGGACCTGCACTTATAAAAAAATAAAAAATAAATTCAAAAAATTTTAATATAATTTTTTAAATTATAAAAAATATTTATAATTTTTTTAAAATTTGAAATTATTTTTGATCAATATAAGTGTACTACTCAAGCTTCAAGCCCCAAATGGATTGGGGGCTTATAGGATAGATACACTGGTTTAACCCTGTATCCTTTTACTTATAAAAAAATAAATTCAAAAATTTTTAATATAATTTTTAGATTATAAAAAATATTTATAATTTTTTTAAAATCTAAAATTATTTTTAATCAATATAAGTGCCCCAAGCTAGACGCTGCTATTTATTATTATTTCTTGACCTGACCAATATTTTATTATTATTTTTCGTTCCTGATGTCAAATCCTCTCAAGACGCCTCTTTCGCCTCGGTGCTGTGGCCGCTCCCCTGAACCGCGCCGGCGAGATAAGCGATGTAGCTGCCGTCTCCGCCGTCCTCGACGAGCTCTTCGCCCATGCCGAGCTCTCTGCAACTCCCCGATTCTTTCTCTCTAATCTTGATTCCGTGAGTAAATATGCTTTATTTTTTTTAAAAAAAAAAATAGTTTTGATTTTTGATGTTATTTATAGTTGAGATTTTTGATTTTTTTTCAAGAATTCTTGTTTTTATTTAATTTTATTTAGAGATTCTTGTTTCTTGGAATCTTGGTGAGATATAAATGTAAATTAAAAAGATTGATTCCTATGCTCCTAGCATTTTTTTTATAAAAAGACATTCTATGTGCTACACGATATCCTTCATTTTATGAAGGTCCTTCTAATTCCCAAGGTGTCCACAGTAAAAAAAAAAAACGAGTAAAGAAAATTGGTCGACGCCAAAAAATAATGGGATTATTTTCTTTTAAGTTTTAAGTACTGGCCTACTCAAATACAACCATTGCCGAAAGGTCTCTCTCCCCTTTCAACGACCGCCGATGTCGAGGTCTGGGCGTGGGCTGGAACGAGGAGGGTCACCTCGAGACGGGCGACAGCCGGTCCAAGGTCCCTCCATTAAGCCCATTTTCAGCTTGATTTCGCGGGAATACCCAATTCTTAAAATATGTTGCGATGATTTTTGGGTGATGAATTTCTGCTTCATGGGCGAGATATGGTTTCCGCCCTGTCTTTACAGTTTAATGACGCCGGTTTGGAATCACTCCATCTATCGTGTCCGAGGTTCCTTTTTATTTCGGGCAATGTCTTTGATTTCTTGAATTTCTTTAGTAATTATTTGATCTGTAGCTTTTATATAATCTGGATTTTATTTTTTTAATATTTTTTTGAAAATAGGTATTGAAGTTCAAATTAGTGATAGCGGCACTAATTGGGGTGCCTTACTTTGAAAGTTGTCTTGATTCTATGGCCCGTCATGTTGTTGTGGATTCTTGTACAACAATTTGGTGCCCTTGGAATTTCTGGTAATGCCCTTGGTTGCTAGCTTTTCTATGATTCATGATTGTTGCAAGGTGGCTTTTGGGGTACCTTATTGAAGTTTGCAGGTTTCTATGATTCATGATTGTTGCAAGGTGGCTTTTGGGGTACCTTATTGAAGTTTGCAGGTTTCTATGATTCATGTGCCTGTAAGGAAAATTGTGTTTAGAATGTTAGGATTTATGGGCTGATTGATGGTGCACTATTTAACATGTATATGTTGGAGCAAACCGGTTTCATGGAATGTTCGGGATCCTCTTTGATGCCGTCATGACAGAAAGGAAATAATTACCAGAAAAGAGATGGGGGGTGCCATCCACTCCCGTCGCGAAGGCGAGCCCCCATGGGATGCACACACGAAAGAGAACCAGAAGATGAGAAGAGAGGCTAGGGTTTTGGAGAAGAAGAGGGATCGCATCTTCTCGTCTTATTTTTCATCGTTTTTTATATATAAAACAGACCAATCCTAGGTCACAACCAACCTAGCCCTAAAAAACTCTCCCATTTGAGTCACTCGAGAAAACTCAAATCCGAGCCCATGTACATCCATGTCGAAACTTATAAACCAGTTTCTAGACCTGTGTGACTCCAAACAAGACTTAGAGCACCATATTAGCCCCAACAGTCTTCACCTTGGTGCCATAAGTCTTGACAAGCTTCGCATGACCGTCTACACCCTTCCTACAGTCTCCAGAGCTGACATCTTCCTGTCGAAGCCACCTCGCCTCCCTAGCTGGAACATCGACCTGTGCTCATCAGCTCCTGAGACTCGTGCTCCACCGCACTCCTGACCTTGAACTGATATCTTCCTGCTCTGTCCCCGTGACTGCAACACCAACCCGTGCTTCCGCAGTACACCCAAACAACTGTGCAAATCTAACGCCAATGTCAGACCTCTTTAGCTTCTGAGCTCCCTTGGAGATCTTTGGGATGACCGCCTCCATAGCTGAAGATCAGTACAAGTCCATTGGGACCAACCTGTACCTCTCCATAGCACCAACTCGAGATCTCTGTTGTAGGCTCCCTTCTGCTAAGCAGCTGCATCACTCATCCTGGACTTCTTGGAAAAACTTGGAACGATCCTGAACCGGCATCCGCTGCACCCAGAGCTCCACCTGACACTATCTCCACAGAGCTACGCCAATCTTTGCATACTCTGCTCCACCTAGCTAAGTGTACTCCTGGCGCTCGTACTAGGATTTGGCCAATTTCCCTGCACCTCCCGCTCTGAACTTGTGCCAAAGCTCTCTCCAGTCGTAAAGACACCTCCAACTAGTGCTCCACCTAAAACAAAAGTCCACCTGATCCCGCAGAAGTAAACCCCAAGGCCAGCAACTCAACGCTGCCTTGCTGAGCCTGCACCTGAACCTCGTATCCAATCGCTGCCTTCTCGGACCCTCCACATCACTGCGGACCTTTCTGAGACCATTTCGGATACTCTGCAACATCGCAGGAACTTCCGAAACCCAGGAGCTTATCCCAACTCCTCTAATCAAGCGACTGACCCAGCAACTATCTCCAGCGACTGCTCCGTCATGTCCCAGCCTGTCTCCCGGCTGCATGATGTCCCTGGAGCTTCCTGAGACCTATCCCTAGTCTCCCTAAGCTGCCAACCCCATCAACTCTAGTCTCTATCCCTAGGCCAATGCCGCCATACCAGGATACTCCCGACTGCCCGATACCTCCGGTGCTCTCTGAGACTGTCTCCTGTCTTCCTGAGCTGCCATCTCCATCAGCTCCAGTCTCTGTCCCTAAGTCAATGCCGCCATACCGGGATACTCCAGACTGCCCGATACCTCCGGCACTCCCTGAGACTGTCCCCTATGTCCCTAAGCTACCTCTGGTACCGTCTCTGCTGATGTACTCTGGTTTTCCTGAGATATCCATCTTCCGAGACCGACCTTCAACCACACGAGATATCACCCATGTCCAGCTCTATCACGATCAAGGTAGCTGGAGTACTACCGATCGCTCTCCTCCACAATAACCAAGAGCCTGGTCCACTATCGATGGAGCTACCACTCATGCTCTGAAAGATCCCTGGTATGTATCGCTCCACCTGTGCTAAATCACAGATCACCCAACCTGCAATCACTCCATAGCACAGACCCCGCAGCTCTGCACCACCGTCGCGAGCTCCTGCACCACAGGATCCATCATCCTCGACGAGATCCACACAACCAGCAGACCTCCACACTGCTCCCAACACCATGAACTTCTGTTCGCCAGGGAGAGCCGAAGATGGAACCAATCTGCTCATGCTGCTCACACACATGACCACTGCACCGCGATCTCCACATACCCTATGAACTGATTCCATCACCGGATCAAATCTAGCGCAACATGAAGAGCTCGAAAAATGGAGTCCAACGGCGCAGACAGGGCTCAAATCGAAGTTCAATTGAGCTCGAAATCATCGAAAATCCATCAGCACGATTTTCAGAGCATAGAGTAACTTAAAGATCCTTGATTGGCCGGTTCATCGTGAATCGTTCCTATGGTTCACGCGCGAATTCTGGGTCTACCACTGCCATTGCTGCTAGAAATCATGGACCATAGACTTCCTTGGCCACCACCGCCGCCTCCGGCCACCGGCCCTTGCCTCCGGCGACTGTCCCGCGCCTTTGGCAACCACCCGCATGCCATGCTGTGCCTCCGGTGGCCGCCCGCACGGTCGTGTCGCATGTGATCTACAGCGGATCGGTTCTTCCGCACGTCGCTGCGTCCGGCATCGACAAGCCCGCACCCGCGACCGGCGAGTCACGCTGCGACGCCCTGCGCCGCCATGCACCAAGCCCAGTGACACCATCGCCCTGCGCTGCTCCCGCGATGCCTTGCGCCGCCGATCACTGCTGCAACCGCTGCTTCTCTTCCCGAGCCGACTCTGCGATGGCTGAGCGAGCCCGCGCCACCGTCTCCTCGCTGCACCGTGCCCGGCGCCGCCCTGCGCCGTGCTCGTGCTGGTGAGCTCGCTGCGACGCCTCCGTGCAGCTCTGCACCACGTCCGCACCTGTGGCCGTGCCCTGCGCTGCGCCCGCGCCTGCGCCTGTGCCCGCATGCTGCTCCCTACGCCGTGCTTTGCGACCTTGCGTTGCCCAGTTCCTCTCTTTGTTTCCGGGGAGGGCAGCGAGCCCTCATCTCCAGATCTCGGCACCTCGAGATCTACACCAACATCGTGACATCCTCTTCCCTATATCCTTTATGCCACTGCATCAAGATCGGCTCTGATACCAATTATTGGAGCAAATCCGCTTCACGGAATGCTCGGGATCCTCGATGCCATCATGGCGGAAAGGAAACAATTAACAGGGAAGAGATGGGGCGCACCATCCGCTCCCGTCGCGAAGGCGAGCCCCCATGGGATGCACACACGAAAGAGAACCAAAAGATGAGAAGAGAGGCTAGGGTTTTAGAGGAGAAAAGGATCGCGTCTTCTCGTCTTAGTTCCCGTCGTTCTTTATATATAAAACAGACTAATCCTAGGTTTCAACCGACCTAGTCCTAAAAAACTTTTCCCTCTGAGTCATTCAAGAAAACTCAAATCCGAGCCCATGTACATCCATGTCTCACTAGTTCTCTCTATCCTGGATCAAAATCCTGACCCAACCTGACTCAAATCCTTGGAAACTTATAAACCAGTTTTCAGACCTGTGTAACTCTAAATAAGACTTGGAGCACCATATTAATCCCAATAATATACTGATGCAGGTGCATATTTACTCATCGGAAAGAACAGGAAATGACGAGCCACTCGGAAAACTATTACTCCTGATATTTAGATGCTCCCCTTAGTTTTATTTTTTTATTTTTTTAAAAAAAAATTAAGGCAATGGCACTCTATCTAGCTGTGGAGACAACACATACAGTCAACTGACCAGACACACTGAAGGATCTAGAATGCTGCCAAGCAGTATAAATTTCCTCTCTCTCTCACACCGGGCTTTGGTTACACTCTAGTTGTGTGTCAGGTTCCATCACATGAGCTTCGGAAGGGGGAACCTGTGTGATCTCGTGGGGATGAAACCAGTGCTACCAAGTTGGATGCTAGGGTTGAGAAGATGTTCCTGGGCTGGTCGAAGGTCTAGGTAGAGAAAAACTGGTGTCTGTTTCAGTCGGGCGTGGGCATTCAATTGCTCTCACTTCAAAGTGGGAGGTTTGGGCATGGGGTCCTGGCCGAAATGGATGACTTGGTTTTGGAAGTTCAATGGATGAGACTGGGACAGTATTTGTGCTCTTTGAAAGTTGGCAGGTCTGCAAGCAGTGGCAGGTTACAACCATAATCTTCTTCTTGTTGCTGAATGATGAAGATGGCTCCTGATTTCACACCAGGTTCTCTCTATTTTTTTTCCCCCCCATTAGAAAGGGAGGCTGTAAGTGTCGTTTTTTATTAAGGAATGAAGATAAAAGAATGTACATCAAGTGATCATCTCTTTTGAGGGGCTGATTCCAACTTGAGAGCTACATGACCTCCCAGTTCACCCCAGGTTATAAGGTCAACCATCAATTTCTCTCTGAGACCGCAGTCTCATCTGCTGAAAGAAAATGTGAAGTGAAGAAAAATATTAGAACAAACAAGAAGGATACAGGATACTATAAAGTGAATGTGCAGATGATGTGGGTAATAGTGTTTGCAGGACCGGAAGCAGTTGGTAGCCTTCTTTTCTTTGGTGTCCCAGGGTTACTGTTGAGATGATCACGTACAGCATTGAGGCCCTGCCACTTTGGCCTGGCTTTATATTTGTGGAAATTTCTGGTCATTGTGCAGGGCTTTGTGTCTAGCCTTTAAACCTCAATTACGAAATAATAGTCGATCTGAATAAAATGGAGCTATACTTCAGAAGATAATTCCCTTTACTTTGTTTTCAAGTGGGAGTATTAAGTTCAATTTCATTTAATAAAGCTTGCAAAAGGAAACAGCTGGATTATGTCTATCACGTGCATAAAATTTTTTGGTTCTAATTATTTTTTTTCATGCAGTTTATCTTGGGAACTAAAAGCTCATTCATGATTGCTCGGACGGAGAGATTGAGGAGAATGTTGTTGAGCTAGCCTCTGATAAGACTCTGAAGCATTTTTACACACCCTGATACTAACAATATTATTCTTTGAAACGTGAGGCGTGATCACTGATTGAAAGCATCACACACCAAAAAAAAATAAGGAAGCAGAAGAAGAGAGAGAGCACAACTTCAAATCAGTGATCACAATCTGTGAAACAAGATGTACGATCATTAAGCCTACGAGGACCTAAAGAACATCACCTTCAAATAGCTCCAGGATCTCACCATCTTCCATGGTAACAAGAATATAAGACCCCTCCTTTCAATGAATTATGCTTTCAATTCTTCTTCTGGTAGTCTGTTTATAAGGAGATGGTAAAATATTGCAGGAAGTTTATTTAATCTCTGTTCTTTTAAAATCCTAGAAACTCATCAGGATGCAAGTTTATGAATGCAAAGTTAAAGAGGTTGAACCAAATGTTTGTGCCAGATTCTTTTAATGCCAAGGCCAAGGTTTAGCACCTGGAATTGCTTGAATGGTATACCTAATAAGAGATTGATTTTATTTAAAAAATAAAATGAGATGAAGGGAGCCAGGTACTCTCAAGCACCATCTACTGTCTGCAGCCTCCTGATCGATCCTGGTAAAAAGCAAATGATGGCTGAATGTTATGAATATATGTGATGATTTATGATCTGCTAATGCAGAAGGGAAAGATTTTCTGGGTGAGGGCCCTTCCACCATGAACTCATGAACACTCGTACTACAAGATTGATGTAAGCTTATAGAGACGAGAGTAAATTAACCCGCCGAGCAGGGTAGGAGATCGGGTGCAGAACAAAATGGTGCTGGAGGATGAGAACTTTCGAAAGCCATCTTGCAAGGTTTAGCTCAAAGGATGGTGAAAAGAGTTTACTCGTTCGAGTATCTTGTTGGTCTAGGTAAACCCTTGGCATCTGTCTACTTGGATTATATGCCAGGTATGGCTGAAAACAGATTAGACCATGTCTGCTTCTGCATCTGATATTCTCTGGATATGCGTTGACATAAACCCAGGATGCACATAGAAGTTCTTCCTGAATCTAATTATGGATATGGATGGTGATGTAACATCTGACCATATGAACATAAATTCCAGAATATTATAAAATGAAATTTCTATGCCCACAAGCACCATCCATGGTTATTATACCCAGATTCATATATTCGTGGAATTAAAGCTTTAGACAGGTTCCAATTAAGATTAGGGCTATGCATGCCATAGGATACCTTGAATGAGTATGGATTCTCTACGGTGCATTGCAGCATGCGGTGTACTATGCGGCTATCTATAGCATGATGGATGGCTAGTACATGATGGCTGTGCATTGTTTGCTAACCATCCATCATACATACTATAACGATGGATGGCCAGTGCGGCGCATGCTGCAATGCATGGCGTGCACCGTAGTGGAGCCTGGTTCACCTTGAACGCAGGCCAGGTTAGACCTCGCCTATAAAGTTTGAAGTTCCTTGGGAGAGAGGCCTGTTAAAGATGCCTATGAAAAAGCAAGGAATAAAGAAGGGAAAAAAAAAAAAAAGTTGCACCATGAAACAATCGTGCTCTGCATTCCTTGTAAGAAGGAACGGATCCATGTTTATCATCCTGTTATTTACAATTACAGCTGATGGTCGATCGATGCATGGCTCGACACCCGTAGCCTGGGCCCTGATAAGGGCTTCTGCTAGGGCTGAAAATGGGCCGGCCCAAAGTCTATTGGGCCGGCTCAAAAACTATATTTTAAAAATTTTTGGACTGAATCCGGACATCCCTTTGGTCCAAAAATTAAATGGACTCTATTTTATAGCCCTAAGACTAGTCCAATATGTTTAAAATTTTGTCTGCAGTCTGAACCAATTTCAGGCCGGCCCGAAGTTTATTGAGCTGGCCCAGTCCAGTTTCAAACAATGGGCTTTTGGGCCGGTCCATTTCCAGCCCTACCTTGGGCTCACCGTTCAGCGCCATGAACCCTCTTTGAGAAGCTCTGATGGTCACGCAAATATGAGCAACCAGAAGGGGAAATTGGCATTTGCATGGAAGCCAAGGGGCCAAACCCAGCCAGTGCAAGGTTCATTGCCAGGCCTTGGTTTATCCCAAATAAGATGGTCGTTGATGCAAGCTGATCTCTTCCAGATATCCCTGCTTTGCCCACTGGTGGTGGCCAGCCCGGCCTAGCCAGCCTCTCTTGCATCTGAGCTGGCTCTGACCTTCTATGAAGGCTTTGAGCACTACAGTAAAACGGGTGAACAACGACACTTTTCTCCCGACGCTTCTGGAAAGCACCGGGAAGACCCAAAACCCGCCGATGCTTTTGGTAAACGTCAGCATCATCCCAAAACCCACCGACGCTTATAAGCGTTGCCACCCTGGAATCTGCCGACGCTTTTGAAAAGCATCGGCATCACCGGACCTTTACCAATGCTTATAAGCATCGCCGGATTCCCCAGTACCCTATATCCCCAAACCCTCCCTGCCCGAGCCCTGGATCTCGCCCGAGCCACCGAACCCCCCTCCTCCTCCTCCTCCGCTCGATC
The DNA here is from genome assembly GCA_021397845.1 of Areca catechu. Classification (NCBI taxonomy): domain Eukaryota; kingdom Viridiplantae; phylum Streptophyta; class Magnoliopsida; order Arecales; family Arecaceae; genus Areca; species Areca catechu. Next base: position 30,664,716 of record CM038045.1, read on the forward strand.
CGCCGAAGCAGCATCCGTCCAAGCCGCCGAACCTCCTCTTCCTCCGCTCGTTCCGTCGATGCAGCACCCGTCCGAGCCACCGAACCTCCTCCTCCTCCTCCTCATCCGGCAGGTAGCTCCTCCAATCTTTTATAAGAACTTCTGTGGTATTAAGTTTTTTTTTAAATATGAATATTATATTATTTATTTGTTCATGAAGAAAATAATGCCCACATGTGAAACATGTAAGCATTCCTTTTAGCATTGATTTGATATAGTAGGATATATTTAGTTGGAATCAATTTTTCCCTTGATATATTGTTGAAGCAATAAAATGAATGGAAATGATATTTATAGCTGTTAGGAACCTGCAATTTGGGTTAAGAAATTTGAATTGAAATATAAGAGAAGTATCATACTCCAATTGTACTTTAGAAACTTCATCTTTAGTTATAAAAAAAAAAAAAAAAGAAGGATGGGATGGGGTTAGAAGGTGAACTTATTGCCAAAAACTTTTCTTAGAATGCTAGCACGAGACATAATATAAGGATAGCTCTGATTCTAATGCTTTGTGACTTATGTAAGCAATGCAGGATTATTTATAGGATGAGGGTTAGGATCCATGGCATTACTCATAAAAACATAATTACAGAAGCCTAATCAACTTTCTAGCTTCAAACATCCAATTTTTTTTTTTGAAAATATCTACCATGACTACATCCCAAAAAGGATGCAGGCCAAGATCTGCCAATATATATATATATAGTTGATTTTCTAAAACAAATTTGTTGAACTTTTATCAAAGTCAATAATTAAATTTTTTTTTCAAAAGAAGTATTTTGAAAGTTTTGGAAACACTATAATGCATACTATGTCTGGCCTAGTGTGTCAGAGACATTTTTGCTCATGACCAAAGTGCTTGAGTGTTAAATTTTTATTTTTGGTTTGGAGAGTCATTTTTATCTCCTCACGCTTAATGCTAATGTTGGTGTTACATCTTAACCTCTAAAATGCTTCCATATATTGCCTTGCATGTGCTCCGATCTACAATGTTTAACATGTGAGAGATGCTTATAATTTACTAAGAGAAGGAGAAGAGGATGAAGAAAAGTTTAGATTTTATTTCACCAAAAGAAAAAAGAGAAAGAAAAAATGTCATGATTCTTTTTCTCATGAAATAAGTTTTAGATGAAGCTAATTATTGCCATAGTTGTTGGCAATATCTTGATGTTCCTATTTAGAGTTATGCATTCATTACAAGTCCATCTATGGCCTCTATGGAAAGTAGCATCCTGGCAAACCCCTTCTCCCTTTATACTTTCTTCCCGTCCTATTTCAACTTACTTCTATTCGCAATGCCACCTATTGGGAGTGTAAGTCATTTTCTCGACTAGAGGAGATCATACTTTAATCGAAGAGATGACTTACTACTCTTCATAGGTAGAAGTCACATGACCACTACTAGAAGAAATGGCCAAGTCTATGATTTTGATTCATATTTTGCCATACACCTCCGCCGTTCTATCTATCATGCATCTCAATTCTACTTTAGGTCATCTTTAGCTTATCATTTGATACACACATCAAGATGGATGAGCAATCCTTAACCTTTTTTTTTCATCCAACATTTTTTTTTTTTTTGTAAATGGTGAATGGGGCTACCTATCCTTGGTCTCGTGACTTCAACCATGGCTTCAACCAAATAGATAAATGTTGGCAAGAGTACATACCATGCATGATAGCAAAATTATCCAATCCGAGGTACATAGCATGGTCAGATGTAGCTTTCCTAGTAAATTATATTTTTGCATGCTACCGGAAAAACTTATAATCATGTTAACAAGCTGGTCAAAAATGGAGAAGCTAAGTGGTGATGCTTGGGCATATTTCCTTGGTTATAGTTGAGGCATATAAGGTTGGCTGGGTATTACAATTTTCTTTTTTGAAAGTTGAGAGAAATCATGGTATAGTGTCTATAAATAATTAATATTTTTTAAAAATTATATTGAGTTTTGGAAGCAAACTATATGGTAAGCCCTGTTTTCTTATCAGGTATTTGCTTAGAGAGCAAAGAAGCTCTGTAACCAATGTCAACATTAGTTTAAGGTTTGTATATGGAGGCTATGATGATTATATGATGAATTGTTTGGCTGATTCAACTGTTTCTAATGGCAACAATCTTGGATGGCCTTCTTTTGTAGGCAACCGATTATAGTCATTTTGATTTAGTTACAGATTAAATAGTATATAACTGAGTTTCTTAATCATTTTTTATTATTTATTATTCTTTTTCTTAGTAGATGATTTCTGTTTCTTTATAAATTTCTTTATATAGACCTGCATCTTTTATTTCAATACCTTTTGTAGCTTTGTTACGATTAATTATGATATTTTAGATATTTTTAAAAAAACTTGCATTGCATAGAAACATAGACCCGTCAATTGATTAAAGTACATATTCTATAGCATCCGTACAATTATTTTATTTTTGTACGGATGGGAGAAATATGTACAGTGGTCAATTGAATGTCCAGTTTGGACAGTTTGAGAATTACAAATAATTTTATATGTGCTTACAGTATTCCAACGGTACGGATAGAGTTCCAGATATATTTCGGATAGCATTTCCTTTTAGTTCTCCTCATACATATTTATTTTTATGGGAAGAACCAAGAAAAAATGCTGCCGAAATTTTTCTGGAACTTCTATTGCATATACTTTGGTTACTGTAAATGACCTATATAATTAATGCAATTCTTGAATGAGATAAGATCTCTTTATCTATTAGTTGGTGATAGGGTGCATTTAATAATATTGTAATTGATCTATTGAATAAACTTATTTTAAATTTATTCTGTTCTTATAAATATTTGTTTATTTCAGTTAGTTTAATCTTACAATGGATAAGAGTTGGATAACTAAATCGAGGAATAGCAAACAATATCTGGATGAGTACAGAATTTCATTAAATTTGGTATGGAGAGTAGTATCAATGGGATGATTTTATGTCCATGCCGAAAATATGTAAATTCTAGTTCTCAATATCCAAATATTATTGAAGAACATTTGGTATGGAATGATTTTTTAAGAGGTTATACTGAGTGATTTTTTCATGGAGAATCAAGATTACAATCTACATATAACCAAACCTCTAACATGGAACATATACCTGATTTTGGATCCAGTAACCAACATAAAAATCTTGTAAGAGATGATGATATCAGGGGTTTACTCAGAGATGCTTTTGAATATGGTACTCAACAACCTGGAGATTGCAGTGGAGGACAAGTAGCAGCTGGGTTACCTGAAGATCCTATATTTACTGAATCTGTACTTGATGGTGGAGAGCCGATACCCCTAACTAATGTTGGAACATATCGTTATCAGAAGCTGATAAGAGATGCAGATCAAGAATTATATGCCGGTTGTAAGAATTTTTCAAAAAAAAAATTTTTTTGTACATTTGTTTCATATAAAATACTTGAATGGATGGTCTGGGAAGAGTTTTACTATGTTGCTCAAGTTATTAAATGATGCATTTCCTGAAGGTACTAGTTTACCAACATCTTGTTATGAAGCCAAAAAACTAGTAAAGGAATTGGATCTTGGATACGAAAAGATTCATAGCTGTCCAAATGATTGTATATTATATCGGGAAGAACATGTCGATCAAGACTCGTGCCATGTATGTGGATGTTCACGATGGATGAAGCAAAAAGAAAATGAGAGTGAGGGATTAGATGAATTGGATGCAACACAAATTAAACAAAAACCGGCGAATGTATTACACTATTTTTTTTTTGTACCTAGATTGAAAATGATCTATGCATCATCAAAGACAGTTTCGTCAATGAGATAGCATGATGAAAGCCGTACAAAAGATGGAATGCTGAGAAACCTAGCGGATAGTTTAGCATGGAAAGCATTTGATGACAGACATCCTGATTTTGCATCTGATGCTCGTAATGTCAGGCTGGGTTTAGCCAGTGATGGGTTCAATCCATTTAGGACCTTAAGTTCTGTCTATAGCACATGGCCAGTTGTTTTAATTCCTTATAATTTGCCACCATGGATATGCATAAAACAGTCTTCACTTATTTTATCAATGGTCATTCCAGGTGTTAAGGGTCCAGGCAATAATATTGATATTTTTTTACAACCTTTAATAGATGAATTGAAACAACTGTGAGAGGGTATCAGTGCAATTGATGTTTCGAATGGCCAAACATTCAATCTACGGGCAGCTCTATTATGAACTGTTAACGATTTTCTTGCATATGCTAATTTATCTGGCTGAAGCACTAAGGTACGAGTTGCATATCCTTCTTATGGTGAATCAACCCATTCAATTTGGTTAAAACATGGAGGAAAGTTCTGTTATATGGGACATCGTCGATGGTTGGAGGCAAATCATCCATTTCGATTTCAGAAAGATTTATTTGATGGTACTATAGAGTTGGGATCTACTCCGATTCTATCTTTTGGTTCTGATATTTGTAGACAAATCTTGGTATCAGACACAGTTACGACAAGATGACAAAGTCTTCTAAAAAGTGAGGAAGAGATGATATTGAGACTTCAGTACAAGAAGAAGTATCGGAGGAAGTCAATACTTGCACCTTAGATACAGCAGTGTTCGAGGATCCGGATAATTTCTTTGAAGTTGAAAATGATGATGATATAATCACAGCATCTACCTATCAGCATACTCAACAATTATGGAAGAAAAGAAGCATATTTTTTGACTTACCTTATTGGGAGCATAATATACTCCGGCATAATCTTGATGTTATGCATATAGAAAAGAATGTTTGTGATAATTTGATTGGAACAATATTAAATCTTGATGGAAAAACTAAAGATAACATAAAGGCGCGTCTTGATTTAAAAGAAATGGGCATCCGACATGAACTTCATCCACAAGTGCTTGCAAATGATAGAACTTATATCCCTTATGCATGTTATACAATGTCTAGTCGAGAAAAAGATCTCTTCTTGGCAGTTTTAAAGAATATCAAGATTCCTGATGGATATGCATCAAATATTTCACGATGTGTGAATCTGAAAGAGCGAAAAGTTTCAAATCTTAAAAGTCATGATGGACATATACTAATACAAGATATTCTTTCATTGGCTTTAAGGTCGTCAATGCCGAAACAAGTTATTACGGTTATTTTTTAGTTATCATCATTCTTCAAGGCATTACGTTCTAAGGTTCTTGATCCTCAGGAGCTTGATCAGTTGCAGTCTCAGTCTCAAGTCATACTTACGTTATGTCAGATGGAAAATATTTTTCCTCCTGAATTTTTTATGATTATGGTTCATCTACTCATTCACCTAGCTTCGGAAGCTAAACTTGGTGGACCGGTACAGTATAGATGGATGTACCCTATCGAGAGGTAATGCTGTAAAACTTAAATTTCATAATTTATATATCTTTTTTATTATTTAATGTGATATAAATATCATATTTTTGAAGGTATTTTGTATGTTTGAAGGATTATGTACGAAACAAAGTCCATCCTGAGGGCTCAATAGCAGAGGGATATATTGCTGAAGAATGTTTAACATTTTGTTTAAGATATCTCGAAGGTGTAGAGACTGTATTCAACGACCTCAACGTCATGGTGATACTATGGAGAATACAGATTTATACAAATTTGCATCATCTAGAAGATTTATAGGAAAAGCTGAAAGTATTGTTCTTGATCATAAATCCATGTCACAAGCATACCGTTATGTATTACTACATAGTGACATAATATCTGATTATTGCAGGTTAGTCTATCTACATATGGATAAGACTAAATATTAGACATGTTATTGTCAAACTTATATTTGATTGTCATGCAGTAAGTTTTTATATATACAATGACAAGCCAATCATTCCACTCGTCCTAATCCAAGGATTGAACAAAGATGGTTGGTTGAGTTATTCCGTAATTGGCTTGCCAATCAAGTTAGTATATATAAGTCGTATAATAATTTTATATACATTTAACATCGAATAAGTGATCGATAATTGATATTATATTTTCTACGTACCGGTACTGATGGAGAAAAATAGTTCAGCATAACTAATAGTACTTCTAGAGGTCCAAATTATATTGTTAACAAATATAATGGTTTTATTATAAATAGTTTAAATTTCATACCAAGGAGTGCGAGAAACTTAGAAAAACTCATAACAGTGGTGTTATGATTGAAGCAAATGGAAAATCTTATTATGGTATACTTAAAGATATTTTGGAGTTAGATTATTATAAAAATTTTAAAGTTGTATTATTTCGATGCGATTGGGTGGATATAAATACACCGAGAGGTTTGAAAAAGGACTCAAACGGATTCATACTTGTCAATTTTTCAAGATTGATACATACGGGTGTGTTATTGAAAGATGGTCAATTTATTTTTTCATCTCAAGCTTGATAAGTTTTTTATGTACAAGACTCGAAAGATAAAGAATGGGCTACTGTTATTAAGACAAAACCCAGAGACTTGTATGACATGGAAAAAATGGTGGAAGAAGATGATGATGATACTTACACTCAGTGTATGCCTTATAATATTGTGCCGGATGATTATATAAATGATATAACCATTTTGGTTATGTTGGATTCCGAAGAACGTACAACTGGTTGATTATGACAAGTAAGTAGTTTATAAGATGATTTATATTTTTGCATGAATGATTATGTTATTTTTTAAATTATAATTCATTTTCGTTATAATTTGATTATAATGTTGACTGACTTCTTTTAAAATAATGCATGTTAGGTACACCATGCCTCAAAGGAAGCGATTATCAGATGTACAGTTTCAGTTTTCCCAGACCGAGGCTGGTACTTCTTCAGCACAGCAGCCCGTGGGCAGTCGATCATCTTCACATCAGTCAGATGCCAGTCCCTCTATTTCTGCACATCTAATCGATGCTAGTACCTCTCCACCTCATGACGACGCCATTCTCTCCGAGTCCGCACATCACGATCCTTCTATGGATCATTCTGATGACGAGCCTATCGTCAATGACATACAGATACATGGTAATTTAATAATTTCATCCCATTTTAATTCATACATATGCAATAGTTTTGATATATAACTTTCTGTATTTTTTTTGTAGATGGATCCAGGAGACTTAGGCGGAGGCGAGGACCCTTACTAGTCCATGATGTGTGGCAGTTATCTGAGGGTGAGAGGATAGTGATAGAGTGCAATAAGCTAGGGCAGCCTATTAAGAAAGCTGCTAGCTTGTTGACTAGCTTTCTGGGGACAGTAGCACGTCGTGGTCAGCTATGTCCCCTGAATTATTCAAAGTGGAACGACATGCTTCCTGCATATAAAATAGAGATGCTACGAGTTGTGCATATAAAAAAATTAATATATTATTTTATATCTTAGGTTTTTAATAATTGAATTACTTATTTTATTTAATATTTATTTTATTATTTATTTAAATTATAGAGCAAGTTCGTTCTTCTTTCAGATTCATCTAATTTTGTGCTTAAGTCTCTCAATCACAAGTGGAAAGAATATAAGACGAAGTTGAAGAGAAACTACAAGCGAGAGGGTAGGACAGAGGAGCAAGTTGAAGCTACTTGTCATCCTGATGTTCACCCTCATCAGTGGATGGAGCTGGTGCACTATTGGTTCTCTGAGAGGGCACAGGTTGTATAGCATCATCAAACACTTCAAATTTATTAATTTTTACTCGTCATAATTATATTTATACAATATATAACATTGTTTTAATTTTATTTTGCAGATGTATTCTGATATTGGTAGAGCTGCACGACCAGCTCAGTCTGTTCCTCACACAGCGGGGTCCAAGAGTTATGCACGGCTCAGGCATGAGTTTGTATGTTTCTCATTCTATAATACTTTTAGTATACTTTTAGTTTTAACATCATGTATCATCATGTATCATGTATGTGTCATGTATCCTGGTACGAGGGTATAAGATATGTTATTTCGGATTTTTTTGTAATATTTGTTTTTTATATAGGCTGATCAGCAGGGGAGGGAGCCTGGTGAGGTGGAGTTCTATCGGATGACTCACGTTCACCAGGATGACAGTTTTGTTTGGGAGGAGTCCAGAGATATATATGTATTTTTCTTATTTATATTATATTATGATTTATATTTTTATTTTTATTAAGTATTGATATCTGTGTTTTTTATAAAATATATAATAGGGCTACTTCTATGATCTCCGAGCATGCTGGCGAGGGTTCATCATCTACTCAGAGTAGTCGTATCGAGACCGAGATATTCTCGGAGTTGATGGGACCAGAGCATCCTGGACGAGTGAGGGGTTATAGGATTGGAGTTGTCCCTACTCAGTTATCTGAGATGAGTAGATATACTCGGGATACTAGAGAGAGTCATGATCAGTTACATATTCGTCAGCTCCAGGAGGAGATAGCAGAGCTCCGACAGACACGTGATGCAGACAGAGCAGAGATGTAGACCATTAGGTCTCAACTAGAGCATGTTACATATGTGCTGCATATGTTTATGTCATCTCAGGTAAGTAATTATTTATTAATTTTGTATGTATCTAATAATTTAGAATATATATATAATGGATGTATCATAATTTCTGATGTATATATTATAGGTTCCTGGTGCATCTGCGAGTCGCAGACCCGACGACGACCAGCCTCCCGTGGATCAGTGATGTCAGATATTTTTTTTATTATTTATGTATGTCTTTTTGTTTATTTGAACTTGGATTGATACTTTTATATATATATATATATAAAACTTTTTATGATTGGTTTGTATTTGTGTTTGTGTATGTTGGGTATGATACAGGTTTGAATGTTTTCATTTATTTATGTATGTTTGATGTGATACAGGTTTGAATGTTTTCATTTTGATAATGTATACAGGTTGTGTTGTATGTATTTCATGTATGGTATATATAGCTGTTTAATTTTTTTAAAAAAAAAAAAAATCTGACGATGCTTTAAAGTGTCGCTAGGTTTGGACCTGGCAACGCTTTAAAGCGTCGCTAGATTTGAAACTGGCGATACTTTAAAGCGTCGCTAGTTTTAAGTCTAGCGATGCTTTGAAGCGTCGCTAGGTTTGGACCCGGCGACGCTTTAAAGCATTGCTAGATTTAAAACTTAGCGACGCTTCGCTAACTGCCGACACTTTAAAGCATCGCTAGACTTAAAACTTCGGGAAATAAAAATTTAGCGATACTTTAAAGCGTCGACAAATGCCGACGCTTTTAAAAAGCATCAGCATGTTGCGTTCCCATGCTTACATAGACGATGCTTTAAAAAATATCGAAAGATTACTTGACGATGCTTAAAATCATCGAAAAAGATCAAAAAATGCATCGATAAAGATCTGTTTCACTGTAGTGGAGGTTGGGGTGCCGAGGTTGGTGGTGCATTGAAGGAACCACAGCTTGCCTGGCAATTGTTCTTTGCAGCCGGGACTTCATGGTTGTGCTTTCCCTCGTGCGCTGTGATCACTGGCTTGAGATCATGAGATGCCCTCTCAACATGCTTCCGGACCGTGCAACCTGGATTCGTGCTCTTGGAATAGCTTCTGCATCGCAGGAAATAATTATACTCTTTCAAACACTTTTCCACAACCTCTATGCTTTCCTTCAGTAGAACGAGAACTAGGAACTAAGAATCGAGCAAGGCAATGACCTTATTAATTATTCTTAAATTTTGGAAACAAGTCATCTATGATGTACTAACATACCTCGGATTTGGGTTCCCTTTGACCACCTTCTGTCCATCATCAAGGACAGAAGGATATCATCAAGGATATCGACCTCACTGGTGGTTTGGACCACAACCATTGGTTCACGTACTACTATTGATCATGCACTACTCATTCCTCATGCCCCAGCATCTAGCTTCCTGAACCAACAAATCCAAGCCAATGAATGCTATGTCACTCAATCTAACATCTAAAAGCTACCATCAAAAAGCCAAGAAAAGCTGACCTTCGTTTTGGTTCAATCTCATCTCCCTCACCATCACAACCCAGCAAGATGTTGCCATGGGTTGCCCGGTCGACATTCTCCTCTTCGTTGTTAGATAAGGTGGAGGAAACATCCATGGCATCTTTGATCTCACAACCGGTGCAGCCCTCTATAACCGGCATTAAAGTAGATGTGTCATAGAATTCAGCAACTAGAGAAGAAGATGGTGTTGCCTCCAGGAGGCCATTCCTCTCATCGTGAAAACCGGCTCCATTTTGAGCATTCATCTTAGACTGTTATTCTCCATGGAGACCAGATTGCGAGCCATGCTGTTGTTCCGAATCCTCAAGCTGCATGCTTCTGAATGAGTGAGAAAGCCCGGGGTGATAGTGAGCTCCCTTGTAAATTCTCTCAGTTATATGGCCTTCTTGGGAGCGCTCCACTTTCTTTTTCACCGAACAATTTGGATAAGTACATTTGTAATAGCTCCTTGGAAACTCACTACCTTTAACTTGTTTCTGCCCATACTTTCTCCAGCTGTATCCATCTTCAGCTGGAGCTCCTACAGCTAGAGTTGAGACTACTCCTTTTCTATCAGAATTGTCAGGAGTTGGAGGGTGTTCATTACCATCCATGACAAAGTAAGATGTGCTTTGGTGGAGCATAGTTTTCCCAGTGATATCTCTCTGGTTGGTTGAATCATATAAGCCATCTTTTCTTGAAAAAGACTCTATCATATAAGCCATACTGAAGGTTGAAATCTTGCTGAGGTTGGCACTGCAACCTAGCCTCGGTGCCTTTGGTTTGAGCAGGACAATCTGATTGAGCCAGTTCCTTGATACTTGGTGAAGAATGCTGGTGATTAGTTGTTGGGTATGCCTGGAGATAGAATGAATCATTTAACTAATTGGTCATATGACGGAAATAATTAGAAATTCAACTAAAATTTTTATCAAAAGATATTGCATTTTGACATCCAAGTAATTCATGAAGCATGCAGTAATTTGAGATCCACATGCTTTGAAGAAAATTCTCTTTTTTTTTTCCCAGGTATTTAACATGATGGTCTGGCTACAATTATGACTAAAGAGGAGCATAAAACGAACACCAACTGCAAAAGGGTATCTGTTTACATAATTCATTTAAGTACATATACATGGAAAGAAACATGATACAAGCCTGCATATGCTTTCCCTTTAACAAAATGCAAACATGATCATCATATCATGAGCAATCCTGACTCTGAACACCTCAAATGAATAAAAGGAAAAGGAAAGTTAAGATAACCCATACGATTTGGAGTACTCCTTTCTGATAAAGTACTTCAACATCTTCAAAATTTTGCAATCTACTGATAGAATTAAGATGCAATGTACATGTACTGCCTTTCTAGATACAAAGAATGGCCAGAGAAGCTTTTGAGGCCTTGTTAATTACTTTGTAGCTTACATGGTCAGTCATTAACAATTTGTAAAGTAATATGTACTATCATTAACTGCAATCTTTTACAGATAGAAGGGCAGAAGAAAATCTTTTAACAACAACACAAAATGATCAAGGCACATTTTACTTTGTTTTCTGCACATGAAGTATAACAAGAGTTTGATCCAATCTGAGGTTTAAGGGCAAATAACCGAGGATCCATGTCTTCAACTGTGCGAATCTCTCTTTTACAATGAGTGCCCCAGACACAGACTGAGCTATTATTAGTGCATTGTGTGAATGGAAAATTTGCCTGTAGTCGGTGAAGGTTCGGCCTGAAAAATATAATAACAAAATTTACGTGGCACAACATTGAAAGTAATTGGTCTAAGCTGGCATATTTGAAATAAAGTAACAATCAGTTACAATGATCAAGACTTCTGTGCTCGACAAATAAAATCATGTGTCTTCACTTAACAAGAATATATATGACAATGAACTTATAGATTCATACATAAATTCCTTGTGGAATATCTAATGCAAACAAAGAATAGGAATTATGAACTATCATGGATGCCTGTAACTAAAAGCAAATGATAAATTAGGCTCAGGAGTTAAATTTAATTCTTCCAACTGTACAGTGCAAGTTCTGATAAGATTGTTTCCATTTCAGATTCCTGACCTCTGAAAAAGTTGAAAGCTGAAACAACAAAACATTTATCTAGCGTATTGGTTATGCACTAAATTTGTTTAAAAAATTGAACTCGAGATCTACAGTGTATATGTAATAAGCGAACTTAATTATTTCATGAAAACTGTACCACTCAAATCCCATGGATATGTAACTTAGGTTTAATAATATGCACCATCCTGAAGAAATCACCCCTCCAGAAAGAAAAGAAAGGGAAAAAGAACTTTCAGTGGAGTACGACCGTAATCAATCGCATGAAATTTTCATAATAGCTAATTCCCTGACCTAAGTCACCTAAACTTTAATTTTGGTAGTAGAAACCTGCTAAATATATTAGTAAATACCAAATAAGATACTCCAGTAAACGGACTGGTTCAGCAATACGTAAGGAGAGTGTTTTTCATTTTGTTTTTTCTTTTATAAAGAAAAGAACCTTGAACAAGGATGGTTTTATGACCGAGAATATACATATTAACATATAATCAGGTGAGTTCTCCATTCCAGAAAATTACTTCAGAACTTGCAGGGATAGGTTCCACTACTCAAAAAAATTTCAAAACCTAAACATTATTAATAAGGTAGAGCGGGATTAATCAAAGTAGCAGCACGATTTTCCGTTTTTCGCTCGGAGCAATTAAACAAGAATGTTCTTGGGGGCGGGTGGTGGCGTTGGTGTCAGCGTTTAGATGATGGTGTCAGACAGCTTTTTTCTCTGGAACTTGGGTTAGGAGCTATGTTTCTCATGTCTCCAAGCTCTTCTTTCTACTCGATAGACATCCCAAACCCTTTACAGGTCTTCCGCCGATCTTCTCCTTGCCTCTCACGACTCCTCCCTCCGAGTCCTCCGGTGAAAAATTCATTGAAATACCCCCTGTTCCGTCTCCTCTGTTTCCATTTTTTTTTTTTTTTTTTTTAGTCTGGGTTGAAGTCGGCTGGGTCTACCGACTTCAGCCCAGGCCAGAGTTTACATTCTCCCTCTGTTAAAATAAATTTCGTCCTCGAAATTTATGTACCTGGTATTTCGAAAAGCTGTGGATATTTTGTTCGCATCTCTGCTTCTAGTTCCCATGTAGCTTCTTTTTCACTGTGATTGCTCCATTGCACCTTCACATAGGGTATGTTCGGTGTCTCAATTCTTGTTCCTTACTGTCAACAATTCGTAAAGGCACCTCCTCATAGGTCAAATCCTTCTGAAGTTGCAATGGCTCATAATCTATTGCATGATTAGGATCAGGAATGTATTTTCGTAACATAGATACGTGAAACACATTGTGCACTCCAGATATAACTGGTGGTAGAGCTAATCGGTAGGCCATCTCATCTACCTTATCCAAAATCTCAAATGGTCCCACAAATCTCGGGCTCAACTTTCCTCGTACATCAAATCTCATCACACCCTTTGTGGGAGACACTTTCAAAAAGACATGATCACCAACATTAAATTCCAGCTCTCTTCGTCTCTTATCAGCATAACTTTTCTGTCGGCTCTGAGCAGTACGCAAACATTCTCTGATCATTTGTACCTTTTCTACTGTTTGTTGTACTATTTCTGGACCCAACAATTTTCTTTCCCCACATCATCCCAGCAAATAGGAGATCTACACTTCCTACCATATAAGGCCTCAAAAGGCGCAATTTGAATGCTAGCTTGAAAACTATTATTGTAAGCAAATTCTATCAATGATAGATGACAGTCCCAAGCACCACCCAAGTCCATAACACAAGCTCTCAACATGTCTTCTAGAATCTGGATGGTTCGCTCAGACTGTCCATCAGTTTGGGGATGAAAAGCTATACTAAAACTTAATTTGGTCCCCAATGCTTTATGAAGACTCTTCCAAAATTGTGAAACAAACCTACTGTCTCGATCCGATACTATAAAAATTGGAATCCCATGTAGCCTCTGTCACGCCCCGAATCCAATACCGGAAACGGCTACGTGACCGGCCGCACAAACCCTAGGTTTTACCCTAGAGATTATGCAAGGCCTAGGTACACAATAATTCAAATATATCCAAAGTAAATTAATATTGTATAAATAAGTCATTAACAATGTATAGTTCATAATTTAACTCGATGATCATAAATTGGTCTACTGACTCACAAACGTCAGTAACCGGACTAACTAACTATTTATCTCAACAAACATGATGCTCCGTCTCACGTCCAGCCCAGATCCTCTTTAAGTTTCCTGAGTCTCTGAAAGAAAACAGATGGTAGGGAGTGAGCTATATAGCCCAGTAAGGGTTCCAAAATAATCACCAATAATAATTTACATGTATATGAAAGCAGTAAACATTACCATAACATATGACGAAATCAACAATTCCGATTTCATATTTAACAAAAACTTTGGAAACTTTATTTTTTCTTCTTATAGAATTTTCAATTATTTAACCATTATCTTTAGGGTTCTGGACTAACCACGGTCACACTCCAGCCTGTGACTGGCACACTATTGTCACACTCCAGCCTGTGACGGGCACACTGTTGTCACACTTTAGCCTGTGACGGGCACACTGTTGTCACACTCCAGCCTGTGACGGGCACACAAATTGTCACACTCCAGCCTGTGACGGGCACACTGAGAAACCACGGTACCGCCATGGCATGGCTAGTCCAAACATTAGTTCTCTTAACACTTTATCATTTCTCTTCACATAATCGGATCATGTCACTTTCCAGCGATCGTTATCACGATCAAACACATTTTAAGATCACATGGCAAATACAAACAATACTAACAACAAACTCGATCCATAACCCGGAAATCAAATCATGCTATCCGAAAACCACTATGCATGAAAAATATTTAATTATGCTCGAAACAAATCAGGTCATGTAAAATATTTTATTAAATACGGTGATTAGGTTAGAATTCCTTACAAATCAGCTATCCACGCTTGTACTAATCCGAACCCGAAATCGGTGCGACGTCTTCCCGCTCAGAAGACTGATTCTCTACACAGATAAATAATTTTAATTAAACTAAATTCTCAATTTTTCATAAATCTTGAAAACAATCGCTATTTTTCTCTCTCCTCCTTCTCTCTCATCCTTCTCTCTCATCTTTCTCTCTCCTTCTTCTCTCTCCTCCTTCTCTCTCCTCTCCCTTCCTCTTTCTCTCTCCTCCTTCTCTCTCCTCTTTCTCTCTCCTCCTTCTCTCTCCTCCTTCTCTCTCCTCCTATTATTTTATTTATTATTATTATTATTTATTATTTTTTTCCTGGCTGTACGGAACCTTTTTTTTTTCCTTTTCTTTTCTTTTCTTTTCTTTTCTTTTCTTTTCTTTTTTTTTTCTTCTTCTCCTTTCTTTCTTTCTCTTCACCCGAACCACCCTGTTTGTTTTTTTTTTTTCTTTTTTCTTCTTCCCTCAGCCGATTCTTCTTCGGCCGACCACCATCTCACCCCCCCCCACCTGCCGGCAACCATACCGTGGTTGTCACAGGGCCCTCCCGGACCAGGCGAAGGCGGCAACGACGGCGGTGGCGGCGACGACGACGGCGGATGCAGCGGCAACTTCCCAAACCAAACCGAACCCAAAAGTTTCATCCAAAAATTAACAAAAAACTCACAAAAATTGCAAATAATAAAAAAAAACCTTACCGGCGACGTTGAGGAAGCTTCCGGTGTTCGTCGGAGAGGGAGAGAGAGCGGGATGGGGGTTCTAAGGGCGGCGGTAAAGGGTTTAAAACGAAAACAAAACAACGAGATTCCCCTCGTTGTTAAAAAAAACCACCCATCCCAAACCCTTTACGGGTCTTCCGCCGATCTTCTCCTCGCCTCTCACGACTCCTCCCTCCGAGTCCTCCGGCGAAAAATTCATCGAAATACCCCCCCTGTTCCGTCTCCTCTGTTTCCATTTTTTTTTTTTTTTAGTCTGGGTTGAAGTCGGCTGGGTCTGCCGACTTCAGCCCAGGCCAGAGTTTACATTCTCCCCCCGTTAAAATAAATTTCATCCTCAAAATTTACGTACCCGGTATTTCGAAAAGCTGTGGATATTTTGTTCGCATCTCTGCTTCAAGTTCCCATGTAGCTTCTCTTTTACTGTGATTGCTCCATTGCACCTTCACATAGGGTATGATTTGGTGTCTCAATTCTTGTTCCTTACTGTCAACAATTCGTAAAGGCACCTCCTCATAGGTCAAATCCTCCTGAAGTTGCAATGGCTCATAATCTATTGCATGATTAGGATCAGGAATGTATTTTCGTAACATAGATACGTGAAACACATTGTGCACTCCAGATATAACAGGTGGCAGAGCTAATCGGTAGGCCACCTCACCAACCTTATCCAAAATCTCAAATGGTCCCACAAATCTCGGGCTCAACTTTCCTCGTACTCCAAATCTCATCACACCCTTTGTGGGAGACACTTTCAAAAAGACATGTTCACCAACATTGAATTCCAACTCTCTTCATCTCTTATCCGCATAACTTTTCTGTCGGCTCTGAGCAGTACGCAAACGTTCTCTGATCATTTATACCTTCTCCACTATTTGTTGCACTATTTCTGGACCCAACAATTTCCTTTCTCCCACATCATCCTAGCAGATAGGAGATCTACACTTCCTACCATATAAGGCCTCAAAAGACGCCATTTGAATGCTAGCTTGAAAACTATTATTGTAGGCAAATTCTATCAACGATAGATGACAGTCCCAAGCACCACCCAAGTCCATAACACAAGCTCTCAACATGTCTTCCAGAATCTGGATGGTTCGCTCATACTGTCCATCAGTTTGGGGATGAAAAGCTGTACTAAAACTTAATTTGGTCCCCAATGCTTTATGAAGACTCTTCCAAAATTATGAAACAAACCTACTGTCTCGATCCGATACTATAGAAATTGGAATCCCATGTAGTCTCACAATTTGTTCTATATACAAATTTGCTAATTTTTCCAGAGAGAGTCCGATACGAAAAGATAAGAAATGAGCAGACTTCGTTAGTCGATCCACAATCACCCATATCGCATTATTTTCCTTAGGAGTTTTGGGTAACCCTGTCACAAAGTCCATGGTGATGTGCTCCCATTTCCACTGAGGAATCGCAAGAGACTGCAACGGTCCAGCAGGTCTTTGATGCTCAGCTTTTACCTGTTGACATACCAAACATTGAGCCACATACTGAGCTATATCTTTCTTCATACCAGACCACCAAAAGTTTTCACGTAGATCTCGATACATTTTTGTACTACCCGGATGCATCGTATATACTGAACTATGTGCTTCTTCCATAATTTCATTCTTTAATTCTGGAAGTTTAGGAACACATAATCTGTTACCAAATCTTAAGGTATCATCTTTATATATAGTAAATTCAGATTGTACACCAGACTCAACTGTTTCTCTAATTTTCTGAAGCTCTAAATCTTCCTTCTGAGCTGATTTAATTTTGTCAATCAGGATAGGTTGTACCATAATATTTGCTAATTGCATCCCAGAATTATGAATTCGTACCTCTATCCCTGATCTTTCCAGATCCATTAAGATGTGCTTTTGATTAGTAATTAAGGTTGCCAACTTACTCGGGATTTTCCTACTCAGGGCATCTGCTACAACATTTGCCTTTCCTGGATGGTAGCTGATAGTCAGATCATAATCCTTTAATAGTTCCAGCCATCTTCTCTGTCTCAAATTCAATTCCTTCTGAGTAAATATATATTTTAAACTTTTATGATCTGTAAAGATTTCACAACGACTACCATACAGATAATGTCTCCATATCTTTAAAGCAAATACTACAGCTGCTAACTCTAAGTCATGAGTGGGATAATTTGACTCATATGATTTCAGCTGTCTAGAAGCATAGGCTATCACTTTTCCATTTTGCATTAGCACACAACCGAGACCCTTTCGGGATGCATCACTATATATGCAAAACTCCCCTATCTCTGCAGGAACAGTCAATACTGGGGTAGTGATTAACCGTTTCTTCAATTCTTGAAAACTCTGCTCACAATCATCTGTCCATTCAAATTTTGTTCGTTTCTGGGTCAGACGAGTTAAGGGTATAGCAATAAGAGAAAATCCTTCAACAAACCTTCGATAATATCCTGCCATTCCCAGAAAACTACGAACTTCGGATACATTAGTGGGTCTCTCCCACTCTACCACTGCTTCCACTTTCTTTGGATCCACAGAAATACCATCCTTTGATATAACATGGCCAATGAAAGAAATTCTGTCCAACCAAAAGTCACATTTTTTTAGCTTGGCAAATAATTTCTTCTCCTTGAGTATTTGTAATACTATCTTTAAGTGCTCCTCATGTGCTTGTAGACTTTTTGAATATATCAGTATATCATCAATGAATACTACTATAAATTGATCCAGATATGGTCTAAACACTCGGTTCATGAGATCCATGAAAACTGCAGGTGCATTTGTCAGACCAAAAAGTAAAACCAAAAATTCATAGTGTCCATATCTGGTTCTAAAAGCTGTCTTTGGTACATCCTCTGTCTTAATCTTCAATTGATGATAACCAGAACGAAGATCAATTTTAGAGAATACTTGTGCCCCCTGTAATTGATCAAATAGATCATCAATCCTTGGTAAGGGATATTTGTTCCTTATAGTCACTTTGTTCAATTCTCGATAATCAATGCAAAGCCGAAAACTTCCATCCTTCTTCTTTACAAATAAGACTGGAGCACCCCAGGAAGACACGCTAGGACTGATAAATCCTTTATCCAACAGTTCTTGCAATTGCTCCTTAAGTTGTTTTAATTCTGCCGGAGCCATTCTATAAGGAGCTTTGGAGATGGCACCTGTACCTGGTATAAGATCGATAGAGAACTCAATCTCTCTACCAGAAGGTAATCCTGGCAGATCATCGGGAAAGACCTCCAGAAATTCTTTCACAACAAGTATGTCTTCCAACTTAAGATCCTACTGTCGAGTATTTATCACCGTTGCCAGAAATCCTTCACAACCTTGTCTAAAGAGTCGCTTGGCAACAAAAGCCGAAATTACCCTCCTCATAAGGGTTAACTTGTTACCCTTAAAACAGAACTCTGACTGATCAGGAATTTGAAATTTCACAATTTTCTCAAAACAGTTGATGGAAGCATGGTTTGCTGTCAGCCAATCCATTCCAAGGATTATATCGAAGTCTTTCATATCCATGACTATCAAATCGGCTTCCATTGTTCTACCTTCGATATTCAATCTACATTTCTTGCAGATTTGATTAACCACAAAAACATCCCCACTAGGAGTGGAAATACAGAGTTCAAATTCTAAAGATGTCGGGGTTAACTCATTATTCTCCCTAACCAATCTAACAGATACGAAAGAGTGTGTAGCGCCAGTATCAAAAAGAACGTAAACATTACTGGAAAATAATTTGATCATACCTGTCACTACAGAATTTGATGCATTAGCATCCTGCTGGGTGAGTGAATAAACCCGTCCCTGAGTTACTGTTTTCTGTTGCCCTTCTAATTGCAGTTTTCCACGAGGTAACTGATGCTGTGACCCCTGACCAGATGGACATACAACTGCCTTATGTCCCGGTTTACCACAATTATGGCACTTCCACTCATCTGGCCACGTACAATCCCGCTTATAATGAGAACCACCATACTTAAAGCACTTGACATCATTCTTTGGTTGGGTCTTGTTATCTGAAGTAACATTGTCAAGCTTCCTGGTTTTTGCATTGGTACCTTTATAGAATTGGCCTTGATTCCCTCTTGTTCCAGATCTCTTCTTTAATGCTTTTTTCCTTTCAGCTTGAGCCACATCCAATCCCCTTTCAATAATTAATGCTTTATTAACAACCTCCTTATAAGTTGGTAGCTCAGAAGCAATCACTTGATGCTGGATCCGACTTCTAAGTCCATTTTCAAATTTCCTGGCCCGGATTCCTTCATCAGCTAAGAGTGATGGAGCATATCTCAACAATTCCTCAAACTTTGAGGCATACTGAGAAACAGTTAAAGTACCTTGCTCCAAGCGATCAAATTCTCGAAATTTTTGTACCCGAACACTTTGAGGAAAATATCTCTCATAGAAAACCTTTCTAAAATCTGTCCAGGTAAAAGGTGTATCATTTGGTCCTTGTTTTCCAAGCTCCAGTTCCCACCAAGCAGCTGCCTCATCTTGCAATAAAAAGGTAGCGAATGTAACTTTCTCTTCTTCTGGACACCGCAAGGCTTGGAAAACTTTCTCAATAGCTTTAAGCCATCCCTCTGCCTCCATGGGATCAGAAGTCCCCTTGAATGCCGGTGGCGCATACTTCTTGAAATCTATTAATGTAATTGGCCGTTCTTGAGGAATTCTGACTTCTGGCTGTTGTCATTGTAATAATAACTGTTGCATAAATTGCTGTTGTTGCTGTTGGGCTTCCATAAATCTTAGTGTATCAGCTCTTGCAGTAGCTTGCTGCTATACTAAAATTTGTAAAAGCTAAGGAAGACCCATCTGGTCCCCAGGCTGAACTCCAGATCCACCAGGTGTTCCTGTTTCAGCAGTTCCAGTCTCCGGGGTGTTATCCAAAGGATTGGGCACTGGCTCATGATGATGCTCCTCATTACCAGTGTTGTCCACCAGATTCGGCATTGGGTCCTGTAGACGTTCCTCATTATCAGATAAGGCTCCAGCATTCTCATGCTGCTCAATAGGATCCCAAGCATTTGCTCCATCTGCAAATCTTGTGGGCCTCCTAACACGTCCACGTCCACTACCACGCGCCATGGAAAACCTACACCAATGTTGTTAGTAAACAACTAACACTCAGATGGTCAAAACAATCATGACATAACATCTACCCCACTTATGGATCAACCCACACTCTCTCTCATTGAGCTTTTATCCTAAGATCCTAGAACCTGGTTTGCTCTGATACCACTCTGTCACGCCCCGAATCCAATACCGGAAACGGTTACGTAACCGGCCGCACAAACCCTAGGTTTTATCCTAGAGATTATGCAAGGCCTAGGTACACAACAATTCAAATATATCCAAAGTAAATTAATATTGTATAAACAAGTCATTAACAATGTATAGTTCATAATTTAACTCGATGATCATAAATTGGTCTACTGACTCACAAATGTCAGTAACCGGACTAACTAACTATTTATCTCAACAAACATGATGCTCCGTCTCATGCCCAGCCCAGATCCTCTTTAAGTTTCCTGAGTCTCTGAAAGAAAACAGATGGTAGGGAGTGAGCTATATAGCCCAGTAAGGGTTCCAAAATAATCACCAACAATAATTTACATGTATATGAAAGCAGTAAACATTACCATAACATATGACGAAATCAACAATTCCGATTTCATATTTAACAAAAACTTTGGAAACTTTATTTTTTCTTCTTATAGAATTTCCAATTATTTAACCATTATCTTTAGGGTTCTGGACTAACCACGGTCACACTCCAGCCTGTGACTGGCACACTATTGTCACACTCCAGCCTGTGACGGGCACACTGTTGTCACACTTCAGCCTGTGACGGGCACACTGTTGTCACACTCCAGCCTGTGACGGGCACACAAATTGTCACACTCCAGCCTGTGACGGGCACACTGAGAAACCACGGTACCGCCGTGGCATGGCTAGTCCAAACACCAGTTCTCTTAACACTTTATCATTTCTCTTCACATAATCGGATCATGTCACTTTCCAGCGATCGTTATCACGATCAAACACATTTCAAGATCACATGGCAAATACAAACAATACTAACAACAAACTCGATCCATAACCCGGAAATCAAATCATGCTATCCGAAAACCACTATGCATGAAAAATATTTAATTATGCTCGAAACAAATCAGGTCATGTAAAATATTTTATTAAATACGGTGATTAGGTTAGAATTCCTTACAAATCAGCTATCCACGCTTGTACTAATCCGAACCCGAAATCGGTGCGACGTCTTCCCGCTCAGAAGACTGATTCTCTACACAGATAAATAATTTTAATTAAACTAAATTCTCAATTTTTTACAAATCTTGAAAACAATCGCTATTTTTCTCTCTCCTCCTTCTCTCTCATCCTTCTCTCTCATCCTTCTCTCTCCTCCTTCTCTCCTCTCCCTTCCTCTTTCTCTCTCCTCCTTCTCTCTCCTCCTATTATTTTATTTATTATTATTATTTTTTTTTTTCCCTGGCCATACGGAACCCTTTTTTTTTTTTCCTTTTTTTTTTCTTTTCTTTACTTTTCTTTTCTTTTCTTTCCTTTTCTTTTCTTTTTTTTTCTTTTTTTTTTCTTCTTCTCCTTTCTTTCTTTCTCTTCACCCGAACCACCCTGTTTGTTTTTTTTTTTTCTTTTTTCTTCTTCCCTCAGCCGATTCTTCTTCGGCCGACCACCATCTCACCCCCCCCCACCTGCTGGCAACCACACCGTGGTTGTCACAGGGCCCTCCCGGACCAGGCGAAGGCGGCGACGGCGGCGACGACGGCGGCGGCGGCGACGGCGGCGGCGGCGGCGGCGACGGCGGCGGCGGCGACGGCGGCGGCGGCGGCGGCGGCGACGACGGCGGATGCAGCGGCAACTTCCCAAACCAAACCGAACCCAAAAGTTTCATCCAAAAATTAACAAAAAACTCACAAAAATTGCAAATAATAAAAAAAAACCTTACCGGCGACGTTGAGGAAGCTTCCGGTGTTCGTCGGAGAGGGAGAGAGAGCGGGATGGGGGTTCTAAGGGCGGCGGTAAAGAGTTTAAAACGAAAACAAAACAACGAGATTCCCTTCGTTGTTAAAAAAAACCACCCATCCCAAACCCTTTACGGGTCTTCCGCCGATCTTCTCCTCGCCTCTCATGACTCCTCCCTCCGAGTCCTCCGGCGAAAAATTCGTCGAAATACCCCCCCTGTTCCGTCTCCTCTATTTTTATTATTTTATTTTTTTTAGTCTGGGTTGAAGTCGGCTGGGTCTGCCGACTTCAGCCCAGGCCAGAGTTTACAATAGACATCGGAATCTGCTTTGAAAATACTCTCGAGTTTGCTGAACCTTCCCATGCCTTTCTCCCCTTGAATAGTTTCACCATGATATATATTTCCGGTCAAATAAAGGTCCTCTTAGCCACTCAAAATTTCACTCTCCAAGTTTTAACTTTAACTACAATCAAATCAGCTACTTCAAAATCGTTATTATTATTAATAATAATCAAATGGGTGTTTTAGAAGTTCCAAGTTCAAGTTTCCAGGGCTTTTCGCACCTTTTAAGATCGATGAGCTTACCGAGAAGGCTTTATATATATTTTGGTTTGTCCAACATGAATATATCCTCGCAGCTTAGCTCACATACAACCCTGTGCTTGACCAAGTCGGAACACGCCTGCGTGGATATAAAAAGCATAACCTGAAACACCAGGAAAGAAGCGATTGAATGAAAGAATCGTAGTCCGGATCAAAAAACGAAACAAGGGAAGCCAGGAAGACCCGACCATTTCTTGTTTTGCGTGACACGAACGCAGTACATGAAAGGCTAAGAACGGACACTGAAATCCATGCGCGCTCCGGCCGTTGAAACATACACCAGCCTAGGAATCCGGAAAACTAAGACTAATAAGTGACGTGCCCGTTGGTGAATCAAAATCACTAACAATATAACGCGTAATAATAGTAGTGCTGTTGGTGCACGATACATATAGCAGCCCGTACGTACTGATACGCCCCATTAATTCCAATCTCTGCTGAGAAGGACAAACCAACCAATAGGAGTTCTCCACATGGTCTTCATAAAGGGCATTAGAAAGATGATTACATCAATGCAATTAAGCCACATGTGAGTGGTTATCGAGCAATTAATTAAGATGCGCGCACGTCCACTTCAGTCGGTAATGGATGCCGATCCTCGTCCATATAATTAAGTAGTGCCCAGGGTCTCTCCATACTTATCTCCATGCTACCTTTCTCTTTCTCTCAAATCTTCACTGTTACTCTAAGATCCTTTAGACATTCGAGGGTTTAAATTTCTTGTGGGACAAATTCTAACAAATGAACTTCCTTTTATTGATTTAATTTCAATTCGGGCTACACTGCCAGATCACCACGTACGTACCTTCTCCATCCAAGCACGGCTGCGGATGTCTTGACATCTCTTTTCAAGTGCCTCCTCCAGCATTAATTTGTTGACCTCATCAACACCAATCTCCAAGTGCCTCCTGATCGGACCAGATATTTGGTAGCAATATATATATATATATATAATATATACAAATAAAAAATATATATTTATGTTGACATATAAAGGAAGGGACCGATATCGGCTCTACTGTTTGTGCTCATCTGAACTATTTTTGAGGTGTACATAATATAATGGAAGTTCTTATGTAGCGTGTTCCTGGAATGTACAATTATTGCTCAGAAATCTATAAAATATTGGATCCGGGTAGTCAGAACATGAAAGCTTTTTTTATCCAAAGAATGTTTAAATCATTTTTTGCAAATGATAATCTGATGACTCTCATACAGAAACTCCTTAACGATTGAGGACATCTCTTAGTTATGACAAGAGTTAGCTCATCTAGGGTTGCTGGAACTTTGATCTCTTAGTTATCCACTGAAGATGAAGTTTTTAATAATTGTATGACTTTTTTTAATTATATTATGAAGTTTAAACAAACATAATATTGTATGACATTTTTTTATTATAAACTTTATAAAAATTCATTCTGCATGTGTACCTGGATGATGCACCAAATTCTTTTTTGTATAATAGTAAAAGAAATCCTCTTTTAAATAATAGTATAAGAGATTTTCTTTTCAATATCAGTAAAAGAAAATTTTCTTTTAATAGTAGTAAAAGATACCTTTCTTTAAATAGAAGTACATGGAATCCTCAAAAAAATAAAAGAGATCCTTCTCTAAATATAAGTAAAAAAATAATCCTTCTTTGAATAGCAATGAAAGATATCTATGTACAGACGATTGGCTTGTTTCTTTGAGCTATGCTAGATTTTTTAGTATTGACGTCAAGATCGCCATGGCCTATAGCTCTGACGTGTTGTGAAGGCGTCAGGTTCTCTCTGGATGCTCGGTCTCTTCTTTTGGTCGACTTCTTGATCGGATTATCCTGCAAAAAAAAGAAGATCCGGACCAGGAATTCCGGCAATGATACTTCGACGATTAAGTCAGTTGGGACGATAAAGGATAACAGAGCCTCTGTGATGGAAAGCCTGGGAGTTCTTCGTCTAGAGGGGCAAGAAAATGTGATCTGAGAGGTGGAAGATGAGTGGGAGCAGAAGTTGGAGAGCAGGGAGGTTCTCCCTTCGGTTCCTTGCCCGCTTCTCTCTTTGTCTTACCTGTTGCCTCTCTCCCCCCTCGTCAGAGGTCCGTTCTTCTATTTTATATGAGAGAAATGGTCCAGACCAGGTTTGGAGCTTCATCGGGATGTCACTTTCCCGGTACCCTTTTTTGGCAGGATTTTCTTTTGTCAGCAGCCTCCTCCATGTCAGACCGGTCCTTGGAAGGAGGTCTTTCTATTGGGTGCATTCACCGACGAGATATAGGTCCTATCTCTCTGATAAAGCAATTTTCCATGCGGGTGCCATACTGCTAAGCCCCGAGCCATGGTGGAGCATTTCCATTCCAGGAGGGACCATCGAAGTGTTGCAGGGCTTGAGGTCTTGATGGAATACTTCTCTCGGAGGAGGCGTAGGCGGTGTGTCATGGGAACTGGAACCCCGGTTGCACGGCGGAGGGCACAGGCGGCGTGCTATAGGGCCTGGAACTTGGTGGACCATGCATCGCACAAAAGATGCAGGTAGCATGTCGCAAAGCCTAGAACCTCCTGTAAGGCACGCGCCGCCCTCTGAAGGTTGTAGGTAGTCTAGAATTTCCGGTCCATGGCTTGAATTCCTCCCGGTCTTTTCCTTATCCCTAATCGATCACCTTTCAGTTGATGACGCCTCTTGGTCCTAGACATGTTAAGTCTCGGGTGGTGTATTCATGGCTAGTTGGGTCAATGTACATGTATTGATCTGGTTTATCATGGTTTTCCATGATGTATCTAGGACTAGGATTGAGTCTAATATGAGTCCTAGGTATTTAGGCTCAGTTTTAGTCAGTCTAGGTCTTAGAGTCGACTCTTCTGGGATAAGAGTCAACTCTATTAGTTGGCACGTCTCATAACAGGGAAGTTTTGTTATGATCGAGTCAGCTCGGTGGGATTCGAGTCGGCTAGATTGGACAGTTGGTAACCCTATGGTCTGGATGAGTCAACTCAATAGGATTCGAGTCGGCTAGATGATACAGTCCAGAAATCCTGTGGTCTGGAAGAGCCAGTTCTGATGATTAGAGTCGATTCATTTCTAGGGTCTAGTGGACTCTAGTGACTAGAGCCGGCTCGAATGATGGATGGGCTATTTTTGAACGGTGCCAGCTGGAGGGAGTCTTGGGATTCTTGGTCACGTGCAACCGAGGTATATATATATATATATTGTAACTTCTGAAGATATGTGGTGGTGTAACGAACTTCGTGTTGACGGAATAAGAGATAATTCCTTTCTCCCAAGAATTGCTCCTAATTCTTTTCTCTTCTTCCATTCTTGAATTTGGATCTTGATTGCTTGATCTTCACCGACCTGTATCCTGCCGTGATCTTGATGGAGGTCGCTGGCAGAGGGTCATACACAACCTGGAGATACGCTTCTGTGATTGCTTTGTAGATCAGGGTGTTTGTTCCTGATCGGTACAAGGTTGTTCTTGAGTATTTGATTCAACGAACTGATTCAAGTTGGATCAAATTCACAACATTTTGGTATCAGAGCAAGGTTCGTGGAAGGAAGATCTCAAGATCAGAGGGTTGGAAGTAAAGCTTCTTATAGGTACTATTTTCAGATCTCTTGAATTCTTGATTGTAGTAATGGTATCAAGTGGGTTCAAAGTAGATTTTGAGAAGTACGATGGCAAGGAGAATTTCACCTTGTGGCAGCAAAGAGTTAAAGATTTGCTAGTTCAACAAAGAATCTACAAGATCTTGGTTAAAGAAATACCGGAAAAGATTAGTGTTGAAGAATGGAAAGAGTTAGAAGAGATGCTTTCAGCACCATCAGGATATGTTTGGCTGATCAGGTTTTCCTGAGGTGTGTTCAGAGACTACCGCAAAAGGTCTTTGGAGAAGACTAGAGAACACATACATGGAAAAAAAATATGATGAACAAGCTATGGCTGAAGAAGCAACTGTATAGCTTGAGGATGCCTGAAGGAGGAGACTTAGTTGCTCACATTCAGAGGTTCAATAAGGTATGTTCTGAGGTGATGAGTCTAGATGTGAAGATAGACGAGGAGGATCGGACATTGTTGCTGCTGTGTTCACTCCCTGGATCGTATGATGGTCTCATAACAACCTTAGTTTATGAGAAGGAAATCCTAAACTATGAAGAGGTTGTTGGTGTGCTCGGATCCAATGAGCAAAGGGAAAAGATCTGCAAATATAATCCTAACTCAGAGATTCTTGCTGTAAATGAGAGGCAAGGAAGACCCAAGAAAAGAGCTAGGGGAAAGTCCAAGGACAGATCTCAGTCTTGGAATCACAAGAGTGTGAAATGCTACAAGTGTCGTCAGCTTGGGCATATCAGGAAGAATTATCCTCTTTGGAAGACAGAAAAGGGGAGAGCCAATACTAGTGGTGCTAATGTTTTGGAAAACAATGGAGGAGAAGTATTGATTGTATCGGATGGATCAGTGGATTGGGAGAATACCTGGATTTTGGATTCTGCATGCTCATACTACTATACCTCACATCGGGATTGGTTTTACACCTATGACAGGTCAAATGGAGGTAGTGTAAGTCTTGGTGATGATCATCCTTGTATGGTAACTGGAGTAGGCACTATTAGGGTGAAGATGAAATATGGAGTGATAAGGACTCTATCAAATATCAAACATGTACCAGAATTGAAAAAGAATCTGATTTCTTTGGGCTACTTGGAAGAGCAGGGATATGCTTTTAGTTGCCAATCTTGTAGTGGATGTTTGAGGATTACCAAGGGAGCTTTAGTGATAATGAGAGGAAGAAGACTAAGCAACAATCTATATAGGATGGAAGGCTTAGTGGTGAGTGATAGTGCTGAGGTGCTTACAGTGACATGGGAAGAACGGTTGAAATATAAGCTATGGTACTATTGAATAGGTCATATGAGTGACCGAGGGCTCATGAAGTTAAGCAGAAGAGGGAACATCCTAGCTTTGAAAAAGGATGAAAATGACCTGTGTAAGCCGTGTATATTTGGTAAACAGCATAGAGTGAAATTTGCTGTTTGTACCAAGCCAAGTGAAGGAGTGCTAGATTTGGTGCACTCAGATGTATGGGGACCAGTACCTATGTTATCCAGAGATGGAGCAAGGTATTTTGTGACATTTATTTATGACTTCTCTAGGAAACTGTGGGTGTATCTGATGAAGAAAAAATCAGATATATTTGCCCGGTTTAAAGCTTGGAGGGCTAATGTAGAGAAGGAGACAAGAAGACATGTAAAGTACCTTCGGACTGATAATCATGGGGAGTACTCTAGTATAGAGTTTAGGAGTTACTGTGAGGAAAATAGTATCAAACTCTATTACACAGTAAGGATGATCCCACAACGGAATGGTGTCGCGACCGGACCTATTAGAGAGGGCAAGGAGTATGAGGCTGCAATCATTACTGCCGAAAACTTTTTGGGGTGATGTTATTATTCTGGCATGTTTTCTTATAAATAGGTCCCCTCACTTCAAGTTGGATGGAGGACTTCTAGAAGCAGCTTGGAGTGGGAAGAAGGTGGAGCTTGGCCACCTGAAAGTTTTTGGTTGCCCGGCTTATGTCCATGTGGAGGCAACTGAAAGAAGCAAGCTGGATCCTAAGTCGAAGAAGATGATCTTCATAGGATATCCACAAGGAGTCAAAGGTTACCTACTGTGGGATCCACAGTCTCAAAGGGTAATGATCAGTAGGGATATCATCTTTGATGAGAGGAGCATCTTGGAGAAACTGGGGACTGTAACTGAAAATGCAGTCAATAAGATGAACAGCAGTGAGAGCCCATCATAGGTGGAGGATAGGCCTTCAACATCAGCTGGAAATGGAGTTTCAGTTGAGGTGGAGTTGGACAAGAAAGATTCTCCAAGAGTGAAAGAGAGGCAAGAAGAATCAGCTATTCAAAGGAAGGTGCAGGAGGAGCCACAAACAGCAGACTTGCAGGACAGTGCAAGGGGAGTGGCATTGCATAAGCTTCAACGCATAATTTGGAAGCCGGTAAGATATGGCATGGATGAAGCAATTTCATATGCTCTTATATTTGTGAATGGAGATCCAGAAAGTTTTGTAGAAGCCATGGAAAATCTTGATAAAGAGTCATGGTTGCAAGGCATGATGAAAGAGATGGAATCTCTTAGGAGGAATGAGACATGGCAGCTGGTGGATCTACCTGAAGATGCTCATGCAATTGGCTCTAAATGGGTGTTCACTAGAAAATCATTACCTTCAGAGCAAGGTGGAGTGAGATACAAGGAAAGGTTGGTAGCAAAGGGATACTCACAGAGGGAAGGAGTTGACTATACAGAAGTGTTTTCTCCTGTGGTACGTTTTTGGGTGTTGTTGTCTTTGGTAGCAAAACATAATTTAGAATTGGAGCAGATTGATGTGAAGACAGCCTTTCTACATGGAAGATTGGAAGAGAAAATCTATATGAAGCAACCTGATGGCTTCATTGAGATTAGACAGGAGAACAAGGTATGTCTACTTCAGAAATCATTGTATAGGTTGAAACAATCACCTCGTCAGTGGTATCACATATTTGATACATTTATCATGAGCCTTGGATTTCTCAGATATGAACATGACCATTGTATTTATGTGAAGGATGTGGATACTATGGATGCTCTGTATTTACTTCTGTATGTGGATGATATGTTGATAGCCAGCAGAAGTATGACAGCTGTGAAAGGGCTGAATAGAGCATTATCTCAGGAATTTGAGATGAAAGACTTGGGATCAGCTCAAAAAATTCTTGGAATGGAGATTTGTAAGAATAGATGCAAATGAATACTCCATTTATCATAAGGTGGGTACATTAAAAGAGTACTCAAGAGGTTTGGGATGGATAAGGCCAAACCTGTGGAAACACCATTACCATGGCATATTTCTCTCTCGAAAAAACAGCGCCTCCAATTAGAGGAGGAGAGAGAATACATGGAAAGAGTTCCATATGCTAATGCAGTGGGCAGTTTGATGTATACTATAGTTTGTTGCAGGTCGGATATAGCATATGCTGTAAGCCAAGTGAGCAGATACATGGCTAATTATGGGAAGGAACACTGGAAGGCATTGAAGTGGATTTTGAGATATGTGCAAGGAACTCAAAAATATGGATTGGTGTTTGGTAGGCAGCCTGAAGGACATGGATGGAACTCTATAGAATCATGTGAGGATTCAGGTCCTTTGGAAGGGTTTGTTGATGTAAGTTATGCAGATGATCTTGATATAAGAAGGTCTACAATAGGTTATCTCTTCTGCATGTATGATGGACCGGTTTCGTAAAGATCAATCCTTCAACCTATTACTGCTTTGTCTACAATAGAAGCAGACTATATAGCTGAGAAGGCTATATAGTGATAGCCTTCTCAGCTATCACTATGGCTGAGAAGGCTAATGTCTAAAATGGGGATGAAACAGTGTATGGTGGTCCTATACAGTGATAGCCAGAGTTTCATACACTTAATACAGAACCCAGTCTATCATGCTAGGACCAAGCATATAGATGTGAGATATCAGAGCCGGCTCTTCCAGACCTCGGATGAGAGCTAACCTCGGTCGGGGGCTCGATCTCGGAAGATGGGAGCACGACCTCGGCCGGGAGCTCAACCTCGGATGGGAGTTGACCTTCGTCGAGGGCTCGACCTCGGATGACGGGAGCACGACCTCGACCGGAAGCTTGACCTCGGATGGAAGCTGACCTCGACCGGGGGCTCGACCTCAGATCTTCATTTGATCACCACATCCAGGTGGCATCTTCTTTCAGCATGGTCGCTAGCTGGATCCGGTATGGATTCCACGTCAGTGATAGTGCCATATCACTTAGCATGCCTCACTTGTAGGACCAATTAAGATATTTATAGACATTTAATATCATACCAAGAGACTCCTCCTTATGAATTTCATAAATCATATTTAATACCTTAATAAAGATGATAAATGAAGATTAGAAATTTTAAGAGACAACATTCCAAGGAACATGTCTTTCTACCTTCTTGCCATAGGTTCTTTGCATTGAATTCATTCTCATTTGTATGCATCATTTAATTCCCATACCTAAAATCATAGCCTTTCACGTTTCAAAATTAAATATAAAATTAGATAATAAATTTAGTTCAAGATTTATTTTTGAAATCATATATTCAACAAGTTTAAAATTGTCGCTAAGACAGTAGCGCGGTTGGTAGGTACTTACGTCCGACTCTTTCCGGTCACGGATTCGAGCCATGATCCTGTGGATGACTCAATTAAATTCAGGATTTCTCCTGGAACACGTGGTGGGAGAGCACTCTACTCCGGCGTCTTAGCGGTGTCAAGCTGAAGTACTCACCGAAAGATAGGAAGAGTATGCGAAACGTTCGGCTCGTATCGAATATAGTCCGGTAGGGATGGGACCCGAAGGGAGTAGCTACAACCTGGATTTATCACCCCCTCTCTTTTTTTCTATCAAAAAAAAAAAAAAATAAAATCTATTTTTTGAAAACATAAATCCAACATTATCAAAAAATCTGGGATTGGATCCGGCTTCTTCAAGATTTACATGTCATCAAGGGAGAGCAAACCCGCTCCCCCCCCCGCCCCCCGAAATAGCATAGCTCATGCCCTTTTCATAAGATTTTTTTTTTAAAAAAAAAAAAACTTTAATTGCCACCAAATATTGCACCCCACAAAGATGCCAGTTCCCAGAGGAAAAAGAACATAATATTCTTTGAAGACATTTAGCAGTAAGACGAAACAACGATATCAAAATAATAAAATGTCAAGTTTTAACACACGTCTGCGTACCTTAAGCACAGGCAAAATTCAGAAAGCCATCAGCAACCTAAAGCATTGATTCCTTGCTCTCCAATCCTTCTTTCCTTCGTATCACTCAAAAGTAATGAAGAATGTATGGCCAATAATGAACTAAATCAAGAAAAGGATTTGAGAGAAAGTGACGCAACGATTTTGATTCGGAAAACTCAGAAGAAGTACACAGTCCTTGGAAAAACTGCACCTTTATCCTGCCATGAGATCATGGTGTCTGGTGTTTCGGTTTTCAAAAAATTATGGTCAATGTGATCTACAAAGTAAGTATCCACATGTGTTACTCACACAACCTGAAAGCCAAAAACATATTCCCCTCCTTTAAAGTAGAAGTATACGATTGTCTGGTAACTCATACTAGATTCTACAGGCCCTCGCATTCATAGCAGAGATTCAAAGAAGCAGCCTTCTGGCCGGGACAGAGTCCGCTGACGATGTACAAATCTTTCGAAACCCTGTTAATCTGATTAAGTGCTGTTAGCTCGGATATGAAAGATTTGGGATCAAGTTTGAACTTAAATATGAAGTCCATATATTCCTTGGGCTAGGCTCGGGCATATCATTGGCCTGGCCCAATTTTAATGTACTAGTAGGTCAGGTGAATAGTTGGATGCCCTTTCTCACGTCCAGGTTGGCCCACATAGCTTATGAAAAGATGGGCTGGGCCTTGTCATGCAAGATATTGAGAAGTTGAAATGAATGAATAGCTACTAGCTATTCTTTCATATAGCAAGCTTAGAAAATGTGCATCTACGAAGAGATTATTGGATCGAACCATTCTACCGCCTGTATCCTGAACCATCCAATGAAAAACTAACACATCATCCAAGAACGAAGAAAGGTGCATTATTATCCAAACCTGGTTAAAAATTTTGAATAAAAAAAAGTTTATAATTACTTATAATTGACTAATAAATAGTTTTTACTATTTTGAATTAAAAAAATATTTAATTTTTTTTAAATATCGTGATGATTTTTCATTGAATGATTCAAGGTATATGTAGTAGAACTGTTTTGATCAATAATTTTTTGTGCCTATCCTTTCAAATCTAGCATTACTGGAACTAGAACCAGTTCCAGGTGGTCTTTTCTTTTTGGCCCTCCCACTCCCGCATATACTCTCCATTTTATTTATGTCAGTTCTGTCAAACAGGGGCTCCTTCGCTGATCCGTAAGAAGCTGTAGTTTGTTATCAAAAAAAAAAAAAAAAAAAAAAAAGCCGTGGTTTGGATTTGATCGGGATTATTACGAGTCACCCGGTGGAAACATGCTACAAAAGAATCCGACGCGTTGACCAAAGAGGATTTTCTTCCACCCAGTCTTCATGGTGTTTTGTTTTATATATGAAAGTAGATCGGTGAATAAAACCCCCATCCAAAGAGATGGCAAATCCTTATCATTTCCCTGTCATTGGAGTGGTTTCTACTAAATTCCATTTTGTAAAGGATTTAGTCTTTATCTCGGAAGGGACCACCTAGAAGGAGGGTCTTTGTCTTTGGGGTCCAGCTCCCCACTTGCTTTGATAAAGGCGTGTACACATCTCCAATCTATTCCCCTTGGTTCTAAAGGAACCCTTCCAATAACCCCAAGCATTGGATAGCCTTATTTGACTCCAAGGAGAAGTACCACTGTTTTGTCCTTTGCTAGATTCTTCTCGATCTATGCTTAGCTCATGTGTATGTCATGACATGCACATGCACATAGCCACCACCATGGCCGATGGAGGCATGCATCTTGGTCACCCAGTACCTAACCTGTTGATAAAAACTATATGCACGTCCCCAATTATGAATTGTAGTATGGATAGCGATAGTTTCCCTTACCATTTCCTTGTCTAAAGTTTACTTTAGAAAATAATGACAATGATAATTATTGGTTTGGTGGCAGTTGGCTATAGATTATGAATCAATTGGCTAGTAAATTATTCAAAAAAAAAAATTCCAAAAAATTAGTATGTTAATGTTGCGTGCATGGATGAACTTGTTGTTGAGAGTGCACAGAAAGAATGGTATAGAAAACATGGCGGCAGCTTCCGGCGGGTGGGCTTTTGTTTGATAACTTTTAAAATGCTGGTGCATAAATACTGAATTCTGTATTTACTTGCTCGTTGGTGTAGGGTTTTGCATGGTGCTCCCAAGTCTTAAAGAGACTTGGAAGGCCATGGCAGAGATGCTGAAGACAATCCTTGGAGCTTGGAGGCATGTTCCAAACAGATTCCTGGAGGTGTTTCAGGGATGCTCTAAGTTTAAATATTTTCTCATATGACTTAGGAAGAGTTTTTTTTGAGAGATTATAACATAGCCCAATTAGGTTATGGGATTGGGTCCAGGTTTGTTAAATTGGTTAGGAGGTTAGCCTAGTTGGTTAATTAGTTGGTTGGTTATAACCATTAAGAATCCCAACCATGTGAGGTGTGCTAATCAGTTTGTTATTAGTCCAAGACAAGTCCTAACCGTCCATGTGATTGTAACCACCAAGAAATTGTGAGCCCATGTGATTGTAGTCCAACAAGATCAAGGAGTCCAAGACGCCCAAGGAGACAAGAAGTTCACCGTCCCATATGCTATAAATAAGAGGGATGGGGCATGCGGTTTGGTGTGTCCAAGAGAGACCGACCCTTTGGGGTCCAGTCCAGTATGGAGTCCATGAGGATTTCTCATGGTCCTAGTCTTGGACCGTAAGGGCTTGAGGACGCCCCTTGGGGCATGGACCATGGAGAGCCTCCTGAGTTTCAAGGAGGCCACGGTGTTGGGCTACAGAGAGGCGCACGTGAGGGAGATATCACGTGGAGGGTTTGTACCGTGATGGTGTTTCAGTGAATTTTGGTGAAGGGATGCACGTTGAGGTATTCTCCATGCATGGCGTATGTGGGTTCTTGGAGCGTGAGGTCTGCAAGAGAGAAGACGGGCGGGACAGCGAGAAGCTTATGGATTTTCAGAAGGGCTGTTGAGTGTTGTCTTATTTGTTGTTACAAGGTTCTTCTCCAAAGAAATAAAGCAATCTCTTTTTTTCTCCTGCATCTCTTCTTCTTATCTGTTTGTGAATGTTAAATCCAAGAACAGGTTGTTGGACTGTATCCTTCCATGTTGCTTCCGCCGCATATAGGCGCTGGTCCGGATCTCCCAACAAGTAGGATCAGTGCCTGGGGATTCTCCCAATAGATAGAATAAGAAACAGGAACATGATAGTTCAGCTTTATAATAGAAAACAATGTTCATAAGTTCTCTAATCTATCCCGGCTAAAATGGGATTAAATCTAATTACAAGCATTATGATTAGTCTCGATGAATCCGTGCTGCTTTGTTCCCTAATCCACAAAGTGCATGATCCGAATTCACTCCGATATTATTTATAATAAGATTTTATCCAAAAAAAAACTAGTTCGAATATATTATTTGAATTTTTTTAATCTATATAAGCATTCAAGATCTATCCAGTATATTAATACAGGACTAAATATTTACCGGTATAGATCATTTAAAAAATCATTTGTATTTCACATTTTTGGCCTTTTATGAAACCAAAAACATCAAAACCTGTTTTTCCCAAGGCTATGTAAAACAAAAAAAACTATATTTTGCTGCACAAATTAACGGAACTCCTGCATCATCTTTGGCACCCTAATTAGCTAAAAAAAAAAAAGAAAGAAAGAAAAGGTTTCAGTTCAAGAGCCGTTTAAACTTCAATAACAACGAAGTCTTAGAAAAACAATAGAAGTAAATATTTTACTCGCAGATAAAAGTGAACTTTCAAATCCACTAGACTTTTCAAGGGAACAAACAGTATGATAGTTTTGGCAGCCCAATGGTGATTCAAACTGACAGGGGAATGCCTTTTTTTTAAAAGTAAAGAAATCTAAGCAGTCTTCAATCTAGGATTCATTTGATAGATTACCTCCTATATATTTAAGCAAATGTCCATCCTCGTTCTGCAAAGAAATACCAAAAAGCAGAGATGTTTTAAATATTTTAAGTCAGTTGCCAATACAACTTTCATCATTTCTTTCACTTCAAAAAGAAGAAGAAGAAGAAGAAGAGAAGAAGAAAAATCACATTGCCAAATTTATTTCTTATGGAAAAAGTCTTGTTGTTGCAGGCATTCAACTCATCAAACACACATACATGATGAACAAGATGGACAAATAAGCCACAAAAAAACTGTGATTTAACATATATATAAGAATAAAAGAAAAGTGTACATGGGACTGTGAAGTAATCCAAGATACCTTTCCTTCCCTTCTCTCCCTTGGAACAAGAATGATTTTCTCTGATTTAGTCTACAAACTTTTCTTTCTCCTAAACATTCTTGTGCTATTTACAGTAATAAAAATGCTGTAATAACATGATTAAAGACTAATTAAATTCCATTGGAATGGCAGCAACCAAGACTTTTTTAACCATTCCAAATCCAACAAAATTTGTGACAGCACTATCTCATGCAGAATTATGGTGCTTTCTCCCTTGATTCATCAATGATGGTTCTCCCAATAGAAAACCCATCAAGGAAATCACTGTCGGACTCGATCTGAAGCTCCCTAAACATTGCCATCACCTGAATCATGGTCGGCCTCCGGTGCGGTCGGTCATCCAAGCACTCGCAGGCAATCTTTAGATACCGATATAGCTCGGCCTCCCCGGACTTGTTCCCCAGCAATTCAGGGTCAAAGATCTCACTATTTCTGTTCTCCCTCACCATCTGCTTAGCCCAACCAACAAGATTGTTGTCACCAAACTCCAATGGGTCTATTGGCTTCTTCCCTGATAGGAGCTCCAAGAGCACTACTCCATAGCTATAGACATCGCCCTTGGTCGTGCACCGGAAGCTCTGATAATACTCAGGGGGCACGTAGCCTGGCGTTCCTGCAAGAGTGCTTACACTGAGGTGGGTGTCCAGAGCGTTCATGAGTCTTGCCATCCCAAAATCAGACAATCTTGCCTCCAAATTCTCGTCCAACAGAACATTGCTCGACTTCATGTCCCGGTGTATGATGTGAGGTATGCAGCTGTGGTGAAGAAAAGCAAGGCCCCTTGCCGAGCCTATCGCAATCTTCTTCCTCGCTCCCCAATCCAGTCTGATAGTATCCCCCTTGATCTTATCATGAAGCAGCACATCCAAGCTTCCAAATTTCATGTACTCATAGACTAGAAGCCGCTCGTCGCCGATCTTGCAGTAGCCCAACAGGGGTACGAGATTCCGGTGCTTGATCTTCCCAATGGTCTCCATTTCGGCCATGAATTCCCGGTCCCCCTGTCCCGTGACATGGATCAGCTTCTTGATCGCGACGACGCTCCCATCCTTGAGTCGAGCCTTGTAGACCTCTCCAAACCCACCAGAGCCAATCAAGCTATCAGCACTGAAACCATTGGTGGCTTCGAGGAGGTGGGCGAATGTTAGCTTCCTCAGAGGCTTCTCGAAGGTGGCCACATTGATGCTGAGAGGCTCGAGAACACCTGAAAGCTTCCAGCTTGCGGTCCCGGAGGTCGGGAGGCTTTCGACATAGGCACCTCTCAGCTCCTTGGTCTTTTTTTGGTGCTGCTTCATTTTGTACAGAGCCAGTATGAGAGACAATATGATGAGAAGAGACAGAGCAACGCCAATCATCATGCTCCCGCCGAAGAACCGCCTCCGACCACCCGAATTGGAATGAGGACCATGGTTATCACCGTTGGCCCCGCAAGGGGGCAGAGGGACCCCACAGAGGCCGGAATTGTTCTCGTACCGTGCAGGTGGGAATGTTGTGAGCTGCCCCGAAGTTGGGATTGGGCCGGTGAGATTGTTGTTGGAGACATCCAAGTCACTGAGGAACGTTAGCGTGCCGAGCGCCCCCGGGATGTTTCCACCGAGATAGTTGTGGGAGAGGTCGAGTGCTCCGATCGCTCTCAGACCTCCGAAGCTCTCCGGTATAATCCCCGTCAGCTTGTTGTGCCCCAAGTTCAGAACCTGGAGATAATCCATGCTTCCCAAGCTCTCCGGTATCGTCCCCGAGAGCAAATTGTAGGAGAGGTCAAGGTAGATCATGCTTCCATTGCTCATGAAAGTGTAGACCGTTGTACCGGTGTATATTCTTGTGGAGGGGCAGTTGTGCACCAATGGGAAGTTTGCAAGCCTCTCGGGGCGGATGCTTTCGAACTCGAACAGCACGCCGGCGCCGGGGCAAATGTTCCCACCCTCATTCCTCAAGAATGCAAAGTGTTTGCCGGACACAATGCCAGGGACTATAAGCCCTGTTTGTGAGGCCAGGGTGGGGGGGATGGAGCCATTTAGGCCATTGCTGTTGAGGTCGAGCCATATGAGATTCCGGCAGCTGCCGAGCTCTGGTGGTATCTCTCCGGAGAGAAAGTTGTCGCCCAATTGGAGGATCGCGAGGTTCTGGAGGTTGCCGATGCCACCGGGGATATTCCCGACGAGGTGGTTGCCCGAGAATGACACCCATATAAGATTCACGCACTTGGTGAAAGACGAGGGGATGCTTCCACCGATGATGTTGTAGCTAAGGATCAGTGTCTCCAAGCTCGCACTATTTGCACAGAGGTCTGGAGGTATCTCACCGGAGAGATTGTTAGCCCAGATAATCAAGTCGGAGAGCTTAGGGAGCGACCAGATTTCCCAAGGGATCGGGCCACTCAAGAAATTGAAGCTCAGGTCGATGGTCCGGAGACTAGTACAGTTACCCAACTGCGGTGGCACCGTTCCTTCCAAGAAATTGTTGGGCAGCAGGATCCTCTGGAGGAAAGGGAGAGATGAACAGAAGCCAGCTGGGATCTCGATATCGCCGGTGAGCTCATTCGAGCCAAGGTCAACTTCTTCGAGCAATGTACAGTTGGTCAGCGCCAGCAACGGCACCCGACCAGTGATGTTGTTGAAAGGAAGATGGAGACGCTTCAGAGAAGGCAGAGCACAGATCACTTGATCGACAAAATCACCGGAGAGCTGGTTATTGGCGAGGCCCAGCACCTGGAGAGAAGAGCAGGAGACGAAGGTTGGCGGTAGCCCACCGGCGAGTTTATTCCCGGACAGGTTGAGCTCGACGACCGTCCCGCAAATCTGGCCCAGTTCCGGCGGGATTTTGCCTGTAAAACCATTGTTAGCCAGAGATAGGTGCTTCAGATTGGTGAAGTTCCGCCAGAATGCTGGGATTTCATTTACAAAATGATTGCCGGAGAGATCGAGCCTCTCAAGCTGCCGGCAATTGGTCAAGCTCGGCGGCAGCCCGCTGCCACTTAGGCCATTGTAGGACAAATCGAGCAACGTGAGCCCACGACAGTTCCCAAATTCGAAGCTTGAGAAATCGCCAGAGAGGTTGTTGCTGGAGAGGTCTAATTGCTTCAGAGAGGCCGGCGGCTTCGATATGAAGTCCGCTGGAATCTCCCCGGAGATAGTGTTGTATGAGAGGTCAAGAACGGTGAGATTAGTGCATGACGACAAGCTTTTCAGACCCCGGGTAAGCTTGTTGTCGGACAAGTTGAGATAGTTCAGATTGCTGCAGCTCGAAAGCGAGTAGTTGAACAGCCCCTGGTCCGAAATCTGGTTGCGGGACAGATCAAGCACCTGGATGGAAGATCCAAATGGAAAAATGCCGCCGGGGATCGAGTTTCTCGATAGGTTAAGAGAGACCAGGCGCGGGCAAGAGGCCAGGAAGTACCCTGGAATGGTTTCGTTGAAGTTGTTCGACGACAAGTCCACGGTCTCGAAGCTGCAGAGGAGAGAGGAAGCTCTGCTACTGTAAGAGAGATTGCCGTAGAAGGAATTTCCATGGA
Source organism: Areca catechu (assembly GCA_021397845.1). Classification (NCBI taxonomy): domain Eukaryota; kingdom Viridiplantae; phylum Streptophyta; class Magnoliopsida; order Arecales; family Arecaceae; genus Areca; species Areca catechu. The sequence continues at coordinate 30,704,522 of CM038045.1, forward strand.
GGTCCACGTCATGGAGGTCCAGCAACGCAATAAGCTCATCGATGCTTAGCCGGCCAATTAGGCCCATGTTGCTTAGGTTGAGACCCTGCACCCGGCCCCCAGCCGGCGAGCAGATCACACCAGTCCACGAGCACGGGGCGGCCGAATTTGGATTGTTGGCACTGCTATTAGTGGTCCAGTTCTGCAAGAAGCCATGGGGATCGACCTGGACCGATGAAAACTTGAATGAGATCAAGGCGGAGGCTTCGTCGGTCGCCGCCATGGAAGAAGGGGAGCTACACAACAGCATCAATAGGAGGACGAGGAATAAGCTTTCCATGGCTTGAAATAAGTGGAAAAGAGCTTAGAAGAAGGGAACGAAAGGCGCTCTTTCACAGCTACTGCTCTCTCTCCTTGGCAACCAACAATCTCACATCCCGGAGGCCTCCAATGGAAACAGAGAGCTCTGTTGATTCCCAAAAAAGGATTTTTTATTTTGTTTATAATCAATCTGATAATATTAAGATGCACCAAAGGATGAAAAAAATCAGGAGGATCGCATACATACCAAAGCGTTTATTGACTGGGCTCCGCATCGCCGTTGTTGAAGAAGAAAGATCAAATTTTGATACAAGCCCAGCTCCATCGTTTGCCCAAGCAATCAGAATCTATGGACAAAATCCGATAAACTAGTATAAAAAAAATCGAATTTTTAGTGGGAAATAGATGGAAAGCTGGCATCTTTGAAGCCAGAACTAACCTTTGTGAGCTCTGGGCGGCCATAAAATGAGATTTTAGGGAAGAAACGAGGTGTGGGAACCATCCCAAGTCTCTCAAAGAGGTTTTTAATAGACGGGTTCGAACGAGGAATGGATTCACAGAGGGTGGATGGAGAAAGACTGGGGGAGAGAGAGGAAGGTGAGGGAATCCAATAAACCCAGGTGGAAGGAAAGCGAATGGTGGGAATCGAGAGAGGATTTAGTTTTTAATCATGGAGTTTAAGGGGTTTTGTTTGCTTCTTACTTCGATAATCAAAAGTTAAAAAAAAAAAACAGTTTAATTACCAAAGATAAAAAATATTTTAATCGACATCTCAAATTCCGAGTCCGGTCAAACTCGGGATTTGATTCTCCCGAGCCCGCCTTTTTGGCCCCCTCTTTTCCAAATATATCCTACGTGCCATCCCTCCCCCCCTCCCCCACCCCTCCCCTCTTTTTTTCACCCCTCACCACCGATGAATTTTAATCGCAAAACTTTGTTGATGCGCCTCGATCCTTTTTATTTGTTATTAATCTCTTATATATATATATATATATATATATATATATATATATATGATAACCAAAAATAGAGAGAGAGAGAGAGGGATAAATCAATTTTATCGGTCTACATCATTAAAATGTAGTTTACAAAAATTTCTGGATTTATTCAAATCATCGATAGAAAGGAAATGAGGTTAAGTCTTTACCAACCGGACTACCACCTTAACATTAATCTCTTATACTATTTACTATAGTGCTTATTACAGTATTTGGGTTGCATCTTTTGCACTAAAAAAATGATCAATCTTTTTTACAACATGGTCCATTGGATCTCACATCTCGTAGATCTTTAAGCATCTTAACTCTTTCTATTTTTCTTTTCGTCCATATAGATTCCAAAATGATCATTGCACAGTCTAAAGGTGGACTCCAATGGAGGGAGGTGATTTTTTTTTTTTTTCTCATGCAAAAGATACAATCTTACCTTTTTGGTACATTAGTTTCAAACCATAAATATTAATTTAAGTTTGGATTGATGAGGGAGTATTTTAAATTATTATATCCTTTAAGTAGCAGTACAGGGTTGATATATAGATGGATCAACTTAATATTTTGCAATTGCCATGACGTTGGTAGATTTCTTTGTTGAATTATGCAGAAGGTGGGGGATGCATGACATAAGACGAGATTGTTATTGTTGTTGGAAGTGTATGATGAGAAACTTCATAGATAAAGGCAATGGCCTAGCAAGCAAAAGAGGTGCCATGCCTGCTCTCACGGAGAACATCAAACAGTGCGTTGGAAGCCTTGTCATGGCTCCACTTTGGCCAGACATTACCTAAGATGCTAAGGGGAAAAGAAAGTATGAAAGCTCTAACTCAGCTCATGAACTTGTTTCTACGTACATGGAGTTCCCGTGTCGGTTGTGGTGGAGCTATATGAAGGCACCGGCCAATGGCCCCTCCTTTCAACGGTATAAACTATATAAATTTTTATAATTTTTATTTTATTTTTTTGGTAGAATAGAGAGCTAGTGTCCATGCATCAAGTTAATTAGCACAAGCTTAATGTGTCAGAGTATATATAAACAGATAAAAAGTAAAAAAAAAAAACCTTCTTTGAAACAAAAATAAAGTAATACATTATGCAAGCATCTAAGCATACCTTAATATACAACAAGTAATTAGAAAATATAATTAAAAATTAATAAAGTTATAAAGTATAATAATAGATTTCGTTTCGTCCATTATATCTAAAAGCTATTCATTCCCGCGTCACGCATTATATGTAGTCTTTTTATCCAAATACCATCTACCCGCATTACGCATTGTACATAAAAAAAATAAAAGCTCATCCAAATCCCATTTCTTTTTAATAAGATAAATGAAATGTCCAAACTCTCCCCTCCTCTATGCCATGCATGATACAATCAGCTTGCAAGAAACTAACGGTTGTCAAAAGCCACGGCATTGATATCATATTAGCCTTTTATCATCATCAAGTATCACCGCATCAATCGACCAAAAGAATACTAAAAATCTAGTAAAAAGATTTAAATTAAAAATATAAATTAAATAATTTTTAAATAATTTATATTTTATATGTATTATTTTAATTCTTATAATTTTATTTGCTAGTTTTGTCACTGCATCTCATGATACGTTCCTCCAATGGATTTGGTGGCCTTTCGGTGCCTCCTTTTAGGATAATAAAAGACTAATGGGCATAACTAAATAGATGGTGAATAATAATTAGTCATATTAATATATAAATTCTTGTTGATGCTGAATCCTCACCGATTAGATGAAGTGGTTTGTTCATCGATTCGCCATCAACCGGAACCTGCAAAACAAATCTCCTGACCGGAATTTTTCCGGTGGGGGACACTCCAATGTCAAAATTAGCAAGAACTCAGGCAGCAAAATGAATAGCTCGAAAGTAGAGTATGGTGAGAAAGAAAGAGGAATGAAATGAATTATCTGGAGTTAGCTTCAAGAAGTTTACTAACCTCTTCGCCAATAACCTTCTGCCTTTTTGGAACAAAATTTCTCTTCTTCTGCCGAACAGGCCTATAGCTAGGAGATATCTCTAGATGATGTGTGATTACTTCAGATGGAATTCTGGGCATGTCCGAAGCTGTCCAAGCAAATATATCAGCATTATTTTGGAGAAAAGCGATCAACTCCGCCTTCGACCCTTCATCCAATAAGCTACCAATTTGTATAAGTCTCGTTGGATCGTCTTCGGATAACGGCACAAAAAGAGTTTTCTCTACTGGTTCTCCACAGTCTTCAGCCTCATCCCTCGGATCTAACTGATCAAGTGTTAAGGGTTTAGCTGACTGTTTTTCTTGGATCATTAGGCACTGGCGGGCGATCCTTTAGTCTCCCTTCACCCCCCCGATGCCTAATCTGGTAGGAAACTGCACCAAAAGATGATAGGTTGATACTATAGCCCTGAACTTATTCAAGGCTGGACGTCCCAAGATTGCATTATAAGCTGAAAATGTTCGGACCACAATGAAGTTGATGAGGAGGGTTCTTTGATATGGCTCGGAACCAAAAGTCACATGTAAGACCATTTCACCTTCAACTCCAACCTGATTTCCTCCGAAACTAGTTATAGGAATGGGAGACCTTTATAATTCACATCTAGATAATCCCATTCTAAGAAAAGCATCATACATAAAAACATCAACATAACTTCCATTATCAATCAAAATTCTTTTTACATCATACTTAGCAATTATAGCTGAGACCACAACAGGGTCATCATGTGGAAGTTGAACTGCTTGGATATTCTCATCAGAAAAAGTAATGAAATTTTTTCCTTTGAACCTTTTGGGGAAATTCTCTTCATCATCATTGTTCCATGCAATTGACCGATGAAGCATGCCAACATTTCCATTAGTCGGCCTTTGATGAGACAGATCGGCTTCATCAGAATTCTCTGAAGAGTTGTTGCTTCAGCTTGAGGTTCTGAGCGGTTGATGTACTTTCCCAGATATCCTTTCTTTATTAGATCTTCAATGGCATCTCGAAGCTGAAAATACTTTTCGGTGTTGTGGCCATGATCCTGGTGAAATCGGCAGTACTTGCTCTTGTCCCTTGCTTTTGCAAAAGTCTTCAAAGGATGTGGCCTTTGTAAGTAGTTTTCTTTCTCAATTTCTAGCAGAATTTTCTTCCTTGGTAAGTTGAGGGATGTGTAGGCATCAAATCGATTATTCTGCTACTTGGACTTAGGACTGCGCCTAGGAACCAAAGCATTACTAGAAGATGTGGGCCCATTTGGTCCCTAGGAATTTTTCTTCTTAGAGGGGTGTCTCCCTTCAGCAAGTCTTCGACTTATCGCCTGCTTTTCAGCGGCAGCATATTTCTGAGATCTTGCCAGTAGTTCGGTATAGCTTATTGGAAATCTCTTGTCAAGGAAAAAGGTGAACTTGGACGACTTAAGGCCCTTCTTTAAAGCTGACATGGCCACATGTTCATTAAGATTTGGGATCTCCAGAATGGCCGAATTAAAGCGGTGCACAAATTCTTTCAAACTTTCTCCTTCATTCTGCTGAAGAAGGAACAAACTATTAGTGTTACGCAGCATCTTCTGGCATATTCTGAAGTGTGAAATAAATCGTTGCTCTAGTTTAGCAAAAGAATGGATAGTCTTCGGCGGTAAGCTCGAATACCATATTCGAGCGGATCTTCTCAGGGTAGCAGGAAAAGCAAGACAGTATAAAGCATCAGTTGCTCCTTATACCATCATGTGAGCCTTGTAACTCCCTAGATAGTCAAGAGGGTCCGTAGTTCCATCATAAGCTTCCAGTTGTGGAATCTTGAAATGCCAGGGGATGATTTCATCCATGATCCAATCAGAGAAAGGATGCTGGGAGTTGAAAGCTATGACTTCATCATTTCTCCTCTAATCTGAAATCCTGGCTATCTCTGTTTGCAAAGACTTGAATTTCTCTTCAAATTCAAAGTTTATTTCTCTCTGTCTAGCCCCTTCAAGTACAGAATCTCTGGAAGAAATAGAGGCAGAACGCCTGATCCTCTTCTTTCCATTATGATCTCCCACTTGTTGATCTGAAAGGAAGGCATGGCGATCATGAGATGACCGGATTCGTGAAGAACTTGGAGTGAGTTCTCGATGTCGATCTTTTCTTCTTTCAGTTTGATGGCTGGGTTGCAAGATAGGTGATGGACATTGCCTTTGAACACCAACTTCTTGTAGATGAACTAATGCCGTCAAGGTGTCTACCCTGCTCAAGAGGGCTTCGAACTGTTATTGCCTTACCATCAGCATAGGAGGTTGCATTCTATGATCTACTGGAAGATCGTCTGCTTGAGGAGTATGTTGCTCCCTGCTTATAGATGCATTTTGAGCTTTTCCTTTCATCATTTTCGCTTGAACGAAGCTCTCCTTTAACCAAAGGAAACAGATCTTTCCCTACCTGGCGTGCCAATCTATTGCATCCAGATTACAGAGACGTTTGAGCTTGAATTAAATTTGATGAAGATGAAATCAACAGGTTGATCAAGCTTTTCTTTTTTTCATAAAGAGAGTTCAGTGGGAAGAAGTTTTCAAGCTCGAATCTGTCTCAGAGTCTAGACAGAAAATAGATAAGATCTGAGGGAAATCGGGAGTCAAAGGTATCCCAGAATCTCTTTCTCTCTTCGAAGTCCGTCCCCTCTTCCACCGTACTCACAGGTATTTATAGGCCACGATCCTAACAGAATCCAACTGAATCTAGCTGTACACAGTTAGACCGTTAATAGACTAGCACGTGCAGCAATCGTTATACATTATTAATTAGCTTCCTGTCTTTCAAATGTTGATCGGCTTCATGTCTCTTGGGCATCGATCGGCTTCATGTCTCTTGGGCATCGATCGGCTTCATGCCTCTTGGGCATCGATTGGTTGTATCAATCATCTTTGCACCTCTTGGACGTTGCTTCTCTTGGGCATTGATCGGCCTCATGCCTCTTGGGCATCGATCAGCTTCATGCCTCTTGAGCATCAATCGGCTTCGTGCCTCTTGGGCATTGACCGGCCTTATACCTTTTGGACGTTGGTCGGTCTTGTACCTTTTGGACGTTGCTTATCTTGGGCGTTGATCGACCGCATGACATCAATCGGCTTTATGCCTCTTGGGCTTCGATCAGCTTTGTGCCTCTTGGGCATTGATCTTCCTTGCGCCTTTTGGGCATTGATCGGCCTTGCACCTCTTGGATATTGATCGGCCTTGCAACTCTTGGACATTGATCGCCGATATATTACTTGATCAACCAAGTTCAATCTCCATCAAATCAATATAAGTAGACCAAATCTATCATATCCCAACAAGTACCATAGAATTTCTTACGCTGAATATGCTGAAACTATTATTATATCAATCTAATCATAAATTTTCTTAAAATTGAATTAAAAACAAAGCAACTATAAGGCTATACAGAAATTATTTTTTAACTAAAAAAATGCAGTAAAGAAAACATAAACCAATTTAATGTATTATAAATTAAACAAGGAGAACTAATTGGTTTTCCAAGAACACAATAAAATCAAAAAACAATGAATAATTTTTTGTAAATTTAATTTAAAATGGAAGGTCAACAAATAAAATGCATACAATCATGAAATCAAGTGAAAAATTATTAAGAAACTACACTTCTAGTAATTTCTCTTTTGTATCCCCTATGTTTGTCCATGATTTCCTTTGAAAATGTTGCTATAAAAAAGGTTTTCTGGACTTATTTTTCAAATGAGCTATAGAATGAGAAACTTTGATGAATACCTCTCTTAAGTATAAGTATTGTGACGGGTTAGTCGGACTGGCTAGAAAGGCTCATCTTAAAGTCTAAAAAGCTGATCAACCAATGAGATAACTATCAACCAATTAGAATTCAATAACCCGATCCACTTGAAGATTTTGACCAACATAAGGACAGAATAATGAGTTAGTAACTCGATTCGCTGGCCGATTCAAGAAGAATAAGATTGGCAAGAAAAAAAGTCATTATCCTAATAGGATAACGAATACCATTATAACGGACCCAAATCAATTTCAACGGTGTAACGTTGGAACTAACCTTTTCCAACTAAATTCTATTAAAGCAAATACCTATAAATACCGGTAAGAGAGAATCCCTGAGGTAAGTAAGGAAAAATACTAATTGAAGTATTCCTAACTCTACTTTAGCTTCTCCAAGATTCTATATCTGTTGATCGAGTCCTTGCTGACTTAAGCATCAGAGTGTCCCCCATCGAAAATCCTCTGATGAGTGGATTTGTTTTGCAGGAGCCTTAGGAGAATTGGCTGGCAAATCTGAAGGTGCAAAGGGACTGCTCGGATTCGATGTCAATAATAAGCATTGCTTATTGCCTCAAAAAAAAAAAAAAAAAAAAAGGCTAGCATGCAATGCTCCACACATAGGTAGAGTTGTGAAAGGGTTGGGATTTGGACTGGACCATGCTTTATTCGCTTCCAAATTTTATAAAAAAAATTGAGTTTAGATGCAGGCTTGGTTCTATTAAAATGAGTACATATATTATTAATTGCTTGTTTCATATGTATGCTATGATAAAGATTCATTTAAAATGTAGAACCATATGATTCATAGAGTGATCTTTAAATTCAAAACTATCAATAGTTATGCTTGTTTTTCCTACCTAATATTTTTTATTTTAAATTTTTAATATCCTTAATATAAATCAAAACCAACCAATTGACTTGGCCATTTGATCATTGTCATGATGACTTGATCCCTTGTTTGAGGCACTCTCTAAGTTAAAGTTTATTAATTGTGCTTTTTGTAAATTTTAGTAACAATTTTAGTTATAGCTAATTGTACACTTTAGCAATAGTTTGCTCAAAACCTTTTGCAATAAGTGTTAATAATAAGTAATTGTTAATGCTCGATAGTCCTAAAAACCACAACTAATTGCATAATGATTAGAGACCCTGCAGCAATGGTTCAAAAGGATGTCATCACTTGTAAGAAAATTAGTAATAATTAAACAGTACTCAAAAAATCTTTTCTTTATAAAATAATTTGTAGCGATTTAATAACAATCTTAAAAATCATCACCAATCTACCGATCTTAAGACAATTAATTAAGCTTAGTGTTGGCATAAAAATTTTTTGCTGATAGTAAGAAACTAGTGATAATTTGGCAATGAACTACAATCTATTATTAGTTGCAAGATAATTAGTGTTGGATATACGTCAATTTAGAAACTATAGCTTATTAATTATAAGATAGCATTACTGTTGATGTAACAATGGTTCACAACAAGCATTAATATAAATATATTTAGCATAAATTTTATATTTGTTGACAATCTAGTCTAAACCAATTTTCATTTATGTAATAACAAAGAATATGCCTTTTTCAGTTTATCCATTAACCATGAATGAATATTTCTTGTAAAGGATGAAACTCATGTATAAAAAGGGGAGGACCCCTATGGCTAAAATATGGAAAAGTAATAATAAATTCTCCTTCCTTTACTCCTCTAGTTCAATATGGTACCAAAGCCATCGACCTATCCCATCTTATTCCCATATATTCCAATCTTATTTATATCATATTCTCATCTTATTTCCATCCTATTCGTATATTCTTTCTAAGTGACATTGCTGCCATCGCTGATGCCTCCCTCATACGGTGTCCTGCCTTGCCATCGCTCCCCTCTCTGCTGTGTAGGGCCTTCACCTAGGCTCTCCTCGATGTTCCCAGCGCCATCATCTTCTCCGATTCCCTCCCCCGACGAGCACCTGCAACCGTGAGCCCCTCGTCTTCTCCACGCTCGTTATCTTCTCCGGCTCCTCCGACGAGTCCCTGCAACCAGGCCATCTCCTTCACTCAGAACCACGCCTGCGTCAGCTCCCATCATCTTCTCCGGCTCCTCTGACGAGCCCTTGCGACCACGACCACACCCTGCAATGAGCCCCTCCGACGAGCTCGTGCCCTGTGCCGACCCCCCTCTACTGCTATGCCTTGCACCGAGCCCCTTTGACAAGCCCATGCCCTATATCAACCCCCCTATCTCTGCACCCTCATCTCTGCGGCCTTGCATTGACGACCACCTGCAGCCTTGCACCGACGACCACCTGCGACTGCATCCTATGCCCTGCAACGACCCCTTATGCCCTTGTCCTCTATGCCCTGTGCCCTGCACCGCCCCCTAGTCCTGGCTCCTATTATCTCTGTGGCCTCGGCCCCTCTGTGCAACCTTTGCTTTGAAGCCTCTAGTTACCGGATCTCCATGGCAGAAGAAGGAAGGCTGCAAGCACTTCCCATGGCCTAGTTTTAGGTACACATCCTCTTAAGTATATTTGGAAGCCTTACTTTTCCAAGAACAACTTTGAACAGCTATTTTCTATGGTGATCTATACCCGGCTCTCGAACGATGATGGATAATCCTTCTCTCCTGATTAGTTCGGTCCAGCTAGATGGATTTCTCACTTATCTTATATGGTCTCGAAATGTGTGGTTGTACATTAAAGCTCGTGGATTTGAGGGATTTCTCATCGGGGCTACAAAAAAGCCATAATTAGGAGACACTACAATATCGAAATGGGAATCAAAGAACTTTTTTGTAATGGCCTGGCTTCTCAACTCTATGCTGCCTTCAGTTGCTCAAGGTATGTCCTTTTTTGACACCACCCAGAAAATCTAGGAGGCTGCTACTCGAATTTATTCACAATAGGGTAATACCGTTCAAGCTTTTAAGATCAAATGTCGGGTATGTACACTACGATAGGGTGAACTCTATATCAGTGCTTACAAGACAGAATTCCAATGGATGTGATCTGAGCTAGACTTTTATCGTTCCTTTAAGGCATGTTGCTTGTAAGATGCCCTTGAGTTCAAGAAATACACTGATGAGAAGTGAATATTTGATTTCCTTGCTAGACTCAATGATGACTTTGACTCTATCTGAGTTCAGATTTTGGATCGCAACACAGATCTACCATCCCTTGACCAAGACTTCTCTTTGGTTTTGAGTGAGGAAACTCGTTGACGGGTGATGCTTGTTCCTACAGATTCAGTCCGTTCTATGATGATTGTTCAATCCCAATCACAATCTCGTGGATGTGGTGACTGAGATATGCAGCTATGCTCCTATTGCAACAAATCGGGGCATGTTCATGATACTTGTTAGCAGCTGCATGATCATTCCTCTGATCGTGGTCGAGGTGGTCGTCCAGACGGCGGACATTCTGGTAGAGCCCTTGATCATCCTCAAGCGAATCTTTCCAAACAGCCCGAAAGTAGTATTTAGTCTAAGGCATTGCCTCCTTCCTTACTTGCTGATACCAGAAATTTACTATCTACTAATGAGATGCTCCGTCGAATTATGGACCAGCTTAATATTTCTATCAGCAATACTCCTTTTACTATCAATTTGTCTAGCAGTTTTTCCTCCTCTTTCCATTCTCATTTTGTACAATCTCATTTCTCTCATAGTAAGTCCAATGCTCTAATGCATGTACTCTTAATAACTTTGACTCTTCCATTAATCCTTCTACAAAGTGGGTCATTGATTCTAGTGCCACTGTGCATATGACTGATAATTTTGACATCTTCAAGTCTTATTCATTGTATTTAGACAGAGTGCGTATAGCTGATGGCTCTTTTCAACCTGTGTCTGAAAAGGAACCATCAACTGTACGTCGACCATAACACTTTCTTTCGCTTTGCATGTCTCAAGTTTTTCCACTAATCCCTTGTCTATCCATTCTATTATAAATGATCTCAATTATAAAGTTACATTTTTTTTCACTGACTATGTTTTTCAGAAACTGTTAATCGGGGAGATGATTGGATATGGTAAAATGCACAATGGACTCTACTACCTAGATGAAGGGGAGCTAAAAAATCACTATTCGAAAGCTGGTATGGTTGTTTCATCATCTGATACTGTTATGCATGAACTTCAGCTACAGCACCACAGGCTTGGACATATCTCATTCTCTATTTTGTCATGATTATTTTTCAATTTATATCATTTGTATTCTAAAGAACAGTTAGTTTGTGATGCGTATAAATTTGCTAAGCACATGCGCAATAATTATTCGATTCCAGGAACTCATAGTAATAAACCTTTTGAGACTCTTCATTCTGATATGTGGGGGCCCTCTAGTATTGTTTTCATCTCCGAGCATCATTATTTTGTCACCTTTATTGACGTTATAGTAGAGTCACTTGGATCTATCTTCTCAAATCTAAAGATGAGATTGTTTGTTGCTTCAAGAAGTTTCATAAACCAGTTGATACCCAGTTTAGTACTAAGATTAAAATGTTGAGATCTAATAATGGCACTGAGTATATGCATAAGAAGTTTCGTGAGTATCTAACTTTTCATGGTATTATCCACCAAACTACTTGTGTTAACACCCCTGCCCAAAAAGGTGTTGCTGAACGAAAGAATCGATACATTTTTGAGGTTGCTTGATTCTTATTATTTGCTATGCGAGTTTCGAAAAACTTGTGGGGTGAGACAGTTCTCACTGTAACTTATCTAATTAATCGCATGCCTCTTTGTACCCTGGAGTACCAAGTACCACTTGCCTACCTATAAGGGATATCTTCTTTTACTATACCCCCTCGAGTATTCGAATGTACATGTTTTATCCGAGATCATCATCCTGCAGTTGGTAAGCTTGATCCAAAATCCTTTAAATCTGTCTTTATGGACTATTCTGCCACTCAAAAGGACTATAAATGCTATTATCCTCTTGAACGATGGATATTTGTCGGTATGGATGTAACTTTTCGAAAGATTGAAGTCTTTTTTGATAATGTTTCACCAATTGGGCTATTTACTCAGCTACCTTCCACCCAAGCACATAGAGATTGACCGCCATTTCATCAAAGAGAAGCTTGATCAGAAAGTTGTCCATCTATCATTTATTAAATCTACGGAATAGTTAGCAAACATACTAATAAAGGGACTCAACGGTTCTATGTTTTCTTCGATTTGTGACAAGATAAAGCTTCGTGATTTCTTCGCTTCATCTTGAGGGGGAGTGTTGACAACTTGGCCTAAATCAATTTTCATCTATATAATAACCAAGAATAGGCCTTCCCAGTTTATCCATTAACCATGAATGAACATTCCTTATAAAGAATGAAACTCATGTATAAAAGGGGAGGACCCCTATGGCTAGAATATGAAAAAATAATAATAAATTCTCCTTCCTTTTCTTCTCTGGTTCAACAGTATTTGTTACTAAAAAGTGAATTTTATTGTAGTAGGGGATACATAATTTCTAATTGATTATGTGTAAATCAAAATGCTGATTTAACTTTGAGCAAAAATACTAAGGTTCTAGTTCCTTGATGCTGTACTTATAACTCATCATTTGTTAAACTTGTTCAATTTAGTCTTGGGCTTACATTGACTTCATTTTCTTGGAGAAGTTTAATGGTTTATCGAGGGTATTTAGCTAGGTAAGCGCAATGGAATGTAAGTGATTATTTGTCCATTAATTAATCATATTGATCTCCCCTCCATGACTTCAACTTTGACACTGATTATCTTTTTCCCCAATAAGACTTCAAGAAAATGCTAAGTAGTCAAGGGGATATGATATAATTCACATGTTACGTACTTGCATATACTATCTTATTTATTTTTGAGTAACTCTGCAAAAATAATCGGTTTGCCATGTACACTTTGATAAAATTGGTCCTTGGTTGATCTTCTTGTACCACTAGCCTTTCCCTTGGTAAGAGTGGATCATGTGAGCTAAGGTACAATTCCATATCTCGGGATTGTGCATCTTCTAATAAATGAATGGGGAGGTCTAGCGCATTGTTTTCAAAAGAAAAATAAATTAAACGAAGTACCCAAATCTAACATGCCTGAATAAACCCATGAGTACATGAAATATTTTATAAATTAAATATTTTATAATTAAATATTAGATTAAGCTTGGCGTTACTTAATATAGATGTTTTATTATTTTGGATTGGACAGCTCATCCTACTACCGGCAACAACCTAATTCAACAAAGAAGACTAATAAAATTAGTTTCCAACCAAACATCTTATACACATCAATGTAGCATATAAATTTTATGATTATGCAAAGATCCGTACATCCAAAGTAGCTGTGCCAAAATATTGCAACATTGAAAATGAATTTCATATTAGTATATAACCATACCATTAGAACCATAAGATGAATGAGTCGACCCGGTACACCAATTTTATTAGCAATTATGATGGCGATTATAGGTTATATACCAGAGAAGCATCTAGTACCCTCAGCCAAAATTTTATATAAGTAATTAAATAAACTGTATTTTTTTTGATGAACCGGTGTATTCATTGCACAGAACGAATATGAATACAATCTATGTAGTCAGTCAAAATGAGGTTCCTAAGCTGTATAGGAGCAGTATGTCAATCCATCCAAAAAATATATCCAATATGATGAGCTATAAAAGAAGCTATACAGTCAACAGCTGAGTTGGTCTTCCTATAAATATGCTTAAATAAGCTGTAATTTTTTATTATGATGAACGGTGGTAATTTGGGATTTGTTGGGAAGAACGGGGGCGGGGGGGGGGGACGGGCGGCGATTTTTTAGAGGTCGACACGAATTCCTCGGGTGTGACTCGTGGCTCGAGAGGGGGCTAAGATTCCTCCGCGAGCGACCAAAATTAATCGCTAGCAGACGACGGAATCCGCGGAAATAAACGCCGATTTTGGGCCGTCCCCTTTCGTCCAGGGGTGCTCGTCTTCTCCCCAACTGGATTACGATTTGTTGGCCCCTACGGTACACGAGCGGCCCTAATTTGGATTTTTCTTATTCCTAAAATACCCTTAACATTGTTCCAAATGCTTACTCGCGTTCTGGACGTAAGATAAGAGAACTTGCTGCCTACATTGTATACGCCACGCGCTAACGGAGCCAGTAATGACAGTTAATTTTTATGGACTTTATTCATTAAATATATATTTCGATGTATCACTGTCTAAAGCAAAAATTGTAATTCACCGGGTGCATAGCCATAGTAATTTTTAGAATGAAAAATTTATTATATATATAATTTGACCTCTTAAAAGGATTATTGATAAAAGGCTGGGAGATCTATATATATATATTTATATATATATTACAAACTTGCATCACATTGCATTGATAGTCCGGTAATCAAACTCTAATGCATGAATGCATCCCAAATTAAATATATTAATATTTTATCATTATTTTTTGAGTGAGGAGTTCCATCACCCTTTCTAGGTGAATGCGATTATGTAACCTTTCACGTTGTTGTATTGTTTTCCAAAACTCCAACATCGAGGCCATCAGGGGCGTTCTGGGTATCACAAAAATAGGCTCGGACGGTACGGCCGTGCGGGACCGAGCCGCACGCGAGCGTACCCACCGGACCGGCCGCGACCTGGCCCTTAACGAACCTGTCAGGTGCACACCTGTCAGCCCCACCTTCACTCCCGCGCCCCCTGTTTTACTACCCCGCACGGGTGCTCGTGAAAGCCTCCTCGCAACCAACCCAAAAAATGAAAAAATAAAAACCAAGTCTCCACTCCAACTTTCTTTTTAATAAATACAACCCTGGATCGTCAATTATGAATCCAAGACAAACAAATAGACCCCATATTTCATGCATAATTGTATGATCTCACTAAGCTAATCGAACACTCCTCGCAGGCATCACATCTTCGGGTTCTTCGATTTGACCCATCCCTCACCTACCATCATGTATTTTTATTATTATTATTTTTAAAGGTGATGATGACAATAATTTAGATTTTTTTGGTTCCCATCTGGTAGCGTGATCAATGTCAACAAACACCAATTTTTGGGTGAATAACTGGATTTGAAATGATATATTATTTTCATAATTTTCTCTTGATATATTCATTCTTAATTTCTTCTACTTGTCACCAGAAATACTTTGCTAAAGCACTCACACTCGATGATATGCTCGGCCTTGACAGATACATAAAATGTAGTTTTTTTTTTCCTCATAAAAAAAAAAAAAAATCAAAGTTTTTCAAACAAGTGTACGTGGATCCATGTTGAGATTGCAGCTGTTAGTGTTCGAACAAAGAACACAGCATGATCAAGGATCAGGACGAGTCCCAACTCATCCATCATTAGAGCTTGGGAGCAGAATTCTCCCAAAAAAAAAAAAAAAAAAAAAGAAAGAAAGAAAGAAAGAAAGAAAGAAAGAGAGGTATGATTTCACATGTGAGGATGCCCGTGCGTGCAGGGCCGTGCAGGTGATCCTTACACGTGTCAAGCCGTCTCGATTTGGTGAATACAAATGGGTTTGGGAGGTGTGCCTTCAATCCTGCACTTCCATTTTCCTGAACACCCTAGCATTATTTAAAGCATGGCATGTGGTGTCACCTGGATCCATGGATTTGTTTTGGCAAGGCAGTCAGGGGGATGATTCCTTGAAGTAGAAGAGTTTCGTGCTATGTGTCACTTCCCTCGCATACTTTAATGAATAATTATGTACATGAAGGGGATTTCCCAATGCAGATGCACGCATATCACACCACCATGAGCATGGTGCATGGATTCTTGCATGGGTCTCAACTTTGAAAGGTTCCTTCCCCTTTCCTACATGACTTTTTTCATGGACACATCGGGCATGGTTGGAGTGGGGGGGGGGGGGGGGGGGTGTTTGTGTGGTTGGCATAAATGTTGGTGCTCCTCGTGACATTTCTATGGAAATAAATGAATTTAGGGCACGAATGTTTGAGCTTTTGCTTGAATGACTTTAGGGCATGGATCCCCTTCTCCCAAATTTACACAGTAAAAAAAGTGAATAAATCCAAATGATCTTGTAATATGTGTATCTTGAAACAGGATTCTAAAATTAATATTTTTTTAATCCTATTCTGCTCTTATATTATTTGCCAGGCATTTAAGTTTTCCATGGTTGGCTCTCATGGCTATGATAGGGATGGAAAAAAAAGAGGAGTAGCCATGAACCTTTTCCTCCAGTCTACTCTTTGGTTATCCTATATTTTACTTCTTCATATATATATATATATATATTCACTACAATACAAAGGAATGCTAGTTTGCTTTTCCTATTCCTTAAATCTGAACCATAATCTTCCTCCCCTTTTAATAAAAGATACTTTCATGCCATTGAGGTTATCTATTTGATCCACTTAATATAAACACAAGAGATACATTATTTTTTTTAAAAAAAAAGTATTTTTTTAGAAAAAATGAGGCAATAATATGCAAAGATTAAACAATATGCAAGCTTTATTAACTTGCAAAAGCACGAAGCAAGTCATAAACTCATTCAATTTTAATCCGTTTCTCTTCACAATAGGAAAGAAAACTCTAATATATTCTCTAAAAGGTTAAATGGTATCTTTGATGACAATATTTTATCATGGCAGCAAATATGCTATGATACTATAGCCTAATTGTTTCGAGCATCATGAACTAGTCAAACTATATAGGAATGGTAAGGTATTTTGCTTTTGGTGATCGGGAGTTTTACTAGGATTCTATCTATATTCAGATTTGAGTTTAGCAAAAATAATGTAATGAGCGGACAAAGACTCAAATCTTACTTACTTTACCCTATACTATAAAATCGAAAGCTAAATTACACATAAAGTCAGATTTAGGTCCAAAATTTAGACTTCTATGAAGTTTGTGATGCATCAGTGGGAGAAGTAGGTAACCTGATTCTACGAAAGTTAGGTGCGGGCACTCTTTTCCCATATCTTAATTTAAGTTGCAGAAAAAACTATGTATTTTTAACTTGACTCAACCTGCTTCATATTCAAGTAAACTAGAGTTGGATGAGAAATTACCTTTACTCCATTTCAACATACTGCTAGATCTTTGATTTTGTCCTAATCCTACTGTAATGCACATGCTGTTGCTTAGAAGGTTATTCTTTTAGCAAAATATATAGAGAGAGATCATTAATTGGAGAATGAATAAATCCTCCAGATGTCAAGAAAATACAGAAAACAAACGGGATCCAACTTCCCAAATAGCTACTTAAACAAACAGTTAAGGAGGTTACGTTCAAATTATTAATGATTGGTGTCTAAGGTTCAGAGACCAACAATGTCCAGCAAGCAAGCTTAAGAATATTTAGGAGGTGAAGGTGATGTTAGCATTAGCACTTTGAAGCCCCTCGGTTTGTAGGGGAGTGGGGTGCAACTGCAACCGATGCAAAGACTTGGTGCTGGTGCAAACAGTTAGGAGTACCAATATTCACCTAAGAATTAATTAATGCCTCCTTATATTTTCTACATTAATTATTATTGTTTAATCTCCCATTTGTCATGGTAGTGCTCCAAGCTTGTTGATATTGGATGAGATAAATGAATTGATTAATGAACATTTTCTTTCCTGACCCTGTCGATTCTGAGCTGTGCAGATACAGTAGCAGATTGACTCGAACAAAAATCGTTTAGCCATCGCATTGAAAAGTTTTTGGCTCATGGCCGTCCAGTGATGTGAGCTTTGGTCATGGCCGGTAGAAAAGAATGATAAGATACTAAATATTTTATACCGGTCCTACTCCCATTCTCTCTTGGCAATAAAATTACAGATATAATATCGATTGATAGTTTATGCTGAACTGAACTTGTACTAATTAAAACACTTTTCATCCTTTATTTTTTAACTGGCAGACGTATGAAAGAGCACTCTCGAGATGACCAAGTTACTCATGCAAGCAACTAATTGGTTGCATCACCGAATGGAATACGTTGCTTGCAAAAAATTTACAAATCGGCAAGCATACGGTAGCGTGACAAATTGGAAGTGTCTAAAAGTAGTATTCCTGCCAATTGTGGACATATGGTCACAAGCATTCTAGAAACATGTAGAAAACGCATAGGAAAACCCTAGGAAAACCCTAGGAAATTGGTAACATCGTTTTGTTCCACACACACACACACACACACACACACACACACACAGAGAGAGAGAGAGAGAGAGAGAGAGAGAGAGAGAGTACAGTTTTAATTTGTACCCAATATCCAACCATGGTTATCAATGTAATCAGGATTTCTCTGGGGAACTCCATTAAACAACGAGTACTCATGGAACTGACTAGATGGATGGTCAACGTCTTTTAAAAAAAAAGCAAACCCTTTATCTACCCATGGTTAATTACAAAGTAGATATCAGTGATCCATGTTTTAGTTTGACATGGTTGCAGTAGACTGGAGCATCCTCGCGCACCTACAATTAAGTACCTGATGAATGCCATCATCGAAAACGAGCATGGCCCAACGAACACATCGGTGGGGCCAGACTTAAAGGTTAATTGCTATTTTTGTTGAGTGAACAAAGATTGCTAATGGATTGGGCTATATGTTGCAACTTAACTTCATATATAAATATATATACACGAAGATAAAATTAATTTTTTATATATATAAAAAAATAATTTATTCAAACTTTTGAAACTTGAAAGATTGATTGTTGGTGTGCATCATCACATCACGAGCATGTTGCTGGCTTCGTTGTACCTCTTCTTAGTCGTATTGAATTGTGAATGAGTAGTAGTAACCTAA
Organism: Areca catechu; assembly: GCA_021397845.1. Lineage (NCBI taxonomy): Eukaryota > Viridiplantae > Streptophyta > Magnoliopsida > Arecales > Arecaceae > Areca > Areca catechu. Next base: position 30,723,316 of record CM038045.1, read on the forward strand.
TAATTAATTATCACGTACGTCCTCTCTTCCAAATAATTAAAGTTATAGGTTTTGAAAATCGAGAGGTGTTCTATTATTATTGTCGAATTATCTATCAAATTCTCTGGAGGAAAAAGGACATGAGAAACTATTACTCTATCAGGGAATTACCTGGAAATCTCGTATCGGGTAAAAGATTTTGCATTGGACTTTCCGCTGGCTGTTCCTTTTGTTGCTTTCCAAGAAGTGGTTGTTGCTCCCGTTCTCATTTCAAGCACCCTTCGAGGCACACGTGACGCAAGGGCATACTCGATCCTCTCTCTCTCTCTCTCTCTCTTCTATTCTTTATTTTCCACGGTTCTTGGCTACGAAGGACCTCAGAGTACATCCACCCATATTCTATGCGGCCATGGGTACAAGGTCAAAAATGGCCTGCTTAAAGTCCACCGCATCCCATTTAGTAGGTGGGTCCTAGATTGGAAATTCCGTGAAATAATGGGTCCCATGAGTTTCTTTGTCTTGGAAAGTCCATTAGCACGCCCACGGAAGGCGCTAAGATTTCAAAAGAACGATGCTTTCTTACCAAAAAAAAAAAAAAACGATGCTTTTACGTCTCTCTCTCTCTCTCTCTCTCTCTCTTTTAAAAAAATAAAGCCAATCATCCAACCAACATTTATGATATAAATATATATAGAAAAAATAAAAAAAAATACAGTTTTTGAAAGCCAAAGAAGTATCACCAAAATGAGTCCAAAATACCTTATCCGGATGATACGCAACAAAAAAAGCCACCCAATCAACCACTATATTGGTCTCCTATATACTTGCTTAACCAAAAAGGAGGAGCATCCCCGTAGCCAAAGAACAATATCGCAAATCATAGGATGAGCGGGAGTAGAACATATTACCCCCTAATCCAATAAATAACCATGGTGGAATCCCCCTCAAAATAAGGTGGTCACATCGGATAACTGACAGGCACGCTGAATTCCCGTCCAAGCCGCTGTAAGCTCCATTTAAGAGATAGTAGAGTCGACAAGATGACAATTCTTAGCGATAATAATGCCCAAACCAGAACCATGGATCACAAAAGCAGCCCCACCATCAGTTCCCTCACACTCCCATCAAAGTTGACCTTGACATACCCAGAGGAGGGGGCTCCTAAGAAATAAAACCCCTCCAAAATGCTCGAGGAGCGAAAGTGGAACCCCAGGTCTCTGTGGATGCCGCAGTCATCATCTAGAACTCCTCCATATGAGCTCGAGCTCTCTCAATAAGAACTCCGATGGTACACCTCGAGGAACTAAATACCAGGGTATTCCATGAAAGCCAAATATGATAAGCAACATAAACAGAAAAACCTGGAGAGAATGAGACAATATGTGACCTCAAGAGGTCCAAAAAGGTAACTACAAGATCCTCAGAATGCTCAAGAAGGTGGTCTAACCCCGTCGCTCTCCAGACTTGCCGAGCCGTGGGACAAATGAATAAAACATACTCAATAATCTCAACATCCACATCATAGGCTAGGCAGGAGGGAGAAGCTGAATCTCTCTAGCAAAGAGAAGAGATCTTGTCAGGAGGCAATGCCAGGTAGCTGTAGGGTTTTGCATGGTGCTCCTAAGTCTTGGAGAGACTTGGGAGGTCATGGCAGGGATGCTGGAGGCAATCCTTGGAGCTTGGAAGCGTGTTCCAAGCGGATTCCTGGAGGTGTTCCAAGGATGCTCTAAGTTTGAGTATTTTCTCATGTGACTTAGGGAGTTTTTTTGAGAGATTATAACTTAACCCAATTAGGTTATGGAGTTGGGTCCAGGTTTGTTAAATTGGTTAGGAGCAGTGGCAGACCGTTGGGGGAGGCAAGGGGGGGCCATGGCCCCTCTATTTTTTTAATTTTTTTTTATAAGTTAATTTTTTTTTATAAACTTTTAAATATATACAAGAATGAACCGCTGGGAAGGCAAGGAGGCCCCTTGGCCCACCCTAATTTTTTTTAATTTTTTTTTTATAGATTAAGATTTTATGTAAACTTTTAAATATATATATATATATATTTGGCCCTTCTAAACTTGGAAATATTAAATATAACTTGAAGAATCTTAAAAAAAAATAAAATGAAACAAATACTATAAATAAGCTTTCTTTACTTAAAAGTTGGATCACTACCAATTTTATTTTTTATTTTCATTAATTTTTTTTATAATTTTTTAGAAGAAGAAAGAATTTTTTTTGTTACTCGACCAGCGCCCGTCTTCAAAATTCGCCATGGTCGAAGCCACTATATGCAGTCAGCACCATCCCATTCACCATATCGATGGATAAAATGGTGGTCGGACTTATCATGTGATGCGATCGACGAGAACGCTCCCACAACGATACCAGGCGGTTGCGCATACAAAAGGTCGGATACCATCGATGCACTGGCCTATGACTACCATCTTGGTAGCCTTTGTCAGCCTCGTCGCACTGACGAACACTGCATGCGGTGAAGCCGCGCAACGTCTTAGCGACCGGATCCATCGCGTAGCATAATCGGATCTTAGAAGGCACGGATGGGTGGGTGCCCGTCATGACTCAGGCTCCCACCAATACTACTGCACTTACATCCCATCATCTTTGGCACCGTCGCTCGATGGAAGTCACATCCCGTTGTACAGCGCCAACGGTACTTGTCGCGATGCTGCCACTACTGTGGCCGGTGCGCGCACATCCTTTACGAGTCCTTGACGCTTATTACTCTTCCGGTTTCAACTATTACTATAGAGAAAATATTTTCAAAAATGAAGATTGTCAAGACCAGATTATGCAATAAGATGGAAGACAATTTTTTTATCGATTATTTAGTCACTTATATCGATAAGTAGATAGCTGAAAATTTTACGGTAGATTTTATTATTAATGAATTTAATCTTATGAAATAAGATAGGTATAATTTAAATAATATTTAAAAAAAAATATTTAAATTAATTTTAATTATTTATTAATATTATTTATTTTTTTATTTTGTTGGCCCCCCTTAGAAAAATTGGTGTGGTCCGTTCCTGGTTAGGAGGTTAGCAGTTGGTTGGTTGTAACCAATTAGGAAGTCCAACCATGTGAGGTGTCCTAATCAGTTTATTATTAGCCCAAGACAAGTCCTAACCATCCATATGATTGTAACAACCAAGAAGTTGTGAGCCCATGTGATTGTAGTCCAACAAGATCAAGGAGTCTAAGACGTCCAAGAAGACAAGAAGTTCACCGCCCCATGTGCTATAAATAAGAGGGATGGGGCGTACCGTTTTGAGTGTCCAAGAGAGGCCGACCCTTTGGGGTCTGGTCCGGTGTGGAGTCCGTGAGGACTTCTCGCGGTCCTGGTCTTGGACCGTGAGGGCTTGAGGATGCCCCTTGGGGCATGGATTGTGGAGAGCCTCCTAGGTTTCAAGGACGCCACGGTGTTGGGCTGCAGAGAGGTGCACGTAAGGGAGATATCACGTGAAGGGCTTGTGCCATGATGGTGTTTCACGGGACTTTGGAGAAGGGATGCATGTTGAGATATTGTCCATGCGTGGCGTACGTGGGTTCTTGGGGAGTGCGGCCTGCAAGAGAGAGGACGTGCGGGATAGCGAGAAGCTTCTGGGTTTCAAAAGGGATACTATCGGGTATTATCTTGTTTGTTGTAACAAGGTTCTTCTCCAAAGGAATAAAGCAATCTCTCTTTGTCTCCTACATCTCTTCTTCTTATCTATCTGTGAATGTTGAATCCAAAAATAGGTTGTTAGGCTGTATTATTCCACATTGCTTCCGTGATTTTCCACTGCATATAGGTGTTGATCCAGATCTCCCAATAATTGGTATCAGTGCTTGGAATTTTTTTCCAACAACTAGTATTAGAGCTTGGTTTGAGCCATTGTTCAAGTGGAAGTGGAGAGGTTTCAGAGCCACTGGTTTGAAGGTGAAAGAAGAAAATTCAAGGAGTGCATTGAGGCAGGTGGAGTTGTAAATGGGTATAGTATCCTGCATGGATGGAGAAAAGAAAAGCCCGAATTTTTCAAGTTCACCAGAGTACATCAGCAGAGACGATGCCAGGGATAGCTCAGGGAGACAAGAGATGGTCTCAGGGAGCGTTAGGGGTATCGAGTAGTCAGGAGTATCTCGGTATAGCGGCATTGGCCTAGGGACGGAGACTGGAGCTGATGGAGATGGCAGCTCAAGGAAATTGGGGACAGGTCTCAGGGAGTGCCAGGGATATTATGCAGCCGGGAAACAGGCTGGGATATGATGGAGCAGCCTATGAAGATGGTTGCTAGGTTTTGTCTCTGGGTTAGAGGAGTTGGGATGAGCTCCTGGGTTTTAGAGGAGCCTACGGAAGGCAATGTATCTGAAACGGTCTCGGAGAAGTTTGTGGGATGCGAAAGGTCCAAGAAGGCAGCGACTAGGTATGAGGTACAGCCGCAGGCTTAGCAAGGCAGCGTTGAGTGGCTAGCCTCGAGGTTTCTTTCTGTGGCATTAGTAGGACTTCAGTATCAGGAGGAGCATCGATGATAGGTGGCTTCATGGATGGAGCAGGATTCAATATGAGTTTAGAGCAGGAGGTGCAAGGATACTAGCCAGGTCCTAGCACGAGCGCTAGGGGTGCACTTAGCCAGGTGGAGCAGAGTGTGCAGAGATTGGCATGGCTTTGTGGAGATGGTGTCAGGTAGAACTCCAGTTACAGCGAGTGCCGGTTCAGGTTTGCTGTGTTCTCTCTAGGAAAGTCCAAGAAAAAGCTGATGCAGCTGCCAGGCAGAAAGAAGGCTACAATCATGGTGCAAGGATACAAGCAAGGATCTTTAGCTGTATAGGCGGTCATCCCAAAGGCCTCCAAGGGCACGTAGCAGCTGAAGGATGTTGGCAGAGACAAGAAGATCCGCACAAGAGGCTGTCAGGACATGCAGTTACAGCAGGATTGTGCAGAAGGACATCACCAGGTTTGCCAAGGCTTGGAGCACCAAGGTGGAGATTATAGGATTTTGCATGGTGCTCCCAAGCCTTGGAGAGACTTGGGAGGCCATGGCAAGGATGCTGAAGGCAATCCCTAGAGCTTGGGGACATGTCCCAAGTAGATTCCTGGAGGTGTTCTGGGGATGCTCTAAGTTTGAGTGTTTTCTCATGTGACTTAGGGGGAAGTTTTTTTGAGAGATTGTAATATAATCCAATTAGGTTATGGGGTTGGTCCAGGTTTGTTAAATTGGTTAGGAGGTTAGCCAGTTGGTTAGTTGTAACCAATTAGGAAGTCCAACTATGTAAGGTGTCCTAATCAGTTTATTATTGGCCCAAGACAAGTCCTAACCATCCATGTGATTGTAACCACCAAAAAGTTGTGAGCCCATGTAATTGTAGTCCAACAAGATCAAGGAGTCCAAGATGCCCAAGGAGACAAGAAGTTCACCGCCCCATGCGTTATAAATAAGAGGGATGGGGCGTGCGATTTTGAGTGTCCAAGAGAGGCCAACCCTTTGGGGTCCGGTCCAGTGTGGAGTCCGTGAGGACTTCTCACAGTCTTGGTCTTGGACCGTGAGAGCTTGAGGATGCCCCTTGGAGCGTGGATCATGGAGAGCCTCCTGGGTTTCAAGGAGGCCACGGTGTTGGGCTGTAGAGAGGCGCACATGAGGGAGATATCACGTAGAGGGCTTGTGCCATGATGGTGTTTCATAGGACTTTGGGGAAGGGACGAACTTTGAGGTATTGTCCGTGCATGGCGTACGTGGGTTCTTGGGGCATGAGGCCTGCAAGAGAGAAGACGTGCAGGACAGCGAGAAGCTTCTGGGTTTCAAAAAGGGTACTGTCGGGTGTTGTCTTGTTTGTTGTAACAAGGTTCTTCTCCAAAGGAATAAAATAATATTTCTTTTTCTCCTATATCTCTTCTTCTTATCTGTCTATGAATGTTGAGTCCAAGAACAATTAGTTGGGCTATATTTTTCCACGTTGCTTCCGCGGTCTTCCACTACGTATAGGTGCTGATCCGGATCTCCCAACAATTGGTATCAGTGCCTGGAATATTTTTCCAATAGCAAGTTTTCATAGGAAAAAAGATACCTTAGGGTGCACTCCTAATGACCAAATCTAGCCAATCTGATGACTCCTCTCTTTTTTTATTTAGCCTCAAACTTTTTCATACATAAACGTACATGCACACGATAAATACCATATTTGAAGACCTCTGATGCATTCAAGTTTTACGGCGTTCATGGCCGAATCTATGTTCTCTATCTAAACCTTTGTATGTCAGGTTTGAATTCTTGGGTTAGGTGAAGTTACGGTCAAAGCTAAACCATAACCCACTAGGGAAATAATTCAAATGTATGCTGCAGCTGGCTACATCTAATTTAGTTTTGGGTGTATTTGGTTATCGGGGAGTTGGCTTTGGAATGTAAATGGGAGCGGAGAACAAAAATCATATAAGATGGGAACTATAAAATATCATAGGGATGGGTTTCATAATTTATCATGTTTCTCTTAATAGTAATTTTAAAGGATAAATCTAAAAATCAAACATCATTTTTGTTAATGAAATTATTAATTTCATAATCATGATATTCCTTTTATTTTTCGTTTTTAATACATACCTTTTATTAATATACAATACGATATAGTTAAACCCGGCCGGCCAAACATTGACCCGGATAAGATATTGGATCACTGGATCACCAATTCAAACACCGGATCGATGGTTGAATGGGTGGATCAATGCACAGAATAGAAAATTTAAGATCCATTAACTTATTTATATTTAGTAATACAATAATGACCCTGATAATCTATATTTCAATATTTTAAACATCAAAATATCAATAAAACATAACTATAATCTTACAAATATAAATAATTAGATTAAAATATTTATGAATATAAAGATTTAATTGTATAAAGTCACAAACTAATAAGTAATTTAAACATTAAAATATAACATTCCATATCTACTAGCAAAATAAAAAGTTTTAATAAACAAATAACTATTTTATGCCCAAGTCAAACAACAAAAATCAATATCTATTAAAAAAATTTGAAGTGATAAACTAAGTACATAATATAAAGATTAAAGCTTATGGACTAAAATTTATATCAATATTCGGAAAAATATCTCCTTAAGTTGCAATATTCCCATATCTTGCATCTTCTCTTACAATGAAATTGTTGCCGCTCTCGCCGCCACGCCCGTGCTACGGATCAGCCGATCCCTCCTGACCGCCTGGCGAGGGAGCCTCCCTTCCCGCGGAGAACCTGCAACAAAGGGGTTAGAGGACCCTGGCCGGGGATCCCGGCGAGGGAGCTCCGACGGTCAAGTCAGTAGACGACGAGAAGGAACAGACTCTCCAGCCGGACCCTCGAAAGGATTCCAGGCTTAGAGAGTTAACTGGTGAAGGAAACGCTCTGGGGACCAGAATCTCGGCTGGGCCTCCTTGCCGAGCTCACGCCCAGAGTTCCCCTCTCGGGATCTCTGGTTTCTCTCTCGGAGCAGGGCCTTTCGCCGGTGCTTCCTCCTTGTCCCCAGGCTGGTTGGCTTACCTCCTCTCGTCCCCAGATTTTTCACTTCTTTATCTCCTTCCGTCGTGCATTTGTCTTTTTCCGTCTCGGAAACTCCCCTCCCCCGTCCTCTTCTCTTTTCCCTTTTCGGTGAAGGGTGCCAGGCGGCTTTCCGACCTCGTCCGCCGGGCCCAGCAGGGAAAAGGCAAAGACAGAAGAGAAAGAGGGGAGGGCGGCGCTGGCAGGGCGGCCGGTCAGGCCTCGGGCCCAGCGAGAGCGCCCTCTTCCCCAAGCGTGGGCGCCATCTATCTATGGGGCCTGTGTCGTCAGGGTTGCGTCTCTCGGCTGCGGGACCTGTCGGGTCGATGCTAGTGATGTTCCGCGTGCCGCCGCCCTCCGTACAGGACGCCGTCTGGGATTCGTACGGCCCGAGGGATGGCCTCGGGGCCCGTCTCTCTCCCCAGGGCCCTCGCCGTACGAGCGGTCTGACCTCGACTGAGTTGGGCCCGTCTCCGGGGGCCAACTGGCGAGGGGCGAGGGATCAGCCGACCTCGGCTTAGGTGGACCCTTCCTGGGTGGACATCTGGCGAGGTGGCAGGAGGTCGCCTGGCTTCGGCCGAGGTGGGCCCGTCTCCGGGCGGCCACCTGGCGAAGGGCGAAGGACCAGCCGACCTCGGCTTAGGTGGACCCCTCCTGGGTGGACACCTGGCGAGGTGGCAGGAGGTCGCTTGGCTTCGGCCGAGGTGGGCCCGTCTCCAGGCGGCCACCTGGCGAAGGGCGAAGGACCAGCCGACCTCGGCTTAGGTGGACCCCTCCTGGGTGGACACCTGGCGAGGTGGCAGGAGGTCGCCTGGCTTCGGCCGAGGTGGGCCCGTCTCCGGGCGGCCACCTGGCGAAGGGCGAAGGACCAGCCGACCTCGGCTTAGGTGGACCCCTCCTGGGTGGACACCTGGCGAGGTGGCCGGAGGTCGCCTGGTTTCGGCCGAGGTGGGCCCGTCTCCGGGCGGCCACCTGGCGAAGGGCGAAGGACCAGCCGACCTCGGCTTAGGTGGACCCCTCCTGGGTGGACACCTGGCGAGGTGGCAGGAGGTCGCCTGGCTTCGGCCGAGGTGGGCCCGTCTCCGGGCGGCCACCTGGAGAAGGGCGAAGGACCAGCCGACCTCGGCTTAGGTGGACCCCTCCTGGGTGGACACCTGGCGAGGTGGCAGGAGGTCGCCTGGCTTCGACCGAGGTGGGCCCGTCTCCGGGCGGCCACCTGGCGAAGGGCGAAGGACCAGCCGACCTCGGCTTAGGTGGACCCCTCCTGGGTGGACACCTGGCGAGGTGGCAGGAGGTCGCCCGACCTCGGCCGAACTCGCTTAGGCGGACCCCTCCGGGCCCGGGCGCTAATGAAGTGGTAGAGGAATTCCGAGCCGAGCTCGACCTCGGCGAGGGCGATTTGCCTCAGGCAGTCATCGGGTGGTGTAGTATTGCCGAACCTGGCTTTGAGGATGTGGCGCTGACTTGGCCGGGGAAACATACACGTGGCTTGCTCGTATTCGGTGATACCTGAGCCTGGCCACGTCACTGTCACGGCTGTAACAGTTGCCCCCCAGCCCGCCGTTCCGTCGGGGCGTCATAGAACGGAACGTCGGGATTAAATGCGGACATGACGTGGAGAGGCGAAGATCTTGCATCATAATTGCCACGATCCCGGTCGCCGTGGCTCGATGCGGCTGAAGACCTACGGGGAGCCGTCACGCGTCACCCACTTGCTCGTAATTAATGCGTCGCTTCGAGGCAGAGACCGTTACTCTGCTAACGAGACGTCGGTGTCGGGCGTGCGCCCACGTGGCGATCATCCAGTGGCCTGAGACGGAATGACGGGTACGGCCGCTGTCGGCTGAGTTTGAAAGGGAGGGGACTTTCCAGAACGAGGCCTTTTCCCTTGCTTCGTGGGCGGTTCGCTGCAGGCTAACAACTCCTGTTGGCTACGCTTGTCTGGCGTATTTTCGGTGAGTGCCTCCTTCTTCTCCTCTAGCCCCCCTCGTTCTTTCTCGCTTCTTTTCTGATTTTTTCCATCCTTTCCCTTTCTTTGGCGCGCCGTCGCCATGTCTCTTCCAACCCGGACGAGGCCGGTCCATCCCGGCCGAGGACTCCATCTTCTTCCTCCTCAGATGAGGAGACAATCCCGGAGGAGGTCCGCCGGCGTCTGCAACCCGGGGGTGTCACCATTGGCATCCCCACGGGGATCCGGTCCCCCCCGGTTGCACTTGCCGTGCCCCTCCGTTCTCTTCCTGCTCTGCCTTCTCTTCCTGCTCCGCCTTCTCTTCCTGCTGGTCCCTCCGGTCATGCTTCTACCATGACCGAAGGCGATCTTTCCCTGCTCCGGGATGCCTACGACATTCCGGGGTCAATTCGCCTGTTTGTCCCGCGGTCCGGGGAGCGCGTCACCATGAGTGGCCCCGGCCGCATTGCCTTCTACGAAGACTTCCTCCTTCGGGGTCTTCGGTTTCCTCTACATCCTTTCTTTCTTTCCTTCCTCAGCCACTTCCGGCTTGTCCCGGCCCAGCTGGCTCCTAATGCCATCCGGGTCATCTTTTCTTTTATTGTTTTCTGTCACTTCCACGGGTTCGTTGCCCGTTTTTCTCTCTTCAAGGCCTTGTTTACCCTGAAGAAGTGCTCCACCGATGACGGCTGGTGGTACATTTTGCCCCGGCCCAGGTGTCTCCGGTTCGACCTCCCTTCCTCGGTCAAGGGGTGGAAGAGCCGGTTTTTCTTCGCCTCGGTCGACGACGTCGACTGGGCCTGGAGTGAACCGGACCGGACCCCGAACCGAAATTCCCGGGTCGAGTCGGCGGACCAGGAGTCCTATAGCCTGCTCCTGAGCGACATGGTCCCGGCGCTCGAGGTTCTGCTCTCTGAGCAGAATCTTTTTGAAGCCGGTATCAGTCCCATCCGTGAGACCGGTGAGACTTGATCCCACTCTGACCTCTGCCCCCCTTTCTCTTCATAACCGAGCCGGCTGACTTCCTGTTTCTTTTGTTTTGCAAGGATGAAGTTTTCGTTGGAGAACCTTTTGGAGGGGGCAGCCCAGCGGGACGTCGTGGAGGTGGACGAGCCCGCAGCGAAAAGGGCTCGCACGGAGACGAGCCGGGAGGTCGTGGCAGCGACCGTGCCCAGCCCGGTTGCTGTCATTTCCCCGCCCAGGCTACCTCAGGGCGGGGCTACTGATGCCCCGGCCGCTCGACCTGGTGGCGCCGCCGAGAGGACCCCAGCGCCTGCTGCTCCACCCATCACCGGGCCCGTCATCGCTGCCGGCCCGACAGCGCCGCCTGCGGCAATAGCCGGCCTGTCGGTTGTGGCCTCGGCTGAGGGGGCGGCCGCCGCAGTTGCCGGCCCGAAGGCTCCGGCGCCGGTGATCACCCACCGGGACTCTGTCATCCTTGACAAAGGGCTGGCAGAGAAAATGATGGAGTACGCCTCCACCGCCCGGGACCGCCGAGCTCGGGGCGGCCGGGATTACGCGGACGCGTTGCTCGGCATCCTCCCGCAGCTTTTCACGGTAAGTCCGAGCTTCTCCCTTCTCCTTTTCCCTTCTTTCGGGACTTAACTTCTTTTATTCTGAACTGTATTGCTTTTGTTATTGCAGATCGGGAACGACGTCCTCCTACTGAGGAATTTCCTCGTAGGGAACGCTAAGAGGGACTCCGAGCGGGAGCAGAGACTCGGCAAGCTCGCGGCCGACGTCAAGGACTTAATGGAGAAGGGCACCGAGCTGCGAGCCGACAAGCAAGCCCTCCAGTCCGACCTGGCACGTTCCGAGGAGCGGAACAAGGAGTTGGAGGCCTCCTTGTTGGAGGAGCGGACCTCCAACCAGCGCCGAACTGAGGAGGAGGCGGCGGAGAAGGTCCGCCTGCAGGCCCATTCCCAATGGCTGGAGTGCCAGCTGGAGGAGGCCCGGCGAGACGCGGCCGCGGTGAAGGACCGGAGCGCGTACGTCAATGGGCTCCTGGAGGCAGCCAAGCGGGAGGCGCAAGAGGCTGTCCCCAAATTCCGGGCTTCCGACGAGTACACGTCTCGGAGGTCCAGGAGGCCGCCGTGGACTCCTTCCTGAAGGGGTTCCGGATGTGCCGGGAGAAGGTGGGGGCCTTCTTTTCCCAGCTGGATCTGAGCGGGGTTGTGATTGGTGGCAGGAGGCCAGGGGGCGAGAGCAGGGCCTCCGGCATGGCCGAACCGACCCCTGCTGCGCCGTTGACCAGCGATGCCGCGGCCCCGGAGCAGCCCCAGGAGCCGGCCATTGTGGAAGTCGAGGACGCAGCACCCGCGCCTCCGGCAGAGGGCTCTGATCCCGCACCTCAGTGAACCCGGCGTCTTCTTCCTGATGTCTCTTCTTTTTTGCTTCTGTTTGTTGTTTTTGTTTTGTGTTGTCTTCTCTCTTTTTTTTGGGGAGAGTCCCGGCCTGTCGGGACTCCCAGCTTGTACCGACTTCTCATATCAATGGAAATCTGACTTTATCGAAACCTTGATTTTTGTTTCGTCTCACCTTCCTTTTCCTTTCTTTCTGAGATGTCGGTTTGGAACACTTGAAATAGTTGCAGGCCTGGTCCTCCCATTGCTCAAGTCGAAGGATGGGGCCTGCTGAGTCGCGTCGCAGCAGAACAAGCCTCAAGTGGGCCCGACTTTGGGTCGCCTTCATCCTTGCGCAGGCAACACCGTTTCTACACCGCCTTCCAGGCCGAAGCCCAGGACCTCCGGACTGAGCTCGGTGCCGAAGGCTTTCTCAAACCTTGCACGGCTTGTTGAGCTGTGCTCCGGGCTTGCGTGGGCGAACTGGGTTCGGCGCCACCTTCCAGGCCGAAGCCCAGGATCTCCAGACTGAGCTCGATGCCGCAGGCTTTCTCAAACCTTGCACGACTTGCTGAGCTGTGCTCCGGGCTTGCATGGGCGAACTGGGTTCGTCGCCACCTTCTAGGCCGAAGCCCGGGATCTCCGGACTGAGCTCGATGCCGCAGGCTTTTTCAAGCCTTGCGCGGCTTGCTGAGCTGTGCTCCGGGCTTGCATGGGCGAACTGGGTTCGGCGCCACCTTCCAGGCCGAAGCCCAGGATCTCCGGACTGAGCTCGATGCCGCAGGCTTTCTCAAACCTTGTGCGGCTTGCTGAGCTGTGCTCCGGGCTTGCGTGGGCGAACTGGGTTCGGCGCCACCTTCCAGGCCGAAGCCCAGGATCTCCGGACTGAGCTCGATGCCGCAGGCTTTCTCAAGCCTTGCGTGGCTTGCTGAGCTGTGCTCCGGGCTTGCGTGGGCGAACTGGGTTCGGCTCCACCTTCCAGGCCGAAACCCAGGATCTCCGGACTGAGCTCGATGCCGCAGGCTTTCTCAAACCTTGCGCGGCTTGCTGAGCTGTGCTCCGGGCTTGCGTGGGCGAACTGGGTTCGGCGCTACCTTCCAGGCCGAAACTCAGGATCTCCAGACTGAGCTCGATGCCGCAGGCTTTCTCAAACCTTGCGCGGCTTGCTGAGCTGTGCTCCGGGCTCGTGTGGGCGAACTGGGTTCGGCGCCACCTTCCAGGCCGAAGCCCAGGACCTCCGGACCGAGCTCAATGCCGTAGGCCTTCTTGTCGAAGTTAGAAGGGAGTGTTTGAAGTGGGGAAGCTTTGTTACAGAAACTGGGAGCCTTACATCACTGATAGTACATTCTCAGGTTCGAGGAGTTCCACGTCCGGGGGAACCTGGCACCTCCCAATCCTTCCAAGTAATATGCTCCATGAGGGAGGGCTTCTGCCACCCGATATGGGCCTTCCCAGTTGGGCGATAGCTTGCCGCATTCCCGTGGTTGGGATGCTTCGGCGCGCCGGAGGACCAAGTCTCCGGGACGAAAAACCTTAGGCCGCACTCGGGAGTTGTAATATCTGGCTACACGTTGCCGGTACGCCGCCATTCGGATTCGGACCCTGTCCCTTGTTTCCTCGAGAAGGTCTAGGTTGAGCATCATCCTGACCGGGTTTTCTGTCTCGTCGTATTGCTCCACGCGCAGCGTGGGTAGGCTGAGCTCGATCGGGATGACTGCCTCGGCTCCGAAGACGAGGTTGAATGGAGTTTCGTCGGTAGCCGTCCTTGGGGTGGTGTGGTATGCCCAAAGGACGCTGGGAAGCTCATCGGCCCACCTGCCCTTGGCCTGGTCCAGCCGCGTGCGGAGGCCCTGAAGAATGGTCCTGTTCGTGACTTCGGCCTCCCCGTTGGTCTGAGGGTGCGCCACCGAGGTAAAGCGATGCCTGATGCCGAGGTCGCTGCAGAATTCTTCGAATTCCCGGCAGTCGAACTGGCGTCCGTTGTCGGTGACCACAGTGTGGGGGAGGCCGAAGCGGCAGACGATGGACTTCCAGAAGAACTTGGCGATGTTTGCTTCGGTGATCCTCGCCAAGGGTTCGGCCTCGACCCACTTCGTGAAGTAGTCGATAGCCACTATCAAGAACTTTCGCTAGCCAGACGCCGGCGGGAATGGGCCCAGGAGGTCCATCCCACACTGGGCGAACAGCCAGGGGGCTGAGAGCTAAGAGATTGGGTTGGAGGGTTGCCGCTGCACCGTGGCGTGACGTTGGCACCGGTCTCACTTCTTCACGAAGTCGGTGGCGTCTTCCTTCATTGTTTTCCAGAAGTAGCCCTGACGGAGGGCCTTGTATGCCAATGCCCTGCCCCCCACGTGGTTCCCACAGATGCCTTCGTGAATCTCCTGGAGCACAAGCTTGGCTTCTGTGGATCCTACGCACTTGAGGAGGGGGTAGGAGTAGGATCTTCGATACAACTGCCCGTCCATCAGGACAAATCGCACGGCCTTCTTCCTGATGAGGCGAGCCGCCTGTTGGTCCTCCGGCAGGGTGCCGCTGGCGATGTACGCAGCGTACTTGTCCATCCAGCTGGGCTCCTGGCTGACCTGATGGACCTCCACCGGTGCTTCGAGGCTTGGGACCTCAAGGCGCTCCACATGAGCGCATCCCAACATCGTGTCCGGCAGGGTCGCCAGCCGGGAGAGGGCGTCCGCACGGGCGTTCTCCCCGCGAGGGATGTGGAAGATGTTGAAGCGGCGAAACTTGGACGCGCCCGCCTTGACGAGCTCCAAGTACTTCGCCATTTGGGGGTCGTGCGTGACGTACTCCCCGGATACCTGTCCCGCTACGAGCTGGGAGTCAGTGAAAGCTCTGAGGTTGGTCACGCCCAGCTCGCGGGAGACTCTCAGTCCGGCAAGAAGTGCCTCGTACTCCGCCAGGTTATTTGTCACGGGGAATTGGAAACGGAGTGCACACTCGGCGACGACCCCGTCGCCGTTGGCAAGGATGAGCCCAGCTCCGCTCCCGCCGGAGTTCGAGGCTCCGTCCACATGGAGGATCCAGGCATCCTCTCCGGGCTCATCAGTGCCAACCTCCATCGGCTGGGCCGGGGGGCCTTCCTCGGGCTCCTTGCCCAAGCCTGCACATTCGACCAAGAAATCGGCCAGCACCTGTGCCTTCATGGCCGACCTTGGCCTGTATGCAATGTTGAACTCGCTGAGTTTCAATGCCCACTTGGCCAATCATCCCGAAGTATCGGGTCGGCTGAGCACCGCTTTCAGCGGTTGGTCCGTCAAGACGGCGATGGGGTGCACTTGGAAATAGGGCCTGAGACGCTGGGCAGACACTATTAGCGCAAAAACAAGTTTCTCGGACCGGGAATACCTGAGCTCCGCATCTCGGAGAAGTTTGCTGATATAGTACACCGGTCGCTAGAGCCCCTGATCATCGGTTCGGACCAAGACAGAGCTGACGGCCTCCGGGGTAACCGCCAGGTAGAGGGCAAGCTCCTCCCCCTCCTCGGGCCTGGACAGTAAAGGTGGCGATGCGAGCGTCTTCTTCGGCTCCTCGAAGGCCTGCTGACACTCCTCGGTCCAAGCAAAGCCATTCATCCTCCTCAGCACCTTGAAGAAGGGACGGCAGCGGTCCGCCGACCTGAAAATAAAATGGCTAAGGGCCGCGACTCGACCGGTCAGTCGTTGCACCTGCTTCTTGGAGGCGGGCTGCTCCATGTCCAGGATGGCCTGGACCTTCTCCGGGTTGGCCTCGATTCCTCTTTGAGTCACCATAAACCCTAGGAACTTACCGGCTGAGACGCCGAAAGCACACTTCGCCGGGTTCAGCTTCATCTGATGGCGCCGGAGGTTGCCGAACGTCTCCGTCAAGTCAGCCACGTGGTCCGAATCAAGTTTGCTCATCACCAGCATGTCGTCCACGTACACCTGCATGTTGCGGCCTATCTGGTCTTTGAAGATTTTATTGACCAGACGTTGATACGTCGCCCCTGCGTTCTTGAGGCCGAAAGGCATCATCCTGTAGCAAAAAGTCCCGCGGTCAGTTATGAAGGCAGTGTGCTCTTCGTCCTCCGGGTTCATCCGGATCTGGTTGTATCCGGAGAAGGCATCCATGAACGATAAGAGGCGATGCCCCGAGGTGGTATCGACCAGTTGGTCGATCTTTGGAAGAGGGAAGCTGTCCTTTGGGCAAGCTCGGTTGAGGTCGGTGTAGTCCACACAGATCCTCCACTTACCGCTACTCTTCTTTACCATGACCACGTTTGCCAGCCAGCTAGGGTATTGGACCTCTCGGACGAAACCGACGGCGAGGAGCTTCTCTACTTCCTCGTTGATCGCCTTCTGCCTCTCCATGGTGAAGCTTCTCTTCTTCTGGCGGACCGGGCGGCAACTTGGGTCCACGTTCAGCCTGTGCATAATAACCTCGGGCAGGATGCCCGGCATGTCGGCTGCTGACCAGGCGAACACGTCAGCGTTGGCGCGGAGGAACTCCAGCAAGCGGGTTCGCTCTTCCTCGGGGAGCTGGGCCCCGACTTGCACCGTCTTCAGGGGATCCGAACCGAGGGGAAAAGTCAGCAGGCGCTCTACGGGCCCTCCCTTGGGTTCCTTCTCTCTCAGATCGAGGTCGTCGATATCATGGGCGAGCTCCGCGCCCCTGGCACCTGGGACCGTCTGGAGGCAGAGCGGGACTGGCTGGATCGTCCCCTTCATCTCTCCGAGCCTGGAAGGCATGGGGAACTGCACCAACAGCCTCCTCGTGGAGATGGTGGCGTCCAGTTGGTTGAGCCCGGGATGCCCGAGAATGGCATTGTAAGGCGAAGGGAGCCTGACGACGGTGAATGTTATTAGGACGGTCACCTGCCGGGGTGGGGATCCGGCAGTGACCGGGAGAGTGATCTCCCCCTCGACCCCCACGGAGTCCCCTGTAAAACCTACAAGGGGGGTGCGAACTGGCTTCAGCTGATCGAGGGACAAATTCATCCGAGAGAAAGCATCGTAAAAAAGTACGTCAGTCGAGCTTCCACTATCCACCATGATTCGATGTACAGGATGCTTCGCGATGGTCATCTCGACCACCACGGCATCGTTGTTTACATTGTCATTAACTTCCCCTCCCCTGGGAGGGATTACATTCTCCGGGACTTCCCGGGCTCTCTTCATTGCTCGGCCCGACCCACGCGAGATCATGCCCACGGGCTTCTCCGTTGGGCGGTTGTCGATCGCAGGGACAAGCGGTAGGGCCGTGAGCGGCTACCCTTCAGAGGGGGCCTCGTTCTTGATGAACTTCCTGAGGTAACCCCTCCTGATCAGCTCCTCAATCTCCCGCTTCAGATGGCAACACTCCTCCGTGTCATGCCCGTGCTCGCGATGGAACTGGCAGTACTTTGATTTGTCTCGGACGGCTCTCGGGTTCTGAGGAGGAGGTCGGCGGAGGTAGCGCTCGCCCTTGATTTCCATGAGGATCTTCGTTCGAGGTGCGAGGAGAGGGGTGTACCTCCGCTCGGGAGTGGCTTCGCCCCTCAGCCTTGGGTTTGGGCGAGGGTCGGCAGACGGCCCGGGCCTCCGAGCTCCCGGGGTGTCCCTCGGGAGCGGCTTCTTCGGAGTCTTCCCGTCCAGCTCTCGACGGGTGCGGTCAGCCCCCTCCGCTCGGATGTACTTATGGGCGCGGAGGAGGAGCTCGGAATACGTCATGGGCGGCTTCTTGTCCAGGGAATAGGTTAGGCGGGACGTCTTGAGTCCGCGCTTCAAGGCCAGCATGGCGACGGGCTCGTCCAAGCTGTAGATCTCCAGGGCTGCGGTCTTGAACCGGGTGATGTAGTCCCGAAGCAGCTCCTGGTCCTGCTGGCGGATGGAAAAGAGGCTGTCCACCTCTCTTGGCACCTTTCGACAAGCGTCGAAGTGCGCCACAAACTTTCCTTCCAACTGATGGAAGGAGCAAATGGATCCGGGCTCGAGGCGGGTGAACCAGACTCGAGCGGCCTTCCGAAGGGTTGCCAGAAAGGCGATGCACAGAAGGGCGTCGGTGGCCCCCTGGACCCTCATGAGAGCCTTATAACTCTCCAAATGATCCAGGGGGTCGGTGGTTCCGTCGTAGGGATCCACCTGCGGCATGCGGAACCGTTTCGGGATTGGTTCCGCTTGGATTTCTTCAGAGAAAGGGGGACGGGAGTCGTAGCCCGCCGGGTCTGCCGACGAGTTCTGCAGGTCGACGAATCGACGGGCGAACTCCGCCAGCTTGCGCTCATGCTCCTCCAGGCGCCTCTCGGCCTGGCGCCTGATGGCCTCGTCGGTGGAGTCTTCCACCGAGACTGCAGGTGAAGGGGGCGCCGATCGGTCTCGGCGCGAGGTCTGGCCTCGGCGTCGCTTGCTGCGATGCACCGTTTCGGCCCCGTCGACCGGGGAACGACTCTCGTGATCCTCCGAACCGGAATAGTTTCTTTTTGCGGGAGCTTGGTGGCTCCCCCGGGGGTTGGAGATGGCCCTCGGGTGGGATGGCCTGCCCTGGATTGAGCGCAGGCTCCCGCGCTGCCCCGCGGCTCGGGCCGCGGGGGTCCCTGGCTGCGGCTGAGTGGCCAGGGACCGTTGCTGATGCTGAAGCTTTCGGACCGCTGAGGTCAAGGTCTGCAGTTGCTGGACGATGGCCGCAAGGGACCCGTCCACCGGGGTAGGCTGTTGTGGAAGAGGAGGGGGAGCCGGAAGCTCCCTTTCGGGGCTGTGGCCCCCTGGAGGGGAGTGGACATCCCCCACACGGCTGGTGGACGCCTCACGACCACGAGTGACCATCATTGCTGGAGAGCGTGACACCTGCAGAAAGCTGGTTCCCACTAGGGGTTAGTGTCCTGCCCCCCTTCCTAGCGCGCCAATCTGTTGCCGCTCTCGCCGCCGCGCCCGTGCTACGGATCAGCCGATCCCTCCTGACCGCCTGGCGAGGGAGCCTCCCTTCCCGCGGAGAACCTGCAACAAAGGGATTAGAGGACCCTGGCCGGGGATCCCGGCGAGGGAGCTCCGACGGTCAAGTCAGTAGACGACGAGAAGGAACAGACTCTCCAGCCGGACCCTCGAAAGGATTCCAGGCTTAGAGAGTTAACTGGTGAAGGAAACGCTCTGGGGACCAGAATCTCGGCTGGGCCTCCTTGCCGAGCTCATGCCCAGAGTTCCCCTCTCGGGATCTCTGGTTTCTCTCTCGGAGCAGGGCCTTTCGCCGGTGCTTCCTCCTTGTCCCCAGGCTGGTTGGCTTACCTCCTCTCGTCCCCAGATTTTTCCCTTCTTTATCTCCTTCCGTCGCGCATTTATCTTTTTCCGTCTCGGAAACTCCCCTCCCCCGTCCTCTTCTCTTTTCCCTTTTCGGTGAAGGGTGCTAGGCGGCTTTCCGACCTCGTCCGCCGGGCCCAGCAGGGAAAAGGCAAAGACAGAAGAGAAAGAGGGGAGGGCGGCGCTGGCAGGGCGGCCGGTCAGGCCTCAGGCCCAGCGAGAGCGCCCTCTTCCCCAAGCGTGGGTGCCATCTATCTATGGGGCCTGTGTCGTCAGGGTTGCGTCTCTCGGCTGCGGGACCTGTCGGGCCGATGCTAGTGATGTTCCGTGTGCCGCCGCCCTCCGTACAGGATGCCGTCTGGGATTCGTACGGCCCGAGGGATGGCCTCGAGGCCCGTCTCTCTCCCCAGGGCCCTCGCCGTACGAGCGATCTGACCTCGGCTGAGTTGGGCCCGTCTCCGGGGGCCAACTGGCGAGGGGCGAGGGATCAGCCGACCTCGGCTTAGGTGGACCCCTCCTGGGTGGACATCTGGCGAGGTGGCAGGAGGTCGCCTGGCTTCGGCCGAGGTGGGCCCGTCTCCGGGCGGCCACCTGGCGAAGGGCGAAGGACCAGCCGACCTCGGCTTAGGTGGACCCCTCCTGGGTGGACACCTGGCGAGGTGGCAGGAGGTCGCCTGGCTTCGGCCGAGGTGGGCCCGTCTCCGGGCGGCCACCTGGCGAAGGGCGAAGGACCAGCCGACCTCGGCTTAGGTGGACCCCTCCTGGGTGGACACCTGGCGAGGTGGCAGAAGGTCGCTTGGCTTCGGCCGAGGTGGGCCCGTCTCCGGGCGGCCACCTGGCGAAGGGCGAAGGACCAGCCGACCTCGGCTTAGGTGGACCCCTCCTGGGTGGACACCTGGCGAGGTGGCCGGAGGTCGCCTGGCTTCGGCCAAGGTGGGCCCGTCTCTGGGCGGCCACCTGGCGAAGGGCGAAGGACCAGCCGACCTCGGCTTAGGTGGACCCCTCCTGGGTGGACACCTGGCGAGGTGGCAGGAGGTCGCCTGGCTTCGGCCGAGGTGGGCCCGTCTCCGGGCGGCCACCTGGCGAAGGGCGAAGGACCAGCCGACCTCGGCTTAGGTGGACCCCTCCTGGGTGGACACCTGGCGAGGTGGCAGGAGGTCGCCTGGCTTCGGCCGAGGTGGGCCCGTCTCCGGGCGGCCACCTGGCGAAGGGCGAAGGACCAGCCGACCTCGGCTTAGGTGGACCCCTCTTGGGTGGACACCTGGCGAGGTGGCAGGAGGTCGCCCGACCTCGGCCGAACTCGCTTAGGCGGACCCCTCCGGGCCCGGGCGCTAATGAAGTGGTAGAGAAATTCCGAGCCGAGCTCGACCTCGGCGAGGGCGGTTTGCCTCAGGCAGTCGTCGGGTGGTGTAGTATTGCCGAACCTGGCTTTGAGGATGTGGCGCTGACTTGGCCGGGGAAACATACACGTAGCTTGCTCGTATTCGGTGATACCTGAGCCTGGCCACGTCACTGTCACGACTGTAACAGAAATCATTTCATCACTTTCACCATCATCACCGTCTAAATCTTTCAAGTTAATATATCTACAAAGTTAAAAGGATAAATTATATTTTTTGAAATATAATAATATTTTATTCATAAATTATATATATAATAAAATAATTTTTTTATCATCATTATCATTTTCTTGAATAGAATATGATGCCAATTCATGATAAAAAGTTTCTAATTCCTCACTAGTTGACTTTGATGGCTTATCAACTAATATCCATGCATCATTGTCATCAAACAATTCAAAATCAATGGGATCATAGTTTCGACCCTTGAAATAAAACCTGTGTTTAATATTTATTAGTTTGAAAATTATAAAATAATAAGTAAATAAAAATAATTGTATGTCATTTATAATAAAATTATCTTTATTGTAATCTTAAATTGTAGTGCACAAATACTAGATCATTAAGCCTTTGGTGCTCTAACTTAGTTTTCTTTTTAGAATAAATATGTTTAAAGATGCTCCAATTTCTCTCCCACCCAGATGCACTACAAGTTTGGCTTAAGACATGAATAGCTAACTTTTGCAAATTAGGTGCACAAATTTCATAAGTGACCTACCATTCATCTAAATACAAAATATTATATTTGTTAAACTAGAATACAATTGAATAAACTTTATATAAATGAAAGCATAAAGATAAAACTAATAAAAAAGCTTACCTGGAGCCAAGTAATTTCGATCATTTATAGTCGATGAGCATCCAAAGTCATCCTCTGCATTTCTAAATAATCTCATCTTATATGTTAATTTTTCTTGCAAAGTTGAATTACTAAATGAATACTTCTCTATAACATCTAAAAGTCCAGAAATACTGCGAGGGTGTTTCTCCATGAGCTCTGAATCATATTGAAAATATGGATTCAACCAAAATCCAGCTGCATGAAGATTTTGATATAATTACAAATCTCATCGAGAATCAATTATCCTTAAATACGGTTCCATTATAGCCTTTTTCCTTCTAAACCTCTTGATCATTTCATTTCTAGCTTGATGCATAGCATAATATAAGTAATCCATTGAAGATTTATCATCACCATCAACAATCTTCAAAACTCAAATTAAATGTTCTATTAGTTTAACAATGGTTGCACATTTATTCTAAAAAATGGAATTAAGTACATCATTTGCATATTTATTCCAAAAAATAGAATTAAGTATATCATCAATGAACATTTTTTCTTTACTATCTTTGGCATAGTTGAACTTGCCCACTCTCTAGAAGTCACTATTGCTCTTAATACATCTTTGTAACCTAATATGCTTTGTAAAATAATAAAATTTGTAGCAAAACGTGTGGGTGCTGGGCGTATTATCTCCTTTCCACCAGTAAATTTTTTCATTAAATACAAATGATAACAATGCATATAAATATATTTTGTAATATCTGTAACATGGGCTACTATATCCTTGACTAAAACTAATTTTTTAATATCTTGCTTGATGAGATTAATGCAATGAGTAGCACAAAGCGACCAAAATAATGTAGAAAAGTATTGCTCTAACTTTTTACTAGCAGCAATATAATTTGCAGTATTATTAGTCACTATATGAACCACATTTTCATGACCAATATATATGATAATTTTTTTAAATAACTTATACAATATATCAACTATCTTCGAGATATCTGAAGCATCCACATTCTGTAAAAATACAGTCCCTCGAAGACAATAAACTAAAAAATTAATCAAAGTTCTTTTACACTGATCTGTCCACCCATCAGTCATAATTGTGCATCCAGTTCTCTTCCATGTGGCACAAAAAATTTTAACATACTTTTTCACCTCATCAACATTCTTGGTTAATAAATAACCATGAATAAAGTAAAAATTTAGAGCTTTGTAACCAAATCCCATACCAACTATTGGCATAGAATCCCTTTTTCAGATCGGATGGAGTTTCTAGTTCGCAGGGGCCGCTCCTTGGTTTACCTGCAAAATAAATCCCTAGCCAGAGGTGCTCCGGCAGGGGACACTCTGATGCCTAAGTTAGAGGCGGGCTCCAGCCACAGAATGGGGAAGGGAGTTTAATGGAGAGGAGAAGGACTCTTTAGTTTTCGAGAGTATTTTTTTGCCTTACCTTGAGACTTCCTTTTTACCATTATTTATAAGGGGTCGTCCGGCCTGCGGTTCCGTCCTTCCTCCAGCGGTTACGATGGGGAGTCAATTCCTTCCCCATAATTCGCAATCGTGGGTTGTCGTGAACAGTTCCGGCCAGATTGGAGACATTGTAGCTGGAGTTGCGCGCCATGATTATGTCCCGGAGATAGTCGATAGTAATCGTTGGTAACCGTTGCTTATCGTATTTGTAGAGATTGAAGACAGATCATGGATCCGTTTTCAGACTTCCCTTTTAGGAAGATTCCCGTAATCAGATCGGGAATGTCTTCGTCCTCAGACCCTTTCGAGACAGGTCGGAGATCCTATCTTCGGTACGGATTGAGGATTTGACCTTTGTCTGTGTCTTGTCACAAACCAAAGACCATGTCTTCGGAAGTAAGTGGGGTCGTCCCTCGGATCATGTTGAGGGTCTCGCCTTCGGGGGATGAATGCCGAAGACGTAATCCGAAGGTCTTGCCTTCGGATGCTGTAGGCCTGTGAAGAACTTCGGCTTGCCCGTAGGTTGCTTGGTTTTTTTCTTCAAACACCCGGGTCCGAAGTCTATGGTTTAGAAGAAGCATCTTCGATCAACCGAACTGGTGATTGGCTGGTGTTTGGATCAACATATCTCAATAGTTGCCCCCCTACTCTCAATTTTTGAAGCAAAAGATTTGCCTCGAATAGTGGGAGTATTACTGGTTTTGTCGTTTTCCTCCTGGATGATTACAAAACCCTGATTGAATTGTCTGCCATAACTGCCGGCTGATTCGAGGACTAGGCGCTGGACAGTTGTCACTCCCTGATTAAGGGGAGAAAGGAGTAGGCGGTCCAAGGACCATCCTTTCTTTTTCCGTTGCGTGATGGTTCAAATAATCTTTTAGTTGAGATTTGAGTGGTCATCGTGGTTCCTTCCTGCCTGTTGGATGACAAAAATGCTCCATCCTGGCCGTTGATCCAAATGGGCCACGCCCTTTGGCTTATTCTTTGTCAAATCAGCTTGGTGGAACTTTAAGACTTTTTCGCCTCTTTTATGCGCCATGTTGCGTTTTTGAATGTGGCTTGATTAGGTCGTTGGCTCGGGTGGCGATTTGAGCTTCCTTGTTCTCTCTTCTAACTTGTTGAACGGCTGAGGCCGAAGGCCATTTGGTTGGTGGTTGACACCGAAGACGAACTTTGAAGCGAGTCGGGGTGCCGTTGCTGAAGATCGTCTATAATCAACTAGGCTGACATCACCTCCCTTTCATGATTGATCCATCCATCAAGGAATGGACATGGCAGACAGGTGTCACTTTCTTGTTGACTGGTGGTTAAGGAATCTTAACCATGATTCTCGTTGCTTGTGTTGAGTGCATGGATATTCGAACAGTCGCATATTCATGCACCTTAGGCGCCGCTATATTTCTCTTTTCCGAAAAGGAGCCATTAACGCCGTCGCCACTCGATAAAAATTTTCCTGGATTCGAAGCGCCGGCGGTTGCCGTTCCAAGAGTAGTTATTGATGGCCATACCACTCTCGAGCAGTCATTTGGGTTTCAAGGCATCGCTTTGACACATGGCATCTTTTGGTGCATCTGGGAAAGGACGTGGAGCACATTTCTCTGTGGACAGTCGCGGGTGCAGGATCCTTATAAATAGGACCTTGTCTTTTGTTGTTAAAGGCCATTCTACTCTTGGACTTCCTCTTTGGAGAGCTCTCTTCTTTTTCCAGCGCTTCAGTCGAGATGTAGTTCAGCATCTTCGAGCTTCGAAGGGCGGCGAAGAAGAGAGCCCTCAGTACCGGAGAAAAAGGGAGCCCAGGATTCCCCGGGTTAAGCGATGACAATGACCCGATCGTTGATTGTTTGGAGTGGAAGGTCCGTGTTCTGGAGGCTCAACTAGAGGAGGCCCGGACATAGGTTGAGGCGGCGGAGGCCAAGAAGAAGGTGGCAACTGCCATCTCAGACTTCAAGGCATCTTCTGCCTTCAAAGAAGAGGTCACCGGGGCGGCCCTGGATTCTTATCACCAAGGATTTCAGAAGTGCAGGGTTAAGGCCTTCAAGTATTATAACTTGAAGGGCCTTGGCAACATCAGACCCTCCATCCTGTTTCCGGGGCACGAATTCGACTCCAACTTCGAGGAGGAGTCGGATTCGGATCCAGAGGGGAACCCTGGGGCTCCTTCTTCTTCCTTGCAGAACTCCCCCCACCGGCTTGGTAAAGGACCGGCGGGTGGTCACTAGATGTGCCTTCCAACTTCCTGCAATCCTCTTTCTGTTCCTTTTCTTTTCTTTTCTTTTCTTTTGTATAAACATTTTAAGAATGAAATGAAATATTTCAATTTCCCTTACCTTCTTCCATGCCTCCTTTGTGGTTTATTGCATTATGACATGCCGAAGGTGTAGACTTCCCAGATTAGTCGGGGTCATAAGGTAGGGCATCTATGCCATCCCCGCGCATTCATGTCACGATCAAGGTAGGTTGTTCAGGCCTGTCCCGGCGCGTCTTCAGATTTTCCGTATGGTAGGCTATGAAAACCATCTCTGCGCCTTCTTTAGTGTAAGGTAGGCTGATTAGGACCGTCCTGGCACGTCTTCGGGTTTTCCGTAGGGTAGGTTACTTGAACCGTCCCTGTGCCTTCTTTAGTATAAGGTAGGCTAATTAGGCCCGTCCCGGCACGTCTTCGGATTTTCTGTAGGATAGGTTACTTGAACCGTCCCTGTGCCTTTGATCTTCTTAGTGGCCTGATCAGGCCATCCATTGTGCTTGTCAGATATGCCGATAAGGTGAGCGGATCAGACTCTCCTTTGCACCGTTGGCCGATCTCCTAGGTCGTGCCATCCAATCTGTTGTCATTTTGTCGACATAATAGGCCGTTCATAGTTGGACAAAATTGCACAAGACATCTTGGGGGTCCATTCGGATCTGATTGTAGCCAGAGAAAGCATCCATGAAGCTTAGCATTTGGTGTCCAGCAGTAGCATCGACCAGTTGGTCGATCTTTGGGAGGGAAAAACTGTCCTTTGGACAGGCTTTATTGAGGTTTGTGTAGTCAATGCAGATCCTCCATTTGCTAGTAGCATTTTTTGCCATTACCACATTGGCCAACCACTTGGGGTAATGGGCTTCCTGGACGAATCCTGCTTTAAGGAGCTTGTTTACTTCCTCATATATTACTTCTTTCTTTCAGGGGCGAAGCTTCGCTTCTTCTGTCGAACTGGCTTATTCCCGGGAGCAACTTCCAGTCGATGAGTAATCACTTTGGTAGGAATCCCTGGCATGTTCAAAGCGGACCAGGCGAAGACATCAGCATTATCCCTGAGGAAACAAATCAGCTCCATTCTGGTTTTTTCATCAAGCATACTTCCAATCTGCACGACCTTGGTGGGGTCCTCTTTAGTTAAGGACACCGAGATGGTTCTCTCCATGGGTTCGCTAGAATCCTTGGCTGGGTCCCTCGGATCCAGTTGATCCAAGGTTTTAGGGTTATTGGAGTGCTTATCTTGAATCATCAGGTACTGTCGTGCAGCTCTCTGATCTTCCCTAACTTCTTCGACACCATTCCTGGTGGAGAAGCGCACTAGGGGATAATAGGATGACATTACAGTCTGGAATTTGTTCAGGACGGGCCGTCCCAAAATGATGTTGCAGGCTGAAGGGGTTCGGATCACCATGAAATTGATAGGTAGCATCTTTTGCCGCAGTTCAGTACCGAAGGTTACAGGCAAGACTATTTCTCCCTCGGCGTCAACCTGATTGCCCCCGAAACTAGTAAGCGGTATAGGGGATCTCCGTAGTTTGTGTCTAGGCAAACACATCTTAGAGAATGCATCGTAGATCAAGATATCAGTCGAACTTCCATTATCAACTAGAATCCGTTACACATCATAGTTGGCCACAATGGCCGAGATTACAATAGGATCGTCATGTGAAAGCCGGACTCCCGCAAGGTCGTCATCGGAGAAGAGGAAGCATTATTGTCCTTGTGTCGCTTTGGGGCATCGTCTTCGTCTCTTCTCCAGTCGGTAGGTTGGTGTATCATCCCCACACCTCCGTTTATGGGCCTTTAATTTGGCAATTTGGCCTCTTTAGGAAGTGGCTGGGGAATAGTAGCTTCTGACCGAGGTCCTTGACTACCAACATACCATCCCAAATACCCTCTTTTGATGAGATCCTCTATCGCATCTCTCAATTGGATGCACTCTTCGGTATTATAGCCATGGTCCCTTTGGAATCGGCATTATTTATTCCTATTCCTTGTGGAGGAGGATGCCTTCATGGGACGTGGTCGTTGAAGATAGCCTTCTTTCTCTATCTCCATAAGAATCTTTTCACGAGGGAGGTTGAGAAGGGTGTAGGAGTCGAATCTTTTGCTCGATGCTCAGGGACTGGGAGGACTCCTTCGACGGTCAGCATGCTTGTTGTTGTTGGAAGTTGGGGGACCCTATCCCCTATTATTTTTCTTTTTCGAAGGGGGCTTCCCTTCAATCAGTCGTCGATTCGCCACTTACTCTTCAGCATCGGCGTATTTCTGAGCCCTTGAGAGTAGCTAAGCATAGCTTTTGGAAAACTTCTTACCCAGGAAAAAGGTGAGCCTAGATGTACGAAGCCCTTTCTTCAGTGCAGACATGGCCACATGCTCGTTAAGATCGGGGATCTCGAGTGTGGCCGTATTGAATCTAGAGATGTAGTCTCACAGGCTTTCTCCTTCATTCTGATGAAGGAGGAACAGTGTGTTCGTATTCCGGGGGGTCTTGCGACAGGTCTTGAAATGCAAGACAAACAATTTCTCTAACTCGAAAAAAGAGTCGATGGTACCTGGACATATGCTCTAGTACCACATCCAAGCAGCTTTCTTTAGGGTGGCCGGGAATGCTAGGCAGTACATCACGTTCGAAGCTCCTTGGATCATCATATGGGTCTTAAAATTGTCGAAGTGGTCGAAGGGATCGGAGATGCCATCGTAGGGTTCTATCTAGGGAACCCTGAAGTGCCTAGGGATGACTTCGGCCAAGACATGGTCGGTGTAGGGTGGACGTAGATCACACATCGGTGAATCATTTTGATCTTCCTGCATTCTTTGCTCCCGTACTCTCGCCATCTCCGAATCGATGGCTTTGAATCTTCCATCATAATCGGGGAGAACCTGCTTCGGCGCTCTTTTTACGGGAATAGAGTCTTCGGAGGAGGGTGAAGGAGTTCGCCTAGGCCTTTTCCCTTTCTACTGGGACTCAGTAGGCCTAGGCATTCTTGAACTTCGGCCTTCAGGAGAAGGCCGAGAACGGTGGGAATGGTGCGTGGACCCCTCTCGAGGGGCTCTCTTCCTTCGGGATCATGAGTTATGCCTGGAAGTAGCCGGTGGGTGCCCCACCGGAAAAGCTCTGTTTTAAAAATCCTGAACCATGGTCGTAAGGTTAGTGACCTGGTTTACGAGGGCTTCAAACTGCTGCAGTCCCACAGCAATTGTGGGAGGTGGAACGTTGTCCTCCGCCGGGGGTGCACCCCCTTAGGATGGAGCACGACTTCAACTTGTGGAGGCAATATGAGTCTTCCCACTTGCCATCAGGAATTTCTCACTTCCCCTTTATCAATGAGGGGAGCTTTAACAAAGGAGAGTTGTCGCAGCGCCCCCTATATGGCATGCCAACTGTTGGTGTAGAGTTTCTTTTTCAGACTGGAT
This sequence comes from Areca catechu, assembly GCA_021397845.1. Lineage (NCBI taxonomy): Eukaryota > Viridiplantae > Streptophyta > Magnoliopsida > Arecales > Arecaceae > Areca > Areca catechu. Next base: position 30,751,663 of record CM038045.1, read on the forward strand.
GGAGTTTCTGGTTCGCAGGGGCCGCTCTCTGGTTTACCTGCAAAACAAATCCCTGGCCGGAGATGCTCTGGCGGGGGACACTCCGATGTCTAAGTCAGAGGCGGGCTCCAGCCATAGAATGGGGAAGGGAGTTTAATGGAGAGGAGAAGGACTCTCTAGTTTTCAGGAGTATTTTTTTGCCTTACCTTGAGCCTTCCTTTTTACCATTATTTATAAGAGGTCGTCCGGCCTGCGGTTCCGTCCTTCCTCCAGCGATTACGATGGGGAGTCAATTCCTTCTCCATAATTCATAATCGTGGATTATCGTGAACGGTTCCGGCCAGATCGGAGATGTTGCAGCTGGAGTTGCACACCATGATTGTGTCCCAGAGATAGTCGATAGTAACCGTTGGTAACCGTTGCTTATCGTATTTGTAGAGATTGAAGACAGATCGTGGATCCGTTTTCAGACTTTCCTTTTAGAAAGATTCCTGTAATCAGATTGGAAATGTCTTCATCCTCAGACCCTTTCGAGACAGGTTGGAGATCCTATCTTTGGTATGGATTGAGGATTTGACCTTTGTCATAAGCCAGAGACTGTGTCTTGTCACGAACCGAAGACCATGTCTTCGGAAGTAGGTGGGGTCGTCCCTCGGATCATGCTGAGGGTCTCGCCTTCGGGGGACAAATGTCGAAGACATAATCCAAAGGTCTTGCCTTAGGATGCTGTAGGCTTGTGAAGAACTTCGGCTTGCCCATAGGTTGCTTGGTTTTTTTCTTCAAACACCCTGGTCCGAAGTCTACAGTTCAAAAGAAGCATCTTCGGTCGACCGAACCGGTGGCTGGCTGGTGCTTGGACCAACATATCCCAACACTAACTATGGCATCTATCATAGATTGATAATACTTGGAGTTCGCAGCATTAAATGGCACACATGCATCTATCATCTATTTTGCCACTGCAAGATCACACCTATCAACTATTTCGTTATTTGGCAACAAGCTTTTTATAGTTGGTTGAGCACCATGTGTTGTTCTTGGCATGAAATAATTCTCAATTGTCATTGGTTGTTTTCCTTCTTCACTTATTGTATTTGTCACTTGACCTTGGCTACCTCCATCAACTGTACTTTTTGCATTACTTGTACACTTATTTGATGAGGTTGGACGTGAAATTTCTTGTATGTCATTGTCATAATCTTTTCCTACTTGTCATATTCTTGCTCCTCATATTACCTATACCTTGTACTAAAGGGATTGTAATCTTCACCCATTTTCTTTGCTCTTGTTTTCTTCTCATCAACAGTTTGAATATTTTATATCATTTGATGGTGAATATCTGCTAGTACCTTACGACATGGCTCTACTTCTTCATTTATTTCTGCAAGATGTTATTTAAAGTGAATGATCCCACCACCAGCAAATATCTTTCCATAATACAAGCATACTAACTTTATCCTTTTACTATTACCACTAAGTTTAGAAGCTTCTCTATAATGATTTTATGCAGGATCACTTTTTTCTCTAATCCTAGTTGTTTGAGTAGATGAAATATTACTTGAATCACCCACGGATGGTATATTTTCTTGAGAGACCATTTTGATAATCTATAAAAAGATAAAATACAAGGTACAAGGTACAAACAATTAAATAAAAGAATCTAGTTCAATATAAATTACAAACATAGGCCAATACTTTAATTAATTATTGTAAATTATTTTTTTATTCCTTTCCCATTAAACAAATTTTTAAAGTTTAAACAATTAATTTTTTTTATTGGTGTTTCTCTCTCCCTCTCTTTTTCTAATAAATCATGGTGGCGGGGTGGCTTTTCTTCCCCTAATTCTCTTCCCAATTTCTTTCCTTTTCTATTTGCCGTGATAGAAGCCCTCGCTATTTTTCCTGCTCATCTCTGGGCGATTGGAAGAAAAGGACATCGAGGAGTGAATCAGGAGCCCAAGGTATGGTGATCATTTTCTGATCCTTGATTGATCTATTTTTCTCTTCTTCTTCGTATTATAGAATGATTTGATGTTGATTTTTTCTACAAGATCACGAGTTTCTCGATCCTTTTTCAATTTTTTGTCAAAAACTAGCGTTTATTGGTGTTTTGATCGGAGATGGGGGAAGGGGGTGAGAGGGAGGGAGTGGGGGAGGAGATGGGGTGGAGGAGTCGAGCCTGCCAAGGAGGGAGTGTGCAATATAGAGGCTGATGGAAATATAAAAAAAAATCAATCAATGACTCACCTGAATGACGAACTGGAAGAAGAAGGAGGGTGGAGCTCCTTTGTCCTTGCCGTTGCTACCCTTGCCATCACTGTCGTTCTTACTATCACCGTCGCTTGATCACTAGTTGAGAGGAAGAGCCAAAGAGTGGAAGAGGGGATTAGGGAAGCTAGAAGTACGGAAGGAAAGGAAAGTTTGGCTTACCCTTTCGACTTTTGATTTTCTAGTTTTTCCATTAATCCTTTCAGTCAGGTTTCCTCCGAGTTTGGACCGGGTGTGACAGTCCATGATTGAACCAGCCGGGTCATCGATTTTCTACCAATTTTTGAGCAAAGATGGATTAATTTCAAACTCAAACTAGCTTCATGCACGGGTCACCAAGTTTTCGGTCTGATCGGCCGGGCCAGGCCGGGTTTAATAACATTGATACAATATGTATTAGTAATTCTTCTAGAATGTATCATTTGATCATATATTTTATATTGGAGAGCATCATATTCTAGAAACCATGTATCGATTTATTTAAAAATATATAATAGGAGGTTGATTGAATATTTTATTAAATGTATAATAATTGGCCATATATTATATACTGATGAAAATTATATTTGGTAATCTATATATCAATTTATATATAAGTATATATTAGGTCGCTATTGTGTGTGTTAAAAAAGTTTAAATATGTATCAGTAAACTATCGAGTACGTATTATTTGATCATGTATTATATACTGGCAAGTACTATATTGTAGAGATAGTATATTTATTTATCTAAAGGTGTGTATTACAATATCGAATGAATATTTTTCCTGATATGTATCAACTGGTCATATACTATATTTTAGTAAATACTATGTTTGAAAAACTATCTATCAATTTATATATAAGTATGTATTGAATTACTATTGTATATGTATCAAAAAAGCTTTCAGTATGTATTAGTAAGCCATCAAGTACGTACAATTTGATCATATACTATATATGAATGAGTATTATATTCTAGAAATTATGTATTAATTTATCTAGAGATTTGTATTGATTTATTTAATGATTAATTTATTTAGTATATATCATATGACCATATAATATGTATCAATAAAAAATATATATTGAAAATGAGAAAGAAAGAGAATGTCATAATTATAAAATTAATAATTTTATTAATAAAAAAATGTGCTTTATCTTTAGAATTATTTTTTAAGATTGATGTTAAGAAAAACATGGCAGACAATGAAACCTGCTCCATATGATATTCTATAGTATCCGATCCATATGATTTTTGTTCAAAAATGGGTGACCCCACCTTAGTCATTTAATTGAAAGGAGTTCTGCTCCTATTCTCATTTTAGGATATAATGAGAATCGTAGAATGAGAAGACGCCAATCTTCCAAAGTCCAATCGGGGATCTCTTCCTGGCATTCAAATCTATTTTGCTAAATGTATTTTAAAAAATTGATATATCCAAACCATCCCCTATGTAATTTATTTCTCTAAAATATATTAAAAAAATATTTAAATTCTGATTTTGATAACCAAATTGGGGAAACATATTTGAAGCCATTCTGATTCTGATTTGGATCGCGGACCAAATGCAGCCATATAAAAAGAATCCAATGGAACTCGGAGGCTTGAGTGCATAGGTGAGGTTTGGAATCATGCCATTGATTGTATGTAATTTAATAGGATCAGATTCATGCCAGGGAAGGAACCAATCAAAGCCATTTCAACACCTATCGTTTTGCAAAAGTAGAGCTCTACGAATATTGATCGGTTGGATGTGTTCAAAGTTTTGGAAGGTCTCCCCTACGCTGTTTAACCGGAAGGGCTGAGTGATACGACTACTTTTATGTCGTTTCACATTACTAATCGAGATCTACGGTTGTTTGAGGGTGGGTATTAAACTCTCCGTCCCTCTGTACTTCTCTCCTACTCCCGGGCCCTCGTGTGGGGATAGGGATAATCCTACCAGATCCGGCCTGGAACTTCCTAAACAGGCCAAAAATATATATAATTTTTTTCTCTTTTTTTTTATATATATATATATAATGAAAAGGGATAGGGGAGATAAATTTCGGTGTAGCTATCTCTGCATATCCCCATCCTGCCAGATAATGTTCGATTCGAGACGCTCAGAGTTTTACGGTCTTTCTTCGTCAAATAGTGAGTACGTCAACCTCACACCACTAAAATGCCAACTAGTATAATGGGAATAAAGGAAAAGATTCTGATCTCTCGTTCACATCAACTGTCGCGGGTCCCGTAAATATTTCTAAAGTGAAAACTAATAACATAAATAGCATAGTTTTTTTTTTTTTTAAGAGTTGTGAAAAGCCATGCTTTCCTAAAGTGAAAACTAATAACACAAATAATCCTCTCTTAACATTTATGATGTCTAATATATGGTAGGATGGAGTAGAGACGGTCATTCAAATTGTAACAATTAAACACGCATGGCCATGAAGTATATGAGTTTGACATTAAAGATAAAAGATAGAGATATTTGGAGAAGTAATGCTTCGTGGCACCGATTAATTTGCTTGTCAGTTCCTCGTGTTAGCATTAATAGCACGAGCAAGGGAAAGAGTAACTGAGTGACACACAAGATAATGGGCTTCCAATGTAATCGAGATGGGGCTTAACTTGGCCTTCAAATGAATCATAAATTAAAGGATGAAAAATGAGGTTGACCCGGACCACCAAAAATGGTTGCAGTTCATTTATTAGGTCCTAGATTTGAGAATTGTTCTCTATTTTTAGTTTTTGCACCCCTCCTTAAATTACAATTTCTAATTCTCAAGTACAACGGGTTTTAAAGGTGTTAATGCTAGAATTGATAAAAGTTGCATAGTGGAAGACAATCTCGTTCCATATTCCACTATTTTTTTCCCCCCCATTTTCCTAAAGATATCCATATATTATCTTTGTCACGCAATTTAGGCGTGTCATCAAAAATTTAGTCTGATACCCAGCCCATCATCAAGATTTGATTACCGGGTCTGCCAACCTTACAAACCTGTCAGAATTTTATTTCATTTCCAGATTCCATTTTAGTTTGTTTTGCTTGAATCTTTTGGATAATGCGAGTTTCTTGGGCAATTGGAGCTCTATTGGATTTTACACAAGGAAGGACCATGGTCATCATCTTGGGCCATGGATCAAGTTTTAGACCCAAATAAGTTGATTTAAAGATTCGACTTTCTCCATGGTTATGAGATTGAGTGCACCAAACTTTTGGGCCAAGCTCGGCATGCATGACCTTAGGCGTGAGTTCTCAGGTCTACTTTTTAGAGCAAGCTCCTTTTAACTTCCCAAAGGGACTTTGCTTGTTGATATGAACTTCATTTTTGCATACCATTTGCTATGCCTTTTAATGACAAAAACCTCATTAGTATTTTTTTTTTTAATTTTTTTGAGCAAATGTTCTTATAGTAGTTAAACTGTATTTTTCTGATAGTAGAACACCAACTCATAATTGACACGGCTGGATCTTAGATATTAAGATTAAGGTATGCATTATCGAGTAGCATTTGGACTTCAGGAAGATTGTTTTATACACGAGTGATAATATATTAGACATGTTCTGTCGGGAGAAGTTGAACTCAAGAATAGAAATAAAAATGAGTGACTATCAATTTCAAGAGGAAAAAAAAAATGCTCCGGTCTTCAGAAATCTAATTCTTACAAATTTTTTTTAGCATTCAAATTATATTTGAATTCTAGTTATGAACCAAAAATATCTTCACCTTATTGCTGTTTTATAAGATTTTCCCCTAAAATCAACATATCTTGCATCAGTAAAATAGGACTTCCAGTATGTTTTCTTAGGCATGTTCACTTATACCCTAGAGGTGGCAAATTCGTCTACAACCATATGCTTATATTTTATATAATATTTTACTACAAACGCCTCAATTATGACCCATCTCTTGGCCATCAATTTTGACTAGACCTTTTTTTTTTTTTTTTTTTTTCATTTTATACCAACTCACATCAAAGATCAAATGTACATTCAGTCAAATCTATATTGTTCTGCAATATGTTTGTCCACGAGGCGATACATAGACGTCAATTTTCAACCGAAGAATCTTATTCAATATCTTTGTGCCAAAAAGGTAATGGATTCCAAGGGCTCCTGCATTCCTCCACCTTGCCCTCGCCACTGTTTACAATTTCAAGGCAGTCCTGTGCACGTTAGAGGATGCCCATTGGATGGCTGCGAACAAAAAACCAGATGCCGCCAATATCCTTTCCAAAGCTTTCTAACCTCACCGACCTGGACCACACAAAAATCCCCAAGATGAGCAATGGAAAAGGGAAGTTTCCCGCCCATTTCCAAGATTTTGCTCGTAAAGAAGAACGGGAATCGGAATAATCATATTCTCTGGAATTTTTAAAAGGACTCTCCCCCTAACCCAACCCAATGGTTCCCATTTTCGTTCCAAGCCCAACTCCTCCCATCCCTAACCTCCCAAATGCTTTTTTTTTTTCCCCCCTCGTTTCCTGATAAATCCTCGATTCACTTGAAGTCCACGTTCTAGATAATCGTTTCCCAGCTCTTTTTGACCGTTTGTGTGTTTTTGGATCTTTAAATGCTTTTGGCTCTCAGTCTGGAAGCCGTTTCGGATCGGGCTCTCCAACAACAGCCTGTGCCTCATCCCTCCCCCCCTCCCCTCCCCTCCCCTCCCCGAGCGGGGCACAAAAACCAACGACAAACTTTGTGATGGGTTTGCCATGGTTTTGTATTTAGGATCACAGGAATTCCGGATAGACCCCATCGTTTTTCCTTGGTGCGTCGCTTTTGCCATTCCGAGGTATGTCTCGCAATCGCGGCTTTCCAGTTTCCCCGAACTTGGTATGCGGAATGCGGTGGTTTCGTTCTTGCAGCTTCGTTATCTGATGTTTTGCCTGCACGAATCGCTTTCTGATGTTAACCGTGATTTCTTTTGTTCATGGTCGGATCTCGTGCTGGATCCTTTGCCCATGTTTTTACGTTATATCAGGTTTTCTGATTTTCCAGGTGTAGATTAAAATTGCAAGCAATTGGATTGCATATCACCTTTTACCGTTCTGTTAGTGTTCTAATGTTACTTGCCGTAAAATTAATTAATATGTTGTGTCATGCTCTTGTTCCTGCGATACGATGTTTTTTTTTTTTAATCTTCTCTGAAACCCTAAATAGAGAGTTTTTTTTAAAAAAAATAAAAATAAAACCAAAGAACCTCTTCGAAAACACAGAATATTTAGTTTGTAGGATTTTGTGCGATCTCTTCTAAGCCATGGAAAGACTTAAAGAGATCATGATAGGAATGCTAGAGATGATTGTCCCAAGCTATGCTAGAGGTATTTCAGAGTTTTCTGGGATTTTTCCGAGGATCCTTTTGAGTTATGTTGAGTTAGGGGGTTTGATCCAAAAATTTAATTTTATGTTGGCTCTGAAAGGGGGGATTTTTTTGAGAGATTGTAACATAACCCAATTTGATTATGGGGTTGGGTCCAGATTTGTTAAATTGGTTAGGAGTTAGCCAGTTGGTTGGTTAGTTGGTTAGTTGTAACCAATTAGGAAGCTCAACCATGTGAGGTATCCTAATCAGTTTGTTATTGGTCCAAGACAAGTCATAACCATCCATGTGATTGAGTCCTAATAAGATTCAAGAGGTAGTTGTAGTCCAATAAGAAGTCCAAGATCAGACGCTCAATTCAAGAAGGTTTCAACGTCCCCCATGTGCTATAAATATGAGAGGATGGGATGTGTGATTGGAGGGTCCAAGAGGCCGACCCCTTTGGGGTCTCACAGTCATGTGAAGATTGTGGAGAGAATAGCGTGAAGGCTTTGGTCCATAGGGCTTGGCTCATGGTTTCAAGGTGGAGCGTGGATGCTTGGAGCGCCCCTCATGGGCGTGGAGACCGTCAAAAGACTCCTAGATTACTAGGAGGGCCATGGTGGAGGCTTCTTGGAGATCACACGTGATGGAGTCCGCGTGGGAGACATGGCCGTGGGAGGATCTTGCGTGAGAGAGTCTGCAGGTGGAGGTCTTTCCGGTGAGAGGAGGCATGGCCATGGTCATGGGCTGCAGAGAGCACACGTGAGAGATATCATGTGGAGGGCTTGTACCATGATGGTGTTTCACGGGATTTGAAGAAGGGACGCACGTTGAGGTATTCTTCATGCATGGCATACGTGGGTTCTTTCGGCATGAGGCCTGCAAGAAAGAAGACGTGCGAGACAGCGAGAAGCTTCTGGGGTTTCAAAAGGGGTGCTGTCGAGAGTTGTCTTGTTCGTTGTAACAATATTTTTCTCCAAAGGAATAAAGTAATCTCTCTTTTTCTCCATCTCTTTCCTGGTGATTGTTCCCTTTCTATCATGGCGGCATCAAGGAGGATCCCGTGCATTTCGTGGAGCGGGTTTGCTCCAACAACTGGTATCAGAGCTGACCTTGATGCGGTGGCATGAAGAAAGTAGGGAAGAGGATGTCACAGTGGTGGTACAGATCTCTGGTTTTGAGATCTGGAGGTGAGGACTCATTTCCCTCCCTGGAAGCACAGAGAGAAGAACCCGTAGATCTGGAGGTGCAGATCCCGCGAGGATCTGGGTGATGTAGGATCGTAGGGCACGTCGTAGGGCATGGCACATGGAGCAGCACGCTGAGCAGCATGCGGGCGTGGCGCAGGGCTGCGTGGGGCGTCGCAGCATGCTCGCCGGGCGTGGCGCATCGAGGAGACGGTGGTGTGCGGGCGCGGAGCGGGCTCGCTAGGTCCCGGGAGCGGCACAGGGCACGGGCGCAGGCGCGGTAGAGAGCGTAGGCTCGCCGGTCGCTCAGGCTCGACGGAGGAGGCAGCGGTGAGGTTGTGCGGGCTCGACCGCTGTTGAAGCTGGATGCAGCGGGCTGCGGAAGACCCGATCGGCCAGATCTCACGCGGATGGTGTGCGGGCGGTCACCGGAGGCACAGCACGGCCATGGGTGGTCACCGGAGTCCAGGTACGGTGGCCGGAGGCGACGGCGGTGGCCAGAGGGGCTGCGGTCAACGGTTCCCTACAGTGGACCGATAGACATGGTGGCCGTGGACCAGCCTTGGTGCGGGTGAACCGGTGGGACGGTTCACGGTGGATCGGCAATTCAAACATCTCTACTATTAAATTCATGCTGATTGGATTTTCAACGATTTTGGACTTAATTGAACTCCGATTTGAGCCCCGTCTATGCCATTGGACTCCATTTTTTGAGCTCTTCATGTTGAGATGGGCTGGATCCAGTGATGGAGTCAGATCATATGGTATGTGGAGATCGCAGTGCAGTGGCCGTATGTGTGAGCAACACGTGCAGGATGGTTCCATCTTCGGCACTCCTTGGTGGACAGAGGTTCGTGGTATCGAGAGCAGTGCGGAGGTCTGCTGGTGGAGCGGATCTCATTGAAGATGATGGGTCTGGTGGTGCAGGTGTTCACGATGGTGGTGCAGAGTTACGGATCCTGTGCTGAGGAGTAATGGTAGGTCGGGTGATCTGCGGTTTAGCATAGGTGAAGCAATACATACCGGGAATCTTTCGGAGCATGAGTGGTAGCTCCATCGGTAGTGGACCAAGTTCTTGGTTACTATGGAGGAGAGCGATCGGTAGTACTCCAGCTACCTTGATCGTGATGGAGCTGGACGTGGGTGGTATCCCGCATGGTTGGAGAGGGGTCTCGGAAGATGGATATCTCAGGGAGATCGGAGTACATCAGCAGAGGCGGTGCCAGGGGTAGCTCAAGGAGATAGGAGATAGTCTTAGGGAGTGCCGGAGGTATCGGACAGTCGAGAGTGTCCCGGTATGGCATGATTGATCTAGGGACAGAGACTGGAGCTGATGGAGATGGCAGCTCAGGAAGACTGAGGATAGGTCTCAGGGAGCACCAGGAACATCATGTAGTCGCGACACAGGCTAGGACATGATGGAGCAGTCAGGTGAAGATGGTTGCTAGGTTTAGTTGCTGGGTTGCAGAAGAGTTTGGATGAGCTCTTGGTTTCGGACGAGCCTGTAGGATGCAGTGTATCCAAAACAGTCTCGGAGTTCACATGATACGGGGGGTCCGCGTGATGCGGAGGGTCCGAGGAGGCAGCAACGGTGTTCGAGGTGCAGCGACAGGCTTAGTAGGGCAACATTGTGTGGCTGGTCTCAGGGTTTTTTTCTGTGGCATCAGTGGGACTTCGGTTTCAGGTGGAGCACCGAGGAGAGGTGGCTTCACGAGTGGAGCAGGATTTGACACGAGTTCAGAGCGGGAGATGCTGGGATATTGGCCATATCGTAGCACGGGTGCTAGGGGTGCACTTAGCCAGGTGGAGCAGAGTGTGCAGAGATTAGCATGGCTCTGAGGAGATGGTGTCAGGTAGAGTTCCGGTTACAGCGAGTGCTGGTTCAAGTTCGCTATGTTCTCTCTAGGGAAATCCAAGGAAAAGTTTGATGCAGCTGCCAGGTAGAAGGAAGGCTACAATCATGGTGCCAAGGTACAAGCAAGGACTTTAGCTACGGAGGCGATCATCCCAAAGGTCTTCAAGGGCATGCAGCAGCTGAAGGGTGTTGGCAAAGGCAAGAAGATCGGCACAAGGAGCTGTCAGGACACGCAGTTACAGCCAGGTTGTGCACGGAGGACATTGCCAGGTTTGCCAAGGCTTGGGGCACTAAGGTGGAGATTGTAGAGTTTTGTGTGGTGCTCCCAAGCCTTGAAGAGACTTAGGAGGCCATGATAGGGATGCTAAAGGCGATCCCTGGAGCTTGGGGGCGTGTCCCAAGCTATCTTGGAGGTATTCCAGGATTTTCTGCGATTTTTTGCCAGGATCCTTTTTGAGTCATGTTGGGTCAAGGGGTTTGATCCAAGAATTATTAATTTTATGTTGGCTTTAAGAGGGAGGAGTTTTTTGAGAGATTGTAACATAACCCAATTTGGTTATGGGATTGGGTCCATGTTTGTTAAATTGGTTAGGAGGTTAGTCAGTTGGTTGATTAGTTGGTTGGCTATAACCAATTAGGAAGTCCAACCATGTGAGGTATCCTAATCAGTTTGTTATTGGTCCAAGACAAGTCCTAACCATCCATGTGATTAAGTCATAACAAGATTTAAAAGGTAGTTGCAGTTCAACAAGAAGTCCAAGATCAGACATCCAATCCAAGGAGGCTTCAATGCCCCCCATGTGCTATAAATATGAGAGGATAGGGTGTGCGGTTGGAGGGTCCAAGAGGCCGACCTCTTTGGGGTCTCACGGTCATGTGAAGACCGTGGAGAGATCAGCATGAAGGCCTTGGTCCGTGGGGCTTGGCTCATGGTTCCAAGGTGGAGCGTGGATGCTTGGAGCACCCCTCATGGGCGTGGAGACCATCGGAGACTCTTGGATTACAAGGAGGGCCACGGTGGAGGCTTCTTGGAGACCACACGTGAGGGAGTCTGCGTGGGAGACATGGCCGTGGGAGGATCCTGCATGAGAGAGTCCGCAGGTGGAGCTCTTTCCGATGAGAGAAGGCATGTTCATGGTGATGGGCTGCAGAGAGACCACACGTGAGGGAGATATCACGTGGAGGGCTTGTGCCATGATGATGTTTCACGGGGTTTGGAGAAGGGACGCATGTTGAGGTATTTTCTGTGCGTGGCGTACGTGAGTTTTTGGGGCGTGAGGCCTGCAAGAAAGAAGACGTGCGGGACAGCGAGAAGCTTCTGGGATTTCAGAAGGGGTGCTGTCGAGTGTTGTTTTGTTTGTTGTAACAAGATTCTTCTCCAAAGGAATAAAGTAATCTCTCTTTTTCTCCTACATCTCTTTCCTGGTGATTGTTCCCTTTCCGTCATTGTGGCATCAAGGAGGATCCCGGGCATTCCGTGGAGCGGGTTTGCTCCAACAACTGATATCACAGCCGACCTTAATGCGATGGCATGAAGGAAGTAGGGAAGAGGATGTCACAGTGGTGGTGTAGATCTCTGGTTTTGAGATCTGGAGGTGAGGGCTCGTTTTCCTCCCTGGAAACACAGAGAGAAGAACTCGCAGATCTGGAGGTGTAGATCTCGCGACGATCTGGGCGAAGTAGTGTCGCAGGGCATGTCGTATGGCACGGTGCACAGAGCAGCACGCTGAGCAGCGCACGGGTGTGGTGCAAGGCTGCATGGGGCGTCGCAGCATGCTCGCCGGGCACGGCGTATCGAGGAGACGGCGGTGCACGGGCGCGGAGCGGGCTCGCTCGGTCGCGGGAGCGGTGCAGGGCACAGGCACAGGCGTGGGCGCGGCAGAGAGTGCAGGCTCGCCGGTCGCTCGGGCTCGATGGTGGAAGCGACAGCAAGGTCACGCGGGCTTGACCGCCATCGAAGCCGGACACAGCGGGCTGCGGAAGACCCGATAGGCCAGATCTCGTGCGGATGGCGCGCGGGCGGTCATCGGAGGCGCGGCACGGCCATGAGCGGTCGCCGGAGTCCAGGTACGATGGCTGGGAGGGGCTGCGGTCCACGGTTCCCTACCATGGACCGACAGCCATGGACCGGCCTTGGCGCGGGTGAACCAGTGGGACGGTTCGCGGGTGAACCAGTGGGACGGTTCACGGTGGACCGGCATTTCAAACATCTCTATTATGAAATTCGTGTTGGCTGGATTTTTGGCGATTCCGGGCTCAATTGAACTCCGATTTGAGTCCCGTCTACGTCGTTGGACTCCATTTTTTGAGCTCTTCATGTTGAGCTGGGTTGGATCCAGTGATGGAGTCAGATCACAGGATATGTGGAGATCGCGGTGTAGCGGTCGTATGTGCGAGCAACACATGCAGGATGGTTCCATCTTCGGTACTCCTTGGTGGACAGAGGTTCGTGGTATTTTGAGCAGTGCGGAGGTCTGCTGGTGGAGTGGATCTCGTCGAAGATGATGGGTCTGGTGGTACAGGTGTTCACGACGGTAGTGCAGAGCTGCGGGTCCTGTGCTGAGGAGTAATGGTAGGTCGGGTGATCTGCGGTTTAGCACAGGTGGATCGATACATACCGGGAATCTTTCAGAGCATAAATGATAGCTCCATCGGTAGTGGACCAAGTTCTTGGTCACTGTGGAGGAGAGCGATCGGTAGTACTCTAGCTACCTTGATCGTGATGGAGCTGGACATGGGTGGTATCCCGCGTGGTTAGAGAGGGGTCTCGGAAGATGGATATCTCAGGGAGACCGGAGTACATCTGCAGAGGCGGTGCCAGGGACAGCTCAGGAAGACATGAGACAATCTTAGGGAGCGCCGGAGGTATCGGACTGTCGGGAGTGTCCCGGTATGGCAGGATTGACCTAGGGACGGAGACTGGAGCTGATGGAGATGGCAGCTCAGGGAGACCGAGGACAGGTCTCAGGGAGACCGAGGACAGGTCTCAAGGAGATCGAGGACAGGTCTCAGGAAGCGCCAAGGACATCATGTAGCCGCGAGAGAGGCTAGGACATGATGGAGCAGCCATGTGAAGATGGTTGCTGGGTTTAGTCGCTGGGTTAGCAGAAGAGTTGGGATGAGCTCTTGGTTTCGGACAAGCCTGCAGGATGTAGTGTATCCGAAATGGTCTCGAAGGGGTCCACATGATACGGGGGTCCGCGTGATGCGGAGGGTCCCGAGGAGGCAGCGACGGTGTTCGAGGTGCAGCGACAGGCTCAACAGGGCAACATTAAGTGTCTGGCCTTGGGGTTTCTTTCTGTGACATCAGTGGGACTTCAATTTCAGGTGGAGCATCAAGGAGAGGTGGCTTCACGGGTAGAGCAAGATTCGACACGAGTTCAGAGCGGGAGATGCAGGGATATTGGCCATATCCTAGCATGAGTGCTATGGATGCACTTAGCCAGGTGGAGCAGAGTGTGCAGAGATTAGCGTGGCTCTGAGGAGATGGTGTCAGGTAGAGTTCCAGTTACAGCGAGTGTCAGTTTAGGTTCGCTGTGTTCCCTCTAGGGAAGTCCAAGGAAAAGTCTGATGCAGTTGCCAGGCAGAAGGAAGGCTACAATCATGGTACCAAGGTATAAGCAAGGACTTCAGCTGCGGAGGCGATCATCTCAAAGGTTTCCAAGGGCATGCAGCAGCTGAAGGGTGTTGGCAGAGGCAAGGAGATCCGCACGAGAAGCTGTCAGGATACGCAGTTATAGCCGGGTTGTGCGTGGAGGACATTGCTAGGTTTGCCAAGGCTTGGGGCACCAAGGTGGAGATTGTAGGGTTTTGTGTGGTGCTCTCAAGCCTTGGAGAGACTTAGGAGACCATGATAGAGATGCTAGAGACGATCCCTGGAGCTTGGGGACATGTCCCAAGCTATCCTGGAGGTATTCCAGGATTTTCTGGGATTTTTCTCTAGGATCCCTTTTGAGTTATGTTGGGTCAGGGGATTTGATCCAAGGATTATTAATTTTATGTTGGCTTTGAGAGGGGGGAGTTTTTTTAGAGATTGTAACATGACCCAATTTGGTTATAGGGTTGGGTCCATATTTGTTAAATTGGTTAGGAGGTTAGCCAGTTGGTTGATTAGTTGGTTGGTTGTAACCAATTAGGAAGCCCAACCATGTGAGATATCCTAGTCAGTTTGTTATTGGCTCAAGATAAGTCCTAACCGTCCATGTGATTAAGTCCTAACGAGATTCAAGAGGTAGTTGCAGTGCAACAAGAAATCCAAGATCAGATGCCCAATCCAAGAAGGCTTTAACGCCCCCCATGTGCTATAAATATGAGAGGATGGGGTGTGCGGTTGGAGGGTCCAAGAGGTCGACCCTTTTGGGGTCTCACGGTCATGTGAAGACCGTGGAGAGATCAGCGTGAAGGCCTTGGTCCGTGGGGCTTGGCTCATGGTTCCAAGGTGGAGTGTGGATGCTTGGAGGCACCCCTCATGGGCGTGGAGACCGTCGAAGACTCTTGGATTACAAGGAGGGCCATGGTGGAGGTTTCTTGGAGACCACATGTGAGGAAGTCCGCGTGGGAGACATGGCCGTGGGAGGATCCTGCGTGAGAGAGTCCGCAGGTGGAGCTCTTTCCGGTGAGAGGAGGCATGGCCATGGTGATGGGCTGCAGAGAGACCACACGTGAGGGAGATATCACGTTGAGGGCTTGTGCCGTGATGGTATTTTACGGGGTTTGGAGAAAGGATGCATGTTGAGGTATTCTCCGTGCGTGGCGTACGTGGGTTCTTGGGATGTGAGGCCTGCAAAAGAGAAGACGTGCGGGACAGCGAGAAGTTTATGAGGTTTCAGAAGGGGTGCTGTCGAGTGTTGTATTGTTTGTTGTAACAAGATTATTCTCCAAAGAAATAAAGCAATCTCTCTTTTTCTCATATATCTCTTTCCTGATGATTGTTCCCTTTTCGTCGTGGCGACATCAAGGAGGATCCTGGCCAACATAGTTACCTTCGATATTTTTGTATTAAAACGAGTATTCTCCTTCGAGTACAGTACAGATATTTTATTCTTTTATTTCCCTGATAAAATCTTTTTTTATTTTTGTATTTTCTTCTTTTATATTTGTATGGAATTCATGTTCAATAAAATCGGAATTAATATATTGGCACATATCTCTACTGCAGATGGCTTCTTTAGCAACTGCTGAACTTTGTGATGCAAACCCATCCCTGCTTTCAGAGGGGGAACTGCGAGTTCTTCCACCAATCTTCCAAATATATGGGCAATGCCGAGCCTTCTCCGGCCCCGTGGTCACGCTCAAGGTGTTCGAGGACAATGTACTCGTGAGGGAAATACTCGAGAATCCAGGGGATGGGAGGGTTTTAGTTGTGGATGGTGGAGGGAGCAGGAGATGCGCCCTGGTTGGAGGGAACCTGGGATTGCTGGCCCAGAATATGGGCTGGGCCGGTATCCTAGTCAATGGTTGCATCAGAGATGTTGATGAAATCAACGGCTGCGACATCGGAGTTAGAGCTTTGGGGTCCAATCCCATCAAATCGAACAGGAAGGGGCTCGGTGAGAAGCACGTGCCGGTCAACATCGGTGATACGATAATCCATGAAGGTGAATGGCTATATGCTGATAGAGATGGCATCCTCATTTCTAAGTCGGAGCTGTCTCTCTGACTACTTATGTGGCTCGGGCAAAATCAAAGACGTCCTTTTTTTTTTTATGGTAATCAAAGACGTCCTTCGTATGACGAACTATTTCTTCGCTTTCTTTGTTCATTCGAGGCCCTCCCACAAGGGCAATTTATCCATCGTTGTGCTCTGACTCTAAAAAGTGGATAATATGTTCCAATCTTCGTATTGTGTACATGATGGTACTTGTCTAAATAGATTCTTCTACTCGAACCTGCATAAAACTCCATTCGTACCTCATGCTAAAGTTCTTTGATTGTACGGACAGCAGATGGCGTGTTGCAAACCACGTAACTCTTAAAGAATTAAGCGATTGGAGGTAACGAGGGGAAGCTAGAAGGATGAAGGTAAAGCATTTAAAATGATCTCGGAGTGTACATGGTATGTAGCCTGACGCTGGTGCGAAAGAATCTAAGCGTTAAGCTAATATAAGCATCTAGATGGGATAATGTTTCCAGGTTTCTGAAGGGCCCCGAATACAAGGTCGATGGGCAAATCCATTACATCATAGTTCGACCCATTCCGCTTCTACAGCAAGGGTTCAAGTTGCACCTTTCGCATACGGATAAGTTTTTGTGCATCGCGTGTGATGCAGGAAATCCAACGTGCCCCGCACCGTTTTTTTTTTATTGATTCATGTGTATCTTAATCGGCCTGGCAGGATTGGTGACGCGGGTCAAACCTCGATAAAAAATTATTCCAGAGATCGAATCGTTGGTCGTTGAGAAACGATCCTAGACTAGGTTAAACCAGGCTCAATTATTTTTTCAAATTTTTTATTTCAAATAAAACCTTTTTTTTTCATATTTTTTTTCTCTTCTGTATTTTCTTTTTTTTTTCACTCTTTTTTTTTCTGCTTCTTTTTTTCCTCGCAGCTTTTTTTGTCTCTGCTTTATTCTAAAGTCGGCAGAGAAGGGCCGGTTATGCTCTGAGGATCGTGCAGGAAGAGAAGTATGCCTCGAACGCAGCATTTGTATTCACGTTCGTGCGGAGCCTTGCTTCTTTTTCCCCACGGACGGTATCCCGGTACAAGGGAAGCTCACGGAGGGGCTCGCCGGCATCGGTGCTGGGCGGAGGATGATGGCGGAACGGGAAGAAGATGGCCGGATGGACGGGGTTCCAGTGGCTGGCGGCGTCGCATGGATCGGGCGGAGATGGCAGCAGGGCGGCGATGGTCTCGGAACGGGCCGATCTGGAGGGTTCTCGCCAGTGTCCTCCGGGAAACCTTCACCGGAGAAGAGACGCCACGGTGGAAGAAAGGCGGCACGGACCTGCGGCTACGGGTGTGCTACACGGGCGGCATCGGAGTGCCATCTCAGAGGTGTTGCGGGTGATGAGCAGGAAGATGTCATCGCGATCAATTTTGGGCCGTGGATCCTCCGGATCGATGACATCGGAGGGATGGATGGCAGCTGCAACGGCGAACATGGTCATTGGAGCAGTGAACGCCGGTCGATGATCAGCAGTGGATGACGGTGGCTCGGGATCCGGTCGAAAACAGGGAAAACTTCGGAAGGATCCTCGGAAGTTTTGAGCGACGGGAAAGTTAGAATGAGAAGTAGAGAACCAGGAGAAAAGAGAAAGAAAAGTTCGGGAAAGAAAGAACCAGAAGAGGGAAGCAAGAAGAGACCGGGAGAAGAAAGGAAGTAGAGAGGAGAGCAGCTGGAGGAAGAGTATCAGAGGAAAGAAGAACCAGAGGAGGGGGGGAGGAGACGGGATAACACCCAAGCTCTTTTCACAATAATATTCTTCGCTTCCTAATTTTATTCATGACAAAAGACACCTTAAATAGAATCTCCGAAAGAGATCCGAACAAATCCTAAAACAGCTGATAAGATAAATTCTAAAAATAAATAATCAAACTAAACAACCGAATCAAATCCTAAAACAACGATAAAACTAATCCTAAAATTTCAAGATATCCCAATCCCTTGTACACCCATAGAAATAAAATATTATATTTATCCTGCTCTGAGATTTGTATACTTCGGGATTTGTGATGTACTGGAATATGTGCTCATCGCTCCAGGATCTTGGGCCCCAGGATTTGGACTGGGTTTGGCTTCAGGTTCTAGGCTGGCTTCTGGGTTGGGCTGGATTCAGGTTTTGGGCTAGATTCAGGTTCTGGGCTGGGCTTCGGTTTGATCTGGGCTGCTTCAGATTCTGGGCTAGTATATGTCATCATCAACTGGACATATAACAGGTTAAAAGTTGATTGTAACGTTCATTAATTACCGTTCAGTTTTTTTTTAATTATTTGTGCAGACCAAAATATCAATTCCCTCCAGCCTACTTTTCCCCGCCATCTTGCTTAGATTTTGGTAAATCTAAAATATTGTCTCCAGTACTTCTAGCTAAATGTTTCAGTCTGAAACATGCTTTGACTTTGGTTCAAAAAATCAGTCAAAGGTTGAAGGAAGAATCTCCCTCGCTCTGAAATGTGCTATGAGAATCTTATCACAAGAATCAACTTTCGAATGTTAATATAAGCTCTTCCTTGCTCTAAAAAAGTGCTCTATTTTGGTCCGAGATTGGAATAAGCCATCGAAGATTTCTTCTATAACTTCAACATAAAATATCATCTCCAACCAAAAGTAAATCAAGCCTTCATAGAATCTTATTTAGTTTTCTTTTTTATAGTTCCTTTATTATACCAACTGTTTTGATAGTTAGAGAAAGTTAATGATGTAGGAAATCATATAATACTCTTTTAGCATCCATGAAATTTTATGACACTCTAGGAGTCATAACTTAGTTCACAAGTGATAGGTATTCTTGGTAGGAGGGGATAATAAATATAGTTTCATGTTTTCTACATGGATATCGTAGTTTTATAACTAGAGTGCCATAGTTTTTGAACTGGAATGTCGTAATATTGTTTCAGTATATTATTCTCATCCTTTAGTATCCGTAGCATGTTCTACCTCTTATCCTTCCTTGCGCAGCAATTCTTTCTGATGTACCCCTTCTTGTCGCAGTGCCAATAGCCATCACCCTTCGATCTTGACTGGATCCTTTGCTTGGACTTGGATCTCCCATAGCCTTCGCTGCGCTGTGTAGTTTTTCCTCTGCCTTCTTGAGTCACCAAGGCAGAATCAAAGTTCCCTTTGGTTTCTTTCCTTCTGATATTTTCACTAAGAATCAGGTTCTGGACCTCTTTAAATTTTAGCTTGCTCAAGTCGTATGAACTACTCACTGTTATCACAATTGCACCCCAGCTCTCGGGCAAAGAGGATAACAGGATTAGGGCACGGACTTCATCCTTGAAGCTTATGTCAACTAAACTCAACTGACTAGTAAGCAAATTAAATTCATTGATGTGATCAGTTACGGATGCACCTTCGCTCATCTTCAAGTTGAACAGACGATGCATGAGATGAACCTTGTTGGTGGCCGAAGGTTTCTCGTACATGTTGGATAATGCCTGCATCAATCCATCTATCATCTTCTTCTCCAAGATATTGAACACGACGTTCTTGGCTAACATCTATCGGATAACTCCCAAAAGCGTTGCGGTTCAGCAAATCCCAATTTGCTTTTGACATCTCGGTAGGTTTCTTCCCCAGCAGCGATATGTGAAGCTTATTTTGATACAGATAATTATCGATCTGCATCTTCCAGAATTTGAAGTCTTTTCCGTCAAACCTATCGATCTTGACTTTTTCTTCATCTCCTGCCATCGCTCCCACTCGAATCTAGTTTTCTGATACTAGTTGTTAGGATATGGTACACTGTGAAATGTCGAAAAAGTTTACAGAAGAAATGAAAAGAAAGCCTGAAAAATAATAAAAAAATATAAGCACAAGCAACACAAGGATTATGTGGTTCAGAGCCTCTTGCTCCTACGTCCACGACTGCACAAGATCAATTCTTCACTATGAAGAAGAAATACATGAAGTTATTACATAAGAGAACTTTTATGTAGGAGGAACTTTTATCCTTTTTCTACCTTTCTCTCTCTTTCCTTTGTTTTCTCTCTTGGAAAACCCTTGGACTACTCTTCTAGGTTACAAAATTAACTCTCTGGCTCTCTTTTAGCCCTTTGTTCTCTGCTCTCTGCGGCTCTCTTGGCTCTCTGTTGGCCTCTTCAATGCGACTCTTTGCTTGCCCTGTTGAAAAAAGGATGAAACCAGTCCAAAACATATCAAAACTCATATCAGAAGTCCAAAACAATCAGGAAACCTTCCAGGCCATCAGATCTGAGATCAACATCTCAGATTGTGTCAAAATCCAAATAAAAAATCTCCTGATCAAGCCTGATCTCCATTGGATCAATCTCAGCCATCCAATCAGGCGATCAAATAGTCCTGATCATGCATGTGGGTGGACCGCGCGAAATGGTCTCATGGACTGCACGAAACAAGGGGAAATGCCCCTGCATCCATCGCTTCTACCTAGGCTGAGCCCACGCAGCCCATGCGCGCCCGTGCGTGGGCCTGGATTGCACGCCCACGCGCCGGGCTATGCACGTGGGTCGGGCCAGGTCTAATTTGGTGGGCCTACTATTGTTTCCTTCTTTTTTTTTCTCTTTTCACTTGAGCTGGATAAGTTTTCTGGGCTCCCCTGGAAGTGGGCTTGGCTCCACAGCTCAACAAAATCATGTACTTTAAAGATATGAAATATTTAAAATAAATATAATTATAATTTTGCTGCATAATAATGATCCTTACCACCAAAGCAGTTGAATATCCATACAGAGTTGGCTGCCTCCTAACCTTGTCACTTCTCTTGATTTGGACTGGCTCCTAGATCTCAAGCAACAAGTAATATCTAGGAGAGCCATAACAGTGAACTCCTTTATTGCGGAAGTCCAGTCGATTTGTCCCAACTGAGATAAATCATCCAAGTAAGGGATGATAAACCTTGGGTAAGCTTGATTTGACTTTAGAGACAAGAACATTGCAAACATGTATACGATCCAAAGTCTTACGGTATCCTCGACATCCTCTTATATGTTTGATGAATGAAGTTGTGCTATCAACTTCTCCAGCCTCTTTTTCTGAAGATTTAATTTCCTACTAAATCTTTGAAATAAGCTTCCTTTTCTATCTTGATCTTCCATTGTAATCTTGTTTCTATGACATGATAGATCCAAAATCAGGGTCATGTCTTCGATGCTGAATGTAAGTTCCTTGCCACAAAAAATAAACTTGTCACCTTCCTTGTAACATCTAATAATTTCAGCTATGAGTCATTCGTCGACTACGAACGGCTATATGTTGACAAATGCACCGAATGGAGTCTTTCGGATGATTTTTAAATGAAGATTAGAAAAACTCATCTTCCACACTTTTTCAATGTACACTGTTGGCTTGCTTTTAAATAGTTACAAAGCCTTCACTCTAGGTAACTGAACTATTGCAATATCACCTGAAATATAAGTAAAACATAAATATAAGTTAAACAATAAATTCTAAATAACTATTATAAAAAATATAAGCCATCCCAACATAAAAATGTATAGGGTGTCATAATATTTGAAGTAGGATGTCATGAATCCTAAACTAAGGTGTCACAATCATATTTTGGATTTAATTACTCTTGATTGGTTTCACACAGGCTTGTTATCACATAGGGGGTATCATCATGAGATTGTAAGAGTTTTAATTTTGATAATAAGTGATATGTATTACAGGCAGAAGAGATTAGAAACTTTGATTTCATACTTTTTATAAGGGTGTCGTAGTTTTTTAACTAGGATGTCATAGTTTTTATACTGGGATGTCGCAATACTATTTCGACCATTTTGATTAATCTTATGGTATCCGTGATAATCTTTGACACTCTGGGAATCATAAACCAATCCACGGATGACATGTATTATAGATAGGAGTTACAAACTTTTTATTTTATAATTTCTGTGTGGGTGTCATAGTTTTTTAACTAGGATGTCGTAAAATTATTTTGGCCATTTTGAGTAATCTTATAACATCCATGATAATTTTTGACACTTTGGGATTCATAAACCATGCCACATATGACATATATTAGAGGTAGAGGGGTTAGAAACTTCTATTTTATAATTTATGCATGGGTATCATAGTTTTTTAACTAAGATATCGTAGGTTTTAAACTGAGATGTAATACTGATTTGGTCATTTTGAGTAACCTTATCGCATCCGTGATAATTTTATGATACTCTATGAGTCATAAACCAAGCCACAGATGACCTGTATTGCATGTACAAGGGGTTAGAAACTTATATTTTATACTTTCTGCAAGGATGTCGTAATTTTTATACTGGGATGTCATAATACTGTTACGGCTATTTTGATTAATCTTATAGCATCCATGGTAATTTTTGATATTTTAAGAGTCATAAACCAAGCCACGGATGATATGTATTATAGGTAGAAGGGGTTACAAAATTTTATTTTATAATTTTTGCATAGGTGTCGTAGTTTTTTAACTAAGATGTCGTAGTTTTTAAACTGGGTTATCGTAAAACTGTTTCGGCCATTTTAAGTAATCTTATAGTATCCATGGTAATTTTTGACATTCTGGGATTCATAAACCATGCCATAGATGGCATGTATTAGAGGTAGAAGCATTAGAAACATCTATTTTATAATTTATGCATGGGTGTCATAGTTTTTTAATTAGGATGTTGTAGGTTTTAAACTAGAGTGCCGTAATACTGATTCGGCCATTTTGAGTAATCTTAGAATATCCGTGATAATTTTATGACGCTCTGGGAATCATAAACCAAGCTACGGATGACATGTATTGCATGTACAATAGGTTAGAAACTTATATTTTATACTTTCTGCAAGGATATCGTAGTTTTTTAACTAAGATGTAGTTTTTATACCAGAGTGTCGTAATATTCTTTCGGCCATTTTAATTAATTTTATAGCATTTATGATAATTTTTGACACTCTGGGACTCAAATCAAACCATGGATGACATGTATTAGAAGTAGAAGGGGTTACAAACTTTTATTTTACAATTTTTTCTAGGGTGTCATAGTTTTTTAACTATGGTGTCGTAGTTTTTGAACTTCGATGCTGTAAATTTTGAATTAAGGTGTCATGAAACTGTGCATGGTGTCATAATTTTATTCTATGAAAACTTAATATTTTTAAAAATATATCATAGCATCTCTCTGTAGAGATAAATTTTAAAAATTTATATTAACATATATAATTTCCTTACTTATTTAAGTTCTGTAACTTCTTTTGGGACGGATCTTAAGAATGTCACATCCTTTCCTGAATAAACAACATCCTCTCCTGAATAAACAAGTACAATGTTTTCTTCATCTACATTTCTTTCTTGCAGTATTTTTGTGTTCACCGTCTACATCGAAAGATGAAACTATTTTTTTTCGTTGACTAAAGATTTCGAAGGCGTATCAAAGGTTGAAGGAATGTATGCTCGAGAACTTCCAGCTCACCAATGACTTCTCAACCACCAAAGAGAATAGTAAAAATATAAAAATGGAAGACTCTAGGATAGGCAAAAATAATGAAAGAAATTCTAAGATGGGATGTCACTTTGTCCCTAGATTTTTTTTCTGTTTGCAGAAGAATCATTTTTCGGATCATAACTTCTTTCGAAAAATATAAGGACAAAAAAATCGATTTTCATATTTGAAATGACTACACATACGACGATGCTCAGATAATGTAAATCCATAGATACAACTCCCGTCCCATCCCATCAAATCAGTTAAGATATACATGGACTAATAAAAAAAAAAAATGATGGAAACCGCATTGAATTTTCTACACCGCACGTGGTGCACAAAGACCGACTCTTCCATAAAAGAATGATCGGCGTCAATCATTGGATCACCCCTTGTAAAGCTCTCAAAGCACTCCGAACTCCATCCAACGGTGGATACAACCCTCTTCTACTGGAGTTATCCTCCATTTCCAAACTAGAACGTTCAAGGCATCGTATATAAACAGGGTCATCTTAGCTACAAGACTATTTAAACAGGGCTTGCGCGATGACGCATTCAGATCAACCATACCGCCATTTGCATCCCATGCCATTGAAGCTACCAGCTCAGATCCTTTTCAGGATGTTTTTCATTGGAGAAAGCCTTCTTAAGGTACATCAACGTGCAGCCCTTAGCTGATAATTACATATTTCAACAGAAAATTTTCCCTTCACTGCATAAATTTATGTAGCTGAAGTATAAATTCGAACATCATCACCTCGTGCATGCTTTGATTACTTCGCATTTCAAAAGACATCGGTAAAGGAGCTTGGAAAGAACATGAAAAGTGTCCATAAGATCACAACAAGGTTCTTACGATGGAGCACCTAGAAAAGATGCCAACCGCAATATATCACTGAAAACTCCACCAGCTGTAACTTCTGCACCAGCACCGGGTCCCCGGACAATCAGAGGCTGCTTGTTGTATCTTGTGGTGGTGAAAGCTATGATATTATCAGAGCCTGACAGCTGTGCAAATGGGTGCTCCCTCTTGTATCTCCTTAGCTCCACCATTCCATTCTCGTTAACCATATCGACAACCCCCACATAGCTCAACACCTTCATATCAAACAAAACTCATAAATCATCCAAGAAAGTTTATAGCATATTTACAAAGAGTGGCATGGGGAAACTAAATTACTAACCTCTCCTACAGCCTCGGCATCATTTAGTTTCTTCATCATGTCCTCGTCAAAGTTTGGAAGTTGCTGCATGAATTCCTCTGCTGACAAGCATGCCTACATATTCACCAGATCTTTAGCAGCGTACATTCACTGGTTCGAGAGTATTACATAGCGTAAATTTACATATTCTTACTCTTAATGGCTCTGGTACAAGGCTTTGGACAGGTATATCAGACAGCTCAAGCTTTAAACCTGACTCTCTTGCAAGGATAATGACCTGCAGCGAAATAGCTTTATTTAATAGATGAAGCAACAGAGTCCAGGAATACTAATTCATGTGGTAAACTAATCAAAGTCCAGAGAATACAGCAAAAGATGTTAAGAACATTTTTGAGGTAGTCTGTCTGTTCTATTTGGGGGTCTGTTTGGAGGGAGCGTGCAGCTTCATCAATGTCACTAAAGCAAACTTTCTCAAAGACTAATCCGCATATATCCTCACCTTTCTAGCAACATCTGTCCCAGATAGATCATCCCTCGGGTCAGGCTCTGTATATCCAGCCACCTTTGCTTCAGCCACCACTTCACTGAAAGACCGTGTTCCTTTGAAATTGTTGAAAATATAACTCAATGTTCCACTGCAATACCACCAATAATTAAGAAAATAACTTGATCAGCAAATTAGAAGGGTTTGCGAATTTTGTTTAGGTCACTGTTATCAAACATAAAGATAAAAAGCCAGTATCTTCTTGTCCTGTGTTTCATCAAATAGGTCATCCAGCATATTCTAAATGTTCTTCACATGACCCTGATCAGGTACATGTTGGTCAAACTGACCTGAAAATGCCCTCAATACGCAAAATCTTATCACCGGTTTCGAGGAGTCCCTGCAAAGTGCTAATGATTGGGAGACCAGCACCAACAGTTGCTTCATAGAAATAGTGTGTATAAGAAAGCCGTTGTAGTTTCCTCAACTTCAGATACTACAAATTGAGAATGCACATTAGAGGGTTCCAAAAGGGAAAACAAAACATTAAATAAGGAACAGAAATGTAAATACTTATAGCTCATTCAGAAAGAATAACTGGGTCGCCATAAAACCCCATCTATTTCATTTTTATTATGAAATCTTTGACAAGATGTGAGGGGGAAAAATCATTAGAATAGTAATTTGATGGGGATTCAATGCTCAAGCCTTTCAAGCCTCAATAAACTCAAGTGCTAACATATCTATCTACTCAAGATGCTAATTTCTTTAAGTCATTAGTTCTTGAAGCTAATATTATTTCAACAACAGAGTAAGGTGAGAAATGGATGAACTAACATTATTTCAACAAAATAGTAAGGTGAGAAATGGATATATTCTAGAAATCTAGGGTTACTTTAAGGTACCGGTGCAGCTAGCAACTTGGTTTAACGTAGACATGGGTGTTATGAAACATATAAAAGCAAGGAAGTCAGTCTAGTCAGTTGGATAGTGCGTTGGGAGCTTTGCACCATAATGAATATACTGCAGTAAAGATGTTTTTTTTTTGTAGCACAAAGGATTGATCTGTTCATTAATGACTATATTGCACTGCAAAAATACAACATGGGCAGGAATCAGGATGACCAACAAAGCCAACAGGATAAATAACTAAAATAGAAGGTAAATATTAAAATATAATATCTTAAAAATATCACAGGAAATAAATTAGATGCTAGTTGGGTGTCCAAAGAATATAATTACCCGATCAAGTGGTCCTGAATTTGCCTTTTTGTTTGGCGTAATAACATGAATTCCTTTGCGTAACCAATCATAGTAACGGTTTGCAACATTTGTATCTGCTGTGCAATCTACCAGAACTTTATTTGGGAAAAAATGATTTTCGTGCACGTGCTGCGCAAATTTGTCTAGGTCAGCTGCTTCTGATTTCTCTTTATGAAGTTCTCTCCATCTGGTTAAGTCGATTCCTCTGTACCAAGCAACAGATAAAAGGGTTAGAAGATCCATATTATGCGCATGGCAGGGAAACTTGCTGATCTTGTGTGAAATTGACACAAAATCGAGGGAAACATTGAAGGAAAAAATTTAAACCAAGACAATGACATATCACTACATCAGTTAGTAATATATATTGTATGGTTGACGGAGATTAACTAAGTTCTAAGAGCCTCAGTTAAAACAAGTCAAGGTGCAGGAGCTGTCTGTTTGAAATTTTTTAGTAAGCAATCAACATTCTGGACACAATATAGCTAACAAGAAAGTTACCATAACAATGATATGAGAAGTCAAACAAGTTAGTCTAAAACTAAATACTGCTTTAATAAGCCTAAAATTGAGCATTTGAAAATAATTCATATTAAAGTAAAATCTACCGACCTTAAAAAAAAAAATCAAAATACTCAAAAATAAGTGAGCATGAAAATATGCAGTGTTCTGCAAACACTAGTTGTTATTCAAATTTATGTCTTCACAATTGAACATATATGATACTCATGCATCTCGCAGGTAGAGTTACAATACATGCAAGGAAGAAAAAGGAATTAAAAGACACTGCCAAAATCAGATGGGAGCTGCAAAGCCAAATTCTGCTCCTTTTGTTTCCTACTCTGCTCCTAATCAAGACATGGCAAAGCAAGTTTCTCGATGAAGGGTCGATGTGGCTGAAGGAGTTACATGCATTTTGGCTGTAGTACCATTCTCTATGATGCTGTTAATTGTTACTCATGGGAAGGTAAAGTTAATCAGATGAGTACAATGAGTAATGTGTTGGCATTTCCTGGAATTAAAAAGAATGTCAAGTGGGCTATCTTCGAAGGAATGGGTGCTATTGAGAGCAAACATGTGGACAAAATCATTTTGGATAGATAAATACATAGTAGTTGGCAGCAATCACCTTGAAGTGGACAAAACCTGTAATCAACCCATTTGGTTTATCAAGTACACTGCAGGGAATATTCTATTCATCTTAGCCCTAATGCAGTGGGGAGAGTATAACCACCAAGATCATTGGAAGAGTACAAAAGCAGTAGGGGGAAATCAAACCAAGACAAATTGCCTCACTATCACCATGATTTTGGGGATTGAGGGTAAGATGAAAAAGGTTGTACTGAGAGCTAGAAACTTGTGTTGTGCAATGTGGATAAAGCTGATGTTGTCAGGTGGTAGCTCATGAACTAAATGAGTCATGAAGAGCATCACTGTACGCCTTTGCTACAAGACTATATTTCAGATATTTTACTTAAGCATGGCAAACATCTGCTTTCTAAGAACATTCCACATATTGCCAATTCTTTTTACACCACTTACTGCATATTTTCTACTTCTGACAGGTTACTCCTAGCCTTTTTTCTTATTATCAACAAACTTCAAGATTTGCTAAAACATCACGATTTAAACTCAAAACCAAAGACACAAGTATTCGCAATAAAGGAGGTACAATAAATGCTAAATATTGATGTAAGCATTACATTCATACAAAAGTTAACAACAATGAAGAATAAGATTTTGACCTTAAAATTTATAGAGACATGAAGGATCAATCATGCAAAACAACAGTTAGCAAAAATTGCCAGGAAATCAGTCGAGATTCTTCAGAGTTCAGGAGATGATGAAGAATGTGAAAGCAATAATGTGAAACACACCTCATGCATTAAAATGCAGTTGAAAGGATAAAATTTTAGTTTTCATGCTTCAATTGCAGTACTGCTAAATTAGAAACTTGAAAGGAGAGCATAAATTCGCCCAACAATAGTAGCTTACGTATCACTCAAAACCATTGCCATCGAGCCAGCGATTCCCATAACCCGCAAATCAATGTTGAACTCTTCATTTAGAATTGCTGCCTACATAGTAATATACATAACTTTCTTGTGAAGATGAATTTTCATTTAAAAAAAGCAAATTCATCAATGTAGCTGTAAATTTTAGATGCAGCAGATGATGATATAAGAAGTGGGAAATGAGTGCATTAATTAAAATATGACAATATCAACCTCAATGATATGTGTATGATTAGAAGAATATAGTTAAGCAAGGTGTGCATACAGAAATACAAGAAGTTAAGCCTGCTGAGAAAGCATGAGGGATGAATTGTAAAGTGTGGTTGTTTAGAAATATCCTGGAAGACAATGCTCTGATGATTAGTATAACAAAACAGAGTGCCATAGCTGTTGTTGACTGAATTATTGAAATAATTGAATTTCGGTTAATGTTTGAGTTCTGTTTTTAGCCACCAAGTAAAAAGAATGAATCAACACCAAGAAATATGCAAAAGCTGGCACCTCTTTCAGTAAACTAATCAATTAAACTTTGAATCCAGTGATGTTAAGGAAACACCGAACCAATGATTTACCACAGGTCCATACCAGCTGTATCGTACTGGACCAGTGGCGAACCAGACTTAGAACATCCTTCTAACCAATACAATCTGCCACCAAGTACCATTGTGTTGGTAATATAATTTATGACCTGGTATCATACCAAACCAGCACACAATCAATACAGGTACTCCTGCTGAGATGTTAAGCAGGTACAAAAACGTAGCCCCAATTGTGCTAATAGTCAAAATGGAAACGAAGATGGTTGGATAATATCAAACGAAAATGGTTGGATAATATCCAACACTTTCAGCCCTAAATACATCATCTAGGAAAACAGGTAGCCAGCCAGGCTATTGGATCATAAAGAATTAACTGACAAGAGCGGTATGCAGCCAAATGCTCAAGCAAACACACCTAGACAACTCATTTTGATAATTGCAAGGATATAAAAGGTAAAATTTAAAAACCAGAGTAATCTTGTAATTGTATTGTGATTAAAATACTTACAGTTTTGAAGGAAAAATATAAGTGATATAAATTCATGACATGGTAGTTCTACAAAGTCTGAACAATCAAAAAGAAAAGAAAGACAGCAAAACTATGCATCATCATGCATCCCAAATCACATTCACCAACTTGAAAATTACATTAATAATATGCAATAGAAAGCTATAGAGATTTATTGTCTACCAAACAAATTTAGGCCTAAATTTTATAGATGTAAACAGGAATATATAATCCAACTTTTCCCAGACCTGATCCCTTAGCTGGTCAAGCAGTGTGCCTCCTATCAAGCCTGGTCCAATGATGCCCACAGCTAACGTTGTTTTAGAGAGGTAGAATCTTGAGTGAGCAGCCCTTAGACCCCTTACACAATCTTCTTGCTTCAGAACCACAGTAATATTGTACTCACTGCAACCTTGAGCTATAGCTCGAACATTTATGTTAGCCTGAAAGACAACAATAATCAGAAAACAATAACAAAATCTAGGAGCATACTAACAACTAAAAGAGAAACAATGATGACAGAATTCTATGAAATGAAAACCAGGTCACTTTATACATAACGTTTGTTGAGATATTATATCAAATACCTTTGCCAGTGCATCAAAAAGAGTAGCACTAACTCCAGGAGTGCTTGCCATTCTCTGGCCAACTGCAGCCAAAATGCTACAATTTGGAATGACCTCGACCTGAAGAGAGTTTAGCCAGAATAGAGTTGAAATAAATGAAGAAGAACAACAAAATAAAGTGCATAGCATAATGCCATTCATTAATGGTCAGGAATATATTAGAGAACTCATTATAATTTCACTTACAAATGCTTAATTACGTGGTCTGTTAGATATATAAATCCAAACCAACTGGTTGCGCTTGATTACATGGTCTAGTTTAACTCATAATAACTTTTTATAGTCCCTCAAACTAGTACATCCATATTGAAAAAACTGTCTTTGAGATAAAGCATTAGTTATGACCTACCAATTTGACCAGTTGATCTCTATTTAACACGCAAAATGACCATCTTTAATTTTCAACCTTATTACAGGAATAATTGCTACTCGTTTAACATGCTTATATCTCCCACAGTAGAACAGGTTATTTGGTATCGTCCAGTAGTCATAATTTTGCACTTGACCTTGCAACAACAATTTTTTACTTTCTTTTCCAGGACACTAGATTTCCCTAACAAATTTTCAAAACAAGGAAACCTATTGATCTTATATCTGAAAACATTCAGCATCTAGATTTATAAAATGCCTAGACAAAGAACATAAAAAAAAATGAACACAAACTAAAACATCAAGGCAGGATTTTCTAAAGATTTGCATAAACTGGTGAAAGCACAATCACAGGGTGCATATATTTTGTGGAAGTATAACAATTATCATGATTACTTGGAAGAAAGCGCGCGCGCACACACATGCACACACCTCACAAAAGAAAGACAAAGTTTGAGACTTGTATGCAAGGTTGGCTGAACTAGTATTATAACCCGTAATGGTCAAGCATTGATTCGGTACCATAGGGTACTACCATATTGACATGATACAAGCAAAATAACTGTCCCATACAAAATTTTCCCAATCTAGGGCTTTACCTGCAAATTTTAGGAAATGGAGAGAGGAAGGGATGGAGGGGTCAACATCCTACCAATGGCTGGGGTTGGGAGATTGAGGGCATCGAGGCTGATTGGTGATGGTAGAGACATGTTTGGTATGGTCATTGTGGGTGTTTTGAGCAACTAGAGGGTGTCGAGGCAAGAAATGTCAAGCGTGAATAGGCTCACTACAAGCATCACATCTAAGCTACAGAGGGGAAGATCTCGGAGGGGGAGAGGAAGGGAGAGAGTGATTTAAGAGAATCACTAGGCCCAATGTATACCATTGGGCTACTACAAGTAGGTCTGGACTAGTCCAGGAGCGAGATGCAGCCATATCAAGAAACCAAATCACATGCTGAACTTTCGAAGGTCCTGACTCTACAAAATGCCTAAATTGTGGTGCTCTTTTTTTAAAATCAAGTAACTTTTTAAGCTCTATGACATGCATGATGCACCTACATTTAAAGAGTGTGGAGCTCCTAGTGACAAAGGCAAATTCCATCACTTAGTACGTCTTGAAAAGGGCTGATCAAAGTAAAAATTTTCTATTTGGAAAAGACTTTGATCAAATAAGTCTCTTAATTCAAAAAGAATTAGGTGACATGGCTGAAAACAAAGTCGACAAAGAAGTCATGATTTACTTCTGTAGGAGTTTAGCCTTTTCACAATTATTTCCACTGGCCCTGTTTAACTTGGAAAACTTTTGAACTCTTTTAATTAGGAGAGGAATCCATCCGACCCAGATTGTGTAAGGGTAGAACTTACTAACATAAATAGAGATTTGTAACTCAATTTTATCATCTTTAATGAAAGAAAAGATGACCTAGACCATACTTTTGCCTTTTTAAAAAAAATATATTTTTAAGAAATTTGAGTTGAGAGGATTGAAGGAATTTCTTTCTTCTCCCTGATTAGATCAAGTTGGTAGCAATGTTATCGTCTTCTAATTTGGGACGCTCAAATTTATGGTTCAAGCTTTGAGGTAGCATAAATAGACAAGAGAACCATTATTACTGCTTGAGGTTCATCTAAGGACAAGGACAAATATAATTGTTACTTCTATCTCGATGTGTGATGATATGAAGGGACATCTCATATAATTAGTCTAACTCATCAAGATTATATCTCAACTCATGATGCCTTCACATCAAGCATCAATAACTCTTGTAGAGAAGTTGTTTCCAATGTCTGGATACAAGGACCAACCATCAAGTGAGGATAAGCAATCTATGGGTACTCAAAATCTCCCTATTCAACCTTTCAAAGTCAAAGCTCAAATTGAGTCCCTTTAAAAGTTGGAGCTATCAATACAAAGAACCATGATAACTAGATCAGTTCTAACTAGTTAGAGACCTATTTCACTATTTATGCATACATTAGTATCCATAAAATAACTTTTACCCGCCTCAAGCTTTCCAATTAAGCGCTTAATGGAATTTGTACATGAGAAAGAATGTCCCTGGTCCAGCATGGAGCAAATTCAAG
Organism: Areca catechu; assembly: GCA_021397845.1. Taxonomy (NCBI): domain Eukaryota; kingdom Viridiplantae; phylum Streptophyta; class Magnoliopsida; order Arecales; family Arecaceae; genus Areca; species Areca catechu. The sequence goes on from CM038045.1 coordinate 30,784,367, forward strand.
AGCCTGATCAAGAAGCAATTTCATTCAATCAATCAAAAGAAAGATCAGTAGATCATATGGCAGTAGCTAGGATGGAAGTATCATCAATTTGTCTAGGACTACACTACTAAGTTCTATAAGTAAGCTATTTCCCTCAAGATCTCCATTGATAATCATGCAGGTTTCATGAAGTACATCCGAGATCTCCAAGAAGCTGAAACTCTTAAAGTTGAAGACATCGGCAAAGCAAGCATGAAGGCCAAGGGAATAAAGGAGAAGAACAAGCTAAGGAAAGGCGAGAAAGATGACAAGTTGACCAAAAGTGGCAACAAGCCAGGTTAGAAAGGGGAGCGGAACAAGAAACCGACAAAACTTGCAAGAATCATTGCGATCACTATGGGATTATTGACATGGCAAGAGAAGTGCTAGAAGATAAAACATAAGCTGTAGCTGTAAGGAAGAAGACCAAGGAGGATTAGAAGAAAAAGGGAAGCAGGTCCTCAAAGTGAATGAGGTTAAGGAGCTACCTCAACTTGATCAAGTAGACCCAAAATTGAGTCTAATGAGAGGCAAAGTAAACACAATAATTGGTGCAAACTCGAAAAAGTGAGAAGGGCTCTTACACTTAAAGATTAAGGTGAAACAAAGTATCATTTACCCTGCCTGTAACTTTTTAATTATGAGAATGTCCAAGACTATACACTTCACAACCAATCTTCCTATTGGTCTCCCCTTATTAACAAATTATTGGGAATACAAAATCAATTGATTCTCAAGGAAAGATTATACAAACAAGGCATGAAAAATATTGTCTTATATACTTATTAACAAATTATTGGGAATACAAAATCAATTGACTCTCAGGGAAAGATGATACAAACAAGGCATGAAAAATATTGACTTATATAGTAGGTATGCCATCAAGTTCATCAGAAGGGTCTACCACAAGCAAGAATTGTATGGGGTACACATTCAGACTCCACTATCCCAGAAATAGCTACAACTGCACAAGATAAAAGGGTTGCTAGTAACAGATGTTTATGTGGTGATACACATAAAGGATTTCAAGCACATGTCTGATGCGAAAGAAAGGGCAATTATTTACCTGAGAAAGCCTCCCTGCATCCAAAGCTTGGCGGAATCTAGATTGTAAGGCTGCAGAAACAGCTCTGACTTCATTTTCAGGCACAGCAAAACAAATGGAATGCTCGCTGCTAGCCTGAGTCCAAACTAATAATCAGTAAGAAGATGATAAATAACACAGACCCAGATAGGCAAACAGAAAAGTTAGGAGATACCTGAGATATCATGATAACATTAGCTCCCACATCTTTCACAGTACTAAAGATAGCACTGGCTGTTCCAGGAACACCAGCCATTCCAGTTCTGCATAACAATAAGCTATACTGAATAAAACACTTAAAAACTTGCATCCATATCTTGCAGCATGAAAATATTGACAACAAGATATACACACACACATATATGTATGTATCAGTATATATACATGTGCATGCACATGCACGTGCGCATGTACACATATGTATATATACATAAATTTATATATAGATATATGCATACATATATATGTACATGTATGTATGTGTGTGTGTGTGTGCACGCGCGTGCGCGCATGCATGTATGTTTGTATGTATCATAAAAAATCTCACCCCTCAACATTGACAAGAGCCAAATTATCTATGGTAGCAAATGCTTTGACAACAGACTCCAAGCTCCTTTTATCCCCATTTTCATTCACAGGTTGTTGGCAAATCATTGTTCCAGGAGCAGAAAGATTGAAAATATTTCTAATCACAATGGGAATGCTATGCCTCATTACTGGAATGATGGTTCGTGGATGCAAAACATTTGCCCCAAAATATGACTGCAAAAATAAGCAAAGTTTCAAGTTACAAAGTATTTCTGATACAAAAGGCAAGTGGTTTCAACAAATAACAAAAGACAAAGGAGCTGACCATTTCCCAGGCCTCCTGATAAGACAATGTTCTCAATATCACAGCCTCACTAACTGCAAATAGGAAGAGTTCTTCAGCACTGACATGTACTTATCATAACATATTTTCAGTAATTGCTATGCAAGTATCTACTATTTAAAGTTTTAAACCAGTTTTTCAGCATCCATTCTTTGATATGTATGTATATATAAGCTTGTTGAAATTTTTGTTTTACATGTGAATGCTTTTAAAATGGGGTACTGAAGCATATCTGCTATATATGATTTGTAAAAATGTACACATTTATAATGATAATGCATTATGGATCTAAATGTGATTTATAATTTGCATTAATATTATTTATGCAGATTAACAAAAAGAAATAATATATAATTAAGAATAAGATGAAACCTTTTCGGGGATCTGCACTGAATACACCATCAACATCAGTCCAGATAGTGACTTGGCGAGCCCTTACAAGTGCACTCAGTATGGCTGCCGAGAAATCACTTCCATCTCTTTTTAATGTTGTTGGAATGTTTTGGGGTGTACTGGCAATGAAGCCAGTGGCAATTATTGTATCAGCTGGACATTGAGCAAACCACTTCTCGAGTCTCTTCTCTGATTCTAAATAGTCAGGATCCACTTGATTAGAACTAGTGGGATTAACAATAAGGACATCCCGTGTATCCATCCAACTGCAAGGCCTTCCAGACTGAACCATAGAGAAAAGATCATATTAAGAGGTAATCTTGAAGTTCCGTAGAAGAGGTAGGTGACAATGTTGTAAGCCTAGCAAACCTTCTTTATAGCATATGACAACATCTGAGCAGACCATAACTCTCCATGACCAACAACAAAGTCAGAAAAAGATTCTGTAGCATGACCAGCTGCAGAGTTTGTTATGAATGTCAGGAAGGATTATCAATAAAATAACACAGATTAAAGAAACAATCATGTTAGAAACATACACGGATGGGTATAACAAATGATGGACAGTGTTAATAATTTGGAAATGAAAGGATAGAAGCAAAGATCATGAACTATCTGCTTTTCAAACAGAACTACAAAAGGAGGAAAAAGTGGGGGTGGGAAAAGAGGAGGGGGTTGGAAAGGAACAGGAGTGCTGGAATAAAACCACCCAGTAGAACCCAAATGGAGTTCCTGAACTGTCATAGTTCAACTAGAGGTGCCAAATCTTTTATAGACTCAAAGTCTGTTCCCTTGTATGAGCTTTGGGCATCGTCCACAGACCTTTAGTTAACCCAATTTGCCATGTCTGTTCTAACTTCTCTACCCCACCCTTAAACCAAGTTAAAGCAGCAACAATTTGCAACAGTGATAGGAAACATCATGGCCTTTAGAATTAAAGCAACTGATAAAGGACATGAAACATGTACAATTCAGCCCTTCAATGTGCCAAACATTTTCTAATTAAGCTAATATAAGTCAAAGAATTTCCTTATATACTTCTTGTGCAATAATAAAACACCTTGCAAAAAGATGGATAATGTTTGATTGGGAGGAGTTGCACTCTAGAATAGGAAGGAGTGACTCCCATTCAAATCCTCCAAAACCTAATCCCTACTCTCTCCTTGTATTCAAATTTCATTCCGATTCCAATTTCAATTTTGGTCACAAAGCAAACATGTCGGGGGGTATGGCCATTCTAATTCCCATTCCAATTCATTCTAATTCTAATTCCAGTCACGAATCAAATGCACCCTTAAAGAAAACAGAACAAGAAGGCCTACACACAAATATTCTGAAAAGTGGTAACCAAAAGGTATTCTAGCTATTCAATGGATAGGATTTGAAGGTGATATCATACATAATACACAAGTTAGATTTACAGGTAAATGTGTGAATTACAAGGTATGGTGAAAAAGAAATGTAACAAGCAGAAAGTCAGTAAAATAACACCTAAGAAAAGAGCCATCAGTTCTAGTTTCATACACACTGCATGGAAAAGGTTGTGGATAAAAAAGACACAAGTGATGTAGATAGAAAAAAGACGTATATAGTGATTCTTAAAAGCATCCTCTTAGGCAAAATCTCATGCCATTCATGGGATATTACAAAATAAAGCAGGTGGAAGTTCAGTTAGTTTCCTTTGCAATAGACTTACAAAGTTAAAAGGTAATGAGGTGGTACCTCTTTACCCTTGAAATTTGTCACACAACCAACAATAAAAATGAAGGATGTGTCATTAATGCCTGCATCTGTGTGCGCACATATGTGCACACCCATTCAGACATGCATAGATGCAGTTTAGTTTGGAGCAACCTGCAAACCTGCAGTCGCCCTACAACCACCTGATGGAGCATCAGACACCCCCCTGTGAATAGAGTCTGCATGAAAGTAGAGGCAAACACATTTCATGGGGTCAGTAGATGCCCCATCAGTGGGCATCTAGAAAAACAAAATGGACAACAGATTAGCATATGATGTTCCAATTTTAATTGACTCATGCATTTTGAAGACCATGAAGAACATGCAGTAGGAACTGAAAAAGGGATTCGACAGATTATTCAAAGAATACAACAAATTTACCAGCATAATTGACTTTTGTTAAAAGAAACTTTTTTTTAATAAAAAAGTTGAATGATTTGGAACCTATGTAGATGGCACGAAGCATTGCTTTTAGGTTACTGATGTCAAGTTGCAACTGAGATAAGAATCTAGCTAGATCCTCTCCATCAAGGAGGTCATTTGCTGCTAACATGTGCTTTTCAAAAACATTATCAATTGCTGACACATAAGAATCATCCCTTGACTGAGCCTTGTATACAAGCTCATACATCATATCTGTCACTTTTGACATTGCAGAAACAACCACCAACTTTCTCTCTGATGAATCATTCAGGACTATGTCTGCAACATTCTGAATTCTTTTGGAGGTGCCCATACATGTCCCACCAAATTTATGGACAGACCACATGTCACCTTTAGGAAAATGTGCATTTTCAACATACTGTTCAACCGACACATCTGTGAAGAATGAAAAGGTAAAAATGAGTAATTAATGTTAATTAATAAAAGGCTAGTATGCAAAACTGAATAGCAAAGATATGTTTTCAGTGCATGCAGGCCTTGTGTGGAGGCGTATTGGGGGCAGTGACCAAAATGCACCAGCACAGGTTGACATAGGTCAGTATGCACAACAATAGAGAGATAAACACCAACTGTATTATGCTCACACAGTATGTTTTCTGCAGTACAAACCGGTACTTACAAGCACCTAAATGCTTGGTTAATAGGAATGATAGTAAGAAGCCTAAAGAAACAAAAAATGAAGTTGCGAGAAAGGATTGGAAAGGCTGGCAGAGATATCAGATGTAGCCTAGCCAAAAACCAAACGTTGGGATAAGGTTAAGGTTCAATGGCTTTGATCAAGGACGATAGAGCTACATGCCCACAAATCACAAACATTAGTTTGGAATCATTTAGCTAAAATTGCAAATACCTGCAATAGAAGCAAAGATACGGTTATTGGATCCATCCTTTCTTACACTTTCAGAAGCACAATCTACCCTGAAACAGCAATAAAGGCAGATTAACTAAACAAATTTGATGTTGTGTACTTTTGAAGAAACAAAAGCAACAACTTAGATTGTGGATCGCTTATTTACTATGAAATAACTAGATTATGTAGAACTAAAGGCCATCACATGATAACACCCGAATAAGTTAGAAAGAAAGAAGGGGATACCTTGAAAGTAAAATGCTCCATAACATTCACAAAAAGGGCCTTTAAAAAAAATTCTAGAATACCGTCCAGATTGACCGTGAACTTAAAAAGACACAGATTAGAGATGTATTTGATTAGTACGACTCACTCTCAAACCCAAGAAAAGGAGGAAAAAATCAAAACAAGAATTTGGTCGTTTTCAAGAACTTTATACTGTTCACAAAAGTAGGATACTTTTTTACGCAACTAAAAAAGCACTCAATATACAGCCTTTTAAAAAATAATGCGAGCAGGGAGAAATTACTCACCTTAGAGCACCGCCAAAATGCCAACCTCTGGGTTTTCCGCCATTGCGACCTTGCAAAAGAGCACGGCTGCATTACCCATATGCATCCAAAACACAACAATGAACACCGAAGTACGAATCAAGATTCGAAATGTTAGAAATAAAACGAATAAGAAAGAACCGACAAACTAGAACCCACCGACAATCTTGGATATTCGATGGTTAGGACTCGCAAGAAGTGGGTTCAAAGTGACATGAATCCAAATCACATGGATCAAATGCCACTATACCAATCAAGATCCAATTTTTCAACAACAAAAGGAACAAGACAGAACTCAGCACCAAAACCCACCCTAGTCTTCCATTCTTGATACTTGCGAATAACAAGAACTAGTTTGAAGCGATAACTTGGACATATTTTTACAGTATATACTAAATTTCGACGTAGACGTGGAATCGAAGAACAGTTCCGGAGGAGGGAAAGCCGAACCTGATGGGAAGAAAAGGCAGCGGAGAGGGATCGTCCGGGTAGAGCGGAGACGAGCGGCGAAGGGCGGAGGAGGGGCACGGGTTGGAGAACGCGAGGGACCTCATCACCAAGCCGGGGAATGGTGCGGTGGCGGCTTCAGGGAGTAGAGCCGAACGGCAAGGGGTTCAAAAAGAGCGAAGAACTAACACCTTGCCTGCAAGACCACAGACACGGCACACAGACACGAACCTCATAAAGTCATAAATCTGGCCCGGTGATATCTAGCCGCAAGCCCTCACGTATATTGTCGGCTCAAATATATCCGTCCCCACGGCCCTATATTGTTGGCTCGAATCAGATGGTTGATTAGTAATGAAATTTTGATTGATATAAGTCAAGATATTTGGATATCCAGATTACCATTTTTTCAATAGCTGATCTATTGGTATAAAGATAGATAATTTATTACAGGTCCATAGCTTACTGTTGATGGTAGAGATTGGAGAGCTCAGGATATCATCCGATCTTTTAGGGACCAGCTTGCTGATCAGATTCTCACCATCTCGATTCTCGTTCATCACGACTAGAATTTGAGAATATGGGACTGAATTGATCATACTATCCTAAGGCTCATTATAAGACTCTTGCTGAGTTGTGCAGGACTTCACATGATATCAGAATCATGGTTGCTTGGATCTGGAAAGTAACCGTCCATCCTAGGATGCTCTTTTTTCTTTGGAAAGTTTCCTGGAATTGCCTCCCGACACGTGTGCTACTCAGGGATAGGGATATGGATCTACCAGTATTTGGCCTGATTTGCAACTTGAAGGATGGGTCTACTAAGTATGCTCTATTACACTATGCAAGGGCGAGGTTAATTTGGAGGATGGTGAGTAGTCCGACTTAGGAGGGGGTGGAGGGCCCTTAGCTGGGTCCATTCTGGATGCACTTCGTCAAAGTTCGGTCAAGGTGACTAGTCGATTTGCTTACATCACCTATCAGATCTAGCTATCCAAGAATAGCTTGATGTTCGAGGCCAAGCTTATACTTGTACATCGGGTGCTTGAGAGAGTTGTTTGCATGGCAGCATAATATTATCAGTTCAATGTTGCTAGCCTATCCCTTGAGGCTCTGGATCCTAGGACTTCCATGCTGCCTCGGCAGTGAATCGAAGGGTTATTTTCATTTTCTTACAACCTCCTCTTCTAAGATTTGTCAAGGTAAACTTTGATGGTAGCGTTTGGAGTGCCAAGGGACGCGAGTATCTCATCTAGGATCTTGATAGCAGGCTTCTAGAGATTGGAGGCTCATGTCTCTTCAAGCCATCTATCTTAGAAGCCGAGCTTAGAGCTGCTTGAATGAGCAACATCTATGTCAGGCAAGAGTTAGGAGCGGAGAGGATTTTCATCAAGGAGGACTCTGCTATCATCATTGCTTGGCCTTAGGATGAGACAAAGTAGCACTTGCCCACGCATTCCTTTTTGACATTTGGAGCTCCCTCCATGGTGCTGCTACCGTGTTTGTCTGTCACGTCTTTCAAAATGCAAACAACGCGGCCAATTGTGTTGCATCTTATATTATTAAGTACCCTGGAGACTAAACCTAGTATTAAGATATTGGCCTCTCACAGGCATTATAGGATCTTTTATTTATTGATATTAGAAAAATTCAAAATTTTCTCTAATAATTATTTATAATCTTTTAGTTATTTGACTATTTTATTTTTAATTATTTACTTTATTATTATATTTTAATTATTTGACCATTGGATGTTTTAATTATTTGACCATTTTGCTTTTAATTATTAGACTTTTAATTTTCTGACCATTGGATACCTAATTAGGCTTTAATAGGCCAATAAAAATCAAACAGTCATATTTTGAATGGCTATAAAAAGGCCATCTAGAAGGCCTAAAGAGATCGGTTTTGTTTTGTATTTTGGTACTTTCTTTTCTTCTCCTCTAGTATTTTCTCTACCCAAATTTTCTTGTTTCAAAGTCTTTTTATTGGGTACTAGTCTCCATCAATCTCTTCTATGATCGTGCTACAGGTAAAGGAACTTGGTTATATCTTGGGATAGTATTTTTGACTATCCTTGTCGAGGAATGGAAATATACCTTAAAACAGTATCTTACATGCTTCCGAGTTTGATTTTTATTTTACAATTTCTTGTTAGTATTTTTATATTTTTAATTAGTTTTTTAATTATTTTTTTAATCACATCCATAATTTTAAAGTCATATTCTAATAATCTAAGGCATAAGTTATGTGAATAGAGAAAACAATGCCAACAAGGAGAGACATAATAAGATTTTTAATTCTCTACATTATAAATTACCAGCTATCAAAAAAAAAAAGATAGTTTTAGTCCAGATTCAAAAGTTCAACTGAAATTATTGCTGCTTATTATTCTGAGGGCATTGTCAATTTTTGTTATTTATCACTTTCCTTGTTCTTATATCTAAACTGATTTTTTAGTTATAAAACACCTTGTATATGGTTGTATGAATGTCATCCTAGTTAAATATACATTCATGATCAACTACAGTGATAGAATGTTTCCAAAGAGGTGCATGATATTACTTGATAACTTAGTGGATAAGTACCTATATGTGTGGCATTAGTTTAATAGTTGCATTGATAAGTTATGAATTACAAGTATGTCCAAGCCATATCAATAGAAACATGTGATTACGATATTCTGGTAGGTTTGTGCAATTTGCCAATTCCTGCATTCTCAATAGATCTTAATATGTTTATATTTGTCACTAAAATAATAATCCTATTGATGTGGCGAGAAGTTGACGTGTCGACGTGCATTCCCAGTCAGATGCCACGACATAAGACCCGTCATGGTGGACATCCCATCTCAGACTCCTTTGATTGGGCCAAGCTCCCCCGGATCAACGAGGAGGCCCATCGAAGCCGAGCTCCGTCCTCCACCAGGTCGGCCCTCGCGAGCTCGGGACGCCTAGGTCAGAGCCGAGCGACCCCCTTTGCCAGACCGAGCCCCTCCGAGGTTGAGCCCCTTAAACGGGAGTCGAGCTCAGCCCTCCTCCATCAGGTCGAGCCCCTCCGAGGCTGAGCCCTCTGGGCCGGGGTCGTGTGTCGCCCTCCTCCACCGGGTCGAGCCCCTCTGAGGTCGATCCCCTTGAGCCGAAGTCGAGCCCAGCCACCTCCACCAGGTCGAGCCCTTTGGAGGTCAAGCCCCCCGAGCCGGAGCTGAGTCCCAGCTCTCCAGTTCAACAGCCACTTGGACAGTGTCCCCAGACCATCAAGGGGGCGGAGCCACCTCCCCGAGATACCGACGAGCGGCTCGAAGACCACCAGGAAGCGCCCATCAAGTCATAATAACTGTCTGCAGCCACCGCTTACACCAGGAGAGGAAGAAGCTCCCTGACCAAGGCGCCACGCTCTCCACCAGCTACCTGCACCATCCAAAAAAGAAAGTCAACCAAGAGATTCGAATCCTGGGGGCGGCAGCCCCCCAATCGAGACGCTACCAAACTTCCCAGAATAGGGCTACCGGAGGGAATGTCAGAGCACATGACAGTTCCCCTTATCACAGATCGGGAAAGAGTCCCATAAACGGCACAGAACATCGCAGCACGTGCCTGACAGTCTGGGGGAGATCCCGAGGTAGGCGCTCAACGATCACCTGGACTTAAAAGAACCTTCAACACCACCCCCAGGAGGGAGGTATGTACATAAGTGCTATCTAAGCGAGTAAGGAAGAAAAAGCCACACAAGAGGGCTAATCCAGCTCGGCTACCATCTCTCCCAGCACACTCGCACTCCCACTCTCACACCACTCACTCCTCCTAGCATGGAGTCCATCAAGAGGGCTCGACCAGGAGGATCTGTTCCCCTGGATCGTCACTGACTTGACTGTCGGAGTGCCCTCACCGGAATCCCTGGCCCGGATGTCTGACCTTGTTTTCTATAGGCTCCGGAGCATGGGTTAACCTTGAGAAGATGAGAAGTGATCTGACATCGACAGCAGCTACGAGCCACGACGATCCTAGCGGCAACAGATTGGCACACCAGGAAAGGAGATGCGAAGGACGATCTTTGATCCAGCTTAAGCCCCTTTGCAAGCAGTCCACCAGGAGGATAGTGATGACGCGAGCGAGAGAGGTCTCCACCAGTCATGCGAGAGACTCCCCTTCTCGAGGGAACCTGCACAACCCAAAAGCAGAACCACCCGCTCTAGCTCAACCGCCTCCGGTGGAATCTCAGCTGGCTGCACTAACCCAGCAGATGCTGGTCCTTGCCACAGCAGTGCACCAGCTTTAGCATCAGCACCAGTCCTTGGCTACCCACTAGCAGCCAGGGACTCCCACGGCTCATGCCGCGGTACCCCGCGATAGCCTGCGTTCCTTTCAAGGAAGGCCTTCACGGTCGCGGGCCATCACCGACAACCGGGGTAGTCACTAGACTCCGGCAAAAAGACAACGAGTTGGATCTGCCGACAGGGAGAGCCGCTCACCAAACCTTGAGCGGGTGATGTCCAAGCCCTGCCAAGACAGAAAGAGTAAGACCCTTCATCATGGACACTATGCACCCATGTCACCTTCTCCGTCTCCTTCGGTGGAGGGGTCTATTGACGAAGCCATCAGGCGCATGGCAAAAAAGCGCCTGGAGGAGCATGACCGCAAGCTGGCAGAGTTATCCCACCGATTTGCCAATCTTCCGGGTTCCACGAGCGAGCCAGCGAGCTACGACGCCCGTCCCCCATTCTTCCAAGAAGTCTAAGAGGAGCTGATCCCGGATCGGTTTCGTATGCCATAGGTGGGTCCCTACATTGGGACCACCGATCCCCTGTATCACCTTGAGAGCTACAAAGCTCTCATGAGGGTTCAGAGGGAAACCGACACCCTCCTCTGCGTCGCCTTCCCTGCTACTCTCCGAAAGGCAGCCTGGGTGTGGTTCACCCATCTCGAGCCAGAGAGTATCGGCTCTTTTACTCAACTGGGGCAGAAGTTCGTGGCCCACTTCGATGCTTGTCGGAAGATGCCACGAGAGGCGGACAGCCTCTTCTCCATCAGGCAGTAGGACCGCGAGCCCCTGTGGGACTACGTGGCCTATTTCAAGGCTGCCACGTTGGAGATCTACAACCTTGATGAGCCAGTTGCCATGCTGGCACTGAAGCGAGGGCTTAGGACCTCCCGCCTGATCTACTCGCTTGACAAGAAACCCAATAAGACTTATTCCAAGCTCCTCCTCCGAGCTCAGAAGTACATCCGCGTCGAGGAGGTGGATCATACGAGACGGGAGCTCGACGAGAAGCCACAGAAGAAACCAACTCCCGTCAAGACTTCCGGGATGCGGAAGCCGGGACCCCCAGCTCTGAGCTTCCGGTAGGGGCCAAGATCGAGAGGCGCTCCCATTCCCGAAGAGAGGTACACCCCTCTCCTTGCCTCGAGGACCAAGATCCTCATGAAAATCGAAAGTGAGCCCCACCTAAAGTGCCCACCTCCGATGAGATCGTCCATTGGTCATGACAAAATGAAGTACTATCACTATTATCGCGATTACGGCCACGACATCGAGAAATGCCGCAACCTCAAGAGGGAGATCGAAGAACTCATCAAGAGGGGCTACCTCGGACGGTACGTGGGGGGCAGGCCTCAAGCAGAACCCCAGGAGCTCGTTGCTCTCCCACCGGTCCCAGCAGTTGATAACCACCCTACCGAGAAGCCGATGGGGATGATATGGTGGGGAGCTGAGCACTTGGGGCGCTGCTCGAGGCCTACCCCCGCAAACCTTCGGAAGCATGCCTCCTTAACGAGCTTCTCGATCCCTTATTCACGGTTGCGACATTTTTTTTTTTTTTTGATGCCATGGCCATGATCATGGTGGAAGTGATGATACTCGGCCTCGCCGCGACCGGTGAAGGGCTCCGCCAGTGGTGGGTGTTGTAGTCCGGTGGCTCGCCAATCGAACCTCGCATATTAATGGACTGGCAAAAGAATCCCACCATTTTGTGCTCACGCTTCTCCAGGCACACTTTTGCTATGTGCCTGATGGCTTCGTCGGTGGGTTCCCCGTCGAAATGGATGGAGGAGGTGACCGTCGTGGAGAGGCCTAGGGGAGATTGCCACTCTGCTGGCCTTTCTAGCTTGTGTCATCACCGTCCTTCTGCGGTATATTGACTTGGGAAGTGATGAAGGACTTCGTCATGCCCATCTTCCCCCCTACCTGGCGTGCCAATCTGTTGCCACCGAGATCATCGTGGCCCGTAGCTACATCGGCGCCGAAGTGCGCTCCTCCTGCTGCCCGCGGCTCTCGATTCCCAGATCCCCTCGTTGGGTGCGGTCGCCTTGTGGCCAGGTGGTCCTCCGCTCCTGGACCTGCAAGACAACGGTTAGAGACCCGGGCCGGGGTTTCCGGTGGGGGCACTCCGATGATCAAGTCAGTGACGATCCAGGAGAACATATCCTCTTGGTCGGGCCCCTCTTGATGGATTCCGCTCTAGGAGGAGTGTAAAATGTGGGTGAAGGTGAAAACGTTGCCGGGGAAGAATGATAGCGAGGACAGAAGGATGCTCTGCTCCTCCGCCTCTCCTTGTATCCCTCACTTTCCCCTTCACTGTGGTGGTAGTGGCACTTCGCCCTCTTGGTCGGGCTTGCGCTTGTGTTTGTGGTGATGGTGGTGGTGCCATCCCCTCTTGTCAGTGGGGGTTGCACTTCTTCTTTTTTTTTTGTCTCTTGGAGTTGTTGTGTGTGTTACCTCTGGGTTTACTGTGAACCAGGTTACCGTTCGGCGCTTGTCTCGGGATCCCCGCTGGGCTGTCAGGCACATGCGGCGGTGTCCCGAGGGACCTTTCCTTATTCATGATAGGAGGCATTGTCAGGTGCTCCGACACTCCTCTTGGTAGCCTCATTCCAGAAAACTTAGGGGTGCTTCGAATGGCGGGCCACCGCCTGCAGGATTCAAATCCCCGGATTGGTGAACTGGCGGTCATAGGTGGTCAGTACGGCCTGAAAAGTGCTTCAGTGCAATCCTCGGGCGGCTCGCCGGTGTTTCGAGTTGGTGAAGACCTCATCCGGACAGGGGCTGAGCTGGGGTGGCATGGCTCGCTCTGACCTTGACATTTCGAGCTCACGGGGGTGCCTCGGTGGAGGAGGGTGGAAGGCGGACCCGATCCAGAGGGCGCGCGCTCGGAGAGGCTCCACATTGACAGGTGAGCTCGTGGCTCGACCTCAACCGCAGGGCACTAGCCTCCGAGGGTCTCGCTGTGGAGGGCGGAAGGTGGACCCGGTTCAGAGGGCGCACGCTCGGAGAGGCTCCACATCGGCAGGTGAGCTCGCGGCTCGACCTCGACCGCAGGGCACTAGCCTCTGAGGGTCTCGCTCTGGAGGGTGGAAGGCGGATCCGGTCCAGAGGGCGCGCGCTCGGAGAGGCTCCACATCAGCGGGTGAGCTCGTGGCTCGACCTCGACCGCAGGGCACTAGCCTCCGAGGGTCTCGCTCTGGAGGGCTGAAGGCGGATCCGGTCCAGAGGGCGTGCGCTCGGAGAGGCTCCACATCGGCGGGTGAGCTCTTGACTCAACCTCGACCGCAGGGCACTAGCCTCCAAGGGTCTCGCTCTGGAGGGCGGAAGGCGGACCCGATCCAGAGGGCGCGCGCTCGGAGAGGCTCCATATCGACAGTGGAGCTCGTGGCTCGACCTCGATCGCAGGGCACTAGCCTCCGAGGGTCTCGCTCTGGAGGGCGGAAGGCGGCTCCGACCTAGGCGTCGAGCTCATGAGCTGGACCTGGCAGAGGACTGAGTTCGGCCTGCTGTTCTGAAAGAGCTCAGCTCGGCTCGGTAGTGGAATATGAGCTGGAGAGTTGACGCGGCATTTTTTCTCGACGTGGCGCCCGTCGGTTCCTCCATGTCAGCGTCCCTGCCATATCAACTTACAATGACTTAAATATCAAGTATTATATACATAGTTTTTCAATTCTATATTCTTTAAACATTTTGTACCCTTATAGAAGGAATGACAAATACCATTATGTTTTTTGTAATATTTTTCCTTCTATTTCTTATAATATTTATAAAGGCATAGTTTTTATGATAGTTAAAAAAAAAGTTGATGAGAAATTTCATAATATCTAATCTATATCAATAGATTATAGTTTGTTAGGCAAATATCACATGTTTATATGATGTCGATAAGAATTTGGACATCTGCAAGTTAAGTAAATGGGGTTTGTCATGAGATTCCTTATCAAATCATCATATGAGAAATTTGTCATATTGCCTCCAAATAATTAAGAGGTAGGAAGCTTACCATATTGATTATGAAATGCATGTTAGTTTCTTTTAATACTTGAAATATATGAAAGATGATTCATATGATTTTCTAATGCCTAAAATCAGGATTATAAAATATTAGCAGATCAATGATGTGCTACTTGTGTTTGTTTTACTGATATTCAAATATATCATAAACTAAATAAACTTGGATTTTGACTCATGCTTCATGCATATACATGCTTGTATTTATATGGATTTTTATATTTAACATGTATACATTAAATTTTATGGATGATCATTTGACACAATATATTGAATGTACATGCAACATTGCTATTATATGATGATCATGTATATGTATAAATAGCTATGCTTGTATTTGTAGCAACTCAAATCTATTAATAGTATTTAGAGTCAACTTGGTTGCAAGAACACAATTCTGGTGTACCCAAATATATTAGAAAAATGTTTTATCAATTTGTCTTATTAAAGGCTTAAATAGAACTAAGATCCTAGAGTCATTGAGGGGGATGAGGCTTATCCTATAAAGACCTTCTAGTAGTAGGAACTCAACTTCTATGATAGGAGATCTCTTGAAGGAGGTTTAATATGCTAATAACAATTTGATTGGTTTGGTCAGAAAACATATATAGTTTATTTAATATAGGAGTCATAGACTCCATTCTATCTCTATGATGATTAGTGCTTCTATGTAGTGGTTAGGAAGAGTTTATTTCTGAATAAGATCCAAGAAGTATTTCTTGAAATATGATAGTACACATATTTTTGAAGAGGCTTATCTATATAAAAGTATCTATACATGACCACGGCTAAGATATTGGTAATCTTTAGAAGTTCTCATAAAAAATTAAGATACATGTGCAAGGTTATTAATGCACAGACTTGCGATAAAGAATTCTATATTATATGTATAGTAGTTGAAGTCTGGATTAAAGGAACGTAGTTCAAGATTTGATTTACTTTGATTCCTTTGGATGAAAACTATTCATACAAATGAAGGTTAAAGTCACCTTCCTATTATATAATATAAGCACATAGAAATTTATATTTCACTATTTTTTAAAAATTTTAAATTTTGAGGGAATTGTTGGGAAAATCCAAAATTCTCTCTAATAATCATTCCTAATCTTTTAATTATTTGACCATCTTATTTTTAATTATTTGATCATTAAATTTTATTATTATTTTATTATTATTAGATCGTTAGATTTTTAATTATTTGATCATTATTATTTTAATTATTAAAATTTTAATTTTCTGTCCATTAGTTTTTTAATTAAACTTTAATAGGTCAATAAATATTCAAACGATCATATTTTGGATGACTATAAAAAAACCATCTTGAAAGTCTAAAGAGGAATTTTATTTTTTTATTTTGGTACTCTTTTTTCTTCTCCTCTAGTATTTTCTTTATCAATTTTTTTTTATTTCAAAGTCTTCTTGCTGAGTGCTAAAAGAGTCTCCATCAATTTTTTTTATGATCGTGTGCTCGTAAATAAAAGAATTCTGATCATACTTGAGATAGTATTATTGACTATTTCTATACAATGGATAAAAATATATCTTAGAATAGTATCTTATATATTTTTAGTTTTAATTTTTATTTTATATTTTTTTATAAATATTTTATAATACTTTAATTAATTTTTTTAAAATAATTTATAATTTTAAAATTTTATCCTAAACTGTTCTTGTATCAGAGTTGCTTGACCGCCGTAAATATAAAAAAAAATTTAACAAAAGCTTCAAGTCCATAGATGCCCCTAAAATAATGCAAAGGCCTCTAAAATAATGCAAAGGCGGATGCGGCCGCCAGACCAGTCGTCGTGGAACCATGGATAAAATTTCTATTTTACCCTCACCGGTTCACTGATGGATGGGCTCTGCGAATCATTCTGGGGAAGTTAATGGGGAGGCATATCGTTTGTTTTGACAAGAAAATGGCATCCCGGCACTGCTGGGTGCGCGCGCTCGTGGGAGGAGGTCGGATCGTGATGGGTGGGCCCCTATCTTGGTTGGACGGATACGGATCGTGTAAATTATTGAGCCTAATTTAAGGTTTTGGTGCATTACGCTAACGTAATCCAATTAGGTTATGCGGCCTAACCTCCGGTAAAAGAGATTTCAACGGTCTTCACGTGTTTGGCCGATGGGTCGAGAAAGACAGGAAGCGAAGTGCACCCGGTATGTCTTTCCTTGATACTATCTTATTGTAGTGACGTAAGGTCCACTTGTTGGGCAGCTTTTAGAAATTGTAATTAATTAAAAACATTAAAAGGAGTGATGAAGGATGAGTCCATGGGAAGAGACCATGGCAACACTTCTCACTATGTGCAAAGCGAGAAAAGGCTACATGCGTGCGAAATTTGGCACTCTAGCATTATCGAGCCTTGCTTTATGTGCTCATTTCTTCCCTTGTTGCCTCATCGGTATGCTATCTTTTTAGTTTTCTCCATGGGCATTTGCTTTATCTGTGAGCTAATATATGAAGAGTATCAATAAGCACATATTAGGCCTACCAATCAATGAAATCTTGCTTTTTTTGCTTGGACCAGAAATGAATGCAGCGAGCTTTGAAATTCAATTTTAAGAATGATTGGTTTTTGTCAATCCATTGGCATCCTATTTCCACCATGGATCCCAAACTTATTTGTTTGGTGCCCTTAGCAATATGGTAGGCCTCTATAGCCAAGACCTTTGAATATTTGCATATCATTATTTTGTTATTCAATTAATGTTACTAGATAATTTAGATTGTATTTGGTAGCTGGCAATCTTGATAGATTGCTAACCAAGGACGGACCGCCGGGGGCAAGGGGGCCTTGGCCCCCTAATTTTTTTTCAATTTCTTTTTAAAAGTAAAATTTTATGAAAAATTTTAAATATATACATATAATTATGCATTTAGCCCCCATAATTTGGGATATTAAGTATAACTTGAAAAATCTTGAAAATTTTTTTTTAAATGAAATAAATATCATAAATCAGTTTTTCTTACTTGAAAGTTGGATCACTACCAACTTTATCTTTTATTTTCATTAATTTCTTTTTTCTTTTCCATATTTTTTTAGGAGAAGATAAAAAATTTTCTTTTTGTCGCTCGTCTGGCGCTCGTCTCTAGAATTTGCCATGGCTAGGGGTGCAAATGGGTCGGGTCGAATCGGGTCATGAGTGACCTCGATCTGACCCGGTTCTTTGATCGGATCCTAATATTAGACCCAGATCCAACCTATCACATAGCACGATCAGATCTTGAAGGGCACGGGCGGGAAACACCTGTCATGCCCCAGGCTCCCACCAATGCTACTATACTCATGCCCCATCGTCTTTGGCCCCGTCGCTCGATAGACGTCCCATCCTGTTGTGCAGCACCAACGGTACTCAGCACGATACCGCCATCACTGTGGCTGGTGCATGCACATTTTCTACAAGTTCGTGGTGTTTATGACTCTTCCGATTTCAACTACTACTATAGAGAGCATTTTCAAAAATGAAGATTGTCAAGACCGGATTATACAACAAGATGGAAAATAATTTTTTTGTTAATTATTTAGTCACTTATATCGATAACGAGATAGCTAAAAATTTTACGGTAGATTTTATTATTAATGAATTAATGTTATGAAACAAGATAAATATAATTTAAATAATATTTATAAAAAATATTTAAATTAATTTAAATTATTTATTAATTTTTTTTTATTTTTCTATTTTCTTGGTCTTTCTTAAAAAAGTTGGTATGGTCCACTCCTGTTGCTAACGATCTATATTACCAGGTAATATGGATTGCCTTTGGAAAGGGAATTCATTTAAATTTTTGTATAATATTATCCTCTTCTTTTCTTTTTTTTTCTTCCCTTCGTTACACCTGGTGACGCCTTTATCGCCCGTAGATAGTGCCCTCCTCGCCACCCATCAACAGCACCCCTCTCACCACCAATCGACCACCCTCTAACCCCCTCACTACATGTAAAATTGATAGAGAGGGGCCAGTGTTCAAGGCACAGAAGGTTCACAGGAGGAGGTCGCCGTCGCCAAGGCTCATGGGGAGGGGGTCGCTATCATTAGACCTTGCGGAGAGGAGATTGCTATCGTCGGAGCTCATGGGGGAGAGGAAGCTATCTCCAAGACTCACAGGGGAGAAGGTTACAATCAACAGAGCTCGTGGGGGAGGGGAACCCATTGCTGGAGCTCGCGATGGAGGGGGTCACCATCGTCGAGGTATAGGCTAGATGCAATTGGGGAGGAGGGGAGGGAAGGTACTTCGAGATTATATATATATGTGTGTGTGTTGGTGCCAAAAGCTGTCAAGCATTGGGGAAGTTGGAGTTGGTGATGTGGGTTAGACTCCAGGGCATAGAACCTACAAAAAGACTCTAGCCGGAAGTGGTTTCTGTGCGGGCCCTCCGATTCTCAAGTCAGTTTTCAGTATGACAACAATATAAGGAGCATGGTGGTAGAAAGATTTTGCAAACTTTGGTGGCTCATAGGGAGCCCCTTTTTATAAGCAAAAGATAGGGGCATCTCTAAGATGAAAAGTATTTATCGGGGATATCTTATCCATATAGAATGTCTATTCCTCTTTAATTGGCATTTTATCTTTTTATGGAGTTTCGCCATGTTTTCTTAATGACGATGTAGATTATTGCATAAGTCCATATATGGTCCTCTTAAATACAAAGATATGGATAAGATTAGTGATCATTAGGCAAGTGACCCTTTGGTCATGCACTCTAGTGCTTGGGATAAGCACCGATAATGTTGGCCTTCAGGGGGTCTGAGTGGGCGTATCGCCTAAGGACCCATTGCCATCAGACTTGCAAAATGGGACTTGGTCCGAGCATTCCTACTGAGTCTGAGGAGTGGTTGGCTAGAAAATACCTGATTGGATGGCCTTAATTAGACATGAGACACTTGTACCTTTGGTATGTCAGATAGGAGGCTAGTCAATGCTGAGGCTAGATTGGACAAAGATGGTCGGTGAGTAATATTCAGTCTAAGTACCCCCACCGAAGCCAAGGATCCAAGGATCGAAGGACTCAGGGGGCCGAGGGTCTTGGGATGCTATATTGGCACACCTAATGGTTGTCGGAGCTTGGCTATTGAGGGTAGGGTGAATCTTCATCAAAGTTGAAGGTTAGCTAAGTTGAGGGTTTAGGAGACCAAAGGACTTGGAACATTTCTACCTCCTTCGGGACCATGTTATTGAAATGAGTCACCTTTCCCCGGTCTCATGAACTTGGAGGCTTTTCCTCAATGGTTGAGAGTTGATTCATGATAGAGGATCAGCGAAGCTGATGGTTGCCAGGGGATACTGTCAATGTTAGGTAATTACCGGATGGGGATCAAAGAATAGTGTCCTGCAAGTCAATCATATTTTATATGTAATAAAAATTTTTCTATAATTTTTTCCAACTCATGTATGACATTTATTAATAAAAAAATATTTTTGATTCACCATATGTTGTGTCTTATACTATTTGTCTTAAGATTATGATGAACCTCATAAATCAGGTAATGGATTTAGAGTTATGATGAGTTCATAACAATGAGTCCTAAAATCCTTTAAACTTTAATCTAAAATATTCCTAGTCGTAAGATCATCGAGTCAGAAATCGATGTTTTCGATAAGACAAGCACATCCTATGTATGCCTGATGGAAAGGGTGGTTGGTCTTACGACCACTTGTGTAGAGATACTAATATAAAGATATGGATGCTCATATGAAAATGAGTCCATTAAATTGATCCATCATAAGAACATCTTATGAAGTCTTACTTGTCAAAAGATGTTTCTCTAAAAAGGAGTTTTGTAAGTAATCCCTAGACCTAAGATCATTATGGAACATTGTGCATATGAATCCTTATTTTGGTTCATACTCATTCATGACTAAGTCATGTACAGGGTATTCATGGATATGGTAGATTGTATATGAAGGTTGTGAATAGGTCAACAAGGAATTGATCACTTTTAGTAAGAGAAGAAGTTATCCTATGTAATCTCATTATATGATAACTCAAGAAGTCTTTGATCAAAGTAGCTAGGATAAAATTTGAAATGATTTCTAATCTTTTATTGATCGATTTTTTATTATTGGATTGAGATTTTAATGAATAAAGTATTAGGGTTTGACAAAATTTCATACCCATCGCTTATTCAAAAAAAAGGATAATCGAAGGATTGAATTGTACGATAACTTACTATTGAAGGATATTTTAATAATTTTTATCAAATTCTTCATCTTTGAGCAGGCATGATATATTACTAAACGTCAATCATGTCTTGTAGATTTTCATAAATTAAAGAATTTAATTCATGAGTCAATTAGAAAGAATTCTAATTGAACGACTTGGGCTAGCATGGGTTTGACCTAAATCATTAGATGGGTTTTTATTTATTAAATTAAACATGTACCTGGACCAATTGCTAGCTAGATGAGAAATCCATAGGGTTGCACACATAAGAAAATTAACTAAGAACATATTTTGGTTGGTTGGTTGGACCAAAGGAACCAACTAGGATAACCAGGAAACATGCTAGCACATATGGCACAAACCTTAGCTCCTTAATCAATTTGATTCGATCAAAATCTTGTTGAATTAATTAATCTAATTGAGTTATTAATTAAATTGGATTAGCCTCTGACTTGGATTAATTTTATCTAGATTTTATTCTACTTTTTTTGGCAATTTATGGCATCAATTATAGAGTCCAAGTTGACTTGAACTGATGCGGGATGAACATGCTAAGGATGGGCATAAAAAAATTGTAGATCATATGTCAATGATTTCTGGTTTTCAGTTATGGTTTTGTTCCCGAAAAAGATTAAGAACTAGCAGGGGACTTCATGTAAAGACCAAAAAAAACATACCCGCAGATTAAAACCTAATAAAGTAATAGAGAAAATGATCCTAGGGTTAAGAAACCACTATTAGGGCATGCTCAGTTTTCAACAACTCAGAAAAAGAGAGAATGTATGGTTGAATTACCTAGCAATGAACTTCTTTCATCATAGAAGAGATCACTCCTCTCGGGATTGGTGCCTAGAAGAAGAAACCCGTTCTCGCGGATGCACCGACTTTTTATCAGATGGTCCCAGAACAAGGAAGACCTCTTCCAAGTATCGTTTCACCTGAGGGATCCTACAAACACCAAGAGTTAGGGTTGTAGAAGATAGAAAAATTATGAATCAGGGGTTAGAAAGTAGAGGGAAGGTAGGAGGGGCTGCGGGAAGTTGATTGGCGGCCTGGATGAGGAGGATGCCTGGATTAGAGGGGGCGACCTAGAGGTTGTGGAGCACCTGGACTGGGGCTAGTGGCCTGGAACCTGGAGGGCACCTGGTGCTTTAGGGTTGGCCACCTGGAGGAGGGAGAAGCCCTGGCGACCTAGGGTTTTGGAGTGCTTGAAGTTGGCGGCCTAGGTTGGAAGAAGAAAGGGATGGCCTAGGGTTTGGAAGATGAAGTGGATTGGCGGTCAAGTGGGGTGATTGATGGGCGTTTAGGGTTTGATGATGGAAGAAAGTAGTAGGTTGGTTTGGGCCTCTCACTCTCTCCCTCACGGAGTGTCAATGCACAAGGCATGGAAAATAAAGAAGAAACTAATGTTTTCTTTCATTTAATCAATCAATAATCATTACAAGAGGGAGGAGGGGAGGGTATTTATAGATTCACCCAGGCCTCTCCCTATCAAAGTTGGAGTACAAATTTCTGTCAAAGTGGGAGTATAAAATTTGAGAGGGATAAGGAGACTTGACTCCTGGTTAGACTGGGAGGCTTGCTTTTGGTGGAACTGGGACATCAACTCCTCTTAGGCTTGGGAGGCTTGACTTCCTTGTGGGCTTGGGAGGGGGTGCCAACTGTTATGGGCCTAGGAGGGGCACCATCTTCTGGTGGACTTGGGCTGGGGTGCCACTTCTTGTGAGCTTGGACTGGGGCGCCAACTCTTGTGGGCTTGGCGGGTGCCAACTCTTGTAGACGTGGGAGGCACCCTACCTTGTGGGCTTGGGTGGCATGAAAGGGTCCAAGCGCATGGGCCGGAGTGGCTAGAGTAGGGCCCATGTGTAACTGGGGTGGCTTGAGTGGGGGTCTGGTGACTCTCTTGAGCTTGACTTGAATGAAAATTACATAACTCACTTGGACTGAAACAAAAGGACTAACTTGCTTGGACTGAAAATAAATGGACTCAATTGACTAACTTTATTATAGGATTCAATCTTTATTACAAGACTCAGTATACTACAGGACTCGAAAGTCTACTCAGAAAACCATAATAAGTCCAGTAATCTCTATCTGATCCTAGTGCATGTACCAATTCTCCCGGGATGGGAGGAACTCGACCCTGTCGAGTAAGGGTCCATCCGGCTCTGGTACTGCTCCAACATGTCTGGGTCGAGGTATTGCAGATCCTCTCGAGTGATCTACGAGTCCTTAGATTCTGGTCGACCTTGCCAACGAACCAAGTAACGTTGGTAGCCTTTGTTCCGGGTACTAATGGCTTGGTCATCCAGGATACGCTCAATCATTTGACCTCTCTCAGGCCAATTTGTTGGTGGACACTATGGGATGGGTTCGCTCTCAAGAATAGGGTTAGGTCCAAATGGCTCACTAGGTATCATTGCTGACTCCCTATACTCAACTAAGTCTGAGATATTAAAGGTTGAGCTAATGCCAAATTCGGGTGGTAACTCGAGCACATAGGCATCATGTCCAACTTTCTTTATCACTTTGAAGGGTCCAGCTCCACGGCATGTAACTTCTTCACGGTCCTCGGAGGAAACCTCTCAGGCCTAAGTCTAATCATTACATAATCTTCCTTAGCAAACTCTTTGACTCTTTTTCAAGAATTAGCCAAGTTTTTATAAATATCATTGCTCACATTAATCTTTTGACTAATTTCTTTATGCAGATTCCTAACATGCTGTGCAAATGACTCAGCTGACTCAGAGACTCGTGCATGTATGGGCAAGGGGATTAGGTCTATGGGTTTCTTAGGCTTATAACCATGGATAATCTCAAATGAGCTCTTGCCTGTGGACCTATTAGCTAAACTATTGTAGGCAAACTCAGCTCTAGGTAATAAGAGATCCCAATTTCTAGTGTTCTCGCCTACCAGACATCTTAACAAGTTTCCAAGGCTTCGGTTCACTATCTCAGTCTGGCCATTAGTTTGAGGGTGGTAGGAGGTGAAAAATTTAAGCTTGGTTCCTAACAAGTGCCAAAGGGTCTTTCAAAAGTAACTGGTGAATCGGACATCCCTATCAGATACTATGATTTTGGGAAGGCCATGTAACCTAACCACATTATCAAGAAAAAGCTTGGCCACCTTGGAAGCATCAACTATTTGAGAATAGGGTATGAAATGAGCCATTTTTGAAAACCTATCGACCACAACATAGATAGAGTCATGTTTCCTTAGGATCTTAGGCAATCCTAACACAAAATCCATATTGAGGTCCTGCCAAAGACAGTCAAGTACAGGTAAAGGGATTTACAAGCTAGTGTTTTGCTTCTGCTGTTTGGCAATGGCACAAGTTTGACACCTAGCTACAATCTGGGCAACATCCCTTTTTAGACTTGGCCAAAAGAACTGGTCTTCTATAGCTATAATGGTCTTGTTGCTACCAAAGTGCCAGCTAGACCTCCAGCATGCATTTCTCAAACTAAAAATTCTCTAAGGAAAGTCTTGGGAATACACGGCTTGTTATCCTTAAGGAGGTAACCATCCTGAAGGGTATATTCACTATACAAACTAGATGGTCCTTGTCTCACAGATTGGTAGATCTTACTAAAGTCGGGACAGGTCTCATATTCCTCTTTCAATCTGTCAAATCCCACGACTTCAGATTTAATAGAATTTAGGAGCATGGAATGGTGGCTAAGGGCATCAGCTACCTTGTTTTCAATACCAGCACGATGTTTCAGCACAAAGGTATAGGCTTGAATGATTCTACCCACTTAGTGTGCTTAAAATTTAGTTTCTTCTAGGAATTGAGGAATTGGAGTGCTTCATGATCAAAGTATAAAACAAACTCCTGTGGTAGTAGGTAATGTCTCCAATATCTCAGGGCTTATACTATTGTATAAAATTTCTTATCATAGGTTGAATATCTAAGTTTAGCCTCATTTAATTTTTCACTAAAGAAGGCTACAGGATGACTCTCTTGACTCAGTACTCCTCTTATGCCTACTCTAGAACCATCACAAGCAACCTCGAAAATCTTAGAAAAATCAGGTAACCTCAGGATGGGTGCTTGGGTCATCTTCTCCTTAATGTCTAGAAAGGCTTTATCTACAACTTTGGTCCACTCAGAGGTTCCCTTCCTAATGCAGTCAATGATGAGTGCAACAATGGAGCTAAATTTCTGAATAAATCATCTATAGAATGTAGCAAAGCCATGGACACTATGCACATCATGAACACTAGTAGGTACTGGCCACTCAACTATGGATTTAATCTTTTCTGGATTTGCTGAAACTCCGTCGGGGGTCACTATGAATCCTAAGAAGATGACTCTATGGGTCAAGAACTCACATTTCTTCAAATTGGCATAGAGGCTATCTTTCCTAAGGGCTTGACACACTTGTCTGAGATGGTTTAGGTGGTCTTCCTTAGTCCTACTGTAGACCAAGATATCATCAAAGTAAACTACTACAAGTTTTTCAATAAACACTCTTAGGACTTGGATCATGATCCTCATGAAAGTACTAGGGGCATTGGACAATCCAAAAGGCATCACTACCCACTCATAAAGCCCATCCTTTGTTTTAAAAGTGGTTTTCCACTCATCCCCGTGTCTGATCCTAACTTGATGATAGCTGCTCTTAAGGTCAATCTTAAAGAAAATGGTTGCACCGACCAGCATGTTTAACATGTCATCCAAATGAGGAATGGGGAATCTATACTTAACTGTTTCTTATTTATGGCACAACTGTCGACACACATTCTTCACGTGCCATCTTTCGTAGGGGTCAACAGGGCAGGTACTGTACATGGGCTTAAACTTTCCCTAATAAATCCTTTCCTTACGAGTTCTCCAACTTATTTTTGCAACTCTAAGTGCTCGGTGGGATTCATCCTATAATGAGAGAGGTTTGGCAAAGTGACCCCTGGGACTAGATCTATGGCATGCTGCACATCCTTTACAGGTGGTAATTGGTCAGGCAAATCTTCAGGAAATACATCTTCAAACTCTTTCAGAAATTCCATAACTTCCTAAGGGCGCTCTCTCTAGGTTTGGTCATGAACTTCCTTAGCAGCTAACATCCAAACTACTGAACCCTCAGTAATATCATGTTCTAACTCCTTAGTAGTGATCAAATTTACTCCTGATTTCTTCTCTTTCAAGTTGCTAGATCCTCTCTTGATATTATCCTTAGGTGGGGTTGGGTTTATCCCAATCTTCTTTCCATGAAAATTGAAAGAACATGAATTAGATCGACCATACAAGGTAGCATCATGATCATATAGCCAAGGTCTATCTAAGATAATGCTACTCACTCCCATGAGAAGGACATCACACCATACCTTTTCCTGATAAGATTGAAGTAGGATCATGACTTGGCATCTAAGTTTGATGGGGATGGAAGTTAAGTCTATCCAAGATACCTTATAGGGGTTGGTATGGGGAACTGGGGTTAAACCTAGAATTTTGGCAGCACTTGTTAAGATGGCATTCACGTAGCTCCCACTTTCTATGATGATCTTGCATACCTTATCCCCTAACTTCACAAAGGTCTGTATGATGTTGGTCCTACGCCAATCCTCTTGTGTCTTGGTTTGGGCTAGGATGTACCTAACAACTCCCAATAGGTCAAGTGGCTCAACAACTTCTTCATCTCCTTCATTTTCATTCACTAAGTTCACCTCAGCTTCATACACTTCCTTTTCACACTCATCAGTGGGTTATGGGTCTTTTTCCTCTAGTTCTCCTATATGTAGGGATCGGGCTGGGCATTGGCTAGCATAGTGTCATACCTTATGACATCTAAAACAAGCTTTATTAGGACTGGGATTAGGATTTCTTCGGACTTCAGGTGCCTTATCTTTGTCTTCCCTATGGGTCAATGGGGTGCTAGGACTAGGTCGGCTTGGGTGTAGTTGGCCAGAACCTGGTGTTGGATTAGGAGCACTATTCCTAGTGGGCTCAAGTCGACGGAACATGGATCCTCTCTGGAATCTCTCATAGTCTCTAGCTATCTGATAAACCTACTCAAGACATGGACCTCCCTCAAGAATAACTCTCTCTGGATGTCCTCACGTAGTCTAGCCCTAAACCTAGATAGGGTCACAGTCTCAAATTCATCTATACTACATCTCATGACAAACTCATCAAATTTGGCTATATATTCTGACACAATCCTATTTTCTTGACTTAGCCTCTGCCATTGATCTAGGAGTCTCTGATGATAGGATATAGGAAGGTACTTCTCCCTATGGAAAAGTCTCCTCGTTGTCTAATCATGCATTCAACATTCTCCTATTATAGCCTAGCCTAGCGGACTAACCTGAGTTTGGCAAACTTACACTTCCTTTCCTCAATCATCTCATACCATTCAAAATGTTGTTCCATATCTCCTTCCCAATCTATGTAAACCTTAGGATCAAGACTGCCATCAAATGTTGGTGCTTCTAGCCCGATGTTCCTAATGGCTCTCTCATCCTGATCCATGAAATCATGATTGGGTCTCCTCTGATTAGACTCCCATATTGGGTCATGGCGTGGGGCTCTCCTAGGGTTGGGAGGTGTGGGACATGGTGTCTCATATTCAGGTTCAGTATGGGTCTCATGGGCTCCTTCTAGGGTTCCTACATGTGTCTCCATTTGGGTAAACATATAGTTTAGTTGGGCAAGTTGTTCAGTAATGGCCCTTAGTTGGGTTTCAAGATTAGACTCCATGGTTAGATTGGGTTGGGGTTGAGACTGATGGTATTGGGCTCCTAATCTAGTGGTCATGCAACAAGCACACAAATTGTTCCAGGATTTTGCTAGACCTGGCAGCTCAAGTAGAATGAGTCAGCTCAACTTATAACCAATTCAGCAATTACTCTTTCTACTGGTCAGGTAAGAGATGGGAGTGTGGGAGGCTCCCCCTGCTCTCGCAAGGTCCTGATTAAGTAACCAAAGCTCCGCTTAGGGCATTTGCCTCTGGACCTCTAGCCTAGACACCAGATTCAAGAAATAACTGGAGCATTGGGTGCACTAGCTTTCTCACAATACTACGAACTGGACCTATTGGTGTCCCTAGCTCGATTAGGTTACTACTCAATTTTAATTAAGGTTTGGGTTTGATGCAGGGTGGTGGTTTTGGATCAAGGAAAGGTGATGAAATCCTTCCCTTATCTGATAAAGTAGAAATGCCCTTAAGATGAATTAATTATGCATGCACATACATGAAACCCTAATGCAACATGAAACTAAAATCAGAAAAATTTGCAGAAAATAAGATTTTATTTTTTTTTTCTGTTTTTTTTGGTTGCTAATGACAGATCTAATGAAAATTAATGTCAATTAATTAAGTGTAAAGAAATCTAGGTTTTGATTGTCTCAATGTAAGCAAATTTCAGCCCTAAACTAGGTGTGCAGAAATTTCAGCAATAATGGACTTTTTAGGGTTTTCTTTATATATGCTGATTTTTTTTTGTGTTTCAGATCTGAAAATAAATAAAAAATTGCAGAATTAAAGAGAACTAATTGTAGGTTTGATGGATGCAAAGATTGATGCAAATCAGCTGGTTTTAATGGAAGTAATTCTTAGGATTTTAGAATTAGAGTGCAGATTTCTGCATGTAGAAATTTTCTATGTGTGATGCAAGAGCATGTCCTATCCTAAGTTCTGATACCAAAAATGATGCGGGATGAACATGCTAAGGATGGGCATAAAAAAAATTGTAGATTAGATGGCAATGATTTCTGGTTTTCAGTTATGGTTTTGTTTTCGAAAAAGATTAAGAACTAGTAGGAGACTTCATGTAAAGACCGAGAAAAACATACTCGCAGATTAAAACCTAACAAAATACCAGAGAAAAGGATCCTAGGGTTAAGAAACCACTATTAGGGCATGCTCAGTTTTCAACAACTCAGAAAAAGAGAGAAGGGATGATTGAATTACATAGCAATGAATTCCTTTCATTGTAGAAGAGATCACTCCTCTCGGGATTGGTGCCCGAAAGAAGATAGGACATAGTAGTCCTATCCAGGTTAGCAACTTGGGTTTGATCTGGTTTCTAGAGATGAAGATCCTATCAGTTGTTGTTTCTGTCATTCATTTATACATGCTTAGATCCATATCGTTAGTTTAAGAATGTGGAGGTTTGCATAATCAATTTGATGTAAATGTTGATTTCGTTAATTTGACGAAGTTTTTTAGGTGCTTTATAGTAAATCAAGGTCTATTATCAGCTGATGGAGTTGGCAAAGCTTGGCATATATGTGGAGTTTGTAATTCCTTATAGAATGTGTTTCTAATGCTGTGGTCCACCTACCTGTCATCAATTTTTGAATAGAAAGTGCATGGGCTTTCTGAGACTACATTAACAGTTCTTGATGCCTCCATGTACTATGGACTTGAGAGTCAGTAGTATCAGAAGCCAAATACTCTGGTTGAAAGTTATTAATTCATTTTATACGTTTTAACTTGCGATATCTTTCTCAATCTCTTTAGCTCCTACCTTGTTGTACTTTGTGTTTCATATAGGTATGGATTCCTTGCAGCTTCAAAATTTGCCAAGATGTGCCAACACACATCGTTATGTCAAAAGGCCACCATGAAAGGCCACCCTAGTCACTTACTACATCATTTGTACAATCCAACTCAAAGCAGTGGTTTATGTTTTACTTTCTTTCTTTCTTTTTTTTTTTTTTTTCCAATTGTTATAAAATTTTTAATGCATCAATGAATAAGCTCTTATGATATAAAAATTTCTTTTCCTCTAGAAGCATGAGTGAGTAATAGTTGACTCGAATCAGGTATAAGCTTTTGTCAATTCTTGATATTGGAAGCCTTTGACATGACTGACTCTACTCATGGTAACAATCCTGTACACCAACATAAGAGAAGAATGTGTCATACATGTGTGTTAAATCATTTGTAAAATTGGAGGGTGTTGTTCTGTCTTGCAGGGGTGCCACGGTGGTCGTTGTCTATTTTCATGCATTTCTTGGTTGACGTAGTTATGCCGTTATTCCATTCTATCCAGCAAAATTCAAACTTCTTGAGTTGTCTGAAAGTGATGAACATGGAATGCATGATTATAGCTTCATAATGGAAAGAAATTTGCAGACAAAGGTGATGAAAATATCGACACACAAGTCGGTCATTGATCTTTCTGTGGATAAACTTTTATAATTTGCTGCTTAGAAACTTGATAATGGTCTTGCTAATTAGTTTCTGACAGTTTGTTTGATGAGTCTTGTTGTGTTCCCAACTGAAGTCTTTGCCATTATGCGGAATCAACTCTTCATCTTGTATAGCTGGGTCAAACGTATGACATCAGTACATCAGAGACTCGTATCGAATGAGGAAACAATATTTAATATTGGTGTCAGACAACAAATTGCTGCTATCCAAAGGAGTCAACAAGGGTAAACTATTGTTATGCATTTTTTAGATGCCCTTTATCCAGCTTCTAGTTTGTTGCATGAATAGCCAAAAAAAAAATTATTCAATAGGTCCAGTTATCCTCCAGAGGAGCAGATTAAGATCAAAAATCTCATTGTAATCAATGTAAGAGCACCACTATCCAGTTGAGCTCTAATTACTGGAACCTTGTGTGAAGACTTCATTGATTTAAAATGAAAATCAGGTATGTTTCTTTGGCCGTCACATTTAGAAGTTAGAACATTCAGATATTAAAAGAACTTTTGATGGATTACATAAGTACTAGGTTACAAATATTTTCTGGGAGAATTTGATATACATGCCAATAGACATGGTTCTCACGAGACTAGAAATTTGCTTATTGCACATAGGACATGATGTCTGCTTTTTTGGCTATTACATTCACTGTCACGTCCCGAATCCAATATCGGAATCGGCTACGTGACCGGCCGCACAAATTCTAGGTTTTACCCTAGAGATTATGCAAGGCCTAGGTACACAACAATTCAAACATATCCAAGATAAATTAATATTATATTAATAATCCATTAACAATGTATAATTCATTATTTAACTTGATGATCATAAATTGGTCTACTGACTCACAAATGTCAGTAACCGAACTAACTAACTAATTAGCTCAACAAACATGATGCTCCGTCTCACGCCCAGCCCAGATCCTCTTTAAGTATCCTGAGACTCTGAAAGAAAACAGATGGTAGGGAGTGAGCTACATAGCCCAGTAAGGGTTCCAAAATAATCACCAATAATAATTTACATGTATATGAAAGACAGTAAACATTAGCATAACATATGACGAAATCAACAATTCAGATTTCATGTTTAACAAAAACTTTGGAATTTTTACTTTTTTTTTCTTTTATAGAATTTTCCAATTATTTAACCATTATCTTTAGGGTTCTGGACTAACCACGGTCACACTCCAGCCTGTGACTGGCACACTATTGTCACACTCCAGCCTGTGACGGGCACACTGTTATCACACTCCAGCCTGTGACGGGCACACAAATTGTCACACTCCAGCCTGTGACGGTCACACTGAGAAACCACGGTACTGTCGTGGCATGGCTAGTCCAAACACCAGTTCACTTAACACTTTATCATTTTTTTTTTTTTTTCACATAGTCGGATCATGTCACTTTCCAACGATCGCTATCACGATCAAACGCATTTCAAGATCACTTGGCAAATGCAAACAACTCTAACAACAAACTCGTTCCGTAACCCGGAAATCAAATCATGCTATCCGAAAACTACTATGCATGAAAAATATTTAATTTATGCTCGAATCAAATCAGGTCATGTAAAATATATTAATAAATATGGTGATCAAGTTAGAAGTCCTTACCTCTCAAAACCAACTATCCACACCTGAACTACTCCGTACCCGAAATCGGTGCGATGCCTCCCCGCTCAGGAAACTGATTCTCTACATAAATAAATAATTTTAATTAAAACTAAATTCCCAATTTTTCACGAATCTTGAAACTAAATCCTTGATTTTCTCTCTCTTCCTTCTCTCCCCTCTTTCTCTCTCCTCCTTCTCTCTCCTCTTTCTCTCTCCTTCTTCTCTCTCATCTTTCTCTCTCCTCCTTCTCTCTCCTCCTATCATATATTTATATATATTTACTTTATTATTTATTATTATTATTTTTTTATTAATTAATTTTTTATTTTTATTATTATTATTTTTTTTCTTCTGGCCGTACAGAACTTTTTTTTTCCCCTAGCCGTACAGAACCCTTCCTTTTTTTTTTTTCTTTTCTTTTCTTTTCTTTTCCTTTCTTTCTTTCTTTTTTTTTTTTTTTTCCTTCTTCTTTCTTTCTCTTTTCTTTTCTTCTCCCGAACCACCCCTGTTTCTCCTCCTCAGCCGGCCGAACCCATCTTCTTTCCTTCCCCCACTGCCGGCAACCACGGTGGTTGCCGCAGTCTTCTCGGACCATCAACGACAGGCGACGGCGGCGGCGGTGACGGTGAATAGCCCAAAACCCAACCGGAAAAAATCTATCAAAATCCTTCATAAAATTGAAAATAAAAGGAAAACTCATCGGCTTCGACGATTTCTGGATGCTTGCCGGAGAGGAGGGAATACCGTGGTGAGATGGTTCGATGGGCGGCGGTGTGGGGGATTTAAAGAGGAAAACACCGAGACATCCTTGTTGTTTGGGGAAAGGAAACTACGTCAGCCGGAGTCCCGATCCAACCCAAGCACGGCACCGTCCAATCTCCCTCTCCCCCCGACTCTTTCCCCGACTTCTCCGGCGAAGACCCCGGTCGGAAGAAACCCCGTTCGACTCCGCCTCTTCTTCCCCTGTTCCGGCCTTCATCCCAATTTTTTTTTTTTTCTCAGTCTGGGTTGAAGTCGGCTGGGTCTGCTGACTTCAGCCCAGGCCCAGAGTTTACATTCACAACATTCCTTTCAGGTCACAATCCAAGGATGACCTGTCCTCTCCAATTTGCTTCCTTACTATAATAAAAATCATAATAATGTTTTATTATTATTTTTATTATATAACCTATTAAATCAGACTGGAGTAAACATTAGCCAAAATAACTTTTCTTCCTCTTGATTTTCTACGTCGTATTTCTTCAGTGTAGACAGATAAACCAGATTTAATGTTTCAATCCTCTGATCAAAAGCTACCCGACCACTCAGCTATCATGTATCCCAATCTTTTCAGAGTTAAGTTTAATTAAAGCAACGAGTTCTTTTGTCAATTCATAAAATTTTAGAAGCTCCATACAAGAATAATAATGTAATAATACTAAAAGAAATCATATTCATTAAGAAACGAGTTGCTATCATCTGTTTTGATATTTGTATGCTTGTCATATGTGGAGTACTCAAACACTATATTTCTTCAATTCCTTACCCTTCATGTTCGACCAAAAGAATAACTTAAGCTACAACCCTCTACAGCTTCTAGTTTAGTCATTTTAACCTCAACTCAGGATGATCTTGATTAAAAGCTCACTCATAATTACAGAAGAACCAGAAATACTGATTTTCGACAATGATTCTTATTTTGATCATGCATTCATCTTGACTATCTGTTATACTAAGATTGGAAGGAATTTATACTTAGGATAAATGTAAAACTTATTCTTAGTAGTTCGAATCTTCTACCTAGAATGACTTACCAGCTTCAGAATCTTCTCATAATCTCAAACCCAAATCCACAGTGTAAGCAATTCCTTCTAAAAGTGTTTCTAAAGTATTTGCTTCCTTGCACCTGCATTTGCTCCTACACCCACTGCAACAAAGGGCTTATTTAACTTGAAGCACAACGTTGAGATTGAAGCATATATAGATGTGTCTCATCAGCTGTCTGACAGACCCACTCTATCCATGGTGATATTTTGTTACCTTCCATTTTGTGAACTTCCATACAAATCTTCCAAACAAGGAAGTAGACGTGAACGTGAGTCTATCTCTGTATCTCATAGTCTATTTTGGCCCGGATTATAGCTGAATATGTGGTTTTCTAATGCATTATCATGCTGGGTGATGCACTTTCCAATTTTCTTCATGCATTTTGGTGTTACCAAGTTTTGCAATTTTTTATATGAAAAATAAACAGGCGTGATGCGGAAGGAGAACATTTTGTGGTATCTTAGATGCTTAATTTGAGGTCATGTGCATTTTTTGCATTTATATCAGTCTTGCATTCTTTCCCTTGTTTTATCTTTAGCATCGTATAGGTACCAGACTAGATGCCCATTTACGTTGGTGCAAGAGAGCTAACATGGATTTAATGCAATTCAGGCACTTGCCTTTCTCGATTGTTCATGTAGTGTTTACAACATCTAACCAATGCTTTTTACATGGAATCATATATTTAATGGGATAACTATTTCATTATTTCCATCAGGAGCTTGCTTATTGTCATAAATTACAATAGAATGGCAAGGATATATCGTTCATAGATCACATTCAGTTCCATGGTGGTTTAATTGTTGGGCGTCTTGATAGAAATGTCATTTTATTATCGGGATCACTTCTGTAGCTCTTAACCACATGCCCTGTTCAATTTTCCACCATGTATTGCATAGAATTATTGCCAGTTCAGAAGTTTGTCCCATCCTTCCCTACTTCGCCGATCATGAGAGTTCCGAAGTTAGACATGAAGAAGGGTTTGACTTGTAATCAGTATTATTCCGCAGGGTCCAATCATTTGGCTGACTGCTAGATTGTGACGACCTTCAGTCATACTTAAGAGTCTTCTAATTTATTACTTCATGCCATCTCTTTTGTGGTCCAAAAGTCTCAACTTAGCTGATAGAAACTGGTGGCCTCGAAGAAACTCTATGTAATGGCAGTCTTCTTGTCAAATATGGCAAAATCAGGGAATCGGTATGCGTGACAATATGAAATTTTGATGCATGCTAGACTATCTACCATCACTGAATGATTATTATGTATATGGTGGAAAGTCTGCAAGCTTCGGCATATAAAACTGCAGAGTAGATAAAACTAGTTTATGAGATATAATTTATCAATTAAATGCTCTTAAAAGAAAAAAATAAACATAAATAAATGCAAATCATGATATTGTTTCAATGTTCTCAAATGAGAGATAAGCCTTTTCCTTGGAAACTGCACAATATGATGCTAGAGTAACCTGGTCCATTGGTATGTTTATGTAGGTTTGTAACCGGTCATCTGCCTATATGATTAGACTTGCAAAGCGAATTTCAATTTTGCACAGCAAAATTTCAGGAGAGACTTCTAGGTTGGGAAGATGTATTATATTTCAGACTCCATTTCCTATATCGTCACATTAGACCAAATTGTATTGTGAATTGGTTCATTTAATTTTGTACCATTTCACAATTTGCCAGTGGTTTAGCTACTTGCATAATAATGATCCTGCCCATGGTTTTGTATGTTAAAGCATTCTAGTTGACTTGGTAGTCATAGATTTTCATGCATGCAAGGTCTGCTTGATGAATCTATTGCATACAATGTATGAGCTCGAGCTATAAATCATCTTAAGGCAGATAATGCAAGGCTATATCAGCAAAATTTAACATATATATATATATATATATATATATATATATATATATATATATATATATATATATATATATATATATATATATATATATATATATATATATATATATATATTTTTTTTTTTTTCTTTCTGAATTGCAATTTTTTTCTGGCCAGAGAAAATTAGAACATGCTGGAAAATCGTATCCAGAAAGTAGACATGGTAAACTCCACGAGCATTTCCCCAACTACTATCTTTACCGTTGTGCATCTTGGAGTTTCATGCTTGAATCAATTGACTAACAGAATCTTGATATTCTCCAGAAGAGTTTTTGCTTTGGTCCTGCCTGTACCACATATTAAAAAATCTTCCTAGTTGGAAGGTGGGAATTGGTGATGGATTCTCTGTTTTACGGTATCTAATATGGTTATGCTTGAAAGCTGCACCATGCCTTATATAATATATTTAGTTCTGGATTAGAAAAAGAATGATAAATAAGGTGAAGACTGTCACGATCCGAATCCAGCATCGGTATCGGCTACGTTACCGGCTGCACAATTCTAGATTTGTCCTAGAAATCATGCCAGGTCTAGGTACACAATTTTTGCATCATTCAAAAATCACTTCAATTAAACTAATATTATTTAAACAAATAAATAAAACTAAATAATCTTTTTATTACAAATCAAAACTACTAAATGGTCCACTGATCCATACTAAGAATCAGCAACCGAAATAACTAACTAACTAAACTAAACTAATATGTCGATGTTCTGTCTCATGCCCAGCCCGATCCTTGCTATGCATCTTGAGTCTCTGAAAAAAAAAATCAAGAGATAGGGAGTGGGCTTTACAACCCAGTAAGATTTCCATATGATCACACCAGTAATAATATAATTCCAGAAATAGTAAAAACAGATTAGTATATTATATCATACAGTCAAATAATTCAAATATTATGTATGACAAAACCTTGATAATGTTATGTTTTCTTTGAGAGTTTCGATTAATTAACCTTTATTTTTAAGGTTCTGGACTAGACACGGTCATACTCCAGTCTGTGACTGGTACACTATTATCACACTCCTGCTTGTGACTGGCACACTATTGTCACAATCCCGCTTGTGACTGGCACACAAAGTTGTCACAATCTTACTTGTGACTAGCAACCTGAGTAACCATGGTACCGCCGTGGCATGGCTAGTCCAAACACCATATTCACTTAACACTTTATCATTTTACCTCATGTAGTCAAAACATATCTTTTACGATTTTTCAATTACCGGTATCATGGTCCAACCCATCCAAAGATCACTTTACTTGATAAACATGGTATATAAAAATGCAGATAATAATAACAACTAACACATTATTTATCATGAGAAATCAAACCATGCCATAAGAAAATAATAATGTATGCAAATGTATATATATGCTCGGATCAAATCAGGTCATGTAAAATACACATACACAACCGGTGATTAGTCCAGAAATCCTTACCTCTCAAGAAACAACTATCTACATCTAAATTAGCTTGCTCCTAGAATTCGTGCAACGCTTTCCTGTTCAAAAGGCTGTTTTCCTATAATAATAAATAATTTTATTAAAATCCAAATTTCTAATTTTCATGAATTTCGAGAAAATTCCCTGATTCTCTCTCTTCTTTCACTCTCCTCTTTATCTCTCCTCATCTTCTCTCTCTCCTCATCTTCTTTCTTTTCTCTCTCTTCTTTCTCTTTTTTTTTTTTTCCTGAACTGAGCAGAACTTTTTTTTTCTTTTTTTTGCACAAAATGGAAACCCCTTTTTTTCCCTTTCTTTCTTCTTTTCTTTTCTCCCCCGAACCCCTCTCCCTGTTGCCTTCCTCGGCTCAATCGAGCTGACCTCCCATGGTTGTCGGCGGTGGCCATGGAAGGATGTTGCTAGGAAGGGCCCGACGGATCGAAGCGAACGGCGACGCGGCCACTGGTAGGGTACGGTCCAAATCGATCAAAGCCAACCCCAAAAAATCCTATTAATCCGCCCTAAAAAAATATTAAACAAGGAAAAAAACTCACCGGGCCTCGACGGACTCTCGGATGCTTGCCGGAGAGGAAGAATAGCAGCTTAGAAGAGGTTTGAAGTCTCGATTTGGACGACGGTAGGAAAAATTTAAAGGAAACAACCCGATGGTTCCCTATCATTTGGGAAAGAAACTCTATTGATCGAAGTCCCAATCCCTTCCAAACTCGTCGTCGACCATCGCCCCTCTCCCCCACGACTCTCTTCCCGACTCCTCCGATGAATTCCCCGACCGGATAAGGGAGAAAAAACGTTCCCCTGTTCTGACTCAGACTCCTCTTCTTTTTTTGCCGGTTTGGATTGAAGTTGGCCGGGCCTGCCGACTTTAGCCCAAGCCCAAATATTTCATTCTCCCTCCATTAAAAAAATTTTGTCCCCGAAATTTACGTACTTGTTGTTTTGAAGAGTTTTGGATATTTGTCTCTCATTTATGCTTCAAGTTTCCATGTAGCTTACCTTTTACTGTGATTGCTCCATTGCACCTTCACATATGGTATGGTTCGGTGTCACAATACCTAATCCTTATTGTCGACGATCCGTATAGGCACCTCCTCATAAGTCAGATCCTCCTGAAGCTGCAATGGCATGTAGTCTATTGCATGGCTAGGATCTGGAATATACCTTCGTAACATCGAAATATGAAATATGTTGTGCACTCTAAAAAGGGCTGGCGGTAGAGCTAGTCAGTAAGCCACCCCCCCGACCTTATCCAAAATTTCAAACGGACCCACAAATCTCGGGCTCAACTTGCCTTGTATACCGAATCACATTATCCCCTTTATGGGAGAAACCTTCAAAAAGACATGGTCGCCTACATTGAATTCTAGCTTCCTCCATCTCTTATCAACATAACTTTTTTGTCGGCTCTGAGCAATACACAGCTGTTCCTTGATCACTTGTACCTTATCCATCGTTTGCTGTACTATTTTCGGATCCAACAATTTTCTTTCTCCTACATCGTGCCAATAGATAGGAGATCTACACTTCCTACCATATAAAGCTTCAAAATGTGCCATCTGAATACTAGCTTGAAAACTATTATTGTAAGCAAACTCTATTAATGATAGATGACAGTCCCAAGCACCACCCATGTCCATAATACAAGCTCTTGACATGTCTTCCAAAATTTGAATGGTTCGTTCTGACTGTCCATCGATTTAGGGATGAAAAGCTGTACTGAAACTTAATTTAGTTTCTAGGGCTTTGTGAAGACTCTTCCAAAATTACGAAACAAATTTACTATTGCTATCCGATACTATAGTAACTGGAACCCCATGTAGTTTCATAATTTGTTCCATGTACAAGCTTGCTAATTTTTTCAGAAAGAAACCAACTTGGAAGGGAAAGAAATGAATTGATTTTGTCAGTCAGTCTATAATCACCCATGCAGCGTTATTACTTTGGGGGTTTTGGGCAAGCCTGTCACAAAATCCATAGTAATGTGTTTCCATTTTCATTGAGGAATCATAAGGGATTGCAATAGTCCGGTAGGTCTTTGATGCTCGACTTTTACCTGTTGACACACTAGGCATTGAGCCACATACTGAGCTGTCATTTTTCATACCAGTCCACCAAAAGTTTTTCCTTAGATCTCGATACATCTTTGTACTACTTGGATGCATTATATAAGTTAAGCCGTGCGCCTCTTCTAGAATCTCATTCTTTAATTCTG
The DNA here is from genome assembly GCA_021397845.1 of Areca catechu. Classification (NCBI taxonomy): domain Eukaryota; kingdom Viridiplantae; phylum Streptophyta; class Magnoliopsida; order Arecales; family Arecaceae; genus Areca; species Areca catechu. The sequence goes on from CM038045.1 coordinate 30,823,363, forward strand.
AAGCTTGGAAATACACAATCTACTACCAAACCTCAAGGTATCATCTGTATATATAGAAAATTCTGACTGAACACCAGACTCCAGTCTCTTTAATTCTTTGTAGCTCTAGATCCTCCTTCTGAGCTAATTTAATACTCTCAATCAGGGTAGGCTGTAGCATAAGATTTGCTAGTTACATATTAGGATCATGAATTCGTACTTCTATTTTAGATCTCACTAAATCCATTATGATGTGCTTTTGATCAATAGAGAAAGCTGCCAATTTACTTGGAGATTTCTTACTTAGGGCATCCACTACTATGTTTGCCTTGCCTGGACGATAGTTGATGGTCAGATCATAGTCCTTTAGCAACTTCAACCATCTTCTCTGTCTTAAGTTCAACTCCTTCTCAGTGAAGATGTACTTTAAACTTTTATGATCTATAAAAATTTCGTAACAACTACCATACAGGTAATGCCTCCATATTTTATAAGTGAGGACTACCACACTTATAACACTTGACATCACTCTTTTGTTAAGTCTTATCATTTGGAGCAGCATTGTTAGGTTTCCGTGTCTTTGCACTAATATTTTTATTAGGTTGTCCCTAATATCCTCCTAATCTGAATCTCTTCTTCAAAACCTTTTCTCTCTGCCTGAGCAACATCCAACCCCCTTTCTATTATTAGTGCCTTGTTGATGACCTTCTTATAAGTGGGTAGCTAGAAGGCAGTCACCTGTTGTTGAATCTGACCTCCAAGTCAATTTTCAAATTTTCTGGCCCAGATCCCTTCATCTGTTATCAGTGTCGGAGTAATCCAAGATACTTGTTCGAACTTTGTAGCATATTGTGTAGCTGTCATGTTACCTTGCTCCAGACGGTCAAATTCTCAAAATTTCTACATCCAAATATTCTGAAAAAAATACCTCTCATAAAAAACCCTCCTGAAATCTGTCCAAGTAAAAGGTGCATCATTCAGTCCCTACTTTCCAAGCTCCAACTCCCACCAAGCGGCTGCCTCATCTTGCAATAAGAAAGTAGCAAAAGTAACATTTTCCTCTACCGGACATCGCAAGGCCTGGAATACTTTCTTAATAGCTTTCAACCAGCCCTTTGCTTCCATGGGGTTAGATGTTCTCTTGAATACTGGTGGCGCATATTTCTTGAAATCTATCAAGGTTATTTATCGTTCTTGTGGGACCCCAGCTTCTGGCTATCATTGCAAAATTTCTTGTTGCTGCTGTTGCAATAGTTGCTGCATGAACTATTCCGTTGTTGCATAAGTTGTTGTTGTTGCTGTTATACTTCCATTAATCTCAGCATATCAGTTTTTATAGTGGCTTGTTGTTGCACCAAAAATTGCATCAACTGAGGCAGGCCAACCTGGTCCCCAAGCTAAACTCCAAGTCCTCCTAGAGTTCTCGTTTCTACAGTCCTAGTGTCCAGGATGTTGTCCATAGGATTAAGTGTTGGTTCCTGTAGATGCTCATCATTATCTGGTAAACTTTCAGTATCTTCTTGCCACTCCCTGGGCTCCCTGGATCCATCCACAAATCTTGTGGACCTCCTAGCACATCCACGCCCGCCACCACGTGCCATAGAAATCCTGTAACAGTCATTGTTAGTATACAACTAATACTTAAATGATCAAAAATATATTACATTATCTACCCCACCTAAGAGTCAACCCACGCTCTCTCGATGAACTTATATCCTAAGATTCTACAACCTAGTTTGCTCTGATACCACTCTGTCATGACCCGAATGCAGTACCGGAATCGGCTACGTGACCAGCCACACAAGCCTAGGTTTGCCCTAGAAATCATGCCGGGCCTAAGTACACAATTTTCGCTTCATTCAAAAATCACTTCAATTAAACTAATATCATTTAAACAAATAAATAAAACTAAATAATTCTTTTATTACAAATCAAAACTATTAAATGGTCCACTGATCCATACTAAGAATCAGCAACCGAAATAACTAACTAACTAAACAAAACTAATATGTCAATGTTCCGTCTCATGCCCAGCACGATCCTTGCTATGTATCTTGAATCTCTGGAAAAAAAATCAAGAGGTAGGGAGTGAGCTTTACAGTCCAGTAAGGTTTCCATATGATCACACCAGTAATAATATAATTTGGAAATAGTAAGAACATACTAGTATATCATATCATGCAGTCAAATAACTCAAATATCATGTATGACAAAACCTTAATAATGTTATGTTTTTTTTGAGAGTTTCCATTAATTAACCTTTATATTTAGGGTTCTAGACTAGCCACGATCACACTCCAGCCTGTGACTGGCATATCGCTGTCACTCTCACCTGTGACTGGCACATTATTGTCACACTCTAGCCTGTGACTGGCAACCTGAGTAACCACGGTACCGCCGTGGCATGGCTAGTCCAAATATCATATTCACTTAATACTTTATCATTTCATCTCACGTAGTCAAAACATGTCTTTCATGGTTTTTTAATAACCGGTATCATGATCCAACACATCCAAAGATCACCTTACTTGATAAACATGGTATATAAAAATACAGATAATAATAACAACTAACACATTATTTATCACCAGAAATCAAACCATGCCATGCAAAAATAACCATGCATGTAAATATATAATATGCTCGGATCAAATTAGGTCATGTAAAATATACATACACAATTGGTGATCAGTCCAGAAATCCTTACATCTCAAGAAACAACTATATATACCTGAATTAGTCTGCTCCCAGAATTTGCGCAACACCTTCCTGCTCAATAGGCTATTTTCCTACAATAATAAATAATTTTATTAAAATCCAAATTTCTAATTTTTATGAATTTTAAGAAAATTCCCTGATTCTCTCTCTTCTTTCACTCTCATCTTTCTCTCTCCTCTCTCTCCTCATCTTCTCTCTCCTCTCTCTCTTCTTTCTCTCTTTTTTTCCTGAACTAAGCAGAACTCCTTTTTTTTCCTGCACCGAATGGAAACCCCCTTTTTTTTCCTTTCTTTCTTCTCTTCTCTTCTCCCCCGAACCCCTCTCCTTGCTGCCTTCCTCGACTCAACCGAGCCGGCCTCCCATGGTTGCCGGCAGCGGCCATGGGATGAGGTTGCCGGGAAGGACCTGACGGACCGGAGCGGACGGCAACACAGCCACCGGCAGGGTACGGTCCAAACCAAACAAAGCCAACTCTAAAAATCCAATTAATCCATCCTAAAAAAATATTAAACAAGGAAAAAACTTACCAAGCCTCGACGGACTCTCGGATGCTTACCGGAGAGAAAGAATAATAGCTTGGAAGAGATTTGAAGGCTCGGTTCGGACGACGGTAGGGAGAATTTAAAGGAAACAACCCGATGATTTCCCTGTCGTTTGGGAAAGAAACTTCGCTGATCGAAGTCCCAATCCCTCCCAAACTCGTCGCCGACCACCGCCCTCTCCTCCACGACTTTCTTCCCGACTCCTCCAGCGAACTCCCCGGCCAGATAAGGGAGCAAAAACCTTTCCCTATTCTGACTCAGACTCCCTTATTTTTTTTTTGCCAGTTTGGGTTGAAGTTGGCTGGGCCTGCTGACTTCAGCCCAAGCCCAAATATTACAAAGACAATAAGGAACTCTGAGCATTTAATATAAGAATTCAGCTTTAGATATGGAAGACTCCGTTTTAAATCAAGGAACTGAAAAGCCGAGTTCATTAATTAGTGAGCCATAAGCAGCACACAGGATATAAGCTATTCGTAAGTTGTTGTTGCTCGATCAGGTTATACAGCATCATTGGAACTTGATACCATGGTAGTCAATCCATATTTATCAAAACTAGTTGTAGTTCATGGGCATATGGTAATAACCTTTTTTTTTTTTTTTGATAGAACGAAAAGGGGGGAGGAGTTAGATACCGGGCGTGGCCATCCCCAGACGGTCCCCCAATCTCAGCCAGGAAATGTTCGATACACGGCGCATATTAATTTTTCCGCAGCCGTTCCCCACTCGAAGGTGAGTACGTCAACCTGACTACCACTGGCGTTAGCCGAGTGAACGGAATTTATTATATATATCTCCAACTTTTTTACTACCACCAGCCAACAGGGGCTCCAGGATTATTTTATTAATTTTTCTTTTTTTTTGATTTTACTGCCGGACTATTTTTTTATTTTTTATTTTATTTCCGGACTTTCCAATCGAAATATATCCAAATCAGGACTCAAATCCCTGCCAGCGGGTTGTGAGAAAAGTCTCACAACTAACTGCACCACTCACTGGTGGCGGTAATATGGATAACATCTAGTTTGCACCTACTTTTTTGGGTTATTGATGTGCTATAAAACATGATTTCTTGGCTTTATGCTGCTGTACATCGTGCCACTTAACTATCTACCGAAAGCATGTTATACTTTGGTTGCAGACCAATATATATATATATAGCTCGTTAGAATGCTGGAAGATTTAATTGGTATGATATGATATTTTGTTGAAAGATTTTTTTTTTATAAATATATGGAGTTCACCTGGTTTAAAATTGGAAAAGCCATGTGATATGAAGCCTAATTTTATAGAGCTTGGATAAATCATCTTTTAGAAGAAATCGATTATTCTCCAAATATAAGTAATTAGTTTGAGCCAACGAATCTCTGATCTATTTTCCAAAACCTCACCTTGCTAGAAACTCTTGCAAGATGAGCATCCAACTAGCCCCTAAAGCTTATGTTCAATGGAGGTTTGGGAAAGCCCTTGGAATAGATGGAACTGGTCTTGAAGACAAATGCATGGTTAAGAACTGTTGTATGTTGCATCGGTTCGATCAGATTGATTGGCTGGCTGGCTGGCTATTTAATAAACTCCCATTGTCAATATATAAATTTGTTTGGAATTTTTTTTTTAAAAAAAAAAAAATTTTGATGAATAAGAGTAAGTGAAGATGGTGAATGAATATGGATGTGTATTGAGCTGTCCACCCACAAGTGAGACGGCCATAGTATGCTAAACATTTACAAGGTTATTCTCCAAGAAAAAAAAAAAAACATTTACAAGGTTAACCTATACTATAATACTAAATGAACTATAGGACTGGGAATTCAGAATAAGCATCACAAGGAAGAACCACTCGAGATGCATTAATTTTGTGATACGAGCACAAACACGAAAATGGTATATTGATTCGTGTAAGCTTTTTGAGCAACAAGCTTGGTTTGCAGATACCATACCACAATGGACTTGATGCCAAGCAAATAACAGGACCATTAAGATATTTTTATCATGAATTCATCCATATCGACAAAAAAAAAAAAAAGCCTTGGTAGTTAATTGAAAATTTTTGAACCTCTTGTATTTCTCAATCAAACATGGAGAGGTATCGCCATATTTTTTAAAATAATTATTCTGAAAAATTTTTGGTTCATGGGACTTATACTTGCATAGCTTTTTCTATTTCTTCCTTGCACTGCCTTTAGTCTCGAGTTTGTGTTGGTGTAGAAGTTATCCGGTGAGCAAACCATTGGATATATATTAAAGGAAAAAAGTCTCCAAGTCTGTTTCCTACCTTAAATCTGCCGCTATTATATAATTACAAAATTTTTTTCCCTTTCTTTTTTGAGTTCCTATCTTTGTTAATAATTCTATTTTTAGATGGAAGATGGTAGATGTCACGGCATTAATTTTCTTCCAAAATTTTTGACAAGCAACCAAGCCTTGTGCGGCACTGGACTGCTATCTACTTCAGCCTCTCAACCTTTCCTTCCCATAAATTATGTATGCAACACGTGAAACATGGACGAAACACTCAAGGCATATGAGGGGAACATCATACGTTTCTTCCATTTCAGTTTTTATAGAATTCTAGATACATGAGATCCACCTACAATTTCACAGAATTTTCAAAATACACCCACTCTGCAGCAAGTATTGCTTAACAAGTATTACTTATATAGGCAGTGGACAAACTTTCTCCAACTACTAGGAATTACCTTGGAATCATCTTTCATTTGTTGGGAGCCCAACCATTCCAAGGAATTGGGAGTTAACTACTAAAAACTTTTCTTAACTGTTAAAAACTTTTCCAAATCGTTAAAAATTTTTGCTGTCTGATTTCTGGATAGCAACTGCCCAAGGCAACCGCCGGCCAACATGCCAATTATGTATACTCAAGAACTAGATTGCACCCTTGGATGCGTGCACCTTGATGCATACTCGGTCAACAACAAACCATCCATACACCTGCATGCTTATGCACCAAGCTGCGTGCACTCAAGTGCCAGGCTACATTCCCGGCCACTTTGCATCCCTTTTCACATGTGCATGCCTCGCATGCACATGCCCTGCCATGCGTGCCTTTGCATGCATCCTGTCATGGCCATGTCTTGGTGCCACACATTTCTTGCAGTGCGCATCCATGTATGTTATGTTGTCGTGCTTGGATACCGTCTATTAGTGCTATATCTTGGCCTGGCCATCCGAATACCAAACCATTCATCGATGCCTTTTACTGTAGAGCTCCTTCCAAGTTCTTGCACATTTAAAATTGGCTTGACAAAGGCATCGATCCATGCCAATCCGAATATCTGGCTAATGGGATTGTGTCAACAGGGGCATTGGTATGCAAAAGAGTAAAACATGTTGCCTGCGGGACCAGTAGAAGAACAAAAGGAAAGAACTTGTCCCTTCTACCTGCAGAGAATAGTTAAAACAGCAATATAAGAAATTAAAGATAACAAGAAATTATCTGTTGATGTATAATGGTACACTAAACGATCTCTAGATTCATTAACCTACCAAAGAGCCGCTTGGGGAGAAGTGCTGACAGAATCAAGAAAGGATAATAGGAGAGACTCGAAATAAGGAATGGTAAGCTCTCAATGATAAGTGATGGGGTGCAGGAAAAAAAATGGACCAAGAGGAAGGAGAATAGATGTTTTTACAAGGTTCAAACACGGAATGTTTCAAGAGAGTTATGCATTCAGGATGTTTAATAGATTTTTACTGGCTTGGGAATTTGCATCGGACCTCATCCAAATATTCAAGATGCTTGGTTTTCAAAAGATTTTTTAAATTTATTTATTTATTTATTTATTTTGGAAGGGGGGGGGGGATGAAATCGTCTAAATAAATATATTATATTTATATTTGAAGATTCTGTTCCGCTGTTCACGGAAAAAAATGGTAGTTTCTCGAAAAGAGGCGTCTCTTGGATTCGACCAGCTGACAGGAGTTACAGGTGGTAGACTGCCCCCATTTATCACCATTAAATACTGAAAAGTATTTTGACGAAGCCCTATCACCTCTGGACTGCAAAATTCTTTTAGGGGAGATAGCTTTGCTGGTAGGCTGAGGAATCCCGCAAACCCATGTGGTTCACTAAATGCGCTGCTGCCCACCCCAATAAATAAGACGAGAGCCAACCCCCGCCCCATTCACATTACCCAAAACATATCCACACGCAAGCACACGTGCCATGTTCCCTGCCAGCGCACGTGTGTCGGTTGTCGATATCATGTCCATGTCCACGAGTCAAGCCAAACTTATCGAGGGAATGTTTTAGATGAGAGAGAAAGAGAGGGTGCGCCTGCGAGCCACGTATACGACCCATTTACACCTTCCGGTGAACTTTGCCGCATGAGAAGAACCCCTCGATCTCCATGGTTTTCATAACTGCAATAAAGTGTTCCATATATAATCAATACTAAGAGACAGGGTAACTGCTATTTTTCGTGCAGTGATGGTTTCAACATAGTTATATTATTAACTTATTATAATACATATAACAGTTCAATATTCTTGTTGTCAATATATATAGAGAGAGAGAGACTGCCAGCTTGCTGGTAAAATCTTTGAATGGTTGAAGCAGGTTCGACCCATTTAAGTACAGCTGATATACATCAAGTTGGTATTGTAGAAGTAGCCTACCACTGATTAAATTATCTTTAAGTTAATATCATTGTACTCTGATGATACCAATTTTTAAGACATTAATGATGGTTACTGAATGTAATTAATACGGTCAGGTAATGCTTCCATGCAAAAAATATGGTCACATGCCGCGGTATTTCCCTATTATTATTTATTTATTATTTTCTTTCATAACGATCTAATGCAGTAATAAGTTAGAAAGAAGATAAGGTTTTACGTACTGAACAGTTACTAGTGATAATATCATCATAGCAAGATCATAATCCTTCATAATTCTAAGATGGCGCTAAGATAACCGTGAGGTGGTGCTCAGAAATAAATTGATGGTATGGATGGTTGGCTTTTTTTCATCTGCCATCTATATATATATATATATATATATATATATATACAACCGAAGCTGGGTACTATTCGGAATGATAGGGAAGGGAGGGGTGTTCTTGATGGTTTCCTATTTCCGTGGAAAGGATGGATGGAATGCTACTCCCAGACTAAGTTTAAATGTCTGACGTGACTGATGACAGTGCCATACCCCTCATCGCTGTCCTTGATTTTTTTTTCTTTTTTTTAATCTCGTGAAAAGAAACAAACAAACCATACCTCTGGAAACACGCTACTCTCCCTCATCAGTTCCTGCGATCGATCTGTTGTAGTTTTAATAGAAGAGAGGTGCATCATATGCTAACAAATAAAAAGAGATCGACTCTACCTCTTAAATTTGTAAAGATAAGCAACCGATCGAATCACATATACACGAACCATGTTTAGAAGTCTTCAACAATCTTATCAGTGTTTAGAAATTACAAATGCCTTGCTGTTATCGTTTTCCTCGGTATTAATGATGCCATCATCTCAAATTGGTTTCTTTATTTTTCTTCATACATTAGTAAGTGTTCATTCACCCAAGGTCATCTGGATTAAAGCTTCAGATCAGTGAATCGATGCTTCCAGTAGACTGGTTTGGAATATATATATATATATATATATATATATATATATATATATATATATATATATGTTTGCTGGGACTTCCTAAGATTTGTGAAAATGAAATGAAACATGAACTCTTCATTTAAAGCATATGTGTATATACATTTGTGGTTGGTGTTTAGTTATTCCATCACAAAGCATTCTTCAGCATATCATATTTTTGAGGCCATGCTAACTCTTATGATCTACTACTGCATATATATATCATCATAACAGTAATTGACGAGACAAAAAACAACCAATCAATGTTGGTTTTAAGAATTTCTTTTATTCATATCAAGGGTTATCTATTAATGTGATCATAGATATTTATTACTATTTATACTAAAAGATTAATCGATCATCAACCAACTATCATAAATAGTCAAAAATATAAGGCTGATCAAGAAATGATTAAGCATTTGTGCACGGCACTTGAAGGAACCAAGTTTGGCCATATGTTGGTTGAACAAGAAGTTATAGTTCGTTAGTTAATTGTTGACATTAACTTCTTAAAAGATCTTATTAAGATAAGAGGAAGCTATTCATGCAGGTAAGGCAATCACTCAGGTTGCGTTTGGTTGATCGCCAGGGAATCCTGAATAGTAATTATTGCATCCAGACAAACTTCGACGATGCTTGAGTTTGAATCAAGTTGGAGAGAATCGAATTGAGCTTTGTATCTAACCCTTTGTCATCTTCTTGGAGGATCTGTGTGCCGAGGCTGCTCTCAAGCTTCGTCAATGATGTCAGGACTGAACAGATGAGGTCTGAAGCAAGGCTAGGCGAAGGATCCTTCAGAAAAAGGAATCCCCTGCTTTATCGTGCTCACTGATATTTATAGGTCTCAAACCTAACCGTGTACAGCTGGAGTCCAGCTGTAAATGGTTAGTTTGTTAAGACATGAGCACGTGCAATAAATGTTATCCACAGATGTTGAATAGTTTCGTATTACTTGAACATTAATCATCTTTGCTTCTCCTGGACATTAATCAGTATCGTACCTCTTGGACATTGATCGGCTTTATGCTTCTGGATGTTGATCAGCCTTATACCTCTTGGGCGTTGACCGGCTTTGTACCTCTTGGGCGTTGATTGGCTTTGCGCCTCTTAGACGTTGAATAGAATTATGCCTCTTGAGCATCGATCGGCTTTACGCTTCTTGAGCATCGACCGGCTTTACGCCTCTTGGACATTGATCAGCTTTACGCCTCTTGGATATTGATCGGCTTTGCACCTCTTGGACGTTGATCAGCCTTATACCTCTTAGGCATTGATCGGCTTTACGCCTCTTGGGCGTTGATCAATCAGATTCAAATCCCGATCAAATCAGTTATAAGTAGACCAAATGTATCGTATCTCAATACTAGTCCCCGCAGTTTCTCAATTCATTAATTGGAAATCAAAAACTGTCAGAAGCTTCCATTCTTGGGCAACACGCTGTGATGACGTGTCAATCTTTGATAGGGGAGGCGATTATAAAAACCAACAGCCATATCCTGCTATCATCATTGCAATTTTTGAAATCCACAAAAGGCTGAAAGATCTTCATCACAAAATAAATGCGTCAATCCCATCAGTAGCATGTTGCCGTCGGATTACGAATGATCATTTTGACTCTTTGAGAAACTTTATCTTTTTACCAGATATTGCGGACAGGTGGCCAAATCTGGATCAATCCCGTTATTCAAGAAAAATCTTGGACCGTTGAAGGACATTATATAAGCACTATCTTTTCTAAGAAAATAGGTTTTCCACCATTTCAGTTTTTTCATCTTAGGAGCAAAAGAAACCTCTCAGGTCGGCCTCTTCCTTTCTTCTACCTTTTTCATTTAAGTTAATCTTCCTTTACTTCTTTTCTCCGCTATGGCTAGAATCTTAGAAGTTAGTCGTGTTGAAAATCTCGAATAATCTTCTTTTCAGAAACAGAAAAAACAAACCGAATCAATGAAGATAGATGATGTTAGGTCTTCTTTAACATAGCATCGAATCTTAGCGTTGAAACAATATTATAACATTTCAGATGATTATGCCGTAGTTCTTTCAAATCCTAAAGACCAAATAGATCGGCCTCTACCTGGTAACTTGACAATCTATGAAGAACATCTAAGAGCCAGTCTTAGATTTTCGATTCATCCCTTTTTTCTTACAATATTTAGATTATATCGTGTGCTACCAGCCCAACTAACTCCTAATAGCATCTGAATAATCTGTCCTTTCTTGATTATTTGCAAGGACGCAGATATAGTCCCCAAAACTTTCCTTTTCACCGCTTTGTTCGTATTGAAGCAGGATTTTCATGGCCATGGATGGTGGGTAATCAATCCACGCCATGGTCAGAAATTTATTTTGGGGCTTCTGTCGGTCATTCATGGTTGGAAGCCTTGCTTTTTTTATATTATTTCCAAAATTTTTTGGGATTTTATCATTAGTCATAGAGAACCCCGATTAACTCCAAATGATGGCAAAAAAATTCTGACAGCCGACCAAGAAGACTATGAGAAGCTCATGGGGATGGAGATTCTCTTGATAAAAGAACTTCTTGATGAAAGAGGGTTTTTTTCGGTGAAAATCAGCCCCAAACCTTTTTTAGGTTTTTCTATTGCTGATGTTATCTCTTCATTCCTTTTCTGACAATCAATCTCAATATTTGACTTTTTAATCATTGCAGATACATCAGTCATGGTGGATGTTTGGAAGCTTCGAAAACTATCGAAGAAAAGACGAGTAGAAGCCATCTCCTCCAACCAAGAAGAAGGAAGGATTAAAAGACCGAAGAAGATAAAACCAACAACTCCAACGGCTTCAGCAGTCTCAATAGATCCTATTTCTCCGATACTAATAGCAAGTATATCGAAAGATGATGAAGTACCATTATCGGCACCTTATCAACCTCCAGTACAAGAAAGATGACCAATAGAAATCTCAGGAGTTGGTCCATCATCCTTTCCTACTGACCGAGCTAATAAGGAAAAAGCTCCAATGATGGAGGAGGAAGAAAAAGAGAGAGTATCGACCGCAAATGTCACAGCCGACTTTCCTGTATATGCTGATGACTCGGGTCTGAATGACCCAATGCTGGCCCGTCGCCTTTTGAAGTCTATCATCATTCCAAGAGATTGAGAAATAACCAAGTCCCAGCAGATTGATGACACCATTCTATTACTTCATCCAACACTGTTGAAGGTATGGAATCAACTTGTACTTTAAACAATTAAAGAGTTAATCGTTTACCTTTCTTTATTAAGTCTGACTAATTTAACATGCAAATAAATAACTTATCCATGGGATCAACATCATGGATGAAAGTCTGAAAAATTTTGACCAATTTCGTCAAACTATGTATAACGAGGTGAAAGCTGTAAGGGCGAAAAAAGAGGTTGCCGAGGAGCTTAAAAATGCTATGGAAAGGAAGCTAGAAGAAGCTGCAACTAAAACATCAGCTCTAGAAGCAGAGTTGAACGAGGCACGGTCAAAAATAAACCTCATGGAGTCAAAGCTGAAAAAGAAGAACAAGAAAATCCGACCGATATCTGTTAATTTGGAGAAAGCTAAAGAAAAAACTTCAATGGCTGAAAAGAAAGTTTTAGCGGCTGAAGAAAGAGCTCTAATGGCAGCAAAGAAAGCTGAACAAGCTATTGAAAAGGCTGTTAATGAAGCCGTAAAGAAATACGTTCAGTCAAAAGCCTTTGACGATAAACTCCATGAAGAGGGAGTTGAAAGCTACAACTATGGTCGCGCCGACTGTTTAAACGAAGTAAAAAACTTTATCCCAACCTAGATACTTCAAAAATAGAGGAAGACTCTGATGAAAAAAATTCTGATGAAGAAGATTAGGTCAGAGAACCGATCATAAATCAAACTGAAGAACCAATCGACGGCCAAACTGAAGAATCAGCACCAGGTTCTCAAATCCAAAAAGAAACGCCAATAGTTCCTACTATAAACCAGGTCAAAATAGAAGAAAGTGTAGTTGAAAAGAATGTAAACGACCAATCTATATGAATGATGTAAGAATTCATTTTGTTCTCAATATGAAATGAAAAATCTTTCTTTTTAGCAATATCTACTGGATTGTAAGAATTCTAACTTTTATAAATGAAAAATTTTCTAAGTATAAAATTATCGGATCAAACAAGGAAGTTTCCAAAAAAGACCAATCTAATCATGATATTATCCGAATCAAATTAAAGACACTAATTATTATTCAAAAAAATTTAGTTAAAACCAATTTCGAATAAGTTCAATGAACAAGAATCTTTAACGGAATAAGTTAAGTGAAAAGTATAATCTCTAACTTCCTCCAAGGAAGAAGTTATCTCTTACTGAACATTTAGAAAAATCAATCTCCAAATTAATCAAACCCCTAACTTACTCATAGATGATATAATATTTCAATCTGATTTACCAAATATCTTTTTCCTTTTCTCTTATATTTTAAGAAGAAGAATCCCTCGTAGAAGATTTTTTTCAGATGAAGTCCCATAAGTCATCACACCAACTTTGCCAAGTGTCATCTTCCTATCAGGAGAGCAGTTGTTCGGCAAGCTGTATAACCGCATTTATCAGTATTTAAGAGACCGTATAAGATTTGAATTCAAATTCAAATCAAATAACATTATGTATATATTTTATAACTGACTTTCTGAGAATCAGAAGTGGCGCACGGATTCCCACCAAATCAAGATCTTAAATGTATCAAGATCTCAAGATATCTCAAAATTTGGACCATAAATCATGGCCCTTGATGTTCCCTATATAAAGAGGTCTCAGGCCCAGGTCTTTAAGCCAATTTTGTCTTAAGTATTTTGAGTTTCTTTTCTCCTTCGAAACACTTTACTTCAAGGAATACTTCCAAGAAGAAATCTTCATCGTATTTGAGAAATGGAATCAGGTGATAAGAAGCTTCATCAAATACCTAAAAGGAAAGCTGGATTGGTACGATTTAGAGAAGAAAGATCATGTGTAAGAAGAAGTCGCTTGTCAAGAAGTACTTCCAGTAAACCGAAATTTTCCGAATATGTGGCATCTTCATCCAATGAAGAGGAACAAGAACCTTCTGTTCCATTCTCAAAAGAACCAGAATGTGATCCATCTGCTAAGCATACTTCAACTGAAAAAGGAAAAGCTCTTATTGAGAAATCATCCGGTCCAAACAATGATAAGGCCGTTCGAATGCTTGATGCTGATACAAGTATCAATAATCCAAAGCTAGCAAAAATCATACTACAATCTACCATCCTTTGGAAAGACTGGGAGACAACAATCAAACATGGAGTGAAAGAGATTCTATCTTCTATCTACCCTAGAGTAATGAAAGTAGGTAATACCTCCCTTCTTTCCAAAACAGTATACTCTTATTCTAATGATGTTCCAACTCTTTTGTTCAGTTCATCAATGATATCTCCATGATTGAAGAAAGTTGGTGTCAAATAACTAACCTTCAGGAAGATTTGTAAAAGTAATTAGCAGTAGCCAAGGAGGAAAAAGACAAGGCTGATGCTAATCGGATAGTATCAATAAGGTCAAGAAATTATACCCTGATCTCGATTTCTCCTCCATTTTCATAGACGATTTTGTAGAAAAAGAAGAAGAAAAGCCAACCGATAATCCAGCAATTTCAACTGTTGAGGAAACATTTGAACAAGAGAAAGCTTCAAGTGATCAAGTCAGCCAGAAAAAAGTTGAATAATGTTTATTGTTGTTTCTTCTTTTTCCTTCTTGTAGTCAGAACATCAATGAAGTCTTCAATTTCTCTTCAATATACCAAATCATGCTTTCAATATTTTAGACATTTTAAGATAACATCTTTGATAGAATAGTAAACCACACTATCTCTCATCACTTGTCCCATGGTTAACTTATCAAGTCAAGCTTTTAATCAATCGGTTATCTTGATACTAACACATTGATGAGTTAATGAGTCAGATCAACCTAATTTATCGAATTATAGTCAGCTTATCAGGCCAATATTTCAATTGATCAGTAAGAAATTCTGATCATTAAACATCGATGAGTTAGTGGATCATACCAACTCAATTTGTCGGATGATGGTCAGCTTATCAGGCCAACCTTTTGATCAATTATTCTGATCATTAAATACCGATGAGTTAGTGGATCAGACCAACTCGATTTATCAGATTATGGTAAGCTTATCAGGCCAACCTTTTGATTAGTTATTCTGATCGTTAAACACCGATGAGTTAGTGGATCATACCAACTTGATTTGTCGGATTATGGTTAGTTTATCAGGCCAATCTTTTGATCAGTTATTCTGATCGTTAAACACCGATGAGTTAGTGGATCAGACCAACTCGATTTGTCGGATTATGATCAGCTTATTAGGCTAACCTTTTGATCAGTTATTATGATCGTTAAACATCGATGAGTTAGTAGATCAGACCAACTCGTTTATCGGATTATGGTCAGCTTATCAGGTCAACCTTTCTTTTCTCTTTTTTGTTTAGAGAACATTTCAACTTCATACTTTTCCTTCATATGAAAGGAACAAAAGAGAAAAAGTCTCTTTATTGATAGTATTTACAAAGATTTTCTATATTCCACGGTCTGGTCATTGGATAACCATTGAGACTTTCAAGCCGATAAGTCCTGGGTCGCACAATTTCAGTGATGCGATAGGGACCTTCCCAATTTAAAGCAAGTTTGACCTGTTCAGTTGGTTGGGATACTATCATTCGGTGCAGAACAAGGTCTCCAATCCGAAAGACTCGAGCCTTGACTTTTGAATTATAATATCATGCCACTCTTTGCTGATACGCTGTCATTTTTAATTGTGATTGTAATCTAGAATTTTCGAGTAGATCTAAATCAATTCTCCTTTGGTCAGCATTATTTGATTCTTCAAAGCAATCCATTCTTCTAGAACGAAGAACAATCTTTATGGGCAACATAGCTTCACTCCCATAAGCAAGGTTGAACGGAGATTCTTCCATTATAGATCGAGGAGTCGTTCAGTAAGCCCATAAAATAGAGTTGAGTTCATCAACCCAAGATCCCTCAACTTTATTCAATCGGGTCTTCAATCTGTGAAGGATTGTCCGGTTAGTTACCTCAGCTTCCTCATTAGCTTGAGGATGTCCAACGGATGTCAGTTTGTGGAGAATATTATATTGAGCATAGAAATCCCTGAATTTCTGATTATCAAACTACCTTCCATTATCAGTGATAATAGCATGAGAAATTTTGAACCTATATATGATGAAATTTCTGACAAACATTTCAACTTTTATTTCAATGATTAAAGCTAAAGGCTTGGCTTCTACCCATTTTGTAAAATAGTCAATGGTAATGATCAGAAATTTTTGCTGCCCAAAAATCGGAGGAAACGGACTAAGTATATCCATTCCCTATTGAGCAAATGGTCAAGGAGCCATTAACTGTGTTAGCTAACTAGTAGAATGCCTTTGTATACTTGTATATCTTTGACAAGAATCACATTTTCTTACAAAATCCGAAGCATCATTCTGTATAGTCGGCCAATAATATCCTTGCCTTATGATCTTGTAGGCCAATGACCTTTCTCCCAAATGATCGATTCATATTCCCTCATGCACCTCTCTAAGAACATAATCGACATCTGAAGGTGATAAACACTTCAATAGCGGCTGAGAAAATGATTCTTTATATAACAAGCCATCTAAGATAACATACTGAGAAGTAAACTTTCGGAGTTGTTTAGCTTTTATATTATTTTCAGGCAATACCCTTCAGTCAGATATTTAATTATCG
The DNA here is from genome assembly GCA_021397845.1 of Areca catechu. Classification (NCBI taxonomy): domain Eukaryota; kingdom Viridiplantae; phylum Streptophyta; class Magnoliopsida; order Arecales; family Arecaceae; genus Areca; species Areca catechu. Next base: position 30,839,958 of record CM038045.1, read on the forward strand.
GACTCATTCAACCCATTTCTGGCTCTATTTGAAGAACCTTTTCTTTTTCGGTTGTTGAAATACTTCGGGCCTCTAGATGTTCTATAAAAGTCTGACCCATTTGGTCAGGTGTAGAAGTAGCCAATCTAGATAATGAATCAGCTCGAGAATTCTCAGTTCTAGGAACATGACTGATGTCCCAAGAATCAAATAAAGCTCCAAGCTCTTGAACCTTCCTCAGATACAAAGCTAAAGTGGCATCGCGAACTTCAAAATCCCTTTATATTTGGTTGACAACTAATTATGAGTTAGATAATACCTTTAACCTTCGGACATTTTCTTCCTTTGCAATTCTTAAGCCGGCCAGGAAGGCTTCATATTCGGCTTGATTATTAGAGACTTTGAAAGAGAATCGGAGTGCATACTCTGTGATATCTCCATTTGGGTTGGATAAGATCAACCCTGCCCCACAACCAGAAGAATTTGAAGCTCCATCTATATGTAATATCCAGAGTATATCAGTCATTTCCATTTCTTCAGATGGTTGAATTTCTTTCCACTATCACTCCAAGTACATTCGACTATGAAATCGGCCAGTACTTGAGCTTTCATTGCAGACCGAGGCTGATAAGCAATATCATACTCACTTAATGTGACTGCCTATTTCACCATCCGACCAGAAGTATCAGGACATTGTAGAATAGTCCTTAGAGGTTGGTCGGTCAATACAACAATATGATAGGATTGAAAATATAGCTTGAGGCATTTGGCCGATATCACCAGGATATAAACAATCTTCTGAAGTTTTGGATACCTGGTTTCTGCATCATGAAAAACTTTGCTGATGTAATAAATGGGCTTATGTGATTCATCAGATTCCTTCCTCACCAATACAGAACTAATTGCTTCATCAAATGCAGCCAGATAAAGATATAAATCATCTCCTTCTTGTGGTTTAGACAATATGATCGGATTTGTCAAATACTTCTTAAGCTCTTCAAATGCTGACCGACAGTCATCCGACCAATTGAACTCTTGGTCTGTCATAAAGCTTTGAAGAAAGGCAAACACATTTCAGCCAAATGAGAAATAAACTGGCTTAATGAAGCGATTCGTCCAGTCAACTGTTGAATTTCTTTCTTATTAGTTGGATGCCTCATCTCCAATATGGCTCGAATCTTTTCTGGATTAGCTTCGATTCCTTGCTTCGTAACCATGAAGCCTAAAAATTTCCCAGAGGTTACGCCAAAAATATATTTGGTAAGATTTAACTTCATATGGTTTTGCCATAGAATATCAAAGGCTATCTGCAAGTCTTTAATATGATCATCAGATTGGTTACTCTTGACGATCATATTATCTACATATACTTCCATAGTCTTTCCAATTTGATCTTCAAAGATCTTGTTCACTAACCTCTGATAAGTAGCTCCAGCATTCTTAAGACCAAATGGCATGACTTTATAATAGTATATCCCTCGATCTGTGACGAATGACATCTTTTTTTCATCTTCTGGACTCATTCGTATCTGATTATATCTAGAAAAAGCATCCATGAAACTCAAGAATTTATGTCCAGATGTTGCATCAACGAGTTGATCAATTTTAGGCAAAGGAAAGCTATCTTTAGGGCATGCCTTGTTGAGATCAGTATAATCTATACATATTCTCCACTTCCCGTTTGCTTTCCTTACCATTACTATATTGGCAAGCCAATCGAGGTAGTGGACCTCCCGAATGAATCCGGCATCAAGCAAGTTAAATACTTCTTCATTGATAACCTTCTATCTTTCTGGGAAAAAATTTCGTTTCTTTTATCGAACAGGCCGACTAAGTGGATCAACTTTGAGTTCATGCATAATCACTTCAGGAGGAATACCCAACATATCAGTAGCTTTCCACGTAAATATGTCAGCATTTTTTTGTAGAAAGTCAATCAACTTTTTTCTTTGGTCTTCAGTAAGTGAACTTCCAATCTGGACAGTTTTAGTAGGATCATCTTTTATCAAAGGAGCATGAATTGTTCTTTCTATTGATATGCTTATTCCTTCAGGCGGATCCCGCCGATCCATTTGCTCAGAAACTGAGTTGTTGGTTGATTGTTGATTTTGAATTATCAAACATTGACGATCCATCTGTTGATTTTCCCTTACTACTCCAAACCCATTTTGGGTTTGGAATTTTATCAGAAGATGATATGTCGATATGATGGCTTGAAACCTATTCAGAGTAGGCCTCCCCAAAATGGCATTATACATAGAGGGAATTCGAACAACCATAAAAGTAAGAGGGAATGTTCTTTGCTTTGGCATTGTTCCGAGGGTTACAGGAAGTGTAATTTCCCCCCTCTACTTCTATAAAATTTCTGCCAAATCCAGTTAATGGCACATGAATTTTTCGTAGCTTATCAGTTGGTAATTTCCTCTTGACAAAAGCATCGTAAAGCAAGACTTTAGTAGAACTTCCATTATCAACCAAAATTCTATATACATCATAGTTCGCAATTATTGTGAAAATCACTACAGGATCATTATGAGGCGTCTGAATGCCTTGTAAGTCATCATCAAAAAAATAACACTTTCTCGAAGCCTCTTAGGGCTCCGATCATCTTCATAGTATGCTTGGTGAATCATTCCAACCGATCCATCAGTCGGTTGTTGATTTGGGTGCTCCATCCCATCAGTGATCATTCTTGGGCCTACTGGCCTTGGCAGCGTTGCCTCTGTTGGTCGGTTATGATTTTGATTTCGAACATATCTGTCCAAATAGCCCCACTTAATTAGGCTTTCGATCTTATCTTTCAGTTGGATGCATTCCTCTGTATCATGTCCATGATCATGATGAAATCGACAGTACTTGACCTTATTGCGCACAGCAAGCGAAGTTCTCATTGGCCTTGGCCTTTGAAGAAAAGTTTCTTTCTCAATTTCCATCAGAATTTTCTCTCTCGGAAGAGTTAAGGGGGTGTAAGTGTCAAATCGATTGACGTAATTCCTGCCGACCAAGTTCCTCGGCCTCTGACCTTGCCGCTGAATTGACCAGACTCCAGGAGATCGGAATTCATCTTCCTTAACATTCTTCCTGCTTGGCACCGATTTCTTCTCTATTTGTCATCGGCTTAAGGCTTGCTCTTCGGCCTGAGTGTACTTTTGAGCACGAGCCAATAATTCAGAATAATTGGTCGGAAACTTTTTATCCAAGAAAAATGTGAACCTAGAGGCTCGCAATTCCTTCTTCATAGCAGACATTGCCACGTATTTATTGAGATCCGGAATCTCCAACGTTGCAGAATTGAACCTTTTGATGTAGTCTCTCAAAGACTCCCCTTCTGACTATTGGATAAAGAATAAGCTATCAGAATTTTTGGACATTTTCCTGCTTGTTCTGAAGTGAAAGACGAACAACTTCTCTAACTGACTGAAAGAATGAATGGTGTCTGACTGTAGACTTGAATACCACATTCTCGTCGATTTCTTTAAGGTTGCAGGGAAGGCAAGACAGTGGAGTGTATCTGATGCCCTCTGAATCAACATATGGGCTTTAAAGTTGCCCAAATGATCCAAGGGATCAGACGATCCATCATACAACTTAATTTGTGGAATTTTGAAGTGATGTGGAATTCTCTCCTCCATAATCTTCTTAGAAAAAAGAGACAGGATGTTGCAGCTTGGTGTTGCATCTTCTGCTTTCCTCTGCTCAACCACTCTGGCAATCTGCAACTCCAGCTTTCTGAATTTTTTATCAAAATCATTTGCTTTTGCAAGGTTTTGAACTTGAGTACTGCCAGGAGTGGATTCTTTAGATGATGTGGAATGAGATCGCGGACATTTCCCCTTGTTATGTTTCTTGGTATGATGATGAGATCGGTGATGTTGTTTTGAAGGAGATTGCTGACATGAAGAACATTAATAAGATGAATGTCTTCTTGGACTGAGATGTCTACTTACCTGGAGAGAAGGTCGCCGGCTACTTCTTGATATAGCAGGTTGCGATGGCTCCTTCGCGGTAATTTCTTGAAGGTTTTACATTATTGCAGTAAGTACTTCTATCTTGTCAAACAGAGTGTTTAACCTTTCTTGATCCATGTTTCCGGCAGGAAGAGCTTCCACCCTCTCGCCAAGAATGGGATCGTTCCCCTTTGAAGGATGGGAAATATCTTCCATAAGAAGATTCATTTTCCTACCTTTCACCATACTTCCTTCCAGATTCTTGAAACTCTTTCACTGAGTTCCCCTACCTGGCACGCCAATCTGTTGCATCCAGGCAAACTTCGACAATGCTTGAGTTTGAATCAAGTTGGAGAGAATCGAATTGAGCTATTGTATCTAGCCCTTTGTCATCTTCTTGGAGGATCTGTGTGCCGAGGCTGCTCTTAAGCTTCGTCAATGACGTCAAGACTGAACATATGAGGTATGAAGAAAGGCTAGGCGAAGGGTCCTTCGAAAAAAGGAATCCCCTGCTTTATCATCCTCACTAATATTTATAAGCCTCAAACCTAACCGCGTATAGCTGGAGTCCAGCTGTGAATGGTTAGTTTGTTAAAACATGAGCACGTGCAACAAATGTTATCCACAGATGTTGAATAGTTTCGCATTACTTGAACATTAATCAGCTTTGCTGCTCCTAGGCATTAATCAGCCTCGTACCACTTGGACATTGATCGACTTTATATCTTTGGACGTTAATCAGCCTTATGCCTCTTGGGCATTGATCAGCTTTATGCCTCTTGGGCATTGACCGGCTTTGTGCCTCTTGGACGTTGATCAGCCTTATGCCTCTTGACCATCGATCGACTTTATGCCTCTTGAGCATCGATCGGCTTTACACCTCTTGAGCATCGATCGGCTTTACGTCTCTTGGGCATTGATCAGCTTTATGCCTCTTGGACATTGATCAACTTTATACCTCCTGGGCGTTGATCAGTCGTATGCCTCTTGGGCATTGATCGGCTTTACGTCTCTTGGACGTTGATCAATCATATTCAAATACTGACCAAATCAGTAATAAGTTGACCAAATATGTTGTATCACAACAGTAATTTAGATTACCAGCAAGATAGATTACCACTAGATAGATTGCCAGTAATGCTGATTACTGTATTTGGTATACACAAATAATCTTTCAGTAAGATTGATTACTGTATTTAATATGATAAATAGATTACCAGTAATCTAAGCTCAAATTTTTAAAATATTTCTAAGTCAAATTTATTAAAAATATATTATAATATAATATAGTAATGTAATATAATATTATATTAATATAATATATTATTTGATATTTTGTAATGTAATATAGTATTATATTATTTGAATTTTATAATGTAACTATTTATAAAATTATATAATTAATAATGTATTATATAATATTATTATATATTATATTATATTAAATATATTATACTATATTTAATATAATATAATATATGTTACGTTATGTTATAAAATGTAATATATAATTTAAATTATATTATATTACACTATATTATTATATAATATATATTTTAAATTATTCTATTTTCTAATATTAAAAAAAAATAAAATATATTAATGTAATTTAAAATAATATCATTATATATACTATAATATTGTATTACATTTTGTTTTATATTTTATAGTATAAAATATATTATATTAAATTGCATTTAATATAATATGTTTTTACATTATAATTTGTATATAATATAAATATATTATATTAAAATTAGTAACATAATATAAAACATTAATTATTATATTATATTATACCATAAAATATAATATTATATAGTGTTGTCGATCTCGTCGCCGCGCCCGTGCCTCAGAACCGCCGATCCGTATAGACCGTCTTGCTCTTGGGGCCTCCTGGCTGGACCGGACCTGCAAGACGGGGTCAGAAGACCCTGGCCGGGGATCCCGGCGAGGGAGCTCCGACGATCAAGTTAGTAGACGGCGAGAGGGAACAGAGTCCCTGGGACGGGCCCCCGAAGGAGTCCCAGACTCAGAGATTCTATGAGCAAGAATGGTGCTTAAAGAGACCAGAAACCCGGCTGGACTCCCTTGCCGAGCTCACGCCAAGCGATCCCCTCTCGGGACCCTGGATCTTGTCCCGTCGAGTGGAGCTTCCGGCCTCTGTTTCTTATTTGTCTCTGCTTACCTGGTCGTCTCTTTGCTTCTTCCTTTTATCTCCTCCCGGTGCCTGCTCGTTTTCCGCTCTCGGGAGGCTCCTCCCCCTCTCGTTCTCGTCGCCCTCTCCCCGTCCTTTTCTCTTTTCCCTTCTGGTTCTGAGGGCCAGGCGGCTCTCCGGTCTCGTTCGCCGAGCCTAGCGGGGAAAAGGTAAAGGAGGGGGGCGTCGGCAGGGCGGCCGGTCAGACCTTGGGTCATGCGTGGGTGCTCTCCTCCCAGGTGCCGGCGCTTGCCCGTCAAGGGGCCCTGTCCTGTCAGAGCCGTGTCTCTCGACTGTGGAACCCGTCGGGCCGACGTAAGTGATGTTCCGCGTGCCGTCGCCATCCGTACAAGGCGCCCTCTTCGGGGTGCGGCGGGCACGGCTCGAGGGCCGGCCTCGGAACCTGCGCCTCCGCTCTCTGGGGCTCTCTCTGTACGAGCTGCCTGACCTCGGCCGAGGTGGACCCCTCCCGGGTGGACACCTGGCGGGGCGGCAGAAGGACGCTCGGCCTCGGTCGAGGTGGTCCCGTCTCAGGGGCCACCTGGCGAAGGAGCGAGGGGGCCCGCCTCGACCTCGGACGATGTGGGGCCATCTATGGGTGCCACCTAGCGAGGGAGCGGGGGAGCAGCCGACCTTGACCGAGGTGGACCCCTCCTGGGTGGACACCTGGCGGGGCGGCAGAAGGATACTCGGCCTCGGCCGAGGTGGTCCTGTCTCAGGGGCCACCTGGCGAAGGAGCGAAGGGGCCCGGCTCGACCTCGACCGAGATGGGGCCGTCTATGGGTGCCACCTGGCGAGGGAGCGGGGGAGCAGCCGACCTTGGCCAATGTGGACCCCTCCTGGATGGACACCTGGCGGGGCGGCAGAAGGATGCTCGGTCTCGACCGAGGTGGTCCCGTCTCAGGGGCCACCTGGCGAAGGAGCGAAGGGGCCCGGCTCGACCTCGGCCGAGGTGGGACCGTATATGGGTGCCACCTAGCGAGGGAGCGGGGGAGCAGCCGACCTCGGTCGAGGTGGACCCCTCCTGGGTGGAGACCTGGCGGGACGGTAGAAGGACGCTCGGCCTCGGCCGAGGTGGTCCCGTCTCGGGGGGCCACCTGGCGAAGGGGGGCCCGGCTCGACCTCGACTGAGGTGGGACCGTCTATGGGTGCCACCTGGCGAGGGAGCGGGGGAGCCCGTCCGAGCTCGACTTCGGGCGGGGAGCCGCAGCTGACTCGGTCGAAAACCTCCACGTGGCTCGTATAGTGCCCGCCGGGATCTGCGACCAACCACGTCATCATTACGGCCGTAACATATAGTATATTATATAATATTATAATATTAATATAATATAATACTTTATATTTTATATTTTATTATAAAAAATATATTAGATTATATCATATTTAAAATAATATAATATATTTATATAACATAGTATATTTATTTGAAATATATTTATATATTTATATATAATATAATATATATTTAAATTATGTATTTATGTAGAATATAAATATATTATTTTAAATTTAATAATATAATATATATAAATTTAATATATTACTTAGTATATTTAAAAAAATTATATATAATTTTTTTACATTTATTTAGTATGAAAAATAATTTTTAGTTTTTAATTTTAATATAAAAATATTAAATATTTTATATTTAATAATATAAAATATTTAAAAAATTATATTTTTAATAAATAGCTATATTATAAAAATTATATTTTTATAAATAAAATATAAATTTAAGAAGAGATCCCAACCAATATCCAAAAGACCTAGATAAGTGGGAGAATGGGAATGTTTTGTTCTCATCGAAGCGAAAGGGACGGGATAATTTTGTAAAAATAAAAAATACCAGATTACCACATCTCCGATAATCTGGATAGCCATCTCTTCCTGAGGTAATATGGACTGCCACATGAGAGATAATCCATATTACCACTACAACATAGATCACCGGTTTAAAAAAATACCAAATAAGGTTATCTAGTGGGCCCGATTTAAAAGTACCGGTAATCTGGATAGATTTCTATTTACCAAAAGCAACCTAAAAAAAGAGTTAGCAGGACAAGGAACCATCAAAAGAGGATACTTATTGATGGAATTCATTGCAAATTTATATGCATGGACACTTGACTATCTCGATATCATTCCACCTTAAAGGAAATCAACTGAGCATTAAGAAGATTCCACATCTTAGACTATGGCCGATATATCTCGTTCTCTAGCATGACATCTATTCCACTCTAAAGAATACTTGTCGGTGTACTTAGTTTGACTTCTTCCATTACCCAACTAAAATCCTCCACTCTACCAAGTGAGTTAAAACTATTTTCATAAAATTTTATATTTTTATAAATTAATCTCTCTTGCTATTATTTTGCTACTTGTGAGTTATTATTTCCCTATAGTGCTTTCTTTTTTAATTTACAATATTTGCATCTTATTAGAATGTTCAAGTACCATTACTAAGGTACCAAATTTGCTTTTCTTGATTGAATATATTTATTTTACTAACTTGATCAAACTATCATGCGTACAAACCTGGATCTATTGGTTTGTATTTCTCAAGAAATATTTTCTAAGCTCGATGGGTCCTAATAGGATACAATGCCAAAGAAAATGCTCTAAGATAAGAAGACAAGATGAAACTTTACGAGGGGATGATCACATTAAAAATGCTAATATCATGATCAAAGAAAATGAAAATCATCCTTAGTATGATAAATTTTTATTACAGGAGAAGGGGTAGGAGGAAGCTTTCAACCATCCTAAAGAAGCCTCGATTGATTGCCAACAAGGCTGCAATTGAGCCAAAGGAATAGCAATTGGAGGACACGAAATGGCCAATAAAGTCCATAATAAGATTTCATTTTGTAAAATTAGCCAATTATCACTATATTTTAAGAGATGATTTGGTTGCTCTTCCGAGCTACCAAGTATTAGTTTTTTATATGTGAGGATCAGTACAAACATGTATTTAATTTTATATTAATTATTTGTTAGGAAGATCTTAGATATTTATATAAGACCAAGAAATCTAAATAATATCTTTTGGCTAGTCATTTTTTTATGAGAAGTTAGATTGTTGCAAATGATATTAGAGCCAATTCAGCTCATAACCAATGTAAACTAGAGGATATCGTAGCATGAGTTTATTGTTCGAAATCTTGAAAATAGTTAAACTTAATTGTGGACAAGTTTTCAAGAGTCCTTTAATACTTTCAAGGGTTATTGAATTAATGTTGTCTTGTAATTAGCAATGACTTTTAGGATTTCTATGAAATTTACTTAGAATTCCTTCACATGCATGAAACCAAAGTGTCACTTTGATTAAATATGACTTTTAATAATTTGTGAAGGATAGATGAAGGGTTGTAAAATCTTCTATATAAGGAGATGTGCTTAAGCCATCTTGGATTAAGAGAGTTGTAAAAATCTCAATGAAATTATAAGTTTTCTTCTCCTATTATTTTTACTCTTTTCCTTCTTGTATGAGAAATATTCTTTTTTACCCGTTATATTCTATCAAAGTGGTATCAGAGCCTATCATGGCTGCCGGAGCACTTTCCATTTCTCATCTTGCTAATAACTATGAAAATTAAAGTATTCAAATGAAGGCTTTACTTGATTTCCAAGATATTTGGAAGATTGTAGAGAAGGGATATGTTGAGCCCCAAGATGACAACAATCTTTCTACAAATTAAAGAATAACAATCTCGAAGATTTAAAAGAAGGATAAAAAAGCTCTCTTCTTCATCTATCAAGGCCTAGATGAAGCTGTATTTGAGAAGGTTGCTAGTGCTACCAACCCAAGCAAGCATGGGAGATTTTATAAAATTCTTACAGAGGTATAAAAAAGGTAAAGAAAGTTCATCTCCAAATCTTGAAAGATGAGTTCGAAGCTTTGCAAATGGAGTCCGAAGTCATATCAGACTATTTTACAAGGGTGTTAACCATTATGAACCAATTAAGAAGGAACGGTAAGACATTTGATGACAATCAGGTCATAGAGAAAATCCTACGATCTTTAGATCATAAATTTAATTATGTTGTGGTAGCTATTAAAGAGTTCAAAAAGTTGGACACTATGATGGTTAATAAGCTTATGGGTTTACTTCAAGCTCATGAGCAAAGAATATTAAAAAGAAAACAAGAATCATTGGAACAAGTTTTACAAAGCAAGCTCTCTGTCAATGATAAAAAAGGAGGAATCAAGGGAAAAAAGTAGTCAAAAAAGTCACAATCATGGTCAAGGATGTGATCATATTAGTGGCCGAGGTGGAGCCTATGGGCATGGAAGAAATCATGGTAACCACAATAATATAGGGGAAGGCAACCAAACTCGTGGAAGAAGAAGATAAAAAGGTAGAAGCCAAAGGTATGACAACGGTCAAGTTCAATGTTACAATTGCAACAAGTTTGGGCATTACTCATTTGAGTACTACTCTAATCAATCTAATCAAGTTCATGAGAAAGCTATATATGTCAAGAAGGAAGATGATGGAGATGACGTGCTACTACTAGCATAAAAAGGAGGAGAAGCTACCGATCAAAATATGTGGTTCTTGGACTCCGGTGCAAGTAACCACATGTCGGGGCATAAAAAAATTTTCGAGCTTAATGAATCGGTGAATGGCCATGTTTTATTTGGTGATGCTTCCAAGGTAAAGGTGAAGGGCACTGGTAAGATACTTATTCAACTCAAAAATGGAAGTCAACAGTTTATTTTCAATGTCTATTATGTACCTGATATGAAAACCAATATTCTTAGTGTTGGGCAACTTTTGGAGAAATGGTTTAATATGCAACTGAAAGATGGAAACTTCTACATAAGAAAACATACTAAATTGATTACTCATGTTCCTATGTCAAATAACCGTATGTTTTGCTAAACATAAACATGTTATTACTCAATGCTTAAGTGCATGTACGAAGGATGCCTCTTGGCTTTGGCATTTGCGGTTCGGACATGTCAACTTTGATGCTCTAAAACTTCTTTCAAGTAAGATAATGGTAAAGGGGCTGCCCTATATTGATGCTCCTAATAATATATGTGAGGGGTGTGTTTTTGATAAACATCCAAGAAAGAGTTTTCCAAGAAGTCTTACAACAAAGAAAAAATATCACTTCAACTTATCCACATCGATATTTGTGGACCAACCACTCCAAGCTCATTTGGAGGTCATTGTTACTTCTTAATTTTTATTGATGATTTCAGTAGGAAAACTTGGAAGTACCTCTTGAAGGAGAAGTCAGAAGCATTTCAAGCTTTCAAGGAGTTTAAAGCTTTGGTGAAGAATCAAAGTGGCTATACCATCAAAATATTGTAGTTAGATCGTGGAGAAAAATTCACATCCAAGGAGTTTAATTTTTTTTTGTAAGACTCATGGTATTTGGAGACCCTTGACCGCACCATACTCATCCTAACAAAATGGAGTCGCGGAAAGAAAAAATTGAACCATACTTGACATGGTTCGAAGCATGCTTAAAACAAAGGAAATGCCAAAGGAGTTTTGGGAAGAGGCTGTAAATTGTGCGGTCTACTTGCTTAATAGATGCCTCACAAAAAATTTAAAAGAAATAACATCAAAAGAGGCATGGAGTAGTTATAAGCCTGATATCTCATGTTTGAATGTATTTGGGTGCATAGCTTATGTACATATTCTAGATCAAAGGAGAGGCAAGTTAGATGACAAAAGCTTGTCATGTATCTTCATCAACTACGATACAAGATCTAAAGCCTACTAACTCTATGAACCAAAGGCCAAGAGAGTCATTATAAGTCGAGATGTAAAGTTTCAAGAAGATGGTATATAGAATTAGAACACTAATATCATGATGACACAGGATAAAGAGCAAATCAATAAGCAAACAAGTGAGCCAATACCACCTTTATCTCTTACTTTATTAGATGAAGATGGTTCAATATCACTAAAGGCAAGAAGCATTCAAGATTTATATAAGGTGACAACTCTTCTAAACCTTATTTGTCTTTTTGTTAATGAAAAAATTTTTTTTTTTGAAGATGCTATCAAAGATAAGAAGTGGAGGAAAGCCATGAATAAAGAGATGAAAGTCTGAAAAAAATGAGACATGGAAGCAACTTCTTTACCAAGAGGGGTTGAACCAATTGGAGTAAAGTGGATTTATAAAGGCAAGAAGAATGCGCAAGGTGAAGTAGAAAAATATAAAGCACGACTTGTAGCTAAAGGCTACAAGTAAAAGGTTAGGATTGACTATGATGAAGTATTTGCTTCTATTGCTTGAATGAAAACTATTCGTTTGGTGATTTCTTTGGCAGCTCAAAATAAATGAAAGATTTTTCAACTTGATATTAAATCAACTTTTCTTAATGGCTACTTGAATAAAGATGTGTACATTGACCAACCCAAAGGTTATATCAGAAGTGGGTAAGAAGATAAAATATTAAAATTAAAAAAGGTGCTCTATGATTTGAAGCTAGCACCAAGAGCTTAGAACTCAAGAATTGATACATATTTCAAGGCTACTGGTTTTGTTCAATGTTCTTATGAACAAGCTCTCTATGTCAAAAGGAATAATGGGAATAGATTACTTGTCTCATTATATGTTGATAATCTTATCTTCACTGATAATTCTATATAATTGATCAAAGAATTCAATGAGGCAATGACAAGAATTTGAATTGACTGACATGGAACTTATGTCCTATTTTCTTAGCTTAAAGGTGAATCAAATAGAAAACAAAATTTTTATTTTCCAAGAGCACTATGCAAAAAAAGTGATTAAAAAATTTAAAATGGAAGATTGCAATCCTATTAGTACACCGATGGATAGTGGTGCAAAATTATCCAAGAATGAAGAAGGTAAGGTGATTGATCCTATACTATACAAAAATTTAGTAGGGTGCCTGAAATACTTGACATGTACCAGATCAGATATACTATATGGTATTGGTTTAGTGAGTCGATTCATAGAGGAACCAAAATCATCTCATTTGGAAGGCCACTAAAAGAATCCTATGCTATATTCAAGGTACTCCAAGTCTTGGCTTATTTTATTCTCATTCTAATAATTTTTAACTTAAAGGGTACTTCGATAATGACTGGGGTGGAGACTTGGATAACCGAAAAAATATTTCTGGATTTGTATTTTTTATGGGTGATACGGTATTCTCATGGATGTCAAAGAAGTAATTGATTATTACTCTCTCAACTTGTGAAGCCGAATATGTTATGGCATCTTCATGTATTAGTCATGCAATATAGCTAAGGAGCTTACTAAATGAGATTAATTTTGATCAAAATAAAGCTACACAAATTTACATTGATAGCAAGTCAGCAATTGCTTTGGAAAAGAATCCAGTTTATCATCAAATGAGCAAATATGTATATGTTCACTTTCATTCAATCCGAGAATATACGAGAACAAAGATGTGGAGCTTATTTATATAAAAACTCATGATCAAATTATTGACATTTTTACTAAATCACTTGGAGCTGATCTCTTCAACAAATTTAAGGAACTACTTGGTATGAATGATGAAAACAATTAAGTTTAAAGAGGGATGTTAGAAATATTGGAATAATTAAACTTAATTGTGGACAAGATTTCAAGAGTCCTTTGATACTTCCAAGGATCATTGAATTAATACTGTCTTATTATAAGCAATAACTTTCAGGATTTCCTATAAAATTTACTTAGAATTCCTTCACATGTATGAAATCAAAATGTCACTTTGATTAAATATGGCTTTTAGTAACTTGTAAAGGATAGATAAAGGATTGTAAAATCTTCTATATAAGGAGATGTACTTAAGCCATTTTAGATAAAGAAAGTTATAAAAATCCTAATAAAATATTAAGTTCTCTTCTCCTATTAGTTTTACTCTCTTCCTCCTTGTATGAGAAATATCCTTTTTTTCACCTGTTATATTCTATCATTTATTAGGGCTAATCATGATATTTTTGAATTGATGTATAAATTTGGATTCTTAATCTAGCAAGAATGCTAGAATTTAAATGAGGGAAGTATGTGAGAACTTGTGCATAGTATATTTAGTTTTTCATTGGATTATTTGTCGAGAAGATATCGAATACTTTTATAAGACCAAGAAATCTAAATAATACATTTTAGCTAGTTATTTTGGATGAGGCCTTGGTTGTTACAATATACCCTTTTTTTTCATATATACATAAGCTACAATATAGACTTTAGATCTTAAACTAGAAGGCAACATTAAAATTGGCTTAGAAAAGTCAATCAATTAGTAATTCGAAGGATATGGCAAGTTCATTAAAAGATCAACCATACATGTAGGTAAGCGAGTCATTATTTAGTATGCCTTTTTGATTTTAAACATGTGGGGCATCATCGCAATTAGTTTAGAAAAAACAAATAGTTGGATGTCAAAATATATATACGGAGACCCATTTCAATTGGTTTGAAAAAGCCAATAAAAGTTATTTGTGTTAAAAAAGCTACTAAAAATATGAGAAGTTTTAAATTGATGATTGTTTTTGTAGCCTATCTCTCTCTTCGTGTGTGTATGCGCATGCGAATCATTGCGGCAGCATTGCTTGCATGCCAATGGAACAGGGGTACTGCGGGACATGTGTCCCAAAATGAATGCCTGTGGCTTCTTCTTCGTCCTATTAGCAATCCAACCCTATGCATATACACTACAGTAAAAAGGACAAACGATGATGGTTTTCTCCCGATGCTTTGGTGGAGTGTCAGGAGTATCTAAAACCCATCGATGATTTAAAGCATCGCCAAGTATTCAATATTTATCGATGCTTTTAAGTGTTGCCGGACTTTCTAAAAGCATCGTTAAAATTCTGGAATTATCGATGCTTTTAAGCGTCGCCGAATTCCTGAAATTTCCTTTTCACCCAGTCCCAAGCCCTAGATCCCATTTGCTCGATCAGCCAACCTAGTTCCTCCTCCTCCTCCTCCTTCTCCTCCTGCGATCCGTGCCCTAGATCCCATGCTCGATCCGCCAGCGCAACCTCCTCCTCCACCAATCCCTCTCTCCTCCTCTTATCCAATCGGTTGGTAGCTCCTCCGACGATCCCTCCCTCCTTCTCCGTCTCTTCCGTCAACTCCTCGTCGTTCGAAGGATCGAATCGCCAAGACCTGAGTATAGCTGCTGCCGCGCGCCGGCCACCTCTTCCATTTTATCCTCCGATTCCTCTCTATTCATCAAATCCATAGGTAAGCATAAGTTTGCTCTCATATGATCTGTATTTGTTTTGTTTTTTTGTTGTCTATTATTACTTGTTTTGTTTTGTTTTTTTGTCTATTATTCCTCTGTGTAAAATGCTCAAGAGAATCTTTGAGGGCTTAGGGATCCTATGGATATGCTGACACTAAGATTCTACAATATAAAGATGATACCTTAATATTTCTCAAGATGGTAAAGAGCACAGTGAAGTTGGCCTATTGGTCTATATCTATGGTTAAACTTTATGTATGGGTTGCATCTGGTGTATCTAGTCTGTGGTCTCTGTCTTATATTTATTTTTGGATTCTAAGTTCAGGTTTTATTTTGTTCTTCGTTTGGGTTCTTTCTAATGTAGTGTTGTAATTTTTCTTTAATATGTACTAATACTGATATGGCTATTGCTTTTTTTACCAAAAAAAAAAAGAGCACTGTTCATAGGTGCAAGTAAAACTTTTACAAAACCCAAGCACAATCACAATGGAAGTGTTCCAAGTTGGATTCAAATTTCAACTAGGGTTTGGGTTGGTAGTGAGTCCTAAAATACTTTCAGTCCTTAATAGTGAAACTAAATATAAAATTAATCTAGTGAATGAATAAAGCTAGCATATATCAACCACACAATCACCACCCATATCCCCTAGATTATAATTTGTCTAGCTACTTTCCTTCAAGGTTGCAAATGGAATTTAAAAAGTAGTAAAGAAAAAATAAGTCCCCCGGTGATCATATGAATGATCAAACAGTTGTAGAAGAATTTTAAAAAGTTCATCCCTTAAATTTTATTTTGTTATTGCTATCATTGAGGAATCTAAAGAGCTAAGAAACTTATCCCTAATTAAGAATCTCTCTAAATGCATGAATAAAAAATGAATAGATCCATTGAAACTTTAATGGAGCAGGATTTTCAGATATAAATATATTTAAACAAAATATCAAAGAAAATGATTAATAGTGGATATGTAGGAAAAAAATAAAATGACAAAGGATAAGAAAAGTCTTGATTTTAGGTTAGAGACAAATCATGTTATGGCCTAGATTGGCCTAGTCCACTTGATTGGCTAGGCCCACCTACGCTCCACTACATGTGCATAAAAGTATTTTTTATAAAGTAAAAATGATAATAGTAGTGGCCGGTGGTGGTCGTAATTAATAACCTTAGAATGGATGACTATATTAGAAATATAATGGTAATTAACAACCTTAGAATGGATGGCTATCTTCTAAGGTGGTCGTAATTAATAACCTTAGAATGGATGACTATATTAAAAATTTATGTATAATCTACTAACCCTATGTAGAACTAACTTGAAATGTAGTCTTGAATGTGACAAATAAATTCAGTAAACTAATCTTTCATTTTAGATTCTAAGTTAACCCTATCTACGATTCATGATCTTGTTATTGTTGGTAGTTTTTATATCATGTAGAACTACCTGTTTTGTTGCCATTTTCTTATCAGGTATTTGACTGCTTGGAGAGTAAAGAAGCTCTGTAACCAATTTTAAAATTGGTTTAAGGTTTGTATATGAAGGCTATGATGATTATGCGATGTATGTTTGGTTGATTCAACTGTTTCTAATGGCAACAATCTTGGATGGCCTTCTTTTGTAGGCAACCTATTGTAGTCGTTTTGATTTAGTTGCATATTAAATAGTATAACTGAGCCTCCTGCTTATTTTTCATTATTTATTATTCTTTTTCTTAGTAAATTATTTCTATTTCTTTATAAATTTCTTGGTATATACCTGCATCTTACTAAACATGTTATGCTTTAAGGTTAGTTTCATTATTGCAAATCTTTTATTTCAATACCATCTATAGCTTTGTTATGATCAATTATGATTTTTTAAATATTTTTTAAAAAACTTGCATTGCATAGAAACATAGACTCGTCAATTGATTAAAGTACATATTCTACAGCATCCGTACAATTATTTTATTTTTGTACGGATGGAAAAAATATGTAAGTAGTCAATTGATTATCCAGTTTGGACAGTTTGAGAATTGTAAATAATTTTATATGTGCTTATAGTAATCAAACAGTATGGATAGAGTTCCAGATATATTTTGGATAGTATTTTCTTTTAGTTCTCCTCATACATATTTATTTGTATGGGGAGAACTAAGAAAAAATGCTGCCAAAATTTTTCTAGAACTTTTATTGCGTATTCTTTGGTTACTGTAAATGACCTATATAATTAATGCAATTCTTGAATAGGATGAGACCTCTTTACCTATTAGTTGATGATAGGGTACATTTAATAATACTGTAATTGATCTATTGAATAAACTTATTCTATTCTTATAAATATTTATTTATTTTAGTTAGTTTTATCCTACAATGGATAAGAGTTGGATAACTAAACCGAGGAATAGCAAAGAATATCTAGATGGAGTTTAGAATTTTATTAAATTTGGTATAGAGAGAAGTAGTATCAATGGAAAGATTTTATATCCTTGCCGAAAATGTGTAAATTATAGTTCTCTATATCTAAATACTGTTGAAGAACATTTGGTACGGAATGATTTTTTTAGAGATTATATAGAGTGATTTTTTCATAGAGAGTCAAGGTTACCATCTACATGTAACCAATCCTCTAACATGAAACATATACCTGATTTTGGATCCATAAATCAATAGAAAAATCTTGTAAGAAATGATGATATCAGGGGTTTGCTCAGAGATGCTTTTGAATATGGTGCTCAAAATCCTGGAGATTTCAATGGAGGATAAGTAGCAGATGGGCTACCTGATGGTCCTATATTTACTAAATCTATACATAATGAGAAGCCGATACCCCCAACTAATGTTGGAATAAATCATTATCAGAAGTTGATTAGAGATGCAGATCAAGAATTATATGCCGGTTGCAAGAACTTTTCAAAAATTTCTTTTCTTGTACATTTAATTCATATAAAATACTTGAATGGATGGTCTGGCAAGAGTTTTACTATGTTGCTCAAGTTGTTAAAGGATGCATTTCCTGAAGGTACTAGTTTACCAACATCTTATTATGAAGCCAAAAAATTAGTAAAGGAATTAGATCATGGATACAAAAAGATTTATAGCTATCCAAATGATTGTATATTATATATTGGGAAGAACATGCCGATCAAGAATCGTGCCATGTATGTGGATGTTCATGATGGATGAAGCAAAAAAAAATGATAGTGAAGGATTAGATGAATTGGATACACCACAAATTAAATAAAAACTGGCAAAGGTATTACGTTATTTTCTTTTTGTACCTAGATTAAAAATGATCTATGCATCATCAAAGACAGCTTCGTCAATGAGATGGCATGATGGAAGACGTACAAAAGATGGAATGCTGAGACATCCAGCGGATAGTTTAGCATGGAAAGCATTTGATGACAGACATCCTGATTTTGCATCTAATGCTCGTAATGTCAGACTGGGTTTAGCTAGTGATGGGTTCAATCCATTTCGGACCTTAAGTTCTGTCTATAGCACCTAGCCAGTTGTTTTGATTTCTTATAATTTATCACCATGGATATGTATGAAACAGACTTTACTTATTTTATCAATGATCATTCCAAGTGAAAAGGGTCCAGGCAATGATATTGATATTTTCTTACAACCTTTAATAGATGAATTGAAATAATTGTGGGAGGGTATCAGTGCAATTGATGCTTCAAATGGCCAAACATTCAATCTGCGGGTAGCTCTATTATGGACTGTTAATGATTTTCCTGTATATGCTAATTTATCTGGCTAGAGCACTAAGAGACGAGTTGCATGTTCTTCTTGTGGTGAATTAACCCATTCAATTTGGTTAAAATATGGAGGAAAGTTTTGTTATATGGGATATCGTCGATGGTTGGAGGCAAATCATCAATTTCGATTTCAGAAGGATTTATTTGATGGTATTTTAGAATTAGGATCTGCTCCAATTCTACCTTCTGGTTCTGATATTCATAGACAAATGCTTGGTATCAGACACAGTTACGGTAATATGACAAAGTCCTCTAAAAGCGATGAATAGATAATGTTGAAATTTCAGTACAAGAAGAAGTATCGAAGGAAGTCAATACTTGCATCTTAGATACAGTAATATTCGAGGATCCAGATAATTTCTTTGAAGTTAAAAATGATGATATAATGACAGCTTCTACCCATCAGCATACTAAATAATTATGGAAGAAAAGAAGCATATTTTTTGACTTACCTTATTGGGAGCATAATATACTCCGACATAATCTGATGTTATGTATATAGAAAAGAAAGTTTGTGATAATTTGATTGGAACAATATTAAATCTTGATGGAAAGACTAAAGATAACATGAAGGTGCATCTTGATTTAAAATTAATGAGCATCCGACATGAACTTCATCCACAAGTACTTGCAAATGATAAAACTTATATCCCTCATGCATGTTATACAATATCTAGTCGAGAAAAAGATCTCTTCTTGATAGTTTTAAAGAATATCAAAGTTCCTGATGGATATGCATCAAATATTTCACGATGTGTGAATCTGAAAGAGTGAAAAATTTCAAATCTTAAAAGTCATGATGGACATATACTAATGCAAGATATTCTTCCACTGGCTTTAAGATCGTCAATGCCGAAACAAGTTATTACGGTTATTTTTCAGTTATCATCATTCTTCAAGGCATTATATTCTAAGGTTCTTGATCCTTAGGAGCTTGATCAGTTGCAGTCTCAAGTCATACTTACGTTATATCAGATGGAAAAGATTTTTTCTCCTGGGTTTTTTACGATTATGATTCATCTACTCATTCACCTAGCTTCGGAAGCTAAACTTAGTGGACCGGTACAATACATATGGATGTACCCTATCAAGAGGTAATGTTGTAAAACTAAAATTTCATAATTTAGATATCCTTTTCATTATTCAATGTGATATTAATATTAAAATTTTAATAAATATCATACTTTTTGAAGGTATCTTGTATGTTTTAAGGATTATGTACGAAACAAAGCCCATCCTGAGGGCTCAATAGCAGAGGGATATATTGCTGAAGAGTGTTTAACATTTTGTTGAAGAATCTCGAAGGTGTAGAGACTATATTCAATCGACCTCAACATCATGGTGATACTATGGAGAATACAGATCTATACAAATTTGCATCTTCCGGAAGATTTATAGAAATAGCTGAAAGTATTGTTCTTGACCATAAATCCTTGTCACAAGCACACCATTATATATTGCTACATAGTGACATAATATCTGACTATCGCAGGTTAGTCTATTTACACATGGATAATACTAAATATTAGACATGTTGTCAAACTTATATTTGATTATCATGCAATGAATTTTTAGCTGTACAACGACAAGCTAATCATTCCACTCGTCCTAATCCAAGGATTGAACAAAGATGGTTGGTTGAGTTATTCCCTAATTAGCTTGCTAATTAGGTTAGTATATATAAGTCATATAATAATTTTATATACATTTAACATATAATAAGTGATCGATAATTGATATTATATTTTCTAGGTACCGGTATCGATGGAGAAAAATTGCTCAGCAGAACTAATAGCACTTACTAGAGGTCTTAATTATATTGTGAACAAATATAATAGTTTTATTATAAATGGCTTTAAATTTCATACCAAAGAGCACGAGAAATTTAGAAAAACTCAGAACAGTGGTGTTATGATAGAAGCAAATGAAAAATCTTATTATGGTATACTTAAAGATATTTTTGAGTTGGATTATTATGAAAATTTTAAAGTTGTATTATTTCGATACGATTGGGTGGATATAAATATACCAAGAGGTTTGAAAAAGGACTCAAACGGATTCATACTTGTCAATTTTTCAAGATTGATATATACGGGTATGTTATTGAAGGATGATCTATTTATCTTTTCATCTCAAGCTCGACAAGTTTTTTATGTACAAGACTCGAAAGATAAAGAATGTGCTACTGTTATTAAGACAAAATCTAGAGACTTGTATGATATGGTAAAAGGGTCGAAGAAAAAGATGATGATACTTATACTCAGTGTATGCCTATAATATTATGCCAAAGTATCATATAAATGATACAACCATTTTGGTTAGGTTGGATTCCGAAGTAGATATAACTGATTGATTATGACAAGTAAGTAGTTTATAATATGGTTTACATTTTTGCATGAATAATTATGTTATCTTTTAAATTACAATTCATTTCCGTTGTAATTTAATTATAATGTTGAATGACTTGGTTTTTAATAATGCATGTTAGGTACACCATGCCTCGAAGGAAGCACATATCAGATGTACAGTTTCAGTTTTCTCAGATCGAGGCTAATACTTCGTTACAGCAGCACGACGAGTGTCGATCAGTTTCATATCGGTCTGATGCCAGTCCATCCATTTCTGCACATCCGACGAAGGCCAGTATCTCTCTATCTCAGGACGACGCCATTCCCTTCGAATCAGCACATCACGATTCTCCTACGGATCATCCTGATGACGAGCCTATCATCGATGACATACAGATACATGGTAATTTAATAATTTCATCTCATTTCAATTCATGCATATGCAATAGTTTTGATATATAATGTTATGTATTTTTTTTGTAGATGGATCTGGGAGACTTAAGCGGAAGCGAGGATCCACACTAGTTCGTGATATGTGGCAGTTACCTGAGGATGAGAGGATAGTCATAGAGTGTAACAAGCTAGGCCAGCCTATTAAGAAAGCTGCTAGCTTGTTGACTAGTTTTTTGGGGACAGTAGCACGCCGGGGTCAGCTATGTCTTCTAAATTATCTGAAGTAGAATGACATGCTTCCTGCCTATAAAGTAGAGATGCTACGAGTTGTGCAGGTAAAAAAATTGATATATTATTTTATATCTTAGGTTTTTAATAATTGCATTGCTTATTTCATTTAATACTTATTTTATTGTTTATTTATATTGTAGAGCAAATTCGTTCTTCCTCCAGATTGTTCTAATTTTGTGTTTAAGTCTCTCAATCGCAAGTGGAAAAAGTATAGGACAAAGTTGAAGGGAAACTACAAGCTAGATGGTAGGACAGAGGAGCATGTTGCAGCTACTTGTCCTCCTGATGTTCACCCTCATCAGTGGAGGGAGCTGGTGTACTATTGGTTCTCCGAGATGGCACAGGTTGTATAGCATTATCAAATATATAAATTTATTAATTTTTACTCATCCTAATTATATTTATACAATATATAACATAGTTTTAATTTTATTTTGTAGACATATTCTGCTGTTGGTAGAGCTGCACGAGCATCTCAGTCTGTTCCTCACACAGAGGGGTCTAAGAGTTATGCATGGCTCAGGCATAAGTTTGTATGTTTCTTATCCTATAATACTTTTAGTACATTTTTAGTTTTAACATCATGTATCATGCATGTGCCATGTATCATGGTACGGGGGTATAAAATGTATCATTTTGGATTTTTTTATAACATTTATTCTTTATATAGGCTGATCAGCAGGGAAGGGAACCTGGTGAGGTGAAGTTCTATCGGATGACTCACGTTCACCAGGATGGCGATTTTGTTCGGGAGGAGTCCAAAGAATATATGTATGTATTTTTTTATTTATATTATATAATGATTTATAATTTTATTTTTATTAAGTATTGATATATGAGTTTTTTATAAAACATAGGATAGGGCTACCTCTATGATCGTCAAGCATGCTGGCGAGGCTACATCATCTACTTAGAACAGTTGCATTGAGGCCGAGGTATTCTCGGAGTTGATGGGACCAGAGCGTCCTGGATGAGTGAAGGGTTATGGGATTGGAATTATCCCTACTCAGTTATCTGAGATGAGTAGATTTACTCAAGATGCTAGAGATAGTCATGATCATTCACATGTTCGTCGACTCGAGGATGAGATAATAGAGCTCAGACAGATAAGTGATGCAGACAGAGTAGAGATGCAAACTATTAGGGCTCAGCTTGAGCATGTTACATCTGTTCTGCATATGTTCATGTCATCTCAGGTAAGTAATTATTTATAACTACATATATATATATATTGTATGTTTTTAATAATTTAGAATATATATAATGTATGTATCATAACTATATATATATGTATGGCTACATCATCTACTCAGAACAGTTGCATTGAGACCGAGGTATTCTCGGAGTTGATAGGACCAGAGCGTCCTGGATGAGTGAAGGGTTATGAGATTGGAATTATCTCTACTCAATTATCTGAGATGAGTAGATTTACTCAAGATGCTAGAGATAGTCATGATCATTCACATGTTCGTCGACTCGAGGATGAGATAGCAGAGCTCAGACAGATAAGTGATGCAGACAGAGCAGAGATGCAGACTATTAGGACTCAGCTTGAGCATGTTACATCTGTTCTGCATATGTTCATGTCATCTCAGGTAAGTAATTATTTATAACTACATATATATATATATATATATATATTGTATGTTTCTAATAATTTAGAATATATATAATATATATATCATAACTATATATATATATATATATATATATATATATATATATATATATATATATATATATATATGTATATCTTGTAGGTTCATGATGTATCTGCCAGTCATAGATAGGACGACGACCAGCCTCCCGGGATCAGTGATACCAGTTTTTTTTTTTTATTATCTTTGTATATCTTTTTATATATTTGAACTTGGATCGATATTGAGTTTCTTTTGATACTTTTATATATATAAAAAAAATTCTTTATATTTGTGTTTGTGTTTATGTTTGTGTATGTCTTTGATATGATACAGGTTTGAATGTTTAGTTATTTCATTTTGATAATATATACAGGTCGATGTATGCAGGTTTGCTGTGTTTTTTTAAAAATAAATAAATAAATTTGTCGATGCTTTAAAGAATCGCTATCTTACCTATTAGCGACGCTTTAAAACGTCGCTATCCTAGCAAATACTGACACTTTAAAGCATCACTAGGTTTTAAACTTAGCGACGCTTTAAAGTGTCGGTATTTGCCGACGCTTTTAAAAAGCATTGCTAAATTTAAAACCTAGCAATACTTTAAAGCATCGGCAACTCTAAATTTAGCGATGCTTTAAAGTGTTGGCAGGTTGCGTCTCTACACTTACATAGCCGATACTTTTGCTATGCTTTAAGAAACGTCGGGAGATTTCTTGCCGATGCTTAAAAGAATCGGCAAATGTCCCAAAAAGCATCGGCTATGTCCTATTTCACTATAGTGATACCACCCCATGCTTCTCCCCTTTCTTTACCCTGCTCTCTCCTTCATAACCCTACGAACTCCAACCCCTCTTCAACAAACCCACTCTCTTTTATCACAACAAGATACAGATCCTCCATCCGTCCAACACTGCATGCCCTAACCTTCTCGATGCTCCCTTCCTTTCTGGAGTAAGTAATCTTAGACAATCCCCCCATTTTATATATTCATATCGATATGCGTGTGTGCGCGCGTGTGCGTGCCTATGTGTTGCCTTTTTTTTTTTTTGTGTCCAATGAATAAAGCATTTCTTCTTGCTCCCATGCAATTAACAAGTGTGTCCATATATATCAATCTTCATAAATATCTCACGATTACATCTTCATCCATGGGATGTTTTATCTTGGAAGCATTCTAATTGGTATATATGGTTCTATGCATTACCAACAGCTGTGGATGGTGACATGGTTACCTGATAGTGCTTGGCCAAAGGTTGGTGACAGGAAGCTATATATATAGCTGGCTAGGGCTAGCTATCTATCTTTTTATGAATAATGATGCGAGCCCACAGGATTTGAAAAACATGCATGGTACCAAGAGGAGATGCATAGTTTGGGAAGCTTTTTGTCCTTCCTGAATCCTGAGTTCAATGGACTTGGATTCTCTCAACCACTGTTGGGTACTGTTGTGTGCGTGCATGGACATGGAGAGAGAGAGAGAGAGGTTCGCACTTACCATATATAATTCTCCTAGGCTAGATCGATATTCAAAGATATTTTTTAAAATAAAAGGTTCAGGAACCCCAGAGGGGATCTCATTTTGAGATGCAAACCTGCAGATTATTACTCTCGTTGTTTTTGAGTTCTTTGGACCACCAACCACGAAGAAGGATATTTTGGGGTCTTTAATAATTGCAATATAGCATACCAAAAAAAAAACTAATTCGAATATAGCATACCAAAAATAATAATTTTAGATCATCAAGAATCAGATTATCCCAGGATCGATAAAGATCACCAGTGATCTAACATCATCTTGATGATCCCATCTGGATCACCAAACACCATCACAGGGTTAGGCATAGAAAAAGCATGGAACGATGATATATTTTGCAACTTTATTTCTTCTAGTAGCAAGTGTGAATTACTTCACGTGTCACAGAGAAAACTTTTTGTTAAATGGAATGATACTTTGGGCTGGCACTTCATTATATTCACATATATTTAGAGCATTTTTCTGTATTTCTTAAATGATCGACTTTATTCATTCAAACTTCAAAGTTGACATGGTCTCAGGTTAGAATCGTAAGAAACAACCATTAAAAAGGGTAATAAGTATTGTGTGAAAATGTTGGATGTTCCTTGGGCATTAATTTATCGCTGGTCGTTACCATATCTCACAGCATTAATGGATATCAGAATCTATGGTACGAAATATGTGCTTCTCTTTCTTTTCTCTACAAGATGGAAAAAGGAAATCTGATGCCCAC
Organism: Areca catechu; assembly: GCA_021397845.1. NCBI lineage: Eukaryota > Viridiplantae > Streptophyta > Magnoliopsida > Arecales > Arecaceae > Areca > Areca catechu. The sequence continues at coordinate 30,865,942 of CM038045.1, forward strand.
TTCAGATCAGCAGATCATCCCATAAATTTATCATTTCTGAGCATTCAATCATTAAGAAAATAGATGTAGAATCTCTTTGACAGATCTTGACATATGACGTATCCCGTTCTCATCCATCATTGCAATAAATGCAGCTGGTGACATCTTCCATCTTGTCCAATCTACCAAGCTACCTCATTGCTTCACCCACACTCATGCAGGTGCCATACATTACTTAATGTGAGTACATCCATACTCTGATAAATGGCCTTCATATATTTGCACATATTAACCAACATATTTGGTGAAGGCATAGATCTATATATTGCCGTCACTAAATGCAGTTGCTCTGAAGGAAAGGCACGAGTGGGTTTCTTGTGCCATGTCACATTCCTTGGTTGTCATAAATGTTTGTTGTAGTAGTAGGAGGACCCAGGAATTACCCTCTTTGAATAAATCGATTCCAGAGCTTCTCGAAGTTGGCCTTGCACATACGCTTGCTTCTTTGAAATGGAAATGGAGAGCATATTATATATGAACTTTAGTATTCTAAAAACAATGCTTGCACTTGATACGTTTGTTACCGGGTAAAACAATTAAATCCTACCCAACGAACAATATTACTATGACAAAGTAGGTGCTCTTCTTTATCTCAATTTCAAGTTTTCAAATAAAAGAATAATGATAGTACGAAGGATAAAATATAGTAATGTCTAAATACCATCCATCTGCATCTCCTGGGCTTTCAGACCTTAATTTGTAGAGTTTGAAATTTTTTTTTTGAGTGAATCAAAATAACATATGCTTCTACAACATCCACCGAGATCTTTATTTTTCTAGACCTAATTTGGCAAGGGCTAGTAGAACATATATACAGGTTACCACGGTAACATTCAAAAAATTGCAAATTATGATTTTAACTGCATAGGTAGAAGTACAAGTAGAAAGGATATCATATATAATAATATTACATGCAAGAAATGTCTAAGAAAGAAACTTATTGGTGCGTTATGTCCGCTTCAGATCCAAATGTTTCATTATGAAATATTTGGAGGACCAGACGACTTTATACCTTAGGAAATCTGAATCCACTTTTAAATTGCATCTTTGTGCTGTTCTTATTACTTCAAGTTCATCCGCAGTCAAACCATAGGTTCCATCTAAATGTTAAAATGGGGCCTATAATATAGTAACAAATGATAGACGAAAAAGAGCTTCTGGGGACAAGTTTGATCGAATTAAAGGAGATAAAAAAATACAACTAAAGCTTACTTAGAAGCCGATCAGAAGCTGTCTTCTCCATCAGCAGCTGAGTATGGGGTGGGGAGTGGGGAGGGGAGAGGGGCGTAGAGAGAGATGTTCATCAAAGGCAGAAAATAAATGATGGGTGCTTGTTGAGGAACCAAGCAGGTATGAAAGATCCCAAGGAAGGTGGCTTCTATAAGGGAATGATTCTCTAGGAAAGCGGGGCAAGGTGGTCACCAAAAGCTATAGATCGAGTTCGTGAAATCCCATGATTTTGTTTGAGGGGACAAGAGGCAGGAATTGAGGGGGTGAGAATGGGGGAATGATGCACTCCAAAGACACAACAATCAAGCATATCTCGGGCATGAGCACAGAAAACAAGAACAAAAACCCCATCGTGGGAGCACAAGGCAAGAGAGCATAATTCGAACACCAGGTGCCCTTTTGCAGGGTAGAAGAGCCAATGTGACGATTGACGATTACTCTCATTGAACCCAACTAGCCCTCATAAAGAATGCCCCAGAACAATTAATTGTTTAGTTATAGGCAGTGGGGACCAAACATGATGATTACTAATAGCAAATGACTGCATCGAGCACCAACAAGCAATGCAACTAATTAAAAGCCATGCAAACATGAGGACCCATGAATAAAAATAAATGAAGGTGAGTCAGCCATTATCATAAACTATGCAAAGAGATAAACCACGGCCTGAAGCAAAAGCCACACAATCCCCATAACCAACAAAAATGAGAATGTACTCTCTTAGTATAAGCTCCTTCATAAAATATAACAATTAAATATCCAAAAGCACGACCATTTCAGCTGGAATATAAGCAGCAATACATATCTAGATTACGTAGCAGGAAAAATTTTTTGAAACAGACGCTATATATGCAACAGCTATATGTAGTTGACATTAACATAAAACTCAAAAAAGAAAAATGGGAGGAGAGGAGAACATTAATTCAAAGAAGGGGGCTTAGCCTTGGGAAGCAAGAAAAGTAGCAAGGCATTGCGAGAAAAACTGGCCTTTCTTTTTTGTTCTCCACTTCCAAAAATTTCCCATGCAACGTGCACCACCTCCACTCTCCTCTCTCTCCCTCCCCCGGGGCCTTTTCCAATAGATTATAGAACAAACTAGGGTTAGGGTTTGTAGCTGAAATCATAACAAAAGATACCCTCATACATCTCTACTTAGCCATGTAGATATGCTTCCCTCCCTCCTCCATTTGGGCCTTGGGTAACCATCCTAATTAAAAACGCACTTCTAATCAAGAAACAAAGCCATTCAAAGGAAAAGAAAAGAAGCCTAATTATTAATCAATTCACCAGGGTCTTTCTTTCTTTTAATTTTCTCCTCTCTATGGTTGTTGCATTAGTGCCAAGATGAGACCGAGAACAGTGCCTTGTTCCGCCAACCAAGGAAGATGGAGTCCTTCACCATCTCGAGCTGATAGCCTTCGGACGGGTAGTGCAGTCGGAGTAGCAGCTTTGCCTGCGAGAGGGCGAAGGGGCTGAGGGGAAGGTTTGAGAAACCAGCATCCCTCATAAGCCCCTCCCAGCGTGAGAATCGCTCGTGCCGCTCCCTCCTCCCCTCTCCTTCCCGGGCGACGATGTCCTCGATCTCCCGCCCGAGCCACACCTGCTCCACAGCCAGCCGCTCCTGGCTTTTGGGCGGCAGCGTCGCCTCCAAGGACTCGAACACCACCGTGTAGTGGTCCAACGCCTCCATGAACCTCTGCAAAAAATTAGGCGAATTATGGCTCGCCTCCCTCTCCGCCACCGTCACCACCGCTGGGTTCATCGCCTTCGCTGCTTGAAGAAATGCCCTCAGTTCGCACGAGCCATCGTCCTCATGGCGGCTGTCCTTGAGAAGCTTATGCAAGAACAGCACACAGTTCACCGCCAGGGTCTCGCCAGGTTGCAGATGGAAGGAAGAAGAGGCGAGATAACTGATATTACTGCTACTACTACCACCAGCAGTAGCCGTAGAGGGAATGCTAGTGCCGACACTGGTGCTGTTAGTGCTAGCGATGGGGAGGAGGAGAGGGTGAAATTGGAATTGGAGGCCTAATGAGAGAGCGAAGGTCTGGAGGCGATCACCAGTTCGGCGAAGGACGTCGAGGTCGGTGCCGGTGCCGGTGATGCGGATGGACGGGGGGCCGTCGGCCTCGGAGCGATCGGCGATGGCCTGGAGGAGAGGTGGCCACTGCACCCCGTGGGAAGTTTCCAAGTCGAGGATGTGGATGCGGCGGCAACCATGGAGGTTGTCGAGGATGGCCTGGTTGGCGGTGAGGTGGGCGAAGCGAAGGAAGGGGGTGACCTGGTTGAGCGAGAGGTAGGAGGACTGGAGAGCCTCGGAGGAGGTATCGGAGGTTACCGAGGGGGAGGGGAGGCGGGCAAGGCGAGCAAGGCGTAGGGAGAGGGCGCGAGCGAATTGGTGGGCGAGGCGGTCGGCGGAGTCGCCATAAGGAGAGGCGGTGGCGGAGAGGAGGGAGGCGGTGCCTCGGGCAGTGGGGAGGTCGCCGCGGTGGATGAGCTCGGCGCAGCTGATGAGGAGCTGGCGGGCGTGGGGTGAGAGGGAGACGAGGCCATGGGAGTGATGGTGATGGCTATGGGGGTCAGGCTCCTGTTCACCTTCTTCATGAGACTTCAGTGAGCCGGGCATCTCTAAAGGGCTGTGGTGGCCGGCAAGGAGAGGCCAAGAGAGTATTGATTTAGAGTGAGAAGGGGAGGACAGTGGAGTGAGTGGGGAGAGGAGTGATTGGATTTGGGGGGTTTGCATACCCTTACTTTAATAGAACATTTGGATAAACAGCTTCCTTGACGGGACATCATCTCTGCCAATAAACACTGTTTGGTGTGATAGTTTTGGTGGAAGCAGTAGTAGCGAGGAGTAGCAGCTTTACCCTGTTGTAGATACACTATTCGCTAAACCATCTCTCTCTCTCTCTCTCTCTCTCTCTCTCTCTCTCTATATATATATATATATATATATATATATATATATATGTGGTATGGTAATGTGGCGGGGGGAGGGGGGGAGAGGGCCGGAGGGGGAAAGTTTTTATGCTTTTCTTGTCTCGTTTCCTAAGGACTTCGGGGATTTGGATGAACTTTTGTGCCCTTGGATTGAGGGCTGATTTGTTGCCAGCTTTGGAATGATGGAGGGGCTTAGTGAATGGGGGAGGAATCTAAAACATTATAAGGTTTGGGTGGGGTTGTTGTAGGTGGTACGGTGGGGCGAAATGCAACAAGACTAGGAGTAATAAAGAGTGGAACCCAGGAAGAGTAAAGAGAGATCGAACAATAAAGAAGGTTGGGCAGAATCATGCAATAACAATATATTAAAAGAGAGGCAGAGAGGTCTGTGCACGGAAAGTGGGGGAGGGTGAGCGAGACTATAACACACGGTTCAGGGAACTAAAAGATACTCCTATGTATGCACCGCTGAGAGGGGGGAGGGCATCAAAAGCTCCAATCTGGTATAACAGTTTGGATAATTTTCTCTCTTTTACTCTCTATTCCTTTGTTCTCTTTCTCTTTCTCTCTCTCCCCATTGAATTTATACACGCAAAGCTTTTAATGGCTGAATAGAGACTACACACACCCAACTCCAACCATCCATTATTTTGTCTGCTTGTAGGGATCTCCATTGATGGCTTTCAGATAACTTCCTTGCAGCCCCCTCCCTTGGGGTCAGGACAAAAGGATCCTTACAGCAAGCAATCCCCATTCCCCACACCTCTAAAGACCAAGTGTCCCTCTCCCTCTTTACATATTTTTGTTTCTTTATGCATACAGTGTTCCAAGGAGAATGGGCACACCAAGTAATGCGGCCTTCCATCATCACTGCTGCTTTCACCATTAATTGCTCACTCACGTTGGTGCGAAGACAAGGCATCTTGGTACGATCCCATTAGCAAACAAATGGAATATTTATAGCCCAGGAGAGAGCCCATTTGGCGGATGGAATGTTGCAGACCCACTCTCCCCTCCAGATGAGGAAACTGCATCATCATCATCATCACCAGATAATATCGCATTCACAAAGATCCCTTGCTTGAAAGGGATTCTCTTTTCATAAAAAAAAAAAAAAAAAAAAATCTTTTTATACTCTTCCTCTCAATAATTGATGGTAAAGGAGAAGAAAAGGATCTTTTTGTATCTAAGTATCCTTTAGAAAAATGAGATTCGGACCTCACGCTCTCTGCCTCAGCTACCGACAGCTTACAAGAAGTGAGAGAGATGTTGGTATAGCTTGTGGAAATCAGAGACCTCTCATATCCAAAGTAGCAAGAGAACTGCTGCTGCTGCTCCTGCCCTTTGCAGATCAAGAAAAGGAAAAGGGGAAGTTAATGGGAGAAAGCAGCATCCATATAAGCTAATAAAAAATATAAAAAGGAGAAAAAAAAGAATATATGAAGCGGATGTAGAGATAATGAGCCGAGGGAGAAAATTTCCCAAAAAAAAAAAGAAAGAAAAAGCAGCTCTTTTTGCCTCTTATCATATTAAATTCACAGATTTGACATGCTCAAAAAAGTCCACCCTTTTCATAGAGAATCTCCATCCCTTTGTCTGGTCTCTCTCTCTCTCTCTCTCTCTCTCTCTCTCTCTCTCTCTCTCTCTCTCTCTCTCTCTCTCTCATATCATCTAGTTCTTCGCCACCTTACTTCTCCCAGTTCCCATTCCCATCTTTTCCCCTTACACCGCTCCCCCACCCGGGAGAGTTATCTTATATCAGTAAAGGCAAGCGTGCTAAAAGAATTATTGTAAATAAAAAAACTCAGAGAGAGAGATAGAGAGAGAGAGAGAGGATGGGGAGGGGGGTTTGATGTTTGAGCCGTGGAGTTGAAGGCAGGAAAAGGGAACCCACTCGAGAACAAAGGGAGGGCAAAAGGATGGTACTACATTAACAAAAGAGTTGGGGAATCAGCCCCAAAAAGTGGACCAAGAGTTATTTACATAAAGAGAGCCCTACTTATCATTATTTTTTTTCTCTTATGTCAATACCTTACAGTCCAATGAATGAACTGCTCTCGAGCCATTATCAGTGCAAACTTTAGAACAAATTGCTGTAGTACCCTTCTTGTCAGGTTTGACTTTTGTTGGAGTAGATAGAGAGATTGTAATTTAAATAGACCCAGGTGGGATTTCCGAAAGAATCTTTTTCAGAGCTTCTTCTGGCTTTACTTCCATGAATGGTCTCCTTGGTACCTTTAAAACTTAACCCTCCATCAAAGCCATCCCATTCAATCCATCTCATCATTCTCCGCAACCAACCTGTTCCAATTCCCGACATTTTCCTAGAAAAGCCAAGTCAGTCATCTCCCCAACTCCAAGGCAAGGAGACAAGAGAGAAGTATAGGAAGAATATGGATGTATCAAGTGCGTATTTCCTTGCGCGGAAGACGCGACGAGGCTCCTACAGAATGTGATAAACCTATCAGAGTTCATGCTGTCGCCTTCTTGATTCTACGTTCTAACTTTTTAGCGTCCTGTAATTAATTAGAAAACCCCATTGTGCCCCAAAAGAAAGTTCTACGCACAGGCTTTTCGAATATAACATAAAATAAATGTTTAGATACCGGTACTAAATGAATGATAACAAAATATAACGTTTCTTGAATTTAGTCCTTAAACAAAATCCAAATTTAATGAGCAAACTAAAGGCCAGTTTGGTAATTAATGCCAATCATTAACTTTTTTAAAAAAATCTACATGAAATGCTGAATGAAGGGGGTGTTAGAAGGCAATACGCAGTGAAATATGAAAATCACAAGAGAAAGAAAAGAAAATTCTAAAAAAATATTTAAAAAATAGCACAAGCACAACCCGAGAATTTTATATAGTTTAGAGTCTTTTGTTCCTACATTCATGATCGTACAGAATAATTCTTCTACTATGAAAAAAATTACATGAAATTTACAAGAGATGAGAACAAAAAAAATTTCTCTCTCTCTCTTCTGGATGCAAGAATAGTCCCAATAGAAAGAAGAAAATTTTTTTTAAAGATACTCCTTAAGCTTGAAAGCACCCTAGGATGAAGACCCCTTTCTTCCCTTTTTTTCTCTCTTCCTCTCTTATTTTTTCTCTTGAAAAACACTCACTAGTTCAGGATCCTCGCGGATGACTCGATTAAATCCAAGAATTTTCCTGAGACACGTGAACGGGATGGCGAGAGAGCGCACTACTCCGGCATCTTAGTAGTGTCAGGCTGACGTACTTACCAATGATGGGGATGGTACGTGAAAAAATTGCAGCCCGAATCGAACATAGCCGGCGGGATTAGGATCCAGTGGGAATAGCTACATCAGGATTTATCCACCCCTCTCCTTTTTTTCAGTAAAAAAAAAACACTCACTAGTTGCCTTTGTATTGTTGGTGGCATTTGGACCTAGGGGATTTTGCTCTCAATCTCTATTAAAATACAAGCCAAGTAGAGTCTAAAATTTCATCAAAACCACTCCAACTCCTTGTAGAATAAGCAATTGACCCTCTAGATGACTCGCAGCCATTTGATCAGTGTCAAACATGGCAAATCCCATGGCAAATCCACTGAACAATACCAATTAAGATCAGAGTAGATGGCAGCTGTTGGATCTTGATCGACTGCATTATAAAGCATCCGATCATGCATTGAGGCCATGCTCATCTGTAAACCGCAACGTAGACCATGACCCCTCCCTTGTAGACCATGGAAATTGGGTTGTGGACCACTCCACATTGTAAACTATGGTTGATTGCCGTGCAACCTGGATTACATGCTTGTGCCGGCTCAACCTGCTTTGTTCTAGGCTCGATTTTCCCTCTAGGCTAAATTTTAAGTTGAGTTTTGGATTTTTTTGTATTCAGATTGGGTGAATTAGGCTCTACTACCTAACAACTCTCCTACTTGGAGACTAAGAAACCTAAAATATGTATCCACCTAAAATAGAAAAAATAAACTTTCAAAATATATATTAGTGTTCCGTGCGGTGCCTCCATTCATTTAACTTCAGAGGCCAATTGAGACCATATATAATCTCAGTTTCTCTACAGTGATCATTTTAGTTAGTATATCTATTAAATTCTTTGAATCCTGAATCCTTTCCAGTGACAGACTTTCATCCTCAAGTAATACTCTGATAAAATGATATCTCAGTTGTATATACTTTATTTTTCTATGAAAAATTGGATTCTTTGCCAGATGGACAGCACTTTGTCGATCACAAAATAGTATACTGCAACTCTGATCTTTACCTGGCTCTTTAAGTAAATTTTGCAGTCAAATCATTTTCTTGATGGTTTCCATGATTACAATACATTCTGCCTCATAGTAGAAAGAGCCACCATCTTTTGTAACTGTGAAATTCAACTCACCACTATCCTATCAATGATATAAACATATCCAGTTATACTCCTTTTGGTGTCGGCATCATCATCTAAGTCTGTATCAACAAATCCCTATAGAGTTTAACTATCCCTCTTGTAAAATAAGTCGACCTCTTTGGTATATTTTAAATATATCAGGATCTACTTGACAGCTTTCTAGTATTGCTTATTCAGGTTAGCTATGTATCTACTTAAAACTCCCACTGCATCAACAATATTAGGTCTTATATAAACCATCGCATGCATCAAGCTGCTAACCACTGAAGCATAAGGAATCCTTGTCATTCTATTCAGCTCATCATCATCCTTGGATGATTATTCCTTCGAAAGTTTAAAGTGGGTGGCCAAAGATATCTTTATTAGCTTTGCATCTATCATGTTGAGCCTGTCAATCATCTTTTTAATGTAGCTACTCTGAATCAGTTTCAGCATACCCGTTGTCCTATCCCTTTCAATTCTCAGTCCAAGTATCTGTTTTGCTGCATCTATGTCCTTTATTACAAACTCTCTTGACAGCTCCCTCTTCCATTTTTCAATCTCTAGCATGTTCAGTCCAGCTATCAATATGTCATCAATATATAAGAGTAAGATAATGAAACTATCATCAAGTATCTTGTAATAACAGCAATGATCCTCCTGGCACCTTGCAAAACCATTGTTAGCCATGAATCCATAAAAGTTTTTATATCATAACCTAGGGGCCTGTTTCAAATCGTACAAGCTCTTTCTCAGCTTGCAACAAGAACTTCTTTACCAGGAACTTTAAAGCCAATAGACTTTTGTATATAGATATTTTCATCTATCTCACCATATAGAAAAGCAGTAATAACATCTAACTATTCTAAGTATAAATTCTTCATAGTTACTATACTTAAAATAACTCTTATTTTCTATTAATTAATAAAAAAAATCGATGTAGCTGATATATTCTTTCTATTAAAAGCCTCTTACAACCAACTTAGTGTTGTATCCCGTGCTACCATCATGCTCTTTCTTGATCTTGTAGACCCACATATTGTGTAGAGCATTCTTTCTTCTTCAAGGACCATATCTCGTTCTTCATCGTCAACTCCTACTTAACCAAATCTTCACTCTTCACAGCTTCTTCATAGCATTCAGGTTCACCACCATCTGTCAATAATAGACAATGAAGAGAGGATGAATACATTTTCTATGATTTCGGGATCCTTGCAGATCTTTTTAGCTGAGGTGTCTCTAGCATTGGTTCAGGATCTTCTTTTACATCCTTAGCAAATTATCCTATGTAATCTCTTTCAACTCAACCTGCTTTTTCTCCTTAGCTGACTTCCCTACACTGTCAGGAATATCCTTGTCCTTATAGGGATTTTTTTCATTGAAAACCATGTCCTTGCTCTCAATGATTTTCCAGTCCTTCTTGCTCTAGAACTTGTAGCCAAATTCATCAATATCATATCTAATGAAGAAACACTTCTCTAACTTTGTATTAAGTTTATCTTTCTTTTTAGCATCGATATGTATGTAAGAGATACGGTCGAAGACCTTTAGGTGAGATAAGTTTGCTGACTTCTTTATTCACTCTTTTTTAGTAGCTTGTAATCAAGAAAAACTGAGGGATCTCTATTGATCAAGTAAGCAATGGTGCTAATTACTTTAGCCCAAAATATCTTAGACAAACCAGCATGAATCCTCATACTCCTTGCTTGCTTGTTTAAGATCTGATTCATGTGCTCAGCTAACCCATTTTGTTGTGGCATGCTCGGGATGACCTTCTCCATCTTGATTCTACTTGCTGCATAAAACTTTGTAAACTCGGTGCTGTCATATTTATCTTCATTGCCTAATTTCAAGTACTTGATTTTCTTATCAAACTCATTCTCCATAAGACTCTTTCATATCCTGAAAGTTGCAAATACGTCAGATTTATTTTTCAAAAAATAAATCCATACCTTTCTGGTAGAATTGTTGATGAATGTTACATAGTATCACAAGCCTCTAATGGAAGTAATTGGAAAGAGATCCCACATATCAGTGTATACAAGCTTCAACTTTCTTGATCTTGGCATCCTACCATTCTTGGAGAAATTGACCTTTTTTTTATTTTCCAAGAACATAATTCTCATAAAAACCAATATCAATATACTTTAAACCTGCTAGCTTACCCATGGTACCGCATACTTTTTGTCACTTATATAATCTAGTCTATAATGCCATAACTCTGAATCTGCTTGTGTTAGTGCCATTACATCTTTGGCATTATTAGTCATATAGAGAGTGCCTGACTTATTTTGTCATGTTATCACCATAGCACCTTTGATGATCTTCCAATAACCATCAATGAAAGTTATGACGTAACCCTCTAAATCTCGCTAACTAACTAAAATTAGGTTCCTCTTTAAACCTGGGACAAGTTTGATATTCTTGAGCTTCCATATCAACCGATACAGTATCTTCATATGCACATCACTTTTCTCCACAATATCAAACAATTTATTATTAGTGAGATAAGCCTTTCTAAAAGCTCCAATAGTATAATTTAACATACATTCCTTTTATGAGGTGAAATGAAACAAAGCTCCAGAGTCTAGGATCCATGACTCCACTAGATTATCCATGCAGAAAACCAAGGCTTCAGTAATTATCTCTATCTTCATGTTGACGAATTCTTAATTCTGTCCCTTGTTCTTTTTTATTGCTCAGCAGTTCTTTATGATGATTTCTTACCGCAGTGCCAACAGCCATCACCCTTCGATCTTGATTGGCTCCTTTGTTTGAATTTGGATCTTCCATGGCCTTTGTTACATTATATAGTTCTTTTTTTGCCTTCTTGAATAACTAAGACAGAACTAGGGTTCCCTTTAGATTTTTTTCTCCTAATGTCCACTAAGAATCAGATTTCGAACCACTTCAAATTTTAACTTGCTTAAGCTACAAAAACTACTCACTGCTATCACAGTAGCATCCCAACTCTCAAGCAAAAAGATAGTAGATTAAAGCATGAACTTCATCATCAAAACTAATATCAACATAACTCAACTAAAAATAATTAGATTAAATTCATTGATATGATCAGTAATGGACTCACCTTAATTCATCTTCAAATTGAATAGACAATGCATAAGGTATACCTTGTTGGAGGGTGAAGGCTTATCATACATGTTGGATAAAGCCTTCATCAAATCGGTTTCATCTTCTCTTTCAGGATGTTGAACGCGACATTCTTGGCCAAAGTCAAACGAATCACTCCCAAAGCCTGGCAATCCAATAACTCTTAATAGGCTTGTGACATCTCAACAAGCTTTTTTTCCAGTAATAGTAGGTGAAGCTTCTTCTGGTATAGATAATCCTCGATCTACATCTTCCAGAATTTAAAGTCATTTCATCAAATCTGTCGATCTTGACTTTTTCTTTGTCTCATGCCATCACTCTTACTAAAATTCGGTGCTCTGATACCAGTTGTTAGAGGATGGTATGCAGTGAAATACAGAAATTATTGGAGAAGGAAAAGAAAAGCCTAAAAAAAAAAAAAAAAATAGTACAAGCATAACACAGAAATTTTACATGGTTCAGAATCTCTTGCTCCTATATCAACGGTCACACAAAATAATTCTTCCATTATGAAGAAAAGATTATAAAAAAATTACAAGAGATGATAACAAAGAACCTCTCTTTTCTCTCTCTTTTAGATGCAAAAATAGCCCTAATAGAAAGAAAAAAAATCTAAAAATGCTCCTCAACCGAAAGCATCCTAAGATGAAGAATCCTAGGATGAAGAACCCTACGTTCCCTCTTTTTTATCTTTTCCTCTCTCATTTTTTCTCTTGAAAAACACTCACAGGCTACTTCTATGTTGCTGGTGGCATTCAGGGGACTCTACTCTCTGTCTATATTGAAATAGAGGCCGAGCAAAGCTCAAAATCTTGTCAAAAACCACTCCAACTCCCTGTAGAATAAGCAAATGACTCTCTAAATAACTCATAGCCATTTGATCAGCATTAAACACATCAAATCTGCTGAAAGTCCACTGAACATGACCAAATCAGGGTTGAAATAGATGGTAGCTGTTGGATCTTGACCAGCTGTATTTTGAGGCACTCGATCGTGCACTGAGACCATGCTCATTTGTAAACTGTAACATAGCCTGTGACCCCGGCGTTCCTTGTAGACCACGAAAACCAGGTTGTGGACTGCTCCATACTATAAACCATGGTAGACCATGGTGCTGCTGGGTCATGGCTCGCACTCGCGTGGGCCATGGCTTGCGCGCACCTGGGTCGCGAGCCCACACGTGCCTGGGCCTTGGCCCTAAGCCAGCTCAGCCCGTTCTGTGCTGGACCTTGATTTTCTTCCTATGTTGAGTATTAAATGGAATTTTGGATTTTTTTTGAATCCAGATTGGATGGATTAAGCTCCACCACCCAACAAGGGATGCAGCTTTTTCTCACTTCAGATTATATGGAGATGAAAAGAACACAACTCCAGTTTTCTATGTTAATATGTGTTGGACCAGCGACGCGTCAACGCCCGTGCGACCCACGAAGGCAAAAAATATATGTGGGGCCCAGCAAAAGGAAACCCAGAAGGAGATAAAATCTGCACGGATTTCAATGCGATTGATAGCTATGAGCAGCGTTGTAATCAAACTGCGATTGGGAGAGCTACATGACTCCGATTTGGATTCTGTTTGGACCGTTGGACTTCTAGTGAGATACTCTACGCAGTGGAGGCTACAAATTTATGGGTAGAGATATAGACAGAGAGAGGAGGATAAAAAAATGATGAGAGGTCTCTTATAGAGGGTTGATTGAAAGCTTGAGAGAAGGATTCGGGGTTTCTTGTTGAGAGATACTTGTATAGGATTGAGAGAGAGTTCAATCTGTAAGTTTATTTTTCATAGTGAAATCTTTTGCATGCCCAAAAAAATTATATTTGTTATCTTTTCTTCTTTCTCTTGTGGTATCGACATCGACAATCGACGATCCTATTCCACTTTCGCAACAACCTGTATCAGAGTGAGTTGATACCGATCCCAATATCTGGTATCAGAGCCCAGGTTATCCGTGGTTGATCGAGATCGAAGATGGAGAAGATAATTGCAATTAAAATGGAGATCAGTAGGTTCGATGAGAAGAGCAACTTCTCCCTCTGGCAAGCGATGATGAAAGACATGCTTATCCAGCAAGGGCTAATCGATGCTCTTATATGCGAGGAGAGACCATACACCATAAAGCAGAATACCTGGAAACAGTTTCAGATGCAGGTAGTAAGCACAATCCTCTTATACCTGGCAGATGATGTGATAATCCATATACTGAACGAGTCTTCCTCGTTGGCGTTATGGAAGAAGCTGGAGGAGCTGTACATGGCGAAGTCCTTCACCAACACCTTGTTCCTTTGGAAGCAATTCTATCAATTACGGATGGTCGAGAGACAGAGTATGCAGGAGCATCTGAGCAATTTTTAAAGGATCCTCACTGATCTCCTCAGTGTCGATGAAAAAGTTGAGGAGAAGACCTGGGTACTTGTATTGCTATCATCCCTACCGCAGTCCTTCAAGTCTTTGGTGACTGCTCTTCTAGTGGGAAAGAGTACCATCAAGATGGAAGAGGTGACATCGGTGCTACTTCATAACGAGATTCTCAAGAGGAAGAACCAGGCTTCGAGTTCAGGTGGAAACTCAGCGTTGACAGTTTCTAGAGGTGCAGGCGACTAGAGGCAGAGTGACAAAGGATCGCGAGGAGGACGTTCCAAGTCAAAGGATGCCAACAAGATCAGGTGTTTCCGATGCGATGAGTTGGGGCACCGTGTCAGAGATTGCCCACAGCTCAGGGATTGGACGAGGGCTACTACGGTGGTGGCCGATAGCGGTGATGACAGATACATCAGCGATGTGCTCTTGGTATCCGATGAGATATCCCCTTCTTCCTAGTTGGTTTTAGATTCTGCCTGTCCATACCATGTTTGTTGCAGGGAGGAGCTGTTTGACTCTCTAGACAGTAGAGATAGTTCTGTCCATATAGCAGATGGATCGAGCTGTGTGATCGCGGGCGTCGGGACAGTCAGCTTGAAGATACATGATGGGACAGTGAAGAAATTGGATGAGGTCTGATACGTATCCAATTTTAGCAAGAATCTAATTTTTCTTGGCAAATTGGACTCAAGCGGCTACAAGTGGAGAGCTGGTGATGGAGTCCTAAAGGTTTTGCATGGCAATAGGATTGTTTTGCAAGGGAAGAAACATGGGGGTCACTACCTCTTGATAGGGAGTCCAGTGCGAGGTGGAGTCCCTGGTGCAGACATGAGTCTAGTGAGAGGTGGAGCTCCGACAGCAGGTGGATCAGGCACGGGATGTGAGACTCGGGAGGATGACAGGCGACGTCGCAAAGTGAAGTTCCTATTACCGCAGGAGACTTTCCCGAGCAGGTCTCGAGTTGAGGTGAGCACAACACATGACGGAGATGGGATCGAGCAGCCTGGCTCGACTCCCATGTTTGCCCATCCATGATCAGGCGATTGTCCCAGGGCATTAGGACGTTAAAATCTTTAGAAGCTCTCAAGTCAGGTGAAGGCGGTGTGTTGAGTCGAGGTGGAGGTTGTTGAACCAGCGGCACCTCAATGCCAGCGCGTCCCACGAAGGCAAAAAACACATATGGGGCCCAATAGAAGGAAACCCAGAAGGAGATAAAATCTGCACGGATCTCAATGCGATCGACGGTTACGAGCAGTGTTGTAATCAAACTGCGATTGGGAGAGCTACAGGACTCCGATTTGGATTCTGTTTGGACCGTTAGACTCCTAGTAAGATACTCTACACAGTGGAGGCTACAAATTCATGGACAAAGACACAGACAAAGGGAGGAGAATGAAAAAGTGATGAGAGGTCTTTTGTAGCGGGCTGATTGAGAGCTTGAGAGAAGGATTCGGGTCTTGTTGAGAGATTCTTGCACGAGGTTAAGAGAGAGTTCAATCTGTAAATTTATTTTTCATAGTAAAATCTTTTGCATACCCGAAAAAATTATATTTGTTATCTTTTCTTCTTTCTCCTATGGTATCGACATCGACAATCAACAATCCTGTTCCGCTTTCGCAACAATCGGTATCAGAATGTTAAAGATTTAAAAGATTTTAGGTTTGAATTCAAAAATATTAAAAACAACAACCAAAAACTCTAGAGGGTGTTAAAGATATTTTTCGGTCTTCTTAATCTTCCTTTTCCAGCTGGTTTTTAAAAGAAGATAATAAGAAATAAAAGTGTTACAGAGAACGAGCCTCTAAGTTGCCAAATTGAATATTATAAATCAGCACGGCTTCACGTTTCAACGTTAATTTAAGTTATTTCACATAGGATGATAATTAAAAATTAAAATTTTTAGACTTTGTCAAACTTGGGATATCTAAAAGATCATATGCTAATATTCAATGATGACAGAATTCTTATTGACATAATGTTCAGTTCGATATTACCGTTAAAATATAAATATATATTAAAAATATAACTAAAATATATAAATAAATTTTAGATAATGCATTGCTACAATAAAGAAGGAAGGTCGTAGGTGCAGTAGACGTTCATGGCTTAGAATATAATTGCTTTGTCCGATTGAATTACATAATTACCCCTGCTTGTTTTCACGCACATAAGTTATTAACTTATTATTTAAGTGCTTTGGTAATTTCACCAATAAACATGTAGCATTTCCTAACGAGCTCAGGACAAAGGACCGAAGAATCTGGTTGTATTAAAAATTAGTACTTTTTTCTTTCAAGTCAGATGCAGTTTTTCTGATCTGTGTTTCCCTTGGAGAGTGAATCTTTGAAATTTTAGTTAGAAGGATTCCGAACTAAAATCAAAAGAAATAGGGTTTGATATGAATCTGAGTCTAGTCAAGAGTAATATGGAACTTTTTTTTGATGGAAAATAATGTGATAATCATATTACATTCTATTTTTTTTCTGGATATTATATTTCAGATTCCTGTACCATGACCAGCTCTATGGGGCAACAGGGGATTATTGGTTCAATACGAGAGGAACAGGTGACTCTCTTGTGAGGGTTCTTGGGCAAAACACTAGAGCTACATCGGAGTAGAAACTTGCAATGAGGAACACAGTGGTGCACTTTTACGCTTTACTTCTTTTTTTAAGAGGATCACCAGATAGCAGTGACAATGGATTGGTTGTTGTCTCCACCTGCTGTAATTACTTCTCTTTCCCTTCCTCATTTCGTTCCTCTCCTCCCTTGATCTTGTTGTTTTTTTTTTTTTTTTTTGGTAAAGCGGATCTTTCAATCAACAGTTATGGTATGAAAATATCCAAAAAAAGTCAAAAATAAAATACGGTCTCTAAAAGCCGAAGAAATATTCCCAAAGTAAGTTCATAATACCTGATCCGTATATAGGAGATCACCTAATCAGCCACTATAGTAGCCTTCCAATACATATGCCTGACCACAATGGAGGAATACTCTCTCAACCAAAGAGCAATATCATGAGTCAGGAAATGTGAAGGCATGAAAATGATAGCCTCACTGATCCAAGAAATAACAATGACCGAATCTCCTTCAATAATGAGATGATCCGCCAGTAAGGACCGACGGACATACTGAATACCCGTCCAAGCTGCTCTAAGCTCTGCCAGAGAGATAGTACAGTCAAATAGGTGAACATCTCCAATGGCAATATTGCCCAAGCCAGACCCACGAATAACAAATCCGGCACCTCCCTCCCTTTCCCTCACACTCCCATCAAAGTTAACCTTGACGAACCTCGAAGGAGGGGGCTCTCAGAAAATGAAAACCATCCGGGGTGCTCGAAGAGCATAACAAGAATCTCAGGTCTCCGTGGTCACCACAGTCAACATGTGGTACTCCTTCATCTAAGCCCGAGCTCTTTCCACAATAACCCTGGTAGAGCTCCTCGAGGAACTGAAGACTAGAGCATTCCGGAAGAGCTAGAAATGATAAGTAATATATACTAGAAAAGCAGAAGAGGAGTGAGTAGTATGCGATCTGAGGAGGTCGAAGAAGGTGTCCACAACATCATCAGATTGCCAAAAAAGATTATCAAATCCTGCCATCCTCCGGACATGCCAAGCCCTCGAACAAAGGAATAAGACATGCTCAATAGACTAAGCATCCTCACCATAGGCTGGGCAAGAGGGAGGCACCTGAATCCCTCGAGCACTAGGAAGAGATCTCGTCGAGAGGTGTCGCCAAGCAACCTTCCACAAGAAGAGAAACACCCTAGGGTACACCTCCAAAGACCAAATCCTCCCAATATCAAGCCTCGTCTATGGCTCTGAGCTGAAAATAGGATACAAATCTGACATAGGAACTCTAAGCACAATAGAAAACCTCCAAACTCTAACATCATTACATAGATGAACAGGCAGAACAATAGATAGGACCCTATGTCCCATAATATTCATAAAAATCTGAATGACCATCGAAGAATTTCAGTGAGTACCATCATGAGTCAAAAGATCAGCAACAGTCCTAATCTCAGTAGCACCCATAGCAAAAAAAGTAGGCCACCAAGCTAAAAGAACATCCGAGATCCAGGGGTCATTCATGAAATTAATCAATCTGCCATCTCCAATGACCTATCTCATCTAAAAAGTAACATTATAAGCCCTTGCCATCATCTCTCTCTAGATCACAGAACTATGTTGAGTAGTGCGGGGCTCCCCCTCCGTCAACATAGAAAAAGGACCATAGCAAGATCTCATCATGGAAGTCCACATACTCCCCGGACCCAACATAAGTCTAGCAATATGTCTCTCAAGTAGGGTCTCCCTCCTCACCACCAAAGAGTGAATGCCAAGCCCCCCATCCCGAATCAACTGACAAACAACACTCCATCCCAAAAGATGAACTACCCAATGAGCATTAGAAGAATCCCATAAGAAAGACCAGATATTTTGTTCAATCTTGAAAATCATAGTCTTGGGAATAACAGCATTAGAGAGCAAAAACACTGGAAGAGAAGTGAGGATTGACTTGATCAAGGTTATCCTGCCCATGAAAGATAGAGCTCTACCCTGCCAACCCTCCACCCCCGCCTGAACCACCTGCACCATGTCACAGTCCACCCTACGAAGTCGCCCTCCAGAAATAGGAACTCCCAAATAATGAAGGCATTCGTCATGAACAGCAATCCGAAGAATCTCCTAAATCAAGTGTCGTAACTGGATAGCAGTCTTCGAGCTAAAGCAAACCTCCGACTTATGAAGATTAGCCCTTTGATCTGAAGACAAACAAAAATACTAGAGAACCATCCCGAATGCCAACGCCGAAGCTTATGAGGCCCGGCCCGGTAATAAGCAATTATCTGCAACCAACAGATGCAAGATCGGGGAAGCACTAGGAGTGGGAAGATATGGCTGAAGTGCTGACTCCTGCACTGCCGCCCGCAAAGCTCACGATAAAGAGTCAGCACATATAATTAACAAATAAGGAAAGAGGAGACAACCTTGATAAAGGCCCATATTTGAATGAAAGAACTCTGAAGGGGTCCTATTGATAAGAATAGCAAAAGCAGGGTTGATAATGCAAGCTATAATTCGGGAAACCCAAGCCTGATGAAAGCCAAAATCCTCCAATGTTGACTCCAAGAAGCTCCAGTACATCCAATCATAGACCCTCTCCATATCGAGCTTGATGGCCATCAAAGTCCGAGAAGCAGGGGCTCTTCGAAGATCATGCATAAACTCTTGCGCTATAAGAATATTGTCAGAGATACAATGACCCCTAACAAATGCACCATGCTCGGGAGAAATAAGCTTAGGAAGAATAGGCTTCATCCAATTAGCCATATATTTAACACAGAGTTTATACAAAGTATTGCATAAGCTGATGGGCCTAAAGTGACTCAACTCAGAAGCATCAAAACATTTCGGGACAAAAGTAATAAAGGTTTGCTTCCAGTTATCAGGCATGTGTTCAATAGTAAAAATTTCATGTACTGCAAAGACAACATCCCGCCAGATGATATGCCAATATCTCCTAAAAAATATAGGAGAAAATTCACAGGACCCGGAGCTTTATCCTCATCCATAGACCAGAGGATAGATCGAATCTCCTCCATAGTAACTGAGCAAGCGACAGTTGTCATATGGAGAAACCTGAGCCACAGGGCGAGGAGAGTAGAGAGAGGATCCTCCATAGGCCCAGCCCACCTAGAAGAAAAGAACATGATAATCTCATGCCTAATATCATCAACATCCTCCAACCAACTCCTCTCTGAATACCACAGTGCTTTGATTCAGTTTTTGTGTCTGTAGACTATAGTGGCTTGATGAAAGAACCGAGTATTCTTGTCCCCCTCCTTCAACCACTGAACTCTGGACTTCTGCCTCCACATAATCTCCTGCTGACTTAGAAGAGTATGATGCATGGATAGATTGCTTCACAGAGCAGCCAAATCAGAAGCCCCCAATCCTCCTTCCCTCTCCTCCTTCACCTGAAGGTCATTGATGGAGGTCCCATAGCATTCAAAAAAGAGGAAATATTACCAACTTCCTCCTTGTTCTACCTATGAAGATGGTGCTTAACCAAGGAGAGCCGGCAGGAAATCTGATACCTTGCATTTTCTCAAACAGGCAACCTCCACATCTCTCTAACAATATCTCATGATTTAGGATAAGCCAGCTAAAATATCTCAAACCTGAACGGAACATGACAAGGGGCCAAGACAGTAGTAGTAAGGAGGATGGGAAAGTGGTGAAAGCAACTCTGGGCAGATGACGAACCTGGTGGTCAAGGTGCAAATGGAGCCACTTCGGAGTAGCAAAAATCTTGTCAATACGCTCCCAAACTCTAGCCCCACCAGATCGATTGTTGCACCAAGTAAAGCGGAGCCCCATAAATCCAAAGTCTATCAAACTATTGGCTTGTAAGAATCAAGCAAACTCTCTAGAAGCAACATCCTCCACAAAAAGTCTTCCACCTCTCTTATCCTTAGCATTAAGCACACAATTAAAATCTCCTGCAACGACCGTAGGAATGCCCTGGTCAACCAATGCAGAAACCTCATGCCACACAATTATCCTCTTCCTGTAACTTGTGCTAGCATAGATCCCAAAAAGCAACTAAGTAGAACCACAATTCTCAGAAATAATAATGGACTCTTGCTAAGAACTACGATTGAAAATATCTACTTTGGCTATCCCTTGTGCCAAACCACAATGATGCCACCCAACAAACCCTAGGAATCAACAACATAACAATCCCAAGTGTCCTGAAACCGTAGTCGAAAATGATCCAGCTCAAGACACAAAGTCTAGTTTCTAACAAAACATAAAAATCAGGGTTATACAACTGTCCCAATCTATAGAAGGTAGATTAAAAAGAGGGCTTTCCTACACCCCTAACATTCTAAACCATAACATTCATTGAAGCATTATAGATGCTTGGTGTTGCTGTCCCCCAGCTGAGCATCTATAGTCATAACCTTTCCCAAACTCTCCCCTTCTGTAGATGGTCCGACCCTAAACAATGCCAACTTCAATTTCCCCACCACCACCTCATGAACCAGTACAGCTTCAATTGTATCAGTGCTACCCTCAGAGGGACCCAGGTGAGGTTGCTGGCTGATCAAAGAAGAGCTCTTAGATGAAAAAGCATCCACTGCCTTAGATTGATGAGGAGCACTCTGAACTGACTTCACCTATGAACCCAGATGACAAACACTTCCATTGACACCCTGAGCCCTTCCCCAAATCCCTAGAACTGACTCCTTGCCCCCATCCACCTTCCCCACACCACCCCATAGCACTGGCAGCGAGGTCGAAGAGAGCTGCCTTGATACCCCCATTGGCACACTAGTAATAGCAGAGGGAGAAGAGGAAGAGAGTTCTACGGTAACAGAAGAAGATAGACTACCTAATTCCCCCACAAAGAAACCCCCAACTCCTCCCCATCAACCGAACCCACCTTACCAATGTCCCTGCCTGTCTCCCATCGAACTCCCTTCGCAGTAAAGGCTGCCAGCATCTCAGGGACCGGAGAATAACAGCCGGATAGAGACCTACCAATAGCATTGGAACCCTTGCCCCCTTGAACCCCTACCACAGAGATGCTAAAAGGACTAACCCGACTAGAAGACCCCTCTGGAGAAGACACGGCCATTGACGAGGAAGAACTCCCTCCGATGATTAGGGTAGAGGACTTAGGAGGGCTTTGACCTCATTTCAGTGAACCAGCACCATAGTCCACCATATGCAAGTCCATTGGACCGAGATCCTTATGGAAGCCCAAATCCATTCGATTGCCCAATGGGCCAAGAGCCACGAGCCCAGCAGTAGAAACACCCACCTCCCCGGCCAAAACCTTGTTGAAGACTCCCAGAGATCACTGATGTGCCACCTTCATCGGTTTCTACCACCCATCAGACTCCGACGGAGAGTTGGGTGAGGAAGTGGTGGCCATCGGTGAGGTCACAGATGGAGAAGACAAATAAGGGTCCAAGGAAGACGGACCATGCATCTTCTCTTTCTCGACCTCCCTTCTCCCTTTCACCGAGACTTTAGGGACCATAGGTTGGCAAATTCGAGAGGTTACAAGCCACGAACCAAACTTCGGTCTATCACCTTCCACATCACCTTTACCCTTGCCATCATGGGAACTGGGGTTTCCAACCCTACCTCTCCACCAACTGAGACCACATTCTCCAGCTGTAAAGAGAAGTCCCCACCATCAGAAGCAGTCTCCCCCTCCAGAAACTGGCAACCACCATCGGAGTGACCAATCTCCCACAGCAGTAGCAGACCTGTGGGAGATTTATATAAACAAATTGCTGCCAAAACAAACCCTTTTTTTCCTGATCAAGATGCCTGGCTTGAGAGGTTTCCCGGCATCTATTTCAACCCTCACATGGGCATAGCCCGTCTTCTTCATCAGATCAGTGAAGTCGTCGATGGACAGAGGTCTTCCGGCTTCTTCTGTTATCGCCAAGATGGCTGATGAGACCCAGTACTCCAAGGAAAGTCCCAGCATCCTCATCCACACGATCGATTTCTGGATAGCCCTTCTACTGGGGTTAAAATCAAGCTCCCATTACTCCATCGCTAACAGCTGGCCGGCGACGAACCATGGCTCTCCATTCTTCACCAGGGAACAGTCTCCTTCTGACCGTAGCCGAAGAATGAGATAGTCCTCCGCTAAAGAGAAGACTTCAGGATCATACTGAAGTTTGGATTTTATCCTTACCTCCTTCAAGACCCAATCCATCGGAACCCTCTGGCCTAAATTCCTAACGACCATCGCCACACCTTTTCATTGTCGGTAAGAACCTCCAATGATCACCTCCGGCAGCTCCAGGACTTTTGAGAAGAAAGATTGTAGCTTCTCAATCTCCTCCTCGAAGATCTTGTGCGATGTCTAGGAAGGATCCCGCTGCTGACCTTGAACCATCCGAATCCATGAATGATCTCATTCCCCTGAATTGATGGAGCCTTTGCCGATGTTGCCCTGCTGAATGCCCTCCTCTGCCATCCTCTCCCAACCGTTCGATGAAAATATCCAAAGAAAATTAGATGAGAACGATAATCAAAACAAAGCACAAGCACACTCCAAATTTCAGTGCCCTGATGTTAGTCTAATTTTTTGTTACCACGTTCTTCGATGAACCCGACCACCATGCAGTAGAGCTAGCAAACAAACCCATGAAAGCAAGCATGCAGGAAGGCTATAGCTAGCTTTTTTTTATGCATGCATGATTAATATATGGATTGTATTTGATGAATCCTTTTGAAGATTCCTCTTTTCAAAAAAAAAAAAAAAAAATGGAAGTTTTGCAAAATGCAAATGGTTGTATGAACCTCTATGTTATGTGTTTTTCTGTAATTTCTCTAGTGTTGAAATCAACTACACAAGTTTCTCTCACTATTAATTCTAGACAACTAAGAAGACACATATACATAAAATCCCGATTTAGCCTTGACATGGAGATCCCTAATACATCAAATTGGCCACCATATCGGATACATTGTAACATTAGCTCAAAATGTTGTATTTACTTTCTTTGATGTGCCTGTAATATGTTAGGATCAATTGTTTGGCCCACATTATCTTCACATTATATTTGTAAATTTCATATCCCTAAAAGAGGTCTGTCTTGTACTCTTTTTTTTCTTTTTCTTTTCTTTTCTTTTTTTTTTTTTTTTTTTTTTTTTTTTTTTTTTTTTTTTTTTAAATGTTCTATTTCGAAATCTTAGCATCTAAGATCAAACTATTGGAATACTTGATCTGTTAGACCTCAGATAGGTCCAACATATGCAGAGAGAGTGTCTTAATTTTAAAATGGTGGAACGCTGAAACCGCATGTTTGATCCTTGCTAGTACTAAGTTCCTTTTCCAAAAACTATTTTTCTTCCTTAAAATAATGGTTACACACGAAAACAACTGACTTAAATTCTCCTCTACTTACCTTATCTACCCCATCTAACCCATCAAATTCTCTTCTACTTACTGAATCTGCTCCTTTGTCCCCACTTGCATTTATTGAAGTCCCAGCGCCTCCATCAACAGGAAAAAGCATGCCTCAGGGATCCTCCCTCCCAAGATCTAATCGGAAAAATGGACAACTTAAAAAGATTCCCTTATCCCTCAACTTTATAATTAATAAAGTTAACTTGCCTTTGTGGACCTTATCGCGTCGCAAGCTAATCTATCAATTGCTCATGTAATTTTCTTGATGAGTCACCTTGTGGAATTTTAAATCAAAAGCAAAAGAGCTTTGGTGGGTATTATTGGTAGTAGAAGGTACACGTCCATGGATTCGAGCTCATGTTTAAGGTGCCTTGGATCAAGTTGATTGTGACACTACCTTTGAGGGTTTAGCAGTTAAAGAAAGAGAAGGTAGGAAAAGATCAACACCTACAGCATCGAAAAGATAGGTGTGGCCACAATTAACCACCACTTTTGGATTTTATTAAGAAGATTTTAGTGATGAAGAGGTGTAGATGAGGGGAAAGGGTGGTGCGGATGAGAATGGCAGAATGATGGGGCTTACCTCAGTATTATCCTACTCCCATTTCTTGGTGGGGTCTGCCCACCAGAGATTCCTCAGCTATATGCATGCATTCAGAATTATTGCCACTAGAGGTGGCATTTACTTTATTATTAGGTCTATGCCCTAGTTTATGTATATAAATCAACAATTACACAATTAGAAGGAAAACAAAGAAGAAAATTAGAAGGGTAAAGGAGGATGATTTTGAATGAAAAAACAGAATCATTTCTTACATCAATGAAGATGAAACAAGAATATGTTATTGATCAGAGACCTGATGAGAGATATGTTATAATGCTGTCTCTGTTATTTATTTTTGTTCATTGATTTAAGCTTGTTTTGCAAGGCCTTAAATAAGTCTCACTGGTACCCTCATTTCTTTATTTTTTTAAAAAAATCTTAACTCTCTTTTTTTATTTAAAAAAGGGGAAATAAAGAAAATTTTGAAGAAATAACAAACCATGGTTTCTCTCAAAATTAAAAGAAAACAACTTTGGTTGTCAGGCTAAATTAATACGATCCTCCAGTTAACTAATAAAATGAGTGAGCATGTACTGGTAACAACAACAACAGGCTGTGGATGAAACATTGAACTAAGATATATCAAAATCTGCACACTCTATCTGGCAGTATGTACAACGGCATGATCAACCTTGGAATAAGATCGAAAGGATTAAAAAAAATTTGAAATTTGAACCCGGCATTAAAGTTCCCATCAATGTAGGTCAAAAGAGACCAGCTATCAATTTACTGTTTTATTATTAATACATAATGCAAGCATGCCTATTCCAAGGTCTCACTAGTTTTGGAGGGTTTTCGCTTGATTGGTCTTGGCCATGACAGTGCAAAGTTTGGCAAATATTTGATTATAACAGTAAAAACAGAGTTTTGAATTCTTCTGAAGTTATTTTTCCAGAGAATTTCGAGGGGCATGATAGCCTGTGCGTTAAGTTGAGCAATGTTAAATGCTACATCAAGAATCCAGGATTGAGTAGCGTCATCCATTGTATTCTAAATGCCGTTGACTAAATCTCAGAGCATCAGAAATCATGACCAAACATTTTCTCATGGGCTTGCTATAAAGCTAAGAATTTAGCGTAGTTATTCTCCACCAAACAACCTGGAATTCTTAAACACCCCCCTCACCACATGGTTGCATCCTTCTTTTTTCCCCTTTCATTCTTCCTTCAACCACCATCCAGCAGAACCCTAGACAGATCCAAAAAAAAAAAAACTTAGATTTCCTTTGACAAAACTTTTCAGTAGCTACCTCAGGCATATTAAGATTCCACTGCAGGCACATTGGAAGAAGAACAGCTTCAATTTCAGTAAGGTTAAGAGTTTTCGACGAGTACCACGTTATCATCCATTTTACTTCTGGTTCATGGAGTCCTGAGTCTAATTTTTTCAGGATCGACGGTTTTGGTTTCTCATAACAGACCTCCATCTCATGGCCAGACATAGAAACAAACTTCCTCTGAAGGATAACATATCTCCCTTCAACAGGCTCTTTCTCACGGATCACTGATATTTAATGCATATTTGCTGATAATTGGGTGAACCAGTTCGAAACTCAAGATGCAAAGAAGAGCTCTGGAATGTACCCACCAAAAAAAAAAAAGAGAGCACCTCTGGAATAGGTTGTTTCTTGCAAACCATTGGGACATAATGCACATTCGTCAAAACATGGACAAACCAGTTTGAACTTAAAAAGCAAACAGTGCTGGAGTGGAAAGTTTCAGCCACCTTATAGTTCCGAAACTCGCCTCTTACAGTAGAATCATACTTATCTGCAACACACACAAGATAACCCCTATCCCTTTTATTCATTAAGGCATTGAATAATATCTGGAGCAACCATTCATCTTGCCTCATCTATGAAATATCAAAGGATTTTCTCCTACATATATAACCTGTTTCTGAGATGAAGGCGATGCTGAAGGTCGCCTTGGGTATAGCTGATCACATTTGGTTGTTGTAATAGTGTTTCACAGCAACAAAAATACCACAGCTTCACACAAAAAATGCCTATAATCTACAAAGACAGAAATCATTAGTCACTAGTTCCTTATAAATTAACCATTATTATACAGCTGCATGAAGATTGAATAAAAAACCAGCAAACTCAGTTCTGTACCTCACCAGGCACCATGAATTTGGATATGGTTACCCTTTCCTGTACCAGCTGTAAAGACAAAAAGCATAAACACTGCACAGATGTCCTCACACTCCCCTCATTTCAATCCAATTGTTGCTGCTTTAGAAATCCCCTCTCCTCTCGTCAAGCTTCTAACATCTGTAACACCATCCAACAAACGAGCACCAGATATGTATTAAATAGGAACACATAATTACCAGGATTTCCTGGCTTAATTCTAAATAGTTCCCTTGCTGCAATTTTTGCCAACCTCAAAATGGCAAAATGCCCTGCAAGAGTTAAGGCTCCCCAAACACCTGAATGAGGTTCTACGACCATGGTTTTTACCAAGTCATATGCCTCTTCAATTAATCCTGCTGGACCAAATAGATCAACCATGCATGCACGGTGGTCACCTGATGGCTCCACTTCCTTGCTCATACGGTCAAAGTACCAGCAACCTACATCTACAAGCCCAGCATGACTGCATGCGGTTAAGATGCCCAGAAAGGCAACTGCATCAGGCCAGATCCGTCCTTTCAGCATCCTGGGAAAAAGCTTGAGGGCACCTTCACCATGTCCATGATTGGCAAATCCCGCAATCATGACATTGTATGACACCACATCCTTGACAGGCATCTCAGAAGACACTTTATAACCTTCATCGACACTGCCACATTTAGCATAAATATCAACTAAAGAATAAACATGTAACAGTTCAAGTCAATGCAAGTTTTCGTTTATAATCCACGAACATGTCTTTGAGATTTTTAAAGCTCCTAGTTAACCACGAGCAGACATCAACATAGCCAATAGTAACATGGTTAGGTTTGACAGGCCCCAAGCACAAAGCCCAGAAGGGTTATGTAGCTTCACACCATTCTCCTCTATGAGAATATCCAGCAAGCAATGCATTCCAAGAACTAATTCCTCCCTTTGGCATCTGATCAAAAGGTTTCCCAGCAACAAACATATTTCCATGACCTGCATAACCAGGTATCATCGCGTTCCATGTGATCAAATCCCTATAAGACATCTTATCAAAAGCTTCTTGAGCAGCTTGGATTGCTCCAACCTTGGGATAGCATTCAATCGTTGTATTACATGTCACAACATTCCTCTTAGGCATATTCTAAAATATATTTCCTGCTTGTTAAATCCAACCAAACTTTGCATAAATGTCCAACAATGTTGTTTGCACATAAATGAACTAGATCCAAGTTTAGTTAAATGAACATGAATTTGATTACCATCCCCCATGGCTAGAAATGGGCATGCCCTACAGATAACAGGGTGAAATGTTTTGGATGAGGTCCATGTTGGTACATCATTTTATAAATCAAAGTAGCCTCTCCCGCAGCCTCAGTTTGATAATTTGAATCAAGATGTATTCATGGCTGTCCAAAGGAATACATTGGCAGGATTTACTCAAATATCACGTGGGCATCACTTATATTCCCCATGCTTTACCACAACAGGATACAAGTTTGATTGCTACAAAGTTTTCATGGTCAAGACCATTCAGAAAAACCTGAGCATGCATATGCTGAAATGATTTCAATGTTTTACATCTTTCAAGGCATTTCAGAGTGTTCTCAAAAACTGCCGGCATTCAGGAAACGGTAGACACAGCTTTGGATCATTAATAGCAGATCTCCACAATTCTGCTCATATAGGCACAACACCACTAAGATGGTAATCCATGAAGTTTAAGTGCCTTATATAAGATGGTGATAAAAATTAAAAGCCTGGGCAAATTAAATCACAACATTGACACCCATCCATGAAATAAAACATGTTGGGCATAGTGAAGATGCATGAAACAGGAAGAGTCCAGAAATTTAGTTGCACAATATGCTAGAAAAATGGTGATAACATAGAAATATAAATCACTACCAACAAATACAATATTATATAACAAGAGAGATTAGTAAAACATGTGTGCATAAAAAGTTGACAGATTAGAACGGAAATTGAAAGAACTATGATTCACATTCATAACTTTGTGCAGCCACAAACCTGTGCCCTTTCCCATGGTGGTCTTTGAATAATGATACTCGCATCAATGTCACCCATTTTTTCATTTGAACAGACATGAAACATAAACAGAAGTATAAATTAATGATTCACTTATATAAGGAAGTAGCAGATATAGGGTGCAGATTTGTGTAAACATTTGTTATTATGAACATCCATCCTGCAATTGCTAGTCCACCACATAACAATATGCTCACGAGAATTAACTGGGACTTGGGACTACCATGAAAGAGCAATATCTCAAAGAAAAAAATGATATCATGGCTCCGCATCCATATATTCAAGAGACTCACAAAAGTCACTATAATAGAAGTAAACTGTAGTAGAGGTGAAAACACTAGGACCACAATTAACCTATAAATAATTTTGAACAACAAAACATATTGGAACACATGACCGATATATCCATGATTCCACATTTTGTCTGATTTCTGAAAATAATCCCGCACCCTCTCTTTTAGACTCGAAAATTTGTACACCCTTCCTACCCAAGCTTGCCATCAGATTACGAAGAGAATGAAGGCCCATTTAACTTTTCTGTCATTACCTAATAACCTCCATTAACAAGTCGCTAGCCCATAGAGCCTGGTCTCTGGTAACAAATTTTGTGTTGTTATGACAAATCTACCTTGTCCACCAAGAAGATAACTGCGACAATAAATAAGCTAACTATGTTCCTGTTCTCCCACATAGTGCAGATACAGTGTACCTGAATGTTGCCCCAAATAATGGAGTCAGAAAAACTTTATTATTATATCAATTGATATTACTGACACATTCATTTATGTTCAAAAAGATATTTTATTACTGAGGAAAGCATCAATTTGCATGAGGAAAGCATCAGCAGATATCAGTGATAAGCTTCCCTTCATTCCTATGTCAATATCCATGTCTTGCACTTGGAGTAACTCAAGGAATTTATAAGAAATAACAAATAGACACAACATGTCTATGCATCTGCCATCTTTCCAATTTCCTTGTTAGGATGCACCAAAGCTTCGTCATATGTTCCTCACTTCTTAATAAACTTAAATGGACTCTACTTTCTACAAAGCAAGAAAAGAGATACTTGAATGCAAGCATCAGGGATGCTGACCAAACAACCCGTGGAGCCCCATCCTCTCCCCCTTGCCTGTTAAACAGCTAACACCAACCAGTTAAGACTCATTCTTTCCGTAGATATGAGATCACATTAATTGAGTGTGCATTCCAACACAACATCCTCTATAAGTCTACCCATAATCATTTACTCAAAAAGCACCAACTTTCCCAGAGTTTTACAAACTTCGATGTCATTTTCTTGCATAGCCACATTTATCTCCCTACCATCTTTTAGAGCTAGATGCACTTTATCTTCACTTTCTACTACATACAAACTAGCCCACCTGTCAAGGTATTACCTCAATTAATATCCACCTTTTCCACCTAAATAGGAATGTCCAGAAAGTAACTTGAAGATGGATTAAGCAAATGAAAAGAATTAACTGACAGGATTAAGTAAATGAGAGCAATTAATTCACAGGACAGCATGTTTGACAATCAACTAGCTCCAGTTTCCTCAAAACCCTTACCTGATGACACCAGTATCTTAAAAGTGTCCCGATGATTCCCAAGACCTACAGGAGCTAAACATCCCTTGCAATCCTTTTCTAGGTAGACCAACAACAAAAAAACCCTAAAGTCTGCAATACAAAACCTTATAAACCAATGCCATAAAGAAACCATCGAATATTACATTTTTTAAGGAACAAACTTACAAACAAATACTGTGAATAACAAAGAGGTTGTCAATTTTTTTTCAAGCATCGTCTCAAAAAGCTAACAACAAAAACTCGACACAACGGTCACCAAGACATCATCAGACAATTTTTTGGGCCGAAGCTATTGACGTTCCCTTTTTTTAAAAAAAAAACAATTGTTATTGGGTGACCAACAATTTTTCCCAGACAGCAAGAAAAAACATCTCGAGCATTCACCTGTCCAGTTCAAAGTTCAAACATCCTCGCCAGATTGGCCGGACGCACCATCCATACCCTTCAAGCCCTCGGCCATCATCCGCTCCCTATTCTGTGCCTGCCTTTCAACAGCCACCATGTAGAGGCCTATACCAGCAACACGCATAAATGGCATTATAAGAATAGAAAGCAGGAACTTTTACTCGATACCACTTCATCAATCAAAAGAAGGAACCCAAGAATAAAAGACATACTTATGGCGCTTCCAATTGCACAGAACCAAAGAATCCTCTGAGACCATTTATCACCCACAACTCCCCTCGATCCCAACATCGCAGATCCGAGAAGAAAGCTATTCGAGATAAACCCTGATAAATCAAGAGCAGGTATGATGTCATAACATAATAATAATAAACTAAACTTGATGCGAGAAAACAGGGAGTTTAAATCTTAGCAGGTCGAAATATTAGAAGATACATAGAAAACTCGATAAAACAAAAGATAGAACAAAGAAAGGCATAGAGAGGAGGGAGAAAACCTAAAATTAGCTCGAGAGAGAGATGGAGGCAAGTTGGAGCCTCAAGTCCGTGAAATCGTGGGTTTGTTGACGGTGCGAGGAAGGGCGAGCTCGCCAACACACTGAGTTGCCCTAGAGGTCACAGGCTCGGATGCGTCGGGTTTCTTTTTTTATATATACTTTTTAAAAAAAAAAAAAAAAAAAAAGGGGTGGGATGCGTTACGCCGTACGTACGGGAGGCAAACTTCAGGGGAAACTTTTTTTTTTATTATTTTTTATTTTTTGGACCGAAGCAAAACTATTTCCGCATCAAACTAATTTGTAATTTTTATAAAATTAAGTCCAGCTCAGCACGAAATAAAAACTTTTACAACGATGGCGTTCTTTGTAACAAGGCCTTTGAATTTGATAGAGATAAAAATAGCATCCCTGATTACTATACGACATGAGCCTCTATTGTGATATTGTAGTTTTTATTGTATTGTTACTTGATTAATAATCGGTATCCTTACTTCAATTTCTTGCTGCCATATTATTTTTTATTACTTTACTGAATAGTTGATTTCGCTGTCTATATTTTAGTTTATATTTTATATATATAAATGCCATTATGCGGTTCCTTTCATGTTAACTTTGTCTGGTAAGTATATTGCATGGACCCTTATTGCTTTCCACCAAAGATCCATCATAGGAGCACATTTGATTCTCCCCTACCATGTAGTATATTAGTCGTAGGATCGGCTGCTATCACAACTACGATCCAAATTAAATGAGCATCATAGACATAGAAACGTGAAGCTATGTTATCATAAATTTGAGAAGTTATATTAATTTGTCTCAAGGCAGACAGTTACAGAGGGCTTGAGGACACTGACGAAGATCGATTAAACATGCTGGCTGTCGCAAGGGTGTAAATGGTATGGCAACGTATATGGAGCATGGTATGGATGAAATAGACCTAAACCTAGTAGAAGCTATCCTTGCACTTCCATTCATTCAAACGGAAAATGATATTACCAAAAAAAAAAAAAAAAGGGGGAAATGATAACATGGCTAGTGATTTCAATTCCAAGAATGCTGACTTCAACAAAGCCTGGGGCCAGGTTATGCTGGTAATTGGTAAAGCAATTGAAGGGAAATGATGGAACAAGGAAAGATAGGACGACGGGAGGGAATGGAATTTTTTTTTTTTTTATGTTAAAAAAAAATAATTACGAAATTAAGTGTCACCGTGTATATTTATGGATTTAGGTGTTTTTGGCCACGTAGACTAGATCAGCCAAAAACACCTGCCACATGGCACGCAGAGGGCGAGAACACCCTGAAATCATCTTTTGGAAAGACGATTTCACGCGCTGTGAAATCGTCTTTCCAAAAGACGATTTCAGGCTGACATGGCCCTCCTGCAGGCCACGTGCCATCCTGCCCCAGCCGTCCCAGCCGCGACGCGTGGTGCAAAAAAAAATCGTCTCTAGAAAAGATGATTTCTCTTCCTTGCTGACACGTAGCAGGGATTGGTCGATGTTGCGATGCGTGGTGGACTTTTGAACTCATCTTTGCGAAAGACGATTTCATCTCCTAAAATCATCTTTTGCAAAGACGAGTTCTCGCCTATTATCACCCTTGACCGAAGCTTTTTTTTTTTTTTTTTTTTTGTCTTTTGCTTTGTTCTCCTCATGCCCCGTCGCGTGCGAGGGATTTTTTTTTTTTTTGTCTTTCCCTTCCCGTTGGCCCACTTCTCTCCTTTTCTCCGGCCGGTTCAAGTTCGACCCCGCTTGTTCTCGGTCCGGTTCAAGTCAAGGTATTTTTTTTTATCCCAATTTATTTGTTTCCTTATGTTTTTTTTTTTTGCTAGATCTATGCTTGGATTGGTAGATCCGGTCTACTTGGCTCCATTCAATCCATTCCATTCCTATAATTTTACAGGTATTTTATTTAGATGCACTTATATTTATTATGTAAATATTTTTTTTTGAAATTATGTTACATGATTTAGATTTAAATTTGTTGAATATAATGTGGATTTGGAATTATGTTACTTGATTAAATTATTTAATTATATTGTAAATTTAATTATGATTAAATTTGTTTAATTATGATTTTTTGGAATTATGTTGCTTGATTAAATTGTTTAATTATATTGTAAATTTAATTATGATTAAATTTGTTTAATTATGATTTAGATTTAATTACGTTGTTTTTATGTTAATTATTTAAATATTATTATTAGTAATTGAATTATGTCATTGTTATTGATAATATATTAAGAAATAATATATAATGATAATAAACAGTAATTAAATTCAAAAAATAGAGTTGTAAGTATAGATATTAATTAAGTATAGATATTAAGAATTTATTATGTTAGTTGTTTAAATGTTAGTATTAGTTATTTAATTATATTATTATTATTTGATATAATCATAATAAATTACTTATTGATAATGCTTGAATAAATAATAAAAAAATATAAAAATTAAAGTTGTAAATAATTACTTATTTTTTAGATGATCTTAAATTAAAAATAAAGTTAATTTTTTTTAATTGCCTTGTATGAATTTGTTGTATGGTATTTAGATAAATTTGTTGTAAATTGTCTTGTATAAAATTAAAATTTAAAATTTTTTTATTATAATTTATTGTCTTGATTAATCATGGTTAAATTAGAGTAATCTAATAGTCATAATAATATATTTATTGATAATGCTAGAATAAATAATAATTAAATATAAAAATTAAAGTTATAAATATAGATATTAAAATATCAATTAATAATTATGACTATATTTTTTTATATTTTGAGTTGATTATTAAATGTACATCAATATTTTAAAATATTTTATACATGTTTAATTACAAAATTTTATATAATGATATAAACATCGGAAAATAAATTTGTATATAATTTTGTAGTTTACTAATCCGATATTCCGAAATTAGTTTAATAAAATTTGTATTGCATTGTATTGAACCGTAGACCCGTCAATTGATTAATATGCATAAATTATAGTATCCATACATTATTTTTAATTTTTTATGGATCTTAGATCTATGCACATTAATCAATTGATTGTCCAAAGTGGACAGTTTGAGAATTACAAATAATTTTACGGACCACTTTACAGCAATGAAATGATGTGCAATGGAGTTCGAATAAAATTTTGTGCAGCATTTTCCTTTTGTTCTCTGCATACATAAATATTTGTATATGGAGAACTAAGAAAAAATGCTGCCGAAATTTTATTCGATCTCCGTTGCACATCATTTCAATGTTGTAAGTGATCTGTAATATTAATACAATTCTTAAATGTGATATGACCTATGACTTATTAGTTAATGATAGGATGCATTGGATATTTCTAAATATCTTTTCTTAGTTAAATATATAGGGTATAATGGGAGAAACAATCACCGTATTATATTATATTATTGGTTATATTATCAATGGACCAAATGGGATTGAATACAACCAGGGTCCAAAAAAAGTAATTAGAATACATTATGATATGATATTTCAAGAGCTGGAGAACAAAATATGTAGAGTCCTGCATATTGATAGAACTGGGAAGAAAATATTGATCATGTATAGATATCTCCAAGTTGTCCAGTCGATATCTGTAAAGTATGAACCCATTCCACTGATCGATGATGAAGACATGGAGATCATATTTTCAACTATCAATTTACATCAATGTATATCGGGTGCAGAGTTATACATAGATATCCAAACTGTAGAAACTCCTGAACCTGTCTGTTCTCAGGATGACTATGAAGAAGCTGTTCGAAATATAGCAACAACCCGTGTAACTGAACATGTTTCATACTGTACTCCGAACATGGTACCTACTGAAGTTGAAAATATTGGTTCAGTTTATCCAGTATCTCCGTTACATACGGTGGACAGTACTGTACCTGAAACTAATATTAGATAAGCATCAGTATACACAATTGCTGATGATACTATGCATCTGGATAATTTACTTTTTAATGAGAATGATGATGAATGTGAAAATGATTTGCCTGATGAAGGTAATGAAACCAGGACTTCGAACCCAGTACGAAGTCCAGAGGGAACACCTATTCCAAACTATTCTGTATTTGAAGCTCCATCCAGAACATTTACCCAGATTGATTGGGATGCTACCAATGTTTCAATGTATTCTCCATTTCAGGAACAAAATGTTATATGGCAAAGGGATGAGGAATTGCATAAAGGACTTCACTTTACGGATAAGGCCGAATTACAGACTGCAGTAAAGCAGTATTCTGTTGAAAGACATCACGATTCAAAGTTATTGAGTCTAATCCAAATCTATGGCTTGTAAAATGTAAGAACAGAGATTCGGGATATCAGTGGATGTTGAGAGCTATTAAGCGCCATGCTTACTTTGAGATCTCACGATATACTGGTCCTCATACATGCCTATCTGTAATGATGTCTCAAGATCATTCTGGATTGGACTCCACATTAATTGCTAATGAAATACGGGACCTGGTGAAAGTTCCTACAATTGCTGTTGCTGGACTAAGTGCAGTGATTAAAAATAAGTACAATTATACACCAAGTTATAGAAAATTATGGGAAGCCAAGCAAAAGGCGATAGCAATGTTATTCGGTGATTGGGATTTGTCATATGAATTACTTCTGAAATGGTTACATGCAATAGAACATTTTAATCCCGGTTCCTAGGTAAAATTTATCAGCACTCCAACCGGCATTCCAGCTTGTGCTTAGTTTGATCGTGTATTCTGGGCCTTTGGACCCTCAATTGAAGGGTTTAAGTACTGTCGGCCGGTTATAAGTATTGACGCTACTTTCATGTACGGAAAGCATAAGGAGAAGTTGTTGATTGCAACTGCCATAGACGGAAATAATTAGATATTTTCTCTTGCATTTGCTATTGTTGATGATGAGTCAGCTGACACCTGGGGTTGGTTCTTAGCTTGCATCAGACAGTTTGTTACATCACGTCAGGAAATATGTCTAATTTTTGATCGACATGCTGGTATTCTTGCTGCAGTACAGAATCAATATCTTGGTTGGCAGCCACCGAATGCTTATCATGTATATTGCCTACATCATGTAGCAAGTAATTTCAATACAAGATTCCGTGATTCCAAATTAAGGGATGTAGTGAAAAAAACTGGAATGCAATCACAGCCCAAAAAATTTCATAAATATATGACAAATATTGAAAAATTTAATCCAGAAGCTGTTCAGTGGCTGAATGAAATTCCTTTATCAAAATGGACACGGTCACATGACGATGGACGACGGTATGGGATGATGACAACTAACATATCCGAGTGTTTCAATGAAGTATTGAAAAATGCTCGATTCCTGCCAATAACAACTTTGGTGCAATTGACATTCTTTCGGCTTGTATCATACTTTGAAGGTCAACATGCCCAAGCAAATGAGGCAATGGACAGGAACAAAAGGTTTACTCCATTTGTCGCTGGACATGTTATTTCCAAACAGGCCAAAGCAACTTCGGATAGAATTACAAGGTTCGATAGAGGAAATGGCCTATTCCAGGTCCAAACTGCTAGACGTGGTCATAACATGAACAGAGGTAACAATGCACAGGTACCTACTATCGACATGTATTATTCAAAATATATTATAAAACATGTTGTGTACATGTCAAATTATAGTTTTTGATGTTGTAGGTTGTTCGTCTATCCCAGCAAACATGTACATGTCAGGAAAGATGCCAGTGCATTGCTGGTCCATTGTTACTGCGATAGTTGTGGGCATGGGATAGATTCACGATCCTTGCACCACGTAGATTACAGTGCCATATTCTAGATCCGATAATCGACTTCGATGATGGTGGTGCTGGTTTACCACAGGGTCCGTTAGGGATGCAGTGAGTTCGTTGTTCATATTAAATTTCATACTGTATGATATTTACTGACTTATTTAATAAATTTAATAATTTTTTTTGTAGATGGAGGGACATTTTTTGTGTGACCCAAGTACCGACGCATGTGGTCTCCTCCTATCATTACTTGATAGATCACTTCAGACTAGATGAGGTAATCATTAGTGCTTATTCTTTTTAAAACGGTTGATTAGTCTTACATGTTTTCATTTAATGAATTATACTTTAAATTATTTATGAACAGGTGATATGGCAGCCATATTCTGCCGATCTACTTGCATAGTTACCAGGTTACTATCTAGATGGGCAGCATATCTGGTGTGCTCGAGTGCCACTTATCTGTTTTCATATAGTGGAGTGGTACTTATCTGATAGAGTGATGCGCCAGTACGGGTTTCGATGGGTCGTGCCTGAGCCAGTTGATACACGCCCGGATCTGTACCACATGGATCTGAAAGGACGACCCGATCAGGACTGGTCCGCCACTCATCGCGAGTTCATTCATTTATGGATGAGTCGACTGGATCATATTGTAGATGATGCTCCAGATGCTGGTATCATGGATTATCACGATCCATACATGCAGTGATACCGCAGCATCACGCGTCGATTCATCAGTCGTCCTGGCACGGTTGATGATTATATGGTAAGAAATTTAAGTTTAGTTATTTATTCATATTAAATTATTTATTCTTTGAATTTTATTTAATATTTTTTTTACAGAGCAGTGCCATCACGCGGATACTTCAGCTGGCTCATCCAGATTGCATAGCGACGAACTCCCAGACTATTACGGAGGTTTGTCATTCTGTCCTTCATACTGTCGACGAGCATGCATGTATCTCATTATGGGAGTTTTATCAGGGGGCCGATAGAGAGTACGAGACTCCTTCACCTTACCACTACGGATCTTCATCGGGAGCAGATCATTCCAGCATGGACGAGGTACTCGACATTATAGTACCTCTACATATCCGATGCCGGACTTCACATCTACTGATGTTGTTGCTGCACATTTTGAGACTACTGCTGCACCGGACTACATGTCGCAGCACGATTATTCCAGACATCGAGGACAGGTTTATGGTGAGGGTTCGTCGCATCAGGCATCCCAGGTCGAGGAGCATATGACAGAGCATTAGCCACCAGCTGAAGTTGTACCTCCACTTCATCGTGTCCAGCCTCAATGCAAGAGGAGGTGGCCACCATGTGGAACATAGGATATTATTATTTTTTGTTATATTTGTAAAACTATATTTTGAAATAAAATTTAATTACAAAATTCATGATCTCTCATCTGGTAATACAATCATTTATCAGTGATACCGGTCCGGCTCTCTTATTGCCATCGGTCTTAGCATCGATCCGACGGCTAGAGTCCGGCTCCCACTCCTGCCATTGGTCTTATCGTCCGTCCGGCATCTAGGGTTCGGCCACTAGTCACGTGTTTAGGGTTTATTAGAATAATTATTTCTAAATTTATTTCATATTATTAAAAAAATATTCATAAACTGGACTATAGAAAAATACAAAAAATTATTTTTGTATTTTTATTTCATTATTCAATAAAAACTTATTTTGTATTTTTATAATGTTAGATGTTTTTAATATTTCAAATAAAATAAAATAAAATATATCAATACTATTCAGAATAATATTATATTATATCATTTTATTATATTTTATTTTATTTTACATTATAAAATATAATATTATGAGATTAATTACACAATATTATAATATTATAATTTAAAAAAAATATTTTATATTTTATTATTTTTAATATAATATATTTATACATTATATATTTATATAAAATATAAATTCATTATATTAAAATTATCAATATAATATATAAACAATAATTATTACATTATAGTTTACTATATAATATAATATTATGTAGTATATTAAATAATATTATAATATCAATATAATATAACATATTATATATTATATTTTTATTCTATCATATAAAATAAATTATACTTTATCATATTTAATATAAGGTAATATAATTATATAACTTAGTATATTTATACTAAATATATTTATATACTTATATGAAGTATATTATATATTCAAATTATATATTTATATAGAACGTAAATATATTATATTAAATTAAATAACATAATATATATAAATTATTATATTGCTTAATATATTTAATAGATAATATATATTACATTTATTTAGTATAAAAAATAATTTTTAATATTTTTGATTTTAATATAAAAATATAAAATAATATTTATTCAATTTATTTTATAATATAAAATACTTAAAATTATATTTTTAATGGATAGCTAAAATATAAAAAATATATTTTTAAATAAAAAATGTAGCACTTATAATTTTTCGTACAATTACAAAAAATTCAAAAAAAATCCCTTTAAGAGAAATCATCTTTGGAAATGATGATTTCTCCCTAACAGATTTCCGGGTGAGCCAGGGGAGAAATCGTCTTTAGAAAAGACGATTTTTCCTTGCGCCACGCGTCGCGGCTAGGATGGCTGCTGGGATGCTGGGGCAAGGTGGCACATGGCCTGCAGGAGGGCCAGGTCAGCCTGAAATCATCTTTTGGAAAGATGATTTCGCAACGTGAAATCGTCTTTCCAAAAGATGATTTCAAGGTATTCTCCCCTCTCCGTGCCACGTGGCTGGTGTTTTTGGTTGACCTAGTCCAAGTCAGCCAAAAATATCTAAATTCGTAAATATATACGGTGACACCTAATTTTGTATTTTTTTTTAACATTAAAAAAAATTTGAAGGAATGGATATGCGGAGGCCGTTACGTAAAGAAATAGGGCGATGGAAAATGTTCCAAACTGACCCTACAACCAATATACCGCATGTCCTAAACTAGTCCAAGCATATCCTCAACGCCCATATATTTATAATGGATGGATGGTATCAAGATAATAAATGGTAACAAGGATAAGGATATAATTATCCACTGCAATATAAAATATACTATTGCCGCCTAGATCGTCGTGGTCCATAGCTGCTGTCAACGTCGGATCGTCCTTCATCCTCTTCGGGTTGGCCAGTGCTTCAGGACCTGCAAAACAGGGGTTAGTGATCCAGGCCGGAGATTTCGGCGTGGGCACTCCGATGCTCAAGTCAGTGACGACCCAGGAGAACAGATCCTCCCGGTCGAGCCCCTCTTGATGGACTCCATGCTAAGAGGAATGAATGGTGTGAGAATGGGGGTGCGAGCGTGCTGGGAGAGATGTTAGCTGAGATGGGCTAGCCCTCCTGTGAGGCTTCTTCTCCTTCACTCGCTTAGGTGATGTTTTGTGGTGTAGTTTGCACTTGCATACCTTCTTTCCCCCTGGGGGTGTCGAATGTTCTTTTTAAGTCCAGGTGACCGTTTGGCGCCTACCTTCGGATTCCCCCCAGGCTGTCAGGCACGTGCGGCGGCATTCCGTGCCATGGACGGGATGTCTTTCTTGATTCATGATAAGGGAGACTGTCATGTGTTCTAACATTCCTTCCGGTCGTCCCATTCCGGGAAGCCTTTCAGTGCCTCGATTGGAGGACCGCCACCTCCGAGATTCGAATCTCCAGGTTAACTTCCTCTTTTGGGCAGTGCAGGTAGTTGGTGGAGAGTGCAGCACCTTGGTCAGGGGGCTTCCTGCCTTTCTGGTGTAAGCGGCGATCGCAGATGGCCATCATGGCTTGACAGGTGCTTCTTCGCGGCCTTCGGGCTGCTCGCCGGTATTTCGGGGAGGTGGCTCCGCCTCCTTGTTGTCCGGCGGCACCGTCCGAGCTGGTTGTTGAACTGGAGAGCCGGAACTCGACTCCGACCAGGGAGGCTCGACCTCCGAAGGGCTCGATATGGCGGAGGAGGGCTGAGCTCGACTCCAGCTCAGGGGGCTCGACCTCGGAGGGGCTTGACCCGACGAAGGAGGACTCGACTCCTGCCCGGATGGCTCGACCTAGGAAGGGCTCAACCTAGTGGGGGAGGACTGATCTCGACTCCGGTCTAGGGGTCTCAGCCTCGGAGGGGCTCGATCCGGTGGAGGAGGTCGACATGCGACTCCAGCCTAGAGGGCTCGACCTCGGAGGGGCTCGACCTGGTGGAGGAGGGCTGAGCTCGACTCCGGCTCAGGGGGCTCAACCTCGGAGGGGCTCGATCTGGTGAAGGAGGTCGCTCTGCTCCGACCTAGGCACCCCAAGTTTGCGGGTGCCTACCTGACGGAGGACGGAGCTCGGCTTCGATGGGCCGCCTCGTTGATCTGAAGGAGCTCGACCCAGCCAAAGGAGTCCGGGATAGGGTGTCCGCTGTGACGGCCTTTCTGACTTGGCATCTGACAGGGATTACATGTCAGCACATCAGTTTCTTGCTAAAGCATTAACCCCCCACTCCCAAGTCACGCTGGCGCTGGGCGCTCGAGGCGAAGGGAGTAAATGCGCTGCTGACATGGAAAGGTGGGGATCCGGTGCAATGATGATCGCGATCAACAGCGTCTCGGGCAGCGGTTTCTCCAGCCTACCCAGTGGAGCCACGCGGCCACGTCCGAGGAGCAATTATTGCGAGCGTAGAATCCGAAGCAGCCACAGTCAAAACCAGACATTAGCCCTGTCGATGAGTGACGCATGGTGAAGATCCGATGGCGAGGATTTGTAATGGTTCGGTCGGGCGCCGGTCACTTCGAAAGGAAAAGTTACCTTTCCCGATATACATCTTCTTTCAAATCTTTCGTGCCAGCCACTGTACCAAAGCTCCTCTTTCGTTTGTCCGGCCATCCTTGTCCATCCAAAGCTCCCAGCAGGTCAGTCCTCTTCCTCCTCGCTAAGTTGAGTATGGTCTCCTCCTTCTTTCCTTGATCTTCTTAGGGCTAGGCTCGCCTCAGGACCTTCATATGCTTCCTTCTTCTTCCTTTGATCTTTCTTCGTCATGTCCTGTTTCGGGCCTGGTTTCCGTCCTTCGACCAATCAGGGTGAAGATGGGCCTTCTAGACCGAGGCCACCATCATCTTCTTCTTCTGATGAAGAGGGAGATGGGATGCGCTTCGAGCTTAGGGAGAGGCGTCGTCCTGGTGTTATTGTCATTAGGGAGCCTG
This sequence comes from Areca catechu, assembly GCA_021397845.1. NCBI lineage: Eukaryota > Viridiplantae > Streptophyta > Magnoliopsida > Arecales > Arecaceae > Areca > Areca catechu. Next base: position 30,908,138 of record CM038045.1, read on the forward strand.
ATCTTAACCCTTCTTGTCCTTCTCGTCCTCCTCCCCCGTCTAAACCTGTTCCCGAGCCTGTCCGATCAACAGGTCCCGGCGGGATCGCTTTGACGATTTCTATCAAGGAACTGGGGACCATCCGGGATGTGTATGGCATCCCGTACTCCATCCAGCTTTTAATCCCCCAACCGGGGGACCGGTTTACTTCCAGTAGCCCGGGCCGAATTGCTTTCTATGAGGAGACCTTCTCAGGAGGGCTCCGCTTCCCTTTTCATCCTTTCTTCTTGTATGTGCTGAGCAACTACTATTTGGTTCCTGCTCAGCTAGTCCCCAATGCCATAAAGACTATCTTCTGCTTCATTGTGCTCTACCACTTTCACGGGATCGTCGCCCATTTTTTCCTCTCCAGAGCCTTCTTCACTCTGAAGTGCCACCCCACCGAAGATGGGTGGTGGTCCCTCTCTTCTCATCCGAGGGGGATCAAATTCGAACTTCTTTCTTCCATCAAAGGATGGAAGAGCAAATTCTTCACCATAGTTGAGGGGATTGACTGGGTGTGGAGCGACCCAAATCAATCCCCCAATAGGGATTTTGCAGTCGAAGCGGTCGACAGGAATGTTTACAAGTAGCTCCGAACTGCTCAGATTCCTTCTCTCGAGGTTCTGTTATCAGAGCAAAACCTCGTCGAGGCCAGGGTCAACCCAACAGGAGAGTTGGGTGAGTTCAGCTTGAGTCTTTTTCTACTCCTTTTAATTGTCCTTTCTGAACTAGAGCTGACATAGTATTTTTTGTCTTCTACATGCAGGTATGAGGCTCTCTGTGGAAGATCTGCTCTCGATCACTCAGAAGAGGCATCTGACGGGATTGATAGAGGAGGAAACTGCTCCGAAGAGGGCTCATGGTGAGGGTGCATCGGCGGCCGCTCCTACCGAGCAGATCGTGCCGAGGAGGCGAGAGTCCGAGGTCACTCCTGTATAGGGCAAAAGAGTTGTGGCTACCGCATCTGAGCTGGAGCAGAGGGCGGCTGGCCCTGCGGTGGAGCGGTCGAGGCGGTGAGAGCCGGCCCCCACCTCGGATCCTGAGGTGGTCGTCCAAGCCAGGGCCACCGCAGCAACTGCCGCCATCATGCCATCCCCTTCTCCGGAGTTCATCGTCATCGAGGAGGGCGGGAAGGAGCGATCCTGGCACCGGGGGCACCATCGAAGGGGTCGCCGAGCTCTCAACCGGACCCCGAGGCCTCTGCTGATGGCGGAGCGGGAGATTCCACCTCAGGGGCAGGCAAGAGAGAAAGGGATTATCGTCAGGTCCCGTTCAGGATGGGGCCCGACATGTCGCTTATTCAGGCTCGGAAGCTGGCCGAGCACATGATGGATTTCTCCATCCAAGCATGCGACCGACGAGAGATGGTCGGGAAGGTACTAGGGGATGCAATCAGCAGCATCTTCCCCCTACTCTTCACGATAAGTGGGTCTAATCTTCATGAGCCCCTTTTCCTTTCTCCTTCTCTTTTTGACATATTGTTCGGTGCAGGTCAGAGCCGAGACGCTCCTTATCAGAGACTGTTGCCGGAACTAGTTAAAGAAAGACCAGTGAAATGCAGCCGAGGTCGAGGCCCTGAAGGTCGAGCTGAAGAAGTCTAATGCCTCCCGAAAGCTCGGTCTAAAGAACGAGGAGCTCCAAAGTGGGCTTGTCGATGATGAAAGGCGATCGAAGGAGCTCGATCGGGAGCGGGGCCGTTCGAAGAGCAAGGCTGAGGAGCTCGCGGCCACTAAGAAGAGTCTGAGCTCATTCAACACTGAAGCAGTCCGGCATAAGGGGATCGCCCAGTCCCTTCAGGCCGAGCTGGACATGGCGAAGAAGAAGCTGGCCACGGCCGAGAGAGAGGCAGCGGAGGCGGCCAAGTCGACGGAGGCGGCAAAGGCACAAGCCGCCGAGGCAAAGAAAGAGGTCGAAGGGGCAGTGGAAAGGTACAAGGGCTCGGAGGAGTTCGCCGCCGTATTTTATCAGATGGCGTCGGACTCCTTCAAGGGTTTTATGTACTTACGCGATCGAGTCGAGGGGTTTGTCCCTTACGAGGGCTGCAGCCGGCTCAGATTTCCTCGAGCTCCGGACATGGAGCCGGGTAATGCAGAGGGACACCCACCGTCCTTGAACTTCTTCCACCGGTGCCGGTCGCCGAAGCCGAAGCTGGACAACCTGAAGCTGTGGGGGATGGAACTTCGGCGCCACACCACACTGCCGACGGGGCTGCTCAAGTAGACTAGCTTTTTGCTTTCTTATTTTCCAGCATCGGCTCGGGTCGTCCAGCATGTCGGGGGCCCGAGGATATTTATAAATAAACTATCTATTTTTAATGGAATGAGTTGTTTTCTTCATCTGTCCTGATTTGAGTACTTCAAGCCCCAACCTCTCTCTTCTTTCTTGCTTCCTCTTTTTTTTTTTTACATATATGTTCATGTAATGGTACAAGAAGAGAGGTTTCTACCTTGTTGCTGGATGTCCTGGGCTCCAGTGCTATATAGTTGAACCCTGGGCTTCGACGTCTTGGAGTTGGGCTCAGAGACTTAGTGATCGGAGATATGAGCTCCGAGTCTTGATATCTTAGAGCTAGGCTTGAGGACTTGGTGGCCGGAGAGCTTGGCTCCGGGCTTTGAGGTCTTAGCGCTGGGCTCTGGGACCTGGTGGCCGAAAAGCTTGGTTCCGGGCTTTGATGTCTTGGAGCTAGGCTCGAAGACTTCATGGCCGGAGAGCTTGGCTCTGGGCTTTAAGGTCTCGGCACTGGGCTCTGGGACCTGGTGGCCGAAAAGTCTGGTTCCGGGCTTTGATGTCTTGGAGCTGGGCTTGAAGACTTGGTGGCCGGAGAGCTTGGCTTCGGGCTTTGAGGTCTCGGTGTTGGGCTCTGGGACCTGGTAGCCGGAAAGCTTGGTTCTGAGCTTTGATGTCTTGGAGCTGGGTCGAAGACTTGGTGGCTGGAGAGCTTGGCTCATGGCTTTGAGGTCTCGGTGCTAGGCTCTGGGACCTGGTGGCCAGAAAGCTTGGTTCCAGGCTTTGATATCTTGGAGCTGGGCTCAAAGACTTGGTGGCTGGAGATATGAGCTCTGGGCTTGGATGTCCTGGAGCTGGGCTCAAAGACTTGGTGGCCGGAGATCTGAGCTCCGGGCTTGGATGTCTTAGAGCTGGGCTCGAAGACTTGGTGGCCGGAGAGCTTAGCTCTGGGCTTGGATGTCTTGGAGCTGGGCTCGAAGATTTGGTAGCTGAAGATCTGAGCTCCGGGCTTGGATGTCATGGAGCTGGGCTCGAAGACTTGGTGGCCGGAGAGCTTGACTCCGGGCTTGGATGTCCTGGAGCTGGGCTCAAAGACTTGGTGGCCGGAGAGCTTGTCTCTGGGCTTGGATGTCTTGGAGCTGGGCTCGAAGACTTGGTGACCGGAGATCTTAGCTCCAGGCTTGGATGTCTTGGAGCTGGGCTCGAAGACTTGGTGGCCGGAGAGCTCGGCTCCGAGCTTGGATGTCCTGGAGCTGGGCTCGAAGACTTGGTGGCCGGAGAGCTCGGCTACGGGCTTGGATGTCCTGGAGCTGGGCTCGAAGACTTGGTGGCCGGAGAGCTCGGCTCCGGGCTTGGATGTCCTGGTGCTGGGCTCGAAGACTTGGTGGCCGGAGAGCTCGGCTCCGGGCTTGGATGTCCTGGAGCTGGGCTCGAAGACTTGGTGGCCGGAGAGCTCGACTCCGGGCTTGGATGTCCTGGAGTTGGGCTCGAAGACTTGGTGGCAGGAGAGCTTGGCTTCGGGCTTGGACGTCTTGGAGCTGGGCTCGAAGACTTGGAGGACGGAGATCTCCTACAAAGCAAAAAATGTGTGCACAAGGGGAACCATAATCTCCGGGCTTGGATGTCCTGGGGCTAGGCTCGAAGATTTGGTGGCCGAAGAGCTTGGCTCTGGGATTGGATGTCTTAGAGCTGGGCTCGAAGACTTGGTGGCCGAAGATCTTAGCTCCGGGCTTGAATGTCTTGGAGCTGGACTCGAAGACTTGTTGGTGGCCGGAGATCTGAGCTCCGGGCTTGGATATCCTGGAGCTGGGCTCGAAGACTTGGTGGCCGGAGAGCTCGGCTCCGGGCTTGGATGTCCTAGAGCTGGGCTCGAAGACTTGGTGGCCGGAGAGCTGGCTCCAGGCTTGGATGTCCTAGAGCTGGGCTCGAAGACTTGGTGGCCAGAGAGCTCGGCTCCGGGCTTGGATGTCCTGGAGCTGGGCTCGAAGACTTGGTGGTCAGAGAGCTTGGCTTCGAGCTTGGACGTCCTGGAGCTGGGCTCGAAGACTTGGTGGCAGGAGAGCTTGGCTCTGGGCTTGGATGTCTTCGAGCTGGGCTCAAAGACTTCGGGGATGGAGATTCTCCTACAAAGCAAAAAATGTTTGCACAAGCGGAACCATAATCGTCGATGAGAAAGGTGTTGGGAATAGTGTCCCAAAGCCAATCGCCTGGGAGTAGGCGGTTGTGCTCAGTATTGTACTCATTTTATGAATTAATAAAATATTATTTTTGGCAGCTCATCATATACTTAACTTTCCTGAAATGAACTCTTTGCATGTGATGAAGTCCTTAGGACTACACTGACTTCGATACAGAGAGGATGTATCGAGTGGTCCTTAAACCCTGTTCACAACCAAAGGATATATTATACTGGACGACAATATATCAAGTATAGGTTGTTGTAGTTCACATCGTTTGGTTGTCCTCTTGACCAAATGAGTGTGGTGGCACTGATGTGATCTGCAAGTGGGATATGTGATATCTTATTGAACGTGACTCCGTGCAGCCCCTTTCTGCCAAAGGGATACTCACGATTGGATATTGGTATATGTGTCCCTCTGACCTGAGGTCATTACGGTAGCTTGCAAGCAACTCCCTATGCTTTGGTGCCGGACTACCCAGATTTTTAATCCGGTGACTTTAGGTTTTTGGGTACAGGCAAGTACTTGTGGAGCAGTGATGGACCAAGATGGAATTGACCTGTCCAAACAGTTTGGATTGAATGTCTCGCAGTATCTCAATTTAGCAAATCCTCGATCGGGGTAGTCCTAGTGAAGAGTCACCGGGCTTGCGAGGTTGAGACACGTAGTCGACCGACTCAATCTGGGTTGGCAGCCAAATCTCAGTCGTCCTGAGCATTAGAGGTCAAAGGGATGAATTATACGGTAACCATATGCCAGAGGTTCGATAGTTTGCTCCTGCATCTTCGACCTATCCGGACGCCGGGACCCATTGCTAGATGGTTTCCTATGCTAGTACTAGAAATTGTTCTAGTGCTACCGTTTAGGTTCGAACCTATGAGGTCACACGCCATAGAGGATAACTCTCTGATCCGGATACCGATTACGATTGGGAATCGTCTCGATTTTATGGTCACAGTATTTTTTAGCATACTTTTCCCTGTCTTACCCTTGTCTATGTCAACCGAAAAATGTTCCGGGTTGACCAGCACTGCGCCAGGATTTTTCTGAATCAATTTTAAACTGATTCGGAGTTCGTTTTGGCCTCCAATTGGTTGTGAACCAATTTTATTCCCTGAACCAGGTTCAATTTGATTGAACCGTTTGGTTTAATGGGATTGAACCAAAATTGGGTTTGAACCAATTTTTGGCTTGGACCGGTTTAAGAGGTTGAACCAATGTTTTACTCCTTGGAACGTTTTCACGGTGATACACGTTGGAGAAAAACTCCAAGCGACCGAAGCCCAAACGACCGAACAAATCGCTGGCGTCTCTTCCTCTTCTCCCTCCACCGTTTGGTATTAATGGTTTATTAATCCTGGTTTAAGGCTTGTTAATTGGGTTAACCACCAGCTGCCCCTTTGGCCTTCCGTCGCTCCACCTCCCTCTCCCTCCCTGCAGCCTTTATAAACTCTAAACCAGCGTCCCTGTTTAGAGTTAGAGTTTAAAACGAGAGAAAAATTTCTCTTCACCGTGAGAGAGGCTTAAAGAGAGAGAGATTTGGGCATTCTTTGAGAGGCTTAAGGAGAGAACATCTGGGGCTGGGTTTAGGAGCTTTAAAGGGAGAGAAACAAGGCATTAATCTATTATTTTGAAGTGCTCAAGTTCTGCCCAGTGCTGTAGAATTCTATGACCCTAAAGCCCTCTTCCGGCGGCTAGCACCGTGCGTGGAGGCGGATCCGAGAGCCCCGGGCATGTCTCCCCTCTAGAGGGAGTACCATTCTACTCCTAGGAGCAAACCACGCGAGCCGGGATCGCTCCAGCTGCTCCGAAACGAAGGCCAAAGTCTGCTGCCCAGTTCTGCTGCAGAAATCTGGCAGCAGACTTTGGTGATTTATTTTAATTTTTTGGCTTAGATTTGATTGTAGTAATCGATGGCAAATCGAAGAAGACTTGTCCAAGTTGCTGCTGCTCAAATTTGGGAGCAAACAGAGGTCCAGAAGGAGGTGTTCCGATAATGTTTTGCAAGCCAAAAACAGAGTCCCAAGGAGGAAGACGACTGGAATAACTTTATTCCAGTTATTCCAGTCTATTCCAGCTTTATTCTAGAGTTATTCCAGCAGAATAAAGGTATGGAAAATTAATTTTTTTTAATCATGCATGGATAGATTAAATTGTTTAATATTTTATAAATATTTTATTTGATTATACATGCCTAAATGCAACTAGATTTAGATTTGTTCCTGGCGGAGCAGATTTCCGCTACGTGAATTTTAAAAATTGTTTTAAAATCCAATCTGCTCCCGCAGATGTTTGCATGCCTAGTATAGGATCTTGTAAAACCACCTGCATAGTTTACTTTCAAAAGGACCTTACATTGTTGGCACCGAAGAATCGGGCCCCACATTTTGATGTCGAGGAATTATCCTCCGGGTTTCGATGTGCCTGGCCTTAGGCCGGGTAGCGGTATTCCTGCAAGGTGAAAGGCAATCTGTGCAAAAGGGAGCCTTTATTATGTTAAAAGATGAGCCTTACATTACTGATAATACTTTCTCAGGTTGCATGCATTCCATGTTTGCAGGAAGTTGGCACCGTCTAGATCCGCGAGGTAGTAGGCTCCATGCGAAAGAGCTTCGATCATCTTATAGGGACCTTCCCAGTTTGGCGAGAGCTTGTCGCTCTCCCAGGGTTGAGACGCTTCAGCTCGGCAGAGCACCAAGTCGCCAGTTCGAAAGACCTTGGGTCTTACTTGAGCGTTATAGTATCGGGCAACTCGTTGCTGGTACGCTACCATTCAGAGCCGAGCTTTGTCTCTAGTTTTCTCAAGGAGGTCCAAATTAAGCAAAAGGTGCGCCGAGTTCTGCACTTCGTCATATTGTTGCACCCACAACATGGGTAAGTCGAGCTCGACTGGGACCACGGCCTCGGCATCGAAGACAAGGTTGAAGGATGTCTCGTCGATCGCTGTCCTGGGCATTATGTGGTAAGCCCAGAGAACACTTGGGAGTTCTTCTGCCCACCTACCCTTGGCCTGATCCAGTCTGGTCCTAAGTCCCTGGAGGATGGTTCGGTTGGTCACTTCGGCTTCTCCGTTTGTCTGGGGGTGAGTGACGGAAGTGAAACGGTGCTGGATGCCGTGCTCGGCACAGAAACCTTCGAACTTTTGATTGTTAAACTGTCACTCATTATCGATGATGATGCAACGGAGAAGTCCGAAATGGCATATTATTGACTTTCAGAAGAATTGGCGGACCTTAGCTCCCATGATCCATGCCAGTGGCTCCGCTTCCATCCATTTGGTGAAGTAGTCGATAGCCACCAGCAAGAACTTCCGTTGCCCCGGTGCAGGGAAAAATGACCCCAAGATGTTCATTCCCTATTGGGCAAAGGGCCAAGGGGCTGAGAGCTTTGAGATTGGCATCGTCGGCTGACGTTGTATGTGAGCATGGTGCTGACATTTGTCGCACCTCTTCACGAAGTCGACGACATCCTCCCTCATGGTCTCCCAGAAGTATCCTTGGTGGAGAACTTTGTATGCCAATGTCCTTCCTCCCACGTGGTTCCCGCAGAGGCCTTCATGTATCTCCTGAAGAATGAAGGCGGCCTCTGCAGGTCTCAGGCACTTCAAAAGCGGGTATGAGTAGGATCGACGGTAGAGATGTCCTTCCATCAGGACAAACTGGGAGGCTTTCTTTTTAACGAGGCCGGCCTCCGCGCGGTCCTCGGGCAAAGTGCCATCAATGATGTATCTGATGTACCTGTCCATCCAGCTCGACTCTGGGGTGACTTGGTGTACCTCCTCGGGAGTCTCGTAGCTTGGATTTTCGAGGTACTCAATGTATGCATGCCCCAGCGATGAGTCCGGCAAGGTCGCGAGTCTCGATAGTGCATCCGCGCGAGCATTCTTCCCACAGGGGATATGGGAGATGTTGAAGCATCGGAAGCCTGTCGTGCACAAGCGGACTCACTCCAGGTACTTCATCATCTGGGGATCTCTAGCTTTATACTCTCCGAAAACTTGTCCGGCCACCAGTTAGGAGTCGGTGAAGACCTTCAAATTCGGGACGCCTAGCTCGCGTGAGACCTTTAGGCCCGTGAGGAGTGCCTCGTACTCCGCCTGGTTATTCGTCGTAGCAAATTTGAAACGGAGGGCACACTCCATGACGACCCCATCACTGTCGGTGAGAATGGGTCCTGCTCCGTCCCGCCGGAGTTGGATGCGCCCTCCACGTGGAGGACCTAAGGTTCCTCCCCCATGCCAGGCTCAACTTGGTGCTCCTCGGAAGTCTGCCCCGGCTCCTCGACGAGTCCCGTGCACTCGATAAGAAAGTCGGCTAGGACCTGGGCCTTCTGTGATGACCTCGACCGATATGCGACATCGAACTTGCTCAGTTTCAGGGACCATTTAACCAATTGCCCGGATGTTTCAGGGCGGCTGAGTATGGTACTCAGTGGCTGATCCGTTACCACCATAATCGAATGCGCTTGGAAGTAGGACCTGAGGCGCTTAGCAAATATTATTAGAGCAAAAATAAGTTTGTCAGAGCGGATATACCTGATCTCCGTGTTGCGGAGGATTTTGCTGGTATAGTATACCGACTTCTGAGACCCCTCCTTATCCGCACGGATGAGGACCGAGCTGACGGCTCCAAGTGTGACCGCCAGATAAAGCAACAGCTCCTCCCCTTCCTCCGACCTGGAGAGCAGTGGGGGAGAAGCCAGGAACTCTTTCAGCTCTTCAAAGGCCGTCCTGCACTCCTCCGTCCAGGTGAAGTCATGCATCTTGCGCAGTGCCTTGAAAAAGGGAAGGCAGCGATCGGCCGACCTCGAGATGAACTGGCTCAAGGCTGCAATGCACCCCGTTAGATGCTGGACATGCTCCTTGGATGTCGGGTGCTCCATGTCGACGATTGCCTGGACCTTCTCCGGTTTCGCTTCAATACCCCTCTGAGTGACCATGAAGCCAAGGAACTTTCCTACTGCCACTCCGAAGGCACACTTCACTGGATTCAGCTTCATTTGGTGCCTTCGGAGATTGTTAAAGGCTTCGGCGAGGTCGGCGACATGGTCCAAGCTCGGCTTGCTCATGACAAGCATATCATCCACGTATACTTGCATGTTCCAACCAATCTGATTTTTGAAAACCCTGCTGACCAGTCGTTGGTACGTGGCCCCAGTATTCTTCAGACCAAAGGGCATCATCCTGCAGTAGTAAGTCCCTTGGTCGGTAATGAAGGCGGTGTGCTCTTCATCCCCTAGGTGCATCCGGATCTGATTGTATCCAGAGAATGCATCCATAAAGGAGAGAAGTCGGTGTCCCCGAGGTGGCGTCCACCAGTTGATCAATCTTTGGTAGGAAAAACTATCCTTCGGGCATGTCTTATTGAGATCGTTGTAGTCCACGCAGATCCTCCGTTTGCCATTTTTCTTCTTCATCGTCACCACATTTGCCAGCCAGCTTGGGTATTGGACCTCTCGAACGAAGCCGGTGGCGAGGAGTTTGTCGACCTCCTCGTTGATTGTCGTCTGCCTCTCGGGGACGAAACTCCTCTTCTTCTGCCGAACTAGTCTGCACTTCGGGTCAATGCTCAACTTGTGAGTGATGATGTTAGAGGGAATACCTGGCATGTCGGCCACTGTCCAAGCAAAAAGTCAGCATTCGCCCGCAAGAACTCCAACAGGCGGGTTCTTTCCTCCTCTTGCAGCTGGGCCCCAACCTGTACCGTCTTCTCCTGATCGGCTCCAAGCGAAAAAGACAGTAGGCGCTCGGTCGGGCCACCCCTGGGGTCTTGCGCCCTTTGGTCGAGCTCGTCCGCCCTGGGATCTTCCTCGGGGACTTTGGTACCCGGGAGAGTTTGTAAACAGTGTTAGATCGGCTGAGGTGCACCCATCATCTCGCCGACTCCGTAGGGAGTTGGGAACTGCACCAGCAGTCGTTTCGTGAAGACGATGCATCAAGCAAATTAAGCCCTGGTCGGTCAAGAATCACATTGTAGGCCGAAGGCAGTCTCACTACTGTGAAGGTCATCATGACAGTGCCCTGCCGAGGTGGGGTCCCGGCGATGACCGGGAGAGTGATCTCTCCTTCGGCCCTTACAGAGTCCCCTGTGAAACTGACCAAGGGTGTGTGCACAGGTCTAAGCCGTGCAGGAGACAAGGTCATTCTGGAGAAGGCATCATAAAAAAGCACATCTATTGAGCTTCCACTATCAACCATGATGTGTTTTACAGGATGCTTCGCGATCATCATCTCGATGATCATGGCATCGTTATTTACATTTCCTCCCCAATCTCCCCCTTCCCTCATAAAGGGGAGTACATTTTCAGATTGCTCTGCCCCCCGGGCCTTCTTGGGCACACGCTCGGCTCCCCAGCATATCATCCCTACCGGCTTCTCGGTATGGCGGTTGTCCACTGCAGGAACTGGCGGGAGGGCAACGAGCACCTGAGGCTCTGTTTGAGGTCTGCCCCCCACGTACCTCCCGAGATAACCTCTCTTGATGAGTTCTTCGATCTCCTTCTTAAGGTTGCGGCATTCCTCAGTGTTGTGGCCGTGGTCACGGTGGTAGCGACAATACTTCATCTTGTCTTGGCTAGAGGATGGTCTCATCAGAGGTGGGCGCTTCAGGTAGGGCTCGCCTTCTATCTCCATCAAGATTTTCATCCTCGGGACGAGCAGGGGGGTGAGTGTCTCCTCTGGGACTGGGGCACACCTCGGTCTCGGCCCTTGACAGAAGTTCTGAGGCGGAGGCCCTGGCCTTCATGTTCCGGACATCTCGACGGGAGCCGGCTTCTTCACTGGCCTCCCGTCTAGCTCCCTCCTTGTACGGTCCGCCTCCTCGGCACGAACATACTTCTGAGCTCGAAGGAGGAGCTCGGAGTAGCTCTTGGGGGGCTTCTTATCAAGCGAGTAGGTCAGGCGGGAGATCCTGAGCCCTCACTTTAGTACCAACATGGCGACTGGCTCTTCAAGATTATAAATCTCCAGAGCAGCAACTTTGAAGCGAGCCACGTAGTCTCGCAGGGGATCGCGATCCTGTTGCCAAATGGAGAAGAGGCTATCTGCCTCTCGTAGAACCTTCCGACAGGCATCGAAATAGGCCATGAACTTCCGCTCCAGCTGCGTGAAAGAACTAATGGTTTCGAGCTCGAGACGGGTGAACCAGACTCGAGCCGCCTTCCGGAGGGTTGCTGGGAAGGCGATGCAAAGAAGGGCATCGGTGGCCCCCTGGACCCTCATGAGGGCCTTGTAGCTTTCCAGGTGGTACAGGGGGTCGATGGTCCCATCGTAGGGATCCACCTACGGCATCCAGAACTGGCTGGGAATCGGTTCCTCTTGGATATTTCAAGAGAAGGGGGGACGGGCATCATAGCCCATTGGCTCATCAGCAGAGCCCTGCATGTTCGCAAATCAGCGGGATAACTCTGCCAGCTTGCGCTCATGCTCCTCTAGGCGCATCTCGGCTGTGCGCCTGATGGCTTCATCGGTAGAACCTTCTGCGGAAAGGGATGCAGAAGGTGACATGGGTGCACGATGCCCATGAAGGGGGGACTTGCCTCTTCGACCTCGACAAGTTTGGATATTACCCGCTCGAGGGTAGGGGACCGGCTCTCCCTGTCGGGAGACCCGGCCCGTTGTCTCTTCGCCGGAGTCAAGTGACTGCCCCGGTGGTCAGTGGTGGCCCGCATCTACGAAGGCCTTCCTTGGAAGGATTGCAAACTATCGCGGGATGCTGCGGCATGGGCCGCGGGGGTCCCTGGCTGCTGGTGGGTGGCCAAGGATCGTTGCTGGTGCTGAAGCTAGCACACTGCCGTAGTGAGAATTTGCATCTGTTGGGCGAGTGCGGCCAGCTGGACGTCCGCCGAAGGTGGCTGGGCGAGAGCCGGGAGCTCCTCTTCTGGATCGTGCGGGTCCCCTTGAGAAGGGGGGGTCTCCCGCTCGACTGGTGGAGACTTCTCTCGCTCGTGTCATCACCATCCTCCCGGTGGACCGCTTGTAGGGGGCTTGTGCAGGATCAAAACACGTCGACTCAGTTGTCCCCTTCCTGGTGCGCCAATCTATTGCCGCCTAGATCATCGTGGCCCGTAGCTGCTGTTGACGTCAGATCGTCCCTTGTCCTCTCCGGGTTGGTCGGCACTTCAAGACCTGCAAAACAGGGATTAGTGACCCAGGCCGGGGATTCCGGCGGGGGCACTCCGATGCTCAAGTCAGTGACGATCCAGGAGAACAGATCCTCCCGGTCGAGCCCCTCTTGATGGACTCCATGCTAGGAGGAGTGAATGGTGGAGAGTGGGGGTGCGAGCATGCTGGAAGCGATGTTAGCTGAGGTGGGCTAGCCCTCCTGTGAGGCTTATTCTCCTTCACTTGCTTGGGTGATGTTCTATAGTGTAGTTTGCACTTGCATACCTTCTTTCCCCCCTGGGGGTGTCGAATGTTCTTTTAAGTCCAGGTGACCATTTGGCACCTACCTTGCGATGCCCCCCAGGCTGTCAGGGGCATGCGGCAGTGTTGCGTGCCGTGGACGGGATATCTTTCCCGATTCGTGATAAGGGAGACTGTCATGTGTTCTGACATTCCTTCCGATCGTCCCATTCTGGGAAGCCTTGCAGTGCCTCGATTGGGGGGGCGCCGCCTCCGGGATTCGAATCTTCGAGTTGGCTTCCTCTTTTGGATGGTGCAGGTAGTTGGTGGAGAGTGCAACACCTTGGACAGGGGGCTTCCTACCTTTCTGGTGTAAGCGACGGCCGCAGATGGCCATCATGGCTTGACAGGTGCTTCTTCGCGCCTTCGGGCTGCTCGCCAGTGTTTCGGGGAGGTGGCTCCGCCCCCTTGTTGGCTGGCGGCACCATCCGAGCTGGTTGCTGAACTGGAGAGCTGGGACTCGGCTCCAACCTGGGAGGCTCAACCTCCGAAGGGCTCGACCTGGCGGAGGAGGGCTAAGCTTGACTCCGGCCAGGGGCTCAACCTCGGAGGGGCTTGACCCGGTGAAGGAGGACTTGACTCCTGCCCGGAGGGCTCGACCTCGGAGGGGCTCGACTTAACGGGAAAGGGCTGAGCTCGACTCCGATCCAACAGTCTCATGCTCGGAGGGGCTCGATCCAGTGGAAGAGGTCGACACGCGACTCCAGTCCAAAGGGCTCGACCTGACGAAGGAGGGCTGAGCTCGACTCCGGCTCAAGGGACTCAGCCTCGGAGGGGCTCGATCTGGTGAAGGAGGTCGCTCGGCTCCGACCTAGGCGCCCCGAGTTTGCGGGTGCCGACCTGGCGGAGGACGGAGCTCGACTTTGACAGGCCACCTCGTTGATCCGAAGGAGCTCGACCCGGCCAAAAGAGTCCGGGATGGGATGTCCACCATGGCAATCTTTCTAACATGGCATCTAACAGGGAGTATACGTCAGCACGTCAACTTCTTGCCACATCATATACTATTTCTGCACCCCCTAGAGATGGCAATGGATCGAGTTCAGGTCATCCAAAACTCATGTCTAACCCGTTAAAAAATTCCCCGTCCCATATCTATCCCATATCCATCTCAAATCGAATCAAGCATTAACAAAACCATGTTTGGATCGAATTAAATATATTCCATCTAATAAAATCCAGTTTTAATACCTAAAACATAAATAGATCAGACCGAGTACAACCATTCCATATCAAATTTACTTAAATATTTTATAAATATATTTTTTTATATATAAACATACCATATTTGAATCGAAACATACTACTATCCATATCCGACCCGAATCCAAGTCAAATTTTATTTATATAATCCATATCCATTTATAAATTAGATCGATCAAGTTTTACCCACCCTAATAGAATAAATCAGATATCCACCGGATCAATAAAATTCCCCCCCCCCCCCCCCCCAAACAACTTTTTTTGCAAATTCAATAATTATATTTTTTTTTAATAAAACCCTCTAATATATAATGCACATTAATTAATATTCAAATTTAATAAAGCCAGCATTGGAAAGAAAATCCTAGTTCCAGCCCAGCTTGTTTATAGTTGTGCACCCCATCTTCAGCAAAGCCAAACACAAGCTCATAATCAACAAAGAATTATTTTACAAACACCCATAAAGCCACCCTATTATCACTTTATTTTATGGATATGCCAGTAGCCTATCTACTTGCCCAACCTGAGTAATCAAGTTGGCCTTTAGGACAAACAATCTACCAATTGCTGATATTTGTTTTGGTTTGGTTTGGTTTCCGTTTCTGTTTAAAACTCCTCTCTTTTTTTTTTCATCCCTTGGATGGTGCTCCAGTGGGACTTGCCTGGATGCTCCGCAATCGCACAATGGAGTTCAGTTCTCTATTTCTCCATCAGGGAAGCAATAAGCAATTTTCAGTTGAGGGACAAGAGCATGACATTATACTGAAGCTTACAGGCCAAAAATGGGACTATTGTTAGGGAAAATAATGAACTGGCTTTTCATCTTGGGATGTGAATAATTGTACAATGGTGGGTAAGGCTGGACTTGCTGTGCATAAGGCCCAAGTTGCCACAATCAAACGAGCCCATGCCATGCCACACCCATCGATGAGGCAGCCTCCCCAGGCCCTGCTGCAAAGATGACTGAATCCAAGACTTTCATGACATTCCAATGCTCAGGAGTTATCCGAAGACCAAATAGAATCTCAAGAGCTAAGGGGGCCTTTCGGCAAAACGTACCGAAACAATTCATCTCTGCAGCTGAAATATTGGAAACAAAGAGCAAGCAGCACAGGTTCAACCGTTTGGCGGAGGCAGAGGACTTGGCAATACATATGGAGAGACTTCATGGCCAAGCGGAGCTCGGAGAAGCGGGTTCCATCGGTCAAAGATGATGCGTCCTCCTCGGCCAATCCTGCCATGGAAGCGATATGGAGGCGCTACGGAGCCATTCTCGATTGATCGATCTGGTGGCTGCACAATGCCTGCAGCAGCTAGCTTGTCTGGATCCACGCCTCTAGTAAATAACAAAACCGGCTCATCTGGGTCCTGCATTTGCATCACATATAATACAAAGCAACATGAAACCGTGAGACAAATGAACTAGAAGAGTCGACAACATAGTCTGCTTGCTATCGAGTTCAATTCATCAGAAGTCCCCAACTATTGAGGATGACTTTTTATTTTTCTTTTTTTTCTCACAAGACAAAATACCTTTTAGACTACAAAGTGAAACTGCGACCGAGCAACTTCTGAAACTTTGTTCACAAGGTGTCATGGAACAAGGGAGAAACATCGGTAGAAGGTAGCATACCATCTTATGTAGCCATCCATTTCGCACAGGGCCCTGTTTCAAATCTTGCCTCATGCGCCCTGCAGGGACCAACGCCATCTTGTAATCAGCAGACTGCAAATGAACAGCAGTGGGCCAAGCATGTGGATGACCATTCGTGTCATCTGAGTCCATGAGATCATCTTCACTTGAACCAAACTTGCACAGGGCTGGTACGAAACCTGGGAATGCTGTCCGATCTTCAACAAGCCGTGCCTCATGCTGAAAATAGTTTGCAGTCATGATCAAACTGGTACATTGATATAATCATGGCAAGAACTGACATAAAAATAATGTACATTCTTAACGCATAATAAAAACTAATTGAACCCTTGATCCACAATGCAATTGGAATTTATTTTTAAATTGGTTGAATTTATCAGAAAACAATGGAGATACAAGCACAAAGCTGAAAAAGTTGAAAAGGACGAAAGATCCATATATTTGAGAGGCCACACCACCTTTTTGTAAGAGAGTCAACCATACTGATGGAAGCCTAGGCACATAAGTAGAGGACATCCAACTTTTCTAGCATTGTCAAAGACCACATAAGAAATAGCAACAAGATTCCAGATGGCCCAAATACCCTTGTCAGCTCATATTTCACTTGAGTGAAGCTCCACATTAAAGTGAATTACCTCTAAAATATTTACTAATGCATGCCATGAAGCAACCATAAAAACAAGATTTTAAATCCCATGGGATAAGCTGTCCCAATTTTCTCATGAAATAGCATGCATCGCTATGCCGTCTCGTCCCAATACTTGGGACAAGTGATATCCCGAGACATCCTAATTGAGATGTTAAGATGATGGTAGGACAGTCTTATCCTGACAGGATAGTATCCCATCCCGGTGTTCCATGGGTTGTCTCATCGGAACTTGAATTCTTGCATAAAAACTTCAAACATATTTCTTACCCCTCGATCAAATACTCCCAAGAATGGGAAACATTAGTGTAATTCCATGGAACAGGCTTACGAGTATGTTTTCGGCGTGCGCGCACACCCCACCCCACCCCAACAAAACAGGCGTGCGCGCACAAGAAATAAAAAATAAAAAAATCTCATTCACCAATGTTTAAAATATGAACCATGCACTTGGCACAGCTACCAGTAGTCCTGGCACCTAAAATGCTTGGCACATCTCCACAAGTTTGTTTTACTAGTGCCTGAGGATGTTTTCGGCAGGTTCTTGACCGGATACAAACATAACCATCAAGCATTGGCCCAACTATTTGGAAGCTCTCAAAGTGATACCTATTCTCTTTAAATTGGTGCCAGTTCCCTACAATGAGAATGGGTTAGACCTAGAACCTGAAAGGTCAATTAATGAGGACATAAACCTACCATGTTGGTCACGTGATATAAGCTAACGTGAATGGGAGGAACCAGCATAGCTTCCCCAAGCTTATGAAGAAGTTATGACTAAGAAAAGAGCAATGTTGGATATAGGAAACTGCACCCATCTGTAAGGCAAGAGTTATAAGCCAAAGATCCACTTCTTGTCTCCATTAAGGATTCCATGGATTTAAGTGTTATCTCATACCATGTCTCTGACATATTCTAAGTTGCAACCCAGCACCATTGTTTCCTTGGCTACAATAACTTTTTGTTTATGGGGAACCAAGTACTCAAAAAACACTCATCTTCGATATTCTGGGAAAAGTACTAGAGATCTATTGATGAGTAAGATAATGACTCATATAAGCACATGCTATCCCATATTTTCCAATATATTAATGTATCAATAGAGGCAAAAATGAGTAGGCATGTGGTCTTCATACATGACTAAAACTGAGCCTACCCAAAGCATGTCAGTCCCTTTGGGTTGGTTGGATTAATTATTAGATAACATCATTCTCTTTGCTGGATAATATATAAGTCATCCATCCCTTCAAATATTATAAAGAGACTAAGAGCATAGTTTCAATCCGGATCATTTAAAATGATATAAATGCAAAACAACATCCTGAATAGCTATTTGGATATCAAAACTCCCAGACCAAGATATTTTTAAGCAGTGTTGCATAGATATGGGCACAAGAATCAGATCTGGACATGCATCCAAGTGTCTGGCTCAGCAGGAAGAACAAAAGAAAGATGGAGAACAATCTCAACTAAAAATATATATTAAAAAATGGCGTAAAAGAAAACATCATATGTTAAGGTTTTCTAATGTGTGTGTTTATCATCCAAAATTTCTAATTAACTTAAGGATTTTTTGGAAATGATATATTATGTAAAGTTATTTTAAAATTTACATTCTTGATCAATATCTAGAAATAACACAAGTTGCAATAAAGAATTTTTGTTATAAGTATCCAAGTGTCTGGCACATATCTAATTGGGATATGAATTTGAAATGGGTTCTAGGAGATGGATGTTAATGTCCAAGTAATATAGTATTTAAGTTAAAGACCAATAATTACTTCATATTAGGAAACAATAAAGCTGAGCTTGGGCAGTAACTGGATATAAAAAAGGAAATTTGCTGAGAATATTTGCTAGAAGGAACAAGCAGGAAATATTTTGATGATAGAGAGCAAGGTGAAAGGGATTACGAGTTGACGACCATCTTAATGGAATGATAGATCGCATCAACATTTGGAACCCATTGATCCAGCTTAACCCATGGTGGCTGAGTTGCAGGATTCCAGTTCCGCTGCAGTTCAAACATGGTTACTGGACCCACACACCATATAAGGAACTCTATTTCCCTTCCTATTTTGTTCTAATTCCTTGTACCAAATGCCTCTTCCCTTATTGTTTCAAACTAGAAGAAGAGAAGAGAAGGTGGAAGAAGAAGAGGATCTAGCTGAGTCTTCTCTTCATGAATTTTATGCCCACAAAGAGTGTGGTGGGCTTCATTGATGGGGACACCACTACAGCAGGCTGAAACAAGAGAAAGCTCCAAAGAGAACAAGGCAGAGAATCTATGATAGAAGCATGCCCGAAAACAAAGATAGGAAAGAAACGAGTGTTAGAACAGGATTATCTTAAAATAATCATATAATTTGATCCAACATTCAAATTGGAATGGTTCAAACAGTTTGAACAGTTGAACTCTCAGCTTCAATGGGTTAGAATGGTTTTTTAAATTTTACCAATTAGGGTCCCATTTTGATGATTTTGTTTTCAGGTGATGGGCCAAATGGGCCAACCCATACAACCTCAATGGGTCTCTAAATCCTAGGCTGTATATAATCACCAAGAATTAATATAACTGAAGGAGCTGACCCTTACTGTTGTACCTGAAAGCCTGTGTTGCTGAACAAGGAGCTTTAGACACATATCAGAACATGAGGACTTAGTTATATACTAATAAATGTCAATTAGTAAGATGATTGTCTACCCAAAGTCCTACTGGGGTTCAGCTCCATTAGAAAAGATGAAAACTACTCCTTTTCAATTACTTGATGAAGTCCTCAAGTACTTAAACAAACATGAACTAAAATGGGTCTAAGCAGAGCCTAATCATCATTTTTTTTCCTTTTCTTTTGGGAGGCATACTTTTCTTCAAATATCTGCATATAACTCCCACTCTATTTGAAACTAACCATGCCACCCAAAGATAACCTCCAAGGTATCCAAGGATAACCATTTCATTCTTGTTTCTTGATGAATTAAGAACCTCGAAAAGACCAAATCTATTATCTCATCTTAGAATATAACAAAAGATCAATAACCGATTCCCTTTCTTCTCGTTGAATAAGATCGTAAATAGAAGTAAAAAGATGATGAGACATTTAGGGTGATACATCTAAGAGCTGTCACTCATGAATGGTGGCCTAATGCATATTTTGAAAGAAAATCCTCAAAGAGGAACTTCAGTGTCAGAACTTCATTTCTTCCAACTTGATATAGGAAATAATAATAATTAAAGATACATATTTTATTGCAATATGCATTATAGCAAGACTACCAATAAGCATAAGCTACAAATGGCTTAGCAACAGATTGTCCCTATTAAATCTGCACCTTGGTGATACTACAAACAGGTATAACAAGTGGAGTCTCCAAGAATAGCTGACACAAGAACCAACCTGAAGTCAACCTCCTAAAGTCAACCTCCTAGAGCAACTTCCACCACCTCAACATTAATGATTTATTCTAAATGCAAATTGAGCATTAGAAGACTTGCAGACTTTCATCTCGTTAGTGATCACTGCACCTACATGTCCTCAATGCACTCAAAGTGGTTCATTAAAATAATGTATGAAAGATGATACCAACCCAACCACCCATACATGCGCAGGAGAGAAAACAGGATCATGCACACACCACTTTCCTACAGGTCAAGTTTCACTACACGCAAATTCGAAAGGAACTCCCAAAATAAGATGCACTGGTTTCTTTGGAACTCTAAAATTCTCCAATTGTAAGAAAACTGCATCTTTTACATGAAATGTTCATTTAGACTCCCTTACTTTCCTGTCAAAATACAAAGCTATTTGAAAAAGATGTTCTAATCCCAGGCCCTTAATTTTCCAAGACAGCCTTCACATTGACATACATATGTAAGACACACCAACAATATCGAGTTCACAACCCTTTCAAGATCCTCTCTCATTATTGTGATAATGCTGATTTTCCAAAAACAATGTTAACAATGATTCAATTATGTGGAGAAAACTGGCTACCAAGTATGTATCACATAAAGAAGCCTGACATTATACGAAATGACAATATAAGATGATTCAATCTTTAAAAAGTTGTCTTGGCAACATCATGTCTTACTCATGCTTTCCAAATATTGAATTTGCCTACATTCTTGTGAGTTCTTGAAATCCCTATCAGTTCTCTTTCTAATATGGAGACAATGACAAAAGTTTGGTAGAACCACAGTCCGAGTATACATCCACCAAAGCACCAAATAAATATCTTGGAAAGCTTTGGTTTCTCCCATTTAACTGTTCCAGCAAAGTAAGCCTCCTTTCAAAAGTTGATCTTCCCTTCACCTTCCTAACAGTAGTTCATGAGAATGGTGACTTATGTAGGTCAATGGTAATACATAATACAAAAAATAAAGTTTCTGAAACTTGTCACCGTCTCATTAAAAGGTACATGAGCCTGCACTGGGGGTTGACCACCCACTAACCCAAACCAAATGACGCAGAACATAGGTTTGGGTCTGAAGAATTGGTTCAATAAACTGTGGTTGGGATTGCATCCTCAAATCAGACCAGAGACCTTACCTAATCTTAAAATCAGGCCAAACCACACCCAAAACCTAGCCTGATAATTTCATATCATGTCTGTGTCTTCACATGTAAACAGTTTAATATTTCTCTCATCATTTACTCATTTCAGTTTTGAAACGATTCCCATCACCCTTACCTCTCTAAAGAGCGTCTTAGGGTTCTTCCATTCCTATTACAATGAACGTGGAAATGATGGTGCAAGTGAATATTGGTCCTGCGAATAAGAGGATAACAATTAGAATGACTAGATTCTCTGCTGCTTGCCCTTCCAGCAACTGGTTGAGTCCACTATTGGACTTGTGTCAAGGGCCGTAAATTAGGTTTTGGTTTGGGTCTAGCTTTGGATTTGGCACATATAATTTGGGTTTAGGCATCAATATAGCTGGATCTGATCCAAACATAACCAATGTTACGCCCACCTGAGACTCCTATTATGATCATTTCAAATGCTCAGAATGATATGCAAGGCATTTATCACCATCTTAATATCTTGAGACCTGATTCATTCAAACACTAAATGTTGATTCTACCTACATGTAATAGAATTGCAACTTTTTGTGACACCTGAACCCATACTACCATCAAATGTTACCAAGTAAATGTGTCATTTAACCTTCATTTTAGAATAAAAATTGAACATAGGATCTTCCTTAAAATTGCATCAACAAATACATCTACATAAAAAAGATAAAAGAAAAAAAAAGGTGAAGAAGAAAAATAAAATCGATATTTATTCCACCACCAAAAGGATTACTAAACACAAATATCATCACATGACAATCTCACTGTGGCTAGCCATGATTCTAACAGAAATATGACATGATTTGGTTCTGACATAGTGTTCTATTGTTCAAGGCAAATAGATAAAAGAAAGGTCCACTAGTGGGACCATACTTACACTACATATCTCAGCCAGGTCAATCCAAGATTCTCAGGCCATTAGTTTATGCTAAGCTGTTAGTCAGTTGCAAATTTTCTTATACTCACCAGACTTCTTGATGCAGGACTCAAAGCAGTTGATCACAAAAGGTGCTTTAAGAGATGTAACCAACAAGAATTACTAAGAGATAACAACGCAATAGAATTTTCAGAGTGAAAATCTTATACCAAAAATAGCAAACAAACAAGAAAGACAAGAATGCAACATTAGGGACCCACCTTGTACTTCAACTGAATGCGTTGAAGGTTGATCTCACACTCCATCACCTCTCGCTTCTTCTCTTCCCTCTGAAAATAGATATGCTATAATATGAATCCTCTCAATCTTCAATAGCCATTGGGTAAAAATTTAATTTCTGAGGTGTTTATAAGTTTTGCAGTAAGAAACCTTAATCAAAGTCTCCAATACTGTTTTCGCCTGGTCCAAGTTACGTCTAACCTGAAACATTCAATTTCAATTCAAGGATGAAGAGAATCACAAGTTCACAACAAACATCACTTAAAATTTTAAACTGCACCAGAACACAACTTCCTTCTGCAAAAAAATGAAATAATTAACGAGGAGAATGTATTTACTGATCTTAAGGTAAAGCAGAAGATCCTAGAAGGCTCATCTCTTAGTCATCTATATTTATACGTAGAATTGGAAAACAATGATAATGCCTAGCATCTGATGAAGCTGAAAGTCCATTTATAAATATCACAAGTAATACATACAGATGGGACCAAGGTTGTGGGTGAACTCTACAAAAAGTTACAATTTGTTGATTGTGGAAAGGCAAAGGGTGAGTTGAATATTGCTATTCCATGCTTCAAGAGAATAGTTTGTCTCTGTTAAATTTGTTGTATCTTGAGACACCTATTGGAAGATGTCACGATGCCTAGAAGATTAATTAGTCCTGCTTCATATCCATCAACTTATAGGTAGATAAGGAAATAGATAAAACTTTAAGAAATCTACTGCACGCCATATATTCAATCCATGCTATGTGAAAGGTTTCTAACACGGCAAAAAGGTATACATTCAACAAGTTCTAGTTCCACATGCCATAGTCCCGAAAAGGAATATGACTTAACTCTAAGTAGTGTATTGCAGTCAAGGTCCATTCCTCATCATGGGGGATCCAGTGGCAAAGCAGAGGTCATAGATGAGTTTATCAATCCATCCATGAGCAGATAAGAAAGCAATATGAGGTCAATAATGCTAAGCATGGAATTGTGACAGATAAAAAAACCCACCATTGTCAGTGCTTGAATTTGGAGATAATAGTTAGATATTACTAACCACTGACATGTTTTGCGTGAGGAAAATAACAACAATTACAATCAAGACCATTCCGGAGTGAAGATAAGCTTCTTATCATCAAGCATTGAGTTTCTTGTGCATGAAATATGTCTACAGATAAGGATTTAAGCTCAAAGACAAGTCACCAAACCGGGGAGGGTGATGCAAATCTGATCATTGATTTCCACAAGAAAAATGCACATGGGAACCAATTTACAGAACTAACCATTTCTGCTATGCTGTAACCAAGAGCACGTCAGCACCAAGACGTTTTTACAGTCTCGATAAAATAAAAAATTCCTATTTCATTTTTGAAATATATGTTGAGTCTATGAGTATTTGTATGGTAGTCAATTAGAAATTGGATGCAATTTTTATAGTTAAACACCTGGTTTGGTATTCTTTTCTTGAATTAAGATTATATACTGATAGGTCGGACAGAATTGAATTTCTTTTCCTCAAGTCCTATAACTTTATAATGCAAACTCCCATACCCTGCCTGATGCTGTGCAAGCAACTTCTTATTCCCTTCCACTTCCCTTTCCACACATCACGCTAACAATATTATCCATTTTATTTAAAGTTTCTATACACAGACAAATCTTTAGCTGACAAAATGATAATCCAACTACTCCTATATATTTGTATTATCCATAGATTGTTTGATAATTCCTAATTTGAAGAATAATTGTTCTTATTTATGACATAATCAAGCATTATAAATTAATGATGTTATGGTTGTCGCTAGTTGTGGTGAATCAGCTTTTGTTTGTTATTATTGCCTTTCCAGTCTACTTATAGTAATCATCCGAGTTATATTATTTTACTTTTTTTTAATCTTCAGTCTTCCTATAATAGTTATCCAAGCTATATCCAAATTTTAATTCAATTTGTCTGAACATTGAAATTAAACCAGTGAATACACCACTGCAAGATACATACATAACACCCTTCTCTCTCTCTCTCTCTCTCTCTCTCTCTCTCTCTCTCTCTCTCTCTCTCTCTCTCTCTCTCTCTCTAGCACATGCAAATGCAACACTAATTAAACTCGAGTCCGGAATATGTGATGCACATGAGAGGACAGTATCGGCGCACACAGCACAGAGCAACTGATCGAAATATATAACTAAACTAGGAATCCAGCAAATGCGATGCTCGTTACGGGACAGTATAGGCAGCCATGATCTTCTAATCTAGTAGGTATATTTATTTGTTATGAGACAGGGAAGGCAATATACAAAACCATCCTTTGTCTTGACTAGGTGATTTTTCATGTTTAATTTCCTTCACACATTGAAATCCATGGGACCTGTGAAAATCACTTTAAAAAAGACGTAAAAACCTCAGAGTTGATGTGCATCTGGAAGATCCATTTCATTCTTTCTACTCAACATTCGGATCACATGAAATACGAAAGTTGCCACCATCTTAGAGATTGCAAGATCTTTAATGACCTATGTTACACCATCCAACATTGAGGGCCAACCAAAGCATTATCCATCAAACGTTGAGGAATGTTTAATCTCTCAACTTGCAATGGAATCAAATCTCGAAAGAAACTTTTAGACAAGAGAGGAACCTTCCACAAAACACAAAAGGCAAGTTGATGGATAGGAATCTTGCAATGCCAATCATGTTATTTAAGATTATGGATCAAAGAAGGAGGTCCATTTCAAGGTTCACCATCTTGGCACCCAACCCCATACGATACCATGCTATTACAGTGTCGGTATATAATATAGTACGAGATCGCAAGACGTTCTTAGTATTAGTACAGTATGAGAATACATACCAGTTTGGTACCGGTACGATGTGGTACGCCCAGTATGGTACGGTACCAATCGACATGGCAAACCTTGGACCCTTCTAAATGTAAGGGTTAGCTTTAGCATAGAACTACTCCAGAAGAAAAAGTTTTTCTTTCAATGCACTTTTGCAACATCAATGTAGATATGCATCTAAATTTGCCTTTAAAAAGCGTTAACATTTTTTTTTTACTTTCTACACATCAAACAAGTAAATAGCATAAAAAAGTATGAAAAGATACTTCATCAAAAATCTACTGCGCCCAAACTAAATACATTAGTATACTAATAAGTTGCAATCAAACTTTTTAAGCAGCCCTTTCTTTCATAGAAAAGGACTGATAGAAAGTTGCATTCATATAGTAAACAAAACAGTGGATTATCCTCCCATAAAACGGCAGACCTAATGTTGCCTAAAAGACCAAACTCTACATCCCAAATTTCAGCCACCAATTGTTGAACAAAGATATAGATGTTAATTTGTTATCTAACAATATGATCCAAAGTCCATACACAATTTTAAATGGTATGTGATAGATTACTCTAGAGACAAACAGTAATACTTTATGTAACCCTTCAAAGCCAAACTTTGAACATAAACCAACTAAAACAAAGCTTCTTTACCCAGTGGAAAAAGATACCAAAAAAGGCATACAAAGCAATGGATAACAAATGCATATGAACTTCAACAAAAGAATAAATAAATATAGGGCCCAAATCAATGGACAGAAAGCAAGTTCCTCCTTCCTCTAACAGACATTTCTATTAGCTAAATTCATTTCATTTTAGCAACCCACCCCAAAAGAAGAAACCCTCAAGAGGGGAAAAAAACCTGCCTTTATAAGGAAGAATCATCTAGACTTCATCTAGGTAGAAAAGTATGTTGCCCTAAGTCAATTGATACATGAAGTGAAATGGACCAAGGACCCCACCTGACGAAGTTTGTCAAATGACTGAACATTATTCTCTCTCCTCTGTATCTGAAAAACAAAAAAGACAAGATCAGAATGACCCCAGAAAATAAATTCTTGCCCTTGATTAATGTGCAAAGATATGGTTGAAATAAAAAGATGCTTTTAACACTTCCCATAAAGTCAATAAGCATTTACAATAACAGTCAAAGTCAAACTATAGCACCTACCCTTCTTGTGTGAAGACGGTGTGCCTTTTCCCTAGGTCTGAACACATTGTAAGGATTTGTATCATTAACTGGTGGAGGAGGCTGCACAAGGACGAAAGATACAGGCATCATCAGGCTAGCTGAATCTTTTTCAAAAGGAGATTATTATTAAAGATCACCATAGGACAGAACATAACAGTTTAAATTTTAAACAATTTGGTCAGCTGAACAGAATGCCATGGAACGGATTGGAGAATACAGTAATTTCATTCATTTTTGTGTAATCTCATGTTTTATGCAGCTTGGTCATCTCAATAATACGAATGTATTATTTTTATCAGAGATTTAAATGCAAGAAAGCTACAGAGAAATGAAAAAGAAACTAGAGCAGCAGCCTAACATGTCCAACAAACCAGAATAAGCATGATGAGAACTACTTGAATATATACCTTAACACCATGAAAAAACAGCGCGATTCCACTAACACACTTGGTAATATTGATGAGGGAGAAAAAGTAGAATTAAATATACAGCTCTGCATTAACCTATGCAGGCTTCAAGATAAAGGTATCCTTGCAGAATATTGAATTCCATTTTTTAAGTAATCAGTGTCCGAGCAACAGTTTCAGAATTTTAAGATTCTTAATAGCAATGATCCTTTTAAACAAAGTAAATCTGTATTAGATCACATTCAAATAAAAAAAAGGTGTTTAATATTCCATCATTCAGATAAGCTATATGAAAACAATGAGCACAAAAAGTTAAAGAAAAAAACTTGAGGCACAAAAAATTTAATCAACAAGAATATAGGCTACTCCATCTAATGCTATACATCTTTAAAAGAAAATTTAGAAAAGGAATGATAATGGACCAATAAGAGTTACTTCATGAACTAGAGAATAACAAAATAATATTTCATGTGCTAGGTTTATCAATCATACATGCAAAGCCCACCTAACAAAAATGAACCACTTTGGCACACCCTAATCCAAGAAGGTGATGGGGCTCACCTGCAAGCACCGCAGAATAGGTTTTTGCCATCGTTCTCGCTGACAAGACATAAATAAACCATGCATGAGAATGGAAGGAAAGACAAGCACTGAAAATTTAGCAAAATCAATATCTTCAGTAGAAAAGAGACTATATGAAAGTTAATGCACTTGCAATCAAGCATTCTAGGGTATGCTTACAAAAAGATATCCACAATTTCAAGAGAAAAAAAAATTACAAAAAACAAATTTATGAAGTTGACAATGAGATAATTTTTGTTAAAGAAATATGTTCAACAATACTTCTCATGGTTTTATAATATGAAACATACCTTTCCTTTCCAATAGTTATATACAGACTGGAAAACTGCAAATCTTACAGATAGAGATTGCAAAGCCTGCAAAAGGAGGAAGTTATAAGCAATAGCAAAAAGATTATAAGACAAAATCAACATATATAAAAGTTAAAAGACCAACAAACAAACTGAGGTCTTATTATCATGACTAAGGCAACTGAATAAAACACCTACATAGCATTGGTAGTAGGCAATCCATACAGATTGCCGGCAATTTAAAGGGGCGCCACCACATTACTGTGTTCAGTAATTTTTTTTGGTTGCAATCCAAATTGCCTGATAATCTAGAATTTGGATTGCCTCTCAAAAAACAATCTAGATTGCCTTTGGTAAGGGTGATAATCTAGATTACCACCTCCCAAAAAATGTTTTGGACAAAATTACCTTTCTCCCTTCCTCTTACCTTCCGCGCCGCCCCCCCACCTGGCAACCACTCTATCGCCCGTCGACGGTGCCCGGCCGCCCCCCTCCCCGCCCCCCCCTCGCTACACACCCAATCGGAAAACCAATGCCCCAGGAGCCCTCGAAGTCGCCCGGCCGCTAAAATTAATTTGTCGTGGCTGTGAGTGACTATGGTTGCTACTACTTTAAAGTCAGGAACTTGTTCGTCCAAGTGTCCTCCCTCGCCCTGGGTCGAACGACACGAGCATGATGGCCTGGAAGCTAGCAGATCTTGCAAGGAATGCACAAACCCAGTAGTCGGTAGCGGACATCGGCAATTGGACGTTGGGATCGATGACCCAAATGTGTTCCCCAGAGGAGAGAGCCCTACTGGGCCTACCGATTGAGCCGAAGCATGTAGTTCTCATTATCGACACCACTGGAGAGGACGTGGAGCTTTTGGAGCACCCACTTCCACATCTTCTGGTGACCATCCTCAAGGACTGCCATGGAGTGGAAGGGGTCCTCTTAGTCTTCGTCATCGCAAAGCTCGCAACAGTGGCCATCACCCCAACCAAGGACGAGGTGGCCGGACTTGGACCACCATAGCCATGGCCCGTTTGTCGTCGGACCACACTGATGAACCCACTCTCATCCCCATTTCCATCTTCATCCAAGGGAAATTTAGGCTAAGAATAACCCCCCAAAACATTAAAATATATATTTTTAATAAATAAATAAAATATTAAAAAAATTATAAATATAATATAGATTTAATTTAGGGGTAGTTTGGATATTTGATTTTGTATTATGAAACATTCCTTGCATGTACCAAACACAATAATCCACATTACTAGTAATCTAATCCACATTATCAGTAATCCACATTACCTTTCAAGATTGCCTAGCAATGCGCCAAACGCAACCCTAAAGATTAACTACCAGCTAAGTTTCTCGTTCATAAGCATCCTTGAACTGTTTTTAAGAAAAAAGTGCATGCTGAGATAAAAAGTAAAAGGAAAATCAACAAACTATTTTTGAGATCTGTCAGATAAAAATAACAATAAAGAAAACTAGGCCTTTGCAGCATCTGCAAATGGTAAATTTGCATTCTTTTTGCTTATAAAAATGGAATACCTTTCTCAAGATTTCAACAAAATATTTTTCCACTAACAAGATTGGAGATATGGATATGTCACATAAAATGCACAATGGAAGATTTAGCTAAGACATGTATCCTCTGAACAGGTTATAGCAGCTTTAGTTCAATAGACAGAAATTTGCAAAATTCCTATAAAATATTTTTAAAAGATATAGAACAATAGGTTTTTTTGCCAAATAGTTGAAACAAGGATGATTGATTGCAGTTAACTACCACATGTTCTAAAAAAGATTCCAATGCTATAAATCTAAAAGCAACCGTTGCTTCAGATAAGAGCCTGACTTTAGTAGAAGATAGCAGTTTTAAAGACTTCTTATATATAGGTATCAAGCATACTGGATTGCTGCATTGCATAACCAGAAAAGATAATCAAGCGTGCATGAGATAAGGCCACTTCAACACAAGAAGCTTTTTAAGGTCAACAAAATCATAGTCCTAATGAAATGCAAATAGGGGTCAGAAATGTGGTCAATAACACAGAATAATGAACAGTCTTACATTTAGAGCTTCTTAAAGAGAAGAGAAACAGAAATACATGGATTGCAAATTCATTTTACAGCTAGTACTAAAATGACATAAATGCTGCTCCACAAAATTGAAAAGTGCATCACCTCAGCTGCAGCATCTAGCTTCAAAAGAACAGAAATAGGTGATACAAAAGTGGGTGTTATAAGTCCTGCTTTTTCTCGAATTTTGTGATCCAACACCTCCAACTTAAACAGAAGGGTCTCAAACCTGGATCAAAATGTATATGCATGATCATTAGAACAAGGAATGGGAATATGTAATCAATAATCTACAAACAAAAATCACATTTCTCACACCAAATATGTTGTTTGTGTAAAAAAGATTGCATTTCCAGCAATCGTAAATACACTCTCATTCTACAAACAAAATGAATGCTGTTCTAGAGAGGATGATGTCAAATTTTGTCTAAATTCATAGATCCCATCTACAAACAAGTGACATTGTTGAATTCATAAGGCCGGCAAGTTCCTGTGCAGCTATAATTCTTAAGAATTTCTTCTATTGATCTATCAACAAATTTCATCCTGAAGATTTATTGCCAAAAGTGTACACATGATGAAAACAGGTGATTCTTGGTGGTTCAGAAAAATATGCAAATGGTCAGATTGCGATGTGAACCAGACTGTACTATTACCAATGAACTGCAATGCACCCATCAATTGACAAAGGAGCAAAAACATTCATAGATGTCAGCAAAGTGTTAAAGCACAAGAGCAGATGACAAAATTGTCCCAAAATATGGATATCTCGTTGACAAACTCATCATTCTAGAAGCATAAATCTAACAATGATGAATATGTAAGGTTTCAATGGTCTGTCATACCATCCTGTATCATCCAATACAAGACATACCATACCGTACCTGGAAGAAACCGGTATGAAACTCAACTTTCATTTGATACAAACCCCATACCGAGGTGTATTGAGGCATACTGAGGTGTACCAAGTGGCATACTGACCCATACCAAAGTGTACCAACCTATATCAAGGCATATCAAGACAAAAATTGAGAAAAATTGTTGGAAAGCTACTTCAGTACAAGGTGTGTACCATACCATACCAGTAAGGTACCGACACAGTACCCGGTACCAAGATTGCAAACATTATTTCAATCCTCTTTATTTATAGAAATTATTAATTTTATACATAAAAGGTGGTTCTTTTCCTTTCTTCCAATGGTGGGAACGTGAGTTGTATCACTTGAGCATGCAAACTCCTTTTCATCCCATCTATTGCATAACTATTTAACTTAGTTTTTTTTTGCAAAATCTTGAGACCTTGATCATTTAATTTGATTTAACAACAAATAAAGGTTAGCTGGAGCAAAAAGGTAGGACAAATATAATCCAAATCAACCAAACTTCAGTTTGCAGTACTTATGGATCAAGGAATCTATTTCATGCTGCACTTGAGTTAGAAATGGGTTATGTTGGGTAAGAGTCATGATCATTTAGGGGTCATTACTATAATATCTCGAGTTATATCTAGTTTAGACAGATGTGCCAATAATTGTTAACCAAGTAGTATTTAGGCATTTGATGCCATCAATAACTTGCATAATATTGTCAAAAAATTACTCTTACAAAAAGTCTAATTCTAGAATGAAATTTTTCATATAGCTTCCTCCATCCATGAAGGTCTTTTTCACCTCCTCTGCTGTTTTTTACCATATCCGCTGACTATAAACCTCAAATGCTAGTTCAAAAAAAAAGTTCAGATAGAAGTAAATGGAGTCGTTTCATGCTATAGTTAATCCAAGAATGAACTTTAAAGGAGCTCATATGAAGGCATTGGTGAGTTTTAAACAGTAGAATAAATTTTCATTAAGAACAAATCTTATTGATTATCTAGAATTAACTAAAATGCAAATATTTATATCATGATTTGCGTGATTTGACAATTTACCAATAGAAATACACTTGTAAACACAATGCAATAAGACATCTAAAAAATAAAATATTTTGTTAACTCCACAACAAGATCTTTGGTCAATTTAGAAATAAAGTTTCAGTGTTACTTTTCAGGCGCAAGTATCTTTCTCTCTTTGTTAAACTCTTCAAGCCAGTCCTCATCCTCATCATCCAAGTCGTACTCAACAAACTCACCAATCTCAGCCCTGGCTGCAAACAGTAATCAATCCTCAGAAAAATGACCCTTGGTTGCAACAAACACCGATGTCTTAACGAAAATAACTTTGAAAACAGCATTAGTATCATACCTCCTCTTGCACGTAAATACGATGTAGGTTGTGTGAAGGTGCAAGCATAATCTCTTTCATATGTTGACACAACACTAAATTGTGGAGTGGGTATCTCTTGAGAACTTTTCTTTCCAGGAGTTTGATGCACCTGATAAAAGCAATATTATCATATCAGATAGTCACTCCATCAAATCAGATGTGCATATACCACATTTTGACCATGTAGAAATTTCATTACATGTATCAAGCACATGACTGCATGACATTTAAAAGACAACATTTAATAGCAGAATGGATCACTGCTACAAATCAAAGATATATAAACATTGCCCTCAGGCAATTTTAGATGTTCATATATACATATCATAGTCACATATAAAGACGAGGAACACTGAAAATGGCTAAATTAAACGAGATGCACAGAGAAATGGAATGGTAAATGTAAAGGTAAAGGCAACATACATTCACCACAAATAAGATTCAGTTGGAAAGTTAGTAAGCATTTCAAGCTAAAACAAATTTAACAAAGGGTAGAGTTGTTAAGGCTATAACTTAGTTTTCTAAGAAGAGAAGAAGAAAACTGCAAACCAGTAATTTAAATTTAAAAGATTTACTGAAAATAAAGCCGCTTCTCAAAAAAAGAAAGAAAGAAAGAAACCCTTCTTCTTACATGTCTCGTGGTGTTAGCAGAAGATGATAAAAAATAACAAATAAAAAAAAATGAAAGCCCGATTATGATAAGAAAATATCAATAACACTGCCAATCCATCCACAATGTCATTGGAAGATCACGAAATGTGATTACATAACACAGGAAAACAACTGATGCACTTCCAGATCCCATCATTCCTGTCCTTTACATGTCCAATCTTTAAAGAACCCATCCTCGATTATCACAAATATTTTAAAACTTCCTCATGCACACACATATACTATCACACACCGGGTAAATGATTTTTCTTGCTAAACCTCATTCTCCATCAATACAAAGATAACTTAAGTATACCACTAACAATGTCTCTCCAATACCAGGGATACGGTTGACTCCAGAGACGGTCATCACAATTCAAACTAAGGGTTTACGTCACTTTTTACGATGGTTGCAACGCCATAAGAGCAAACCAAGCATCAATACCAAACTCCAAGCTATGAATTGAAGCACAACAGTCAAGCAGGGAGCAGCATTACCTCATTGTCGGTGTCAGCAGCAAGCCGGAGAAGCTGGGAGTTGCGGGTGGAAGCAGCTGTTGCTGGTGCATCATCATCCTCAAAGTCCCTGATGGATTTGACGATGGGGAGCTTCTTGTGGATGTCGAGGGGACGAGGCCTAAATGACAGCCTACTCATGTCCACTTCATCTCCCTTCAGATACCAACCTCGCTCCACTGCTCAGGCCGCCACCGCCACCACCTTCATTGCAGCACTAGACTCGTAACCAATCGCTAACACTCAATTCACCACGCGATAACAAATCCAAAAGCCACTTCGAACCGCTCACAAGCATCCAGCTTCCCTGCGAGCACGAGGGCTCGCCATTCACAACATTTTCCGATAGAACAGAGCCCACCGGCTTCAATGCAACACGACGGAGTTGAAATAACAAGCTCGAAACAATGGAAACCCTAGAAGACCCACTCCAAAAAATTCGAACCCAATTGGACAAATGGGCGAACAAGGTGGAAATACACGAGGTTTCTCCTATCCAATGATGCCCTAGTTTGGAACGAACCAAGACAGCAACCACCAAGGCGCCACCTTTTCGAAAAATCTCCACCCCTCCAGCCGAGAAACGGGCGGCGGGGCGGCAAGAAGGGATTCCGGGGCGAATTCGACGAGGGTCTTCGAGCCGGAACGGTCGCCGGAATTGGGCGAGTTAGGGCACGGGATCTCGCGGGAAGGGAACAGGCGTTGGGGGGATTCGGATGCGAGGGAAAGGAGGGCGGATGGATTCAAAATCCGCGCGGAACAACGGAAGGAGATGGGGATTGGTTAGGGTTTTCGACGGAGGTCTAGGGTTTGAAAGAGAGAAGAAAAGGGAGGGAAGGGAAGCAAAGGAAGGACAGAGACGCGAGAATAGAGGGTGGGGGGTGGCCGCTGGGCTGGTGGTGCTCTCTTTCTTTTCGCCCGCTGGCTCGAGTACTCGAACGCCGATGCCCGAACATACGAATTGGTTACCCAAAACAAACCATCATGCGTTGTAGATCCTGGCAAGGTGAGAGCGTACGTAATTTGTAGGGGATGGGTGGACTCTATGATTGATAAAAAAAAAAAACCTTGTAGCTCTTATGATTATCTGATAATCTGAAATTTCTTTCTATTTGGATCAACTTGCTTGTTTGTGTTTTTAGACAAATTAAGTAGTCTTGTTTTTATTTTCAGATATTAATTTTAAAGGAAGTCATCATTGCTTATCTTGTACATGAAATAAATATATGCCCCTTGGCATCTTTTGGACCTGCATGCATGCTTATATACTTGGCAATTCATTCTCTCTATTTAGCAAAAATACCTTAAAAGATAATTGTCAATTATTATTTTGAAATATGAGTTTAGGGTTGATTTATTATTGCTCTGCCGGTGTATGTACTGTTGATCTTCAAAAATCTTAAAGGAAAGTTAAGTCTGCATGTAGGTTTGCATTTTCTTGACATGAATGTCGCTGGAATGGTGCATGTCTTTTTTATACGAGCCCTGATCATGTTAAATATGGTCATGTGTACAAATAGAAGTCAGGTGTGGTTTTAAGCCACGTGTGACTGAGAATAATAGCCATTCATGGGCATATATTTCATTTCGAAGCTTTACTATCACATAATCAATCATTCAAATTACTTTTTCCAACTAATGTTTAGGTCCAATATGGTAGTCCTGCCTTCCAATATCTCTTGGTCATTTTTTGAAACAAAGCATTGACTAAGATCTCAAGGGAAACATCAATGAGTAGTGGTCCAAATTTTAGGCTCATTAAGCTCAATATTGGCAAGAAGGTCACCTGACTTGATTGCCCTCCCAGAAAATATAAGAAACTAAAAGATGAATGAGTGAGAATTTGTTGCATTAGGAAAATATTGGGAAGATAAAGGTAATTTTAATCTCTATTACCAGAAAGCCATGTAATAGTTATTATCGGATACCTTTCAACCTAAATATTATAGGCTGATGGCCAAATGAATGCCCAACCATGTTAACGTTGCTACAGATTCCGGCTCGGGGTTGAAGCTAATACAGACTGGTGAGAGCCGTCGCTGGGATAATCTGCAAAATAAAGTTCACATCCAGAGTTGGCTTCGACAAGGACCCTTCGATATTCAAGTTAAATATCTGAAACAGATGGAAAGTAGTAAATGTAGGAAAGAGTTTTTTTTCCGGGACTCTCGGGACTTTAGTTATTTATAGAAGAAGGCTGAGAAAATGAATAACTCCAAAAATATCGAGCCATTAATTATACAATTGCAGTATCATATCCTTCATTCACTCTCATAGATGGAGGAAGCCATTACTGATGATATTATAAGTACAGGATTTTAGCCTTTATATACTCTCCACATGGAGGGTAATTATTTTTGACCTTTTCTACATGGCATGGATTGTTGCCATATGAGTCAGGATGCCATTTAATTGAAGTGTCAGAGTAAATCACATGATAGATAAAATTTAAGTAGAATCTAGAACAGATTGCTAAGCATAAAGATGCCTCAGCTCAGCATAAAGATAGCTAGGTATAAAGATAGCTCAACTTGATGTGAAGATGCCTCGATTCTGCATAAAGATTAGCAACTTGCAAGATCAAATATTCGCAATCTGAGGCTCAGCATAAAGATGTCTCGGCTTAGCATGACAAGGCCTTAACCATTTCCAAGATAGTTTCTTGACTGCAGGTTCGAAGCTCCAAAAATATCCCTCCGTAACAATTGCTCCCTACTCTTAAGTCTAAGTTTGAAAGGGGTCAGATAAAGGGAGTATCACCAATTCCATACCTTGGATCTAGAGATGCTCACTCCCAGCCAAATAAAGGCATTATATCTTTTATTCAATATAAGCAGTACCAACATGTCATCACCTGCTAGCCACCGAGCATTGGTCAGCTATTACTTCAATGGCTTATAACATTAGCCTATGAAGGTTAAATTAAGAAGGCTAATAATAGCGTTGTTGCAATGAAGGAGGCAAAGTAGAAGGCTAGATAATAAAAAGCTGAAAAAGAGGTTTCCAAGATCAAAATCGATTATGAGGCTGAAATGGTCGAAATAAAAAAAATTAAAAACTCTACTTGGAAAAAACAAGGATGAGGTAATCATTTGAGAATGTTGATTTCAATTTGAAATAATTATTTGAGAATGCCGATCCAATTCAAGACAAATTATTGTACACGATTGTTGATTCCTGTCTTAATTTTGATGAATAACAAAATACTTAAGTATATTTGAGTATAACTATGTGTTAAAAGTGTGTTTATCAGAACAAGGTACTCATCAAAGTTAAAATATGTTGAAAGTTCAAATGCTTATCATCTTGTTGAAGAAGTCACTTATATTGATGGAATTTCAAGATATATGGACTTGCATATATAAGAATGACCTTGAATGACCAAATTTTTGAATTTGAAAAAGTTTCAGCAGAGTTTCAAGAGAGTTTTCAGCCAAGTATTGACTCAAGGTGTCGACTCACAGAAGCTTGAGCTGATACGCAGAAGAAATTTCAGCTGGCATGCATGAAATGTCTACTCATGAAGACCAAGTGTCGACTCATATGTCGACTCAAGTGTCGACTCAAGATCTGAGACCAAAAATGATACAAAACATGTTGAATACAAGTTATTGCTCAAGTATCGACTCATGAAGATGAAGTGTCAACTCACCAGAAGAAGTGTCGATGCACTAGTGCATTCCAGAGAACTTCAGAAGATATTTTTGACCTAGTATCGACTCAAGTATCGACTCATGACCTGAAGTATCAATACTTGCAGGTCTAGATGAACAGTAACAGCTAGTTTTTTGAAGTACAGAATTTATCCTTTTGTCTCTAACAACTATTTTCTCCTTTCCAATGATCATAAATGGTCATTTAAAGCTTAGAAAGGTATTTAAAGTGGACCAAACTTAAGAGGGAAGGAGTTATGATCATTCATTCAAATATTCATTGAAGAACTACTACTTTCAAGTGAAGTTGAGCCTTTAAGTATTCAAGAGCATTCAAGTCCAATCTTCAAGCATTCATTAAGGATTTAACAACTTAGGGACAAGCATTCTTCAAGCATTCAAAGTGCTTCAAAGAAATATTTGCTTTTATTTTGAAAGTTTATTGTATCTTTATTTTAAACTTGAATTTATTGTTGTTCCTAGTTTCAAGTTGATTGAAACTAGTAATTAGGTTGTTGGTGAGCCTTGTGAAAACTAATTTAGATTGTTTGTGAGCCTTGTAAAAATCAACTAGGTTATTAGTGAGCCTTGTAAAAACCAACTAGATTTTTTGTTAGCTTTGTGAAACTAAGAGGGGTTTTGATTAGTGAGCCCGGGAAAACTAATCAGCTATAATCAAGTTGGATTATACTAAAATATCCAAGTGGACCTTGGAGAGTGGATGTAGGTGCTTTGGAGTGCACCGAACCACTATAAAATATTGTGTGTTTGTGATTGCTTTTGTTACTCTTGCATTTACTTCATTATTTTCGCTACATTTTATTATCAAGCACAAATACACTTGAAATCACTAGCACCTTCATTGTTTTTGAATTAGCACATACTTGCAACAAGTTTTAAAAATCCACTCACCCCCCTCTTAGGTTGCTTCGCTGGGCAACAAGTGGTATCAGAGCCTTGTACTCAGCTTATAGATCTAACCACCTTGAGTTAAAGATCTATAGCAGCCCCTATAGGTTCTAGTATTGTTGAGGGTCAAGACTCAAATAGACTGCCCTTTTTCAATGGCACTATTTACACTTATTGAAAAACCCGCATGAGAATTTATATACATTTTATTGATTACAATCTTTGAAAATTAGTTGTAAAAGGTCCCCATGTTCCTTCAATAGTGGTTAATGGCGTTCCATTTCAAAACTAGAAAAGGATTGGGATAAAAATGATATTAAGCAATCGGAGCTTAATGCTAAAGATATGAACTTGCTTCATTGTGCATTGGATCCTAGTGAATTCAATAAAAATTTCACATGCACATCCGTAAAAGAAATTTAGTATACACTTGAAATTACTCATAAGGATACCTATCAAATGAAGAACACTAAAGTAAATATGCTCATTAATACATATGAAATGTTTAGAATGGAGCTAAATAAATCTATTACTGATATGTATACTAGATTTACTAATATTGTCAATGGTATGAGAAGTCTTGGCAAGGTTATATCTAACACTGATCTTGTAAATAAAATTCTTAAATCTTTTCCAACATCTTGGGATCCAAAGGTCACAGCAATATAAGAAGCTAAAGATGTTGAGACACTTTTCTTGGAGCAACTTGTCGGTTCACTCATGACTTATGAGTTGAGCTTGAAATAAAAGGCAATGGATGCAGATAGAAAGAAGAAGACCATCGCATTCAAATCCACTATCCCAAATGAGTCTTCAAGTGAAGAATCAGAGGAAGGAGAAAATGAAAATGAAGAGGCACTAGTGGCAAGGAAATTCAGAAGATTACATGAGAAAGAAAAAAATTCCTTACAAAAAGAAGTCACAGCCTAGTAAAGAAAAAGAAAAAGAAAAAGAAAAGAACGACCAACAAATTTGCTTCGAGTGCAAGAAGCCCGGACACTACAAGATTGATTGTCCTCTCCTAAAGAAGTTTAAAAAGAAGTTCAAGAAGAAAGCTATGATGGCAATCTAGAGCGATAGCGAAGACTTTAGTTCAGAAGAAGAACAACAAGAAGTTGCCAATCTATGCCTTATGATAATAGTCTTGAGGTACAATCTAAACTTGAACTTGAACTTACTTTTGATGAACTTAGAGATGCATTTGATGAACTTGTGCATGAGTACAAATTGTTAAAAATTGAGCACAAAAAATTAAAAAAGCATGTTGATTACTTTAATGTTGAAAACACCAATCTTGTTAATAAAAACAATGATTTAAAAGCCAAGATTGATATTTTGGAAAAATAAAAGAATGCTTTTTCAAATAAAATAGAAGTTTTAAATAGATTCAGGACTGTTATTATAAATAATGAGCTTTTAAAGAAAAACAAAGACCTTGAGGTAGAAAATAAAAAATTAAAAGATGAGCTCAATAAAGTTAAACCTTTTGTTGAAAAGTTTATATTTAGCTCTAAAAAGTTGAATTTATTATTGAATAATCAAAAAGCTGTATTTGATAAAGCTGGACTCAGTTACAAGCAACAAAAGAAATAAAAAATTTTTAAGAATTTATTTGTTCCAACATCATCTAATATTACTTGCTTTAGTTGTAGAAAATTTGGACATAAAGCTTATCAATACAATATGAGAAAATTAAATAATTCTAGAAAAGTTTAGGTTCCAAAAGGAACCATATCTACTAACTCTAAAGGATCCAAGATAGCTTGGGTACCTAAAATAAAAACTTGATCTATTTTGCAGGTGTGTCTTGCAACCAAAGAGAAAAAGAGATTGTGGTATCTTGATAGTGGTTGCTCAAGACACATGACAGGAGATATGAAGCAATTCATTTCTCTTGAAGTTTTGAATGGAGGGAGTGTAACTTTTGGAAACAACGGTAAAGAAAAATCATTGGTATCGGTAAAGTTTACATCTCCCCTTCTATATTTATTGATAATGTATTATTAGTTGAGAGACTAAAGCATAATATACTTAGTATTAGTCAGTTTTGTGACAAATATTTTAAAGTAAATTTTGAATCATCCCTTTGCATGGTTTCTAGTCCTAATGAAAATGGAGTGAAATTCGTTAAAAATAGGCATGGCAACATCTACCTTGTTGATCTTGATAATTTACCTTTACATGATGGTGAATGCCTAGTTATAATGAATGACATAATTAATGAGACTAGTTGGCTTTGGCATCGTAGATTAGGTCATGCAAGCATGCATTTACTTTCTAAATTATGAAAAAAAGATTTAGTAAAAGATTTACCAAAACTTTATTTGAAAAAGATAAAATTTATGATGCTTGTCAATTTGGAAAACAAATAAGAATCTCTTTTAAAATTAAAGAAATTATTTTAACTTCTAGGCCACTAGAACTACTCCATATGGATCTTTTGGACCAACTAAGACCACAAGCCTAAGAATAAAGAGATATGAATTAGTTATAGTTGATAATTTATATCGATTTACATGGATTTTATTTTTAGCATACAAAGATGAATCTTTCATGGCTTTTACAAAGTTTTACGAAATATTTCAAATGAAACATGTACTTTTATTATTTGTATTTGAAGTGACCATGGTACTGAATTTGAAAATCAAAATTTTAAATTTTTTTGCAATGAAAAAGAAATTGAATACAACTTTTCTGTATCTAGGAAATCTCAACAAAATGGAATGATAAAAAGAAAAAATAAGACTTTAGAAGAAATGGCATGCACAATACTTTGCAAAAATAATCTTCCTAAATATTTGTGGATTGAAGCTATTAATATTGCTTACTATATTTTAAACCATATTTTAATCAGACCAATTTTAAAGAAAACACCATATGAGTTTTGAAAAGAAAGAAAACCTACTTTGAAGTATTTTCGTGTATTTGGTTATCGATGTTTTATTTTAAATAATGAAAAAGATAATTTAGGCAAATTTGATGCCAAGTTAGATAAAGGTATCTTCTTAGGATACTCTACATCTAGCAAGGCATACATAGTTTTTAATAAAAGAACACTTGTAGTAGAAGAGTCCATACATGTAGTATTTGAAGAGTCTTCTAACAAGTCCTCTAGAAAAGAAGATATTTCTAATATTGCGTAGGTATTGAAGGACTTAAGAAGCTGACTTTGGATGATCATCCTTTCAAAGACAACAAAGAAGATCAAAGCAATAAAAATGAAAAAGAAGCCACAAGATCTTCACCAAAGGACAAAAATATATCCAAAGAATGGAGGTATGCTTATGGACATCTAAAGGAATTAATCTTAGAAGATCCATCGAAAGGGGTAATAACTAGATCCTCTATTAAAAATGAATATGATTACATTGCTTTTATTTCATAAATTGAACCTAAATGTATTGAAGAAGCTGAAAAGATCCAAACTGGATGAATGCTATGCAAGAGAAATTAAATCAATTTGAAAGAAATAAATTTTGGATACTAATAGAAAGACCATTTAATACTTCAATAATTGGAACAAAATAAGTATTTAGAAATAAATTGGATGAAAATGGTATAGTAACTAGAAACAAGGCTAGACTGGTAGCTAAGGGTTACAATCAAGAATAAGGAATTGATTTTGATGAAATCTTTGCTCCAGTAGCTAGACTTGAAGCTATTAGATTACTTCTGGCATTTGCATATTTTATGGATTTCAAATTATTTCAAATGGATGTTAAAAGTGTGTTTTTAAATTATTATATAACTGAAGAAATTTTTATTGAACAACTACCTGGTTTTGAAAATCATATACATCCTGATCATGTTTTTAAATTGTACAAATCACTTTATAGTTTGAAACAAGCCCCTCATGCATGGTATGAAAGATTTAGTAAATTTTTTATTGAAAATGATTTTACTAGAGGTCATGTTGATACTACTCTATTTTTAAAGAAAAAGGCTAATGATCTCTTAGTAGTACAGATCTATGTCGATGATATTATGTTTGGTGCCACTAATGAATCTCTTTGTCAAGAATTTGCTAAGCTAATACGGGAAGAGTTCGAGATAAGCATGATGGAAGAACTGAGCTACTTTCTCGGACTCCAGATCAAGCAAACAAATTGTTGACCCCTGGAATGATTTTGATGATTACAAAACATTGGAGCATGTATTTGATACTAACTCTTTACAAATGTTTAAGAAGTTTTGCAGGAATTGATTACCTTAGTTTAAAATGGTATTCAAATTCATTTAAGGGAAATGCAATTTGAATTTGTAAAAGGCCCTAAGTTATGAATGTTGTAATCATGAAAAATGGGCTTAAAATTGTAAATATTTTGATAATGTATGCAAATTAGCTTCTAGTTGATTCAATGATGAAGTTTTTGGGAAGCTTAAAGCAAATTTTTAAAAGACTTGTAAGAGCCGACTCAAGGTGGCACGGCACGAAGGAAGACTCAAAGTTTCAGAACCAAGAGCCGACTCCCAGTTCAAGAGCCTATTCTTCCAGAAGTATAGTTTTTGAAGTTCTGAGAATTAGAGCCGACTCCCAGATCAAGAGCAGACTCCAGGTATGCATGTTTGTCAAGACTGAAAGCTTGAAGGCAAGAGCCGACTCCTAGTCCAAGAGCCGGCTCCTACAGAAGTCTGTTTTTGGCATGTCTAAGATTTCGAGCCGATTCCTGGAGCTCGAGCCGGCTCGTAGAGCCGTTGTCTGTACTTCAACGACTAGCTATAGAAATTAAAATTTGAATGCCAAATCACCTCCAACGGCCATTTCACGAATCCCAAGGCCCTATAACGGCCATATCTCATGAAAAACTATAAAGGAGATTATTTCTGAAGGATTAAAGAATTAATGGAGATTTATTACTGAATATTCTTGAAAGAACAAAGAGCTTCCATGTTATTCCTCTACCTACCTCAAAGAGCATTCAAGTGAGATTCAAAGCTTCACCAACTCCACTCTATTATTGAATCCACTAATTGAAGAAGGGATGAAGCAGCATTGAAGAATGTTGAAGAGCACTTAAGGCTTGACTTCATTTTGATCTTCATCGATAACATCAAAACAAACTTGGTTTGTTGTACTTGCTTTCTATACATTCTTTATTTTGGTTTGCTCTCTTAGAACAGCAAGGGATTGTGTCTAGAGAGAGAGTTGAAGGTTTTAGGTGAACCTTGTAAAACCTAAGTTTGGGTTCTTGGTTTTCCCGGTTTGAAACCAAGTGTTTGGGTTTTCTTTGGTGATCCCGTGTAAAACCAAAGGGAGTTTGAGTTTCTTTGATGATCTCGGTAAAACCAAAGTGTATAGGTTTGGATTGTGAGCCTAGTAAAACAATCCGACTATATTCCGGTTGGGGGATACAGTGAAAATCCCAAGTGATCCTTGGGTAGTGGATGTAGGAGCCGGTTGCTTCGAGCCACTCTATTTCTTGGTGTTTGTGATTATGCTTTCATTGCTTGATTGTTTTAACTTATTTTATTCCGCTTTGCACACTTCACTTCTACACTAAAAGAATTTCAAAATGCACATACTTGCAAAAGTTTTTAATCCCAATTCACCCCCCTCTTGGGAAGCCACCTGGACAACAAGTGGTATCAGAGCAGAGTCTCTGAAAATTACTTAGAGTAAAGACATATGGCACATCCCATGAGCACTTCATTGGCCGAAGGTCAATCCACAAATAGACCACCACTTTTCACCGGAATTAATTACACTTATTGGAAGGCAAGAATGAAGATATACATTCAAGCCGTAGACTTTCACCTATGAAAAATTATCATGAAATGATCTCACACACCCACAATTAAAGTTAATGATGTAGAGATTCCCAAGCCAGAAGAGAATTGGGACGAGAATGATATGAAATTAGCTGAATTAAATGCCAAAGCAATAAACCTATTGTATTGTGCTTTGGACCCAAATGAGTTTAACAGAATTTCAACTTGCAATTATGCTAAAGAAATTTGGGACAAATTAGAAATCACACATGAAGGCACCCCTCAAGTTAAGACATCAAAAATCAATTTGCTTGTACATAATTATGAATTATTTAAGATGGATCCTAATGAAACTATCTCTGCCATGTATACTCGTTTTACTGATATCATAAATGGTCTCAAGAGTCTGGGTAGAACTTATTCTAATCCTGATCTTATCCAAAAAGTATTAAGATCTTTGCCAGATAAGTGGGAAGCTAAAGTAACAGCAATTCAAGAAGCAAAAGACCTGAATACACTGCCACTGGATGAGCTGCTTGGATCCTTAATCACTCATGAACTGGCTATGCAACAAAGGACTGAAGAAGATACAAAAAGGAAGAAAGCCATTGCATTTAAAGTAACCGAGGAAGATAAGAATGAAGAAACTGATTCATCAGATGATGATGATCTTGGAAGTGACGAAATTGCCCTAGTTATGAGGAAATTCAAAAGGTTTATGGGCAGAAGAAAAATGAATAGATGGAGAAAGCATTACAGAAAAGGTGACTTTGGAAAAGAAAAGGAAAGAGATAAAGAAAAAGAGAAAGAGAAAGATAAAGATCAAGTACCTATTTACTATGGATGCAAGAAACCAGGACACATTCGCCCTGATTGCCCTGAAGGAAAGAAAAAATTATTCCCTAGAAAGAAGAAGAAGGCAATGCTAGCTGCTTGGAGTGACAGTGATGATACTACGTCTACTGAAGAGGATGAAGAGACAACAAAAATAACAT
This sequence comes from Areca catechu, assembly GCA_021397845.1. Classification (NCBI taxonomy): domain Eukaryota; kingdom Viridiplantae; phylum Streptophyta; class Magnoliopsida; order Arecales; family Arecaceae; genus Areca; species Areca catechu. Next base: position 30,952,259 of record CM038045.1, read on the forward strand.
AAATCTGTCTTATGGATTTGGAGGATGAGGTAAGTACTTCTGAACCTAACTTAGAATTCACTTATGATGAATTACATAATGCTTTTTGCGAACTATTGATAGAATATAAAAAAGCTGGTTTGAGATTGAGAGATTTAAAAAATAAATATGATGTATTTGAAAATGACAAAAATGAATCTTGTGAAAGAAATAAAATATTACAAAGAGAACTAAATTTGGTTTGTGAAAGACTTAAGATTGTTCAAATTGAAAAAGATGAGCTTTTAGAGAAAAATAAGAATTTGAAAAATGAAAATGATGAACTAAAGAAAGAAGTTCAAAAATTAAAACCATTAGTTGAAAAATTAACCCTAAGTTCTAACAAACTTGAGTTAATTTTAAAAGATCAAAAAAAGATAAATAATAAATTTGGAATTGGTTATAAAAGCTCTATTTCAAATACTTTTTCTACTTCTACTTCATATGCTCCTAAATTCATTAGTTCTAAACATGCTAGACCTAAATTTGCATCATCTCGTAGTCATTATTCAAATTCAAGAATTGTATGCTTTGCATGTAATAACATTGGTCATAAAGCTTTTGAATGTCATTTGAAACACAATGACAAAAGAAAAATTAAGGAAGTTTGGATTCCAAAAGGATCCATTTCCACTAACTTGCAAAGACTCAAGAGAGCTTGGGTACCTAAATCTATTAAATGATTATTTTGCAGGGATGTCTTGCAGCCACAAGCATAAAAAAAAGATGGTATTTGGATAGAGGCTGTTCAAGACACATGACGGGTGATGCTGATCAATTCTCCATCCTAGAATAGAAGGATGGTGGAATGGTAACATTTGGTGATAATAAAAAAAGAAGGATAATCGGAATTGGTAACATCAAAATTACTCCTTCTATATTTATTGAAAATGTATTACTTGTAGAAAAACTAAAGCATAATCTTTTGAGTATTGTCAGCTATGTGACATTGGTTATAATGTATTCTTCAAGTCATCAATGTGTATAGTAGTTGATCCACTTGACTCTAGTACTAAGTTCATTGGACACAGACTTGGTAACATTTATGTGGTAGATCTTAATGATCTAGCTATGTCAAGTAATACAAGTCTTGTAGCAATGAATGACAAGATCAAGGACTCAAGTTTACTATGGCATAGGCGACTTGGTCATGCCAGTATGGACACAATAGCTAAATTGATTTCAAAGGACTTAGTCAAAGGTTTGCCAAAGTTTAAAGTTAATTTTGATTATGTTTGTGATGCATGTCAGTTAGGAAAATAAGTGAGGGGGAGTTTTAAATCTAAAAACATAGTTTCAACTTCTAGACCCTTAGAGCTACTTCACATGGACCTATTTGGACCTACTAGGACTACCAGCCAAGGCGGTATGAAATATGGACTTGTGATTGTAGATGATTTTTCAAGATACACATGGATTTTATTTATTGCACATAAAGATGATATACTTTTAATGTATTCAAAAAGTTTTACAAAAGAGTTACAAATTTGAAAAACTTATCTGTTATTTCAATTCGTAGTGATCATGGTACCGAATTTGAAAACCAATATTTTGATCATTTTTGTACAAAGTATGGTATTGATCATAACTTTTGTGCACCTAGAATACCACAGCAAAATGGTGTTGTAGAAAGAAAGAATCGTACTTTGGAAGAGATGTCCAGAACAATGCTTTGTGAAGGAAATCTTCCAAAATACTTTTGGGTAGAAGCTGTTAATACCACATGCTATATTTTAAACAGAGTTTTAATTAGACCTATTATCAGAAAAACCCCTTATGAGCTTTGGAACAATAAAAAATCAAATATCAAATATTTTCATATTTTTGGATGTAAATGTTTTGTTCTTAATAATGGAAAAGATAATCTTGGTAAATTTAATGCAAAATCCGATAAGGCTATTTTTCTTGGATATTCTTTAAACAGTAAAGTCTATCGAGTTTTCAATAAAAGAACTTTAACTGTTGAAGAATCTGTGTATGTTGTTTTCAATAAATCTGACATTACATCTTCGAGAAAGGAAGATTTTGCTGATGATGATGCAGGTACACTAGAGCATGGAATGAAAGACTTGACTCTTAAAGACAAACAATCAAGTGAACCACATGAAGAAGAGGTGAGTAAAAAGCATGATGATATACCTAAAGAATGGAGGTATATACATTCACACCCTAAAAAATTAATTATAGGAGACCCATCTCAAGGTGTTAAAACTAGATCTGCACATAGAGATGCACATGATTTAATTTCTTTTATTTCTCATGTAGAACCTCATAATATAGAAGAAGCTGAAACTGATCACATAATTGGATGTTAGCAATGCATGATGAATTAAACCAATTTAGGAGAAATAATATTTGGACCTTAGTTAAAAGACCCAATGATCATCCTGTTATAGGCACTAAGTGGGTTTACAGAAACAAACTAGATGAAAATGGAAATGTAATTAGAAATAAGGCTAGATTGGTTGCACAAGGATATAATCAAGAAGAATGAATAGATTTTGATGAAACTTATGCACCAGTAGCTAGATTAGAAGCCATTTAGACTGCTACTGTCTTATGCATGTTTTATAAATTTCAAGTTATTTCAAATGGATGTAAAGAGTGCATTTTTTAATGGTCTTTTATCTGAAGAAGTTTTTGTTGAGCAACCTCCCGGTTTTATCGATTATATTTTTTCAAATCATGTTTTTAAACTGAATAAAGCTTTATACGGTCTGAAACAAGCACCTAGAGCCTAGTATGATAGACCGAGCAAATTTTTAATTGCAAATGAATTTGTTAGAGGTAGTGTTGACACCACACTGTTTATTCAAAGAAAGAAAAATGATATTTTGGTTGTTCAAATTTATGTTGATGACATTATCTTTGGATCTACTGATGAATCTTTGTGTTAAGACTTTGCTAAGCTAATGCAGGAAGAATTCAAAATGAGCTTGATGAGCGAATTAAGTTACTTTCTTGGACTTCAAATTAAACAAACTAAAGAAGGTATTCTGATCAACCAAGCCAAGTACATTAAAGAAATAATCAAGAAATTTGGCATGGAATCAAGCAAGATAATTGGAACACCAATGAGTCCTGCATGTAGACTTGACAAAGATGAGAATGGCACAAATGTTGATCAAAAGCTGTATCGAGATATGATCGGATCATTACTTTATTTAACAGCTAGTAGACCTGATATATTATTTAGTGTTTGTATGTGTGCACGTTTTCAATCTAATCCTAAAGAATCACACATCACAGCTGTTAAGAGAATTATTAAATACTTGAAAGGCACCTGTAATGTAGGTTTGTGGTATTCTAAGCACACATCACTGAAACTAATTAGCTATTCTGATGCTGATTATGGAGGATGTAAAATAGATAGAAAGAGCACAAGTGGCACCTGTCAATTTCTAGGTATTAACTTGATCTCTTGGCACTATCTCAAACAGAACTCTGTAGCTTTATCTACTGCTGTGGCAGAATATATAGCTGCTGGGAGCTGTTGTGCTCAAGTGTTATGGATCAAGCAACAACTAGAAGATTATGGTGTTGTCCAATCTAAAATTCCTATCAAATGTGATAATATTAGTGCTATTAATTTATCAAAAAATCCAATTCAGCACTCACGAACTAAGCATATTGAAATTCGACATCATTTTATTCGTGATCATGTTTTAAACAATGTTGTGGAACTTGAATTTGTATCTACTGAAGACCAATTAGCAAACATTTTCACTAAACCATTAAATCAAGATATATTTAAGAAAATTAGAGGAGAATTAGGGTTATGTGACCCATTTTAGATCTATCTGACCCAATTTTTGAAAATTAAGAAAAAATTATCTAGAAATTTCAAATTTCTCTTTAGAGCATAGGGCAACCTAGTCTAGACTCTAGAAACCCTTAGAAATTGAGTTTGACCCTTTTTGACTTTTAGAATAGTTTCTAGCTCGAGCCGACTCGAACTCTCAGTACTCTGGGCGAGCTGACTCGCAGGTCGAACCGAGACTTTTTATATAGGGTTTCCACTTTCCCTATTCATCATGCTTTCTAGATTTCGACCATTTCTCTCTAGCCGACTCTTCACTCCTCACCAAAAACCACTCTAAAAACCCTTTCTACCTACTCAAATCCTTAATCTTTGGAGAATGGGGCCTCGCAAGGCGGTGGCAAAGAAGGCAACGCGGGTTGTTTGGACTGCAGCAGAGGAAAGGAGGAGCAAGAGACATTTGGATACTTCAATTCTTCAAGAAGAGCAGTAGCCTGAGCAAGAAGAGGTTGTTCCAGCACCCCGATAGATCATTCCAATGGGAAATCGACAAGTGACCCCCGGTAGGTGTATCAATTTCAATTTTATTAAACAAGAACAGTTGAATATTGGAATATGGCTTGAAAGATAGGGTTGGAAAGAGTTTTGTCAATTAAATGTTCCAACTTACCCAAATTTGGTTAGACAATTCTTTGAGAATATGTCCCTAGGAGCTTTTCATATTGAGGGAACAGTAAAAGGAAAACTGATTGAGATAAATGAGCAAAAATTGTCAAATCTATTGAATATTCCTAAAGAAGGGGACGTTACTTGGTTATGAAGGAAAGGATGAAGACTCTCAGACTTATCTTGGGAAGATCCAATGTAAAAGGAGTCATTCATGTGCGTGCAAATCAGCTCTCATTGGAAATGAGACTGTTGCATAACATTATTAGCCAGATTTTCCTACCCAGGATAGGCAGATTTGACTGGGTTAGTGAGAGAGATCTTGTATTCATGAGGCGACTGATTGAGGGGGAGCCCCTCAACCTTCCATTTATCATGATTTCATAGATGAGAGAGGCTGTACGTAGGGCACGAGCCTGTTTGCCCTACGGGATGGTATTCACTTTGTTGTTCTAGGATGCTAACATAGATCTTACTGGAGAGGACTGTCGGTTGTTGCTGCACACCGACAAGTATACAGTGAAATCCCTGACTAGGATGGGATTTGTCAAGGTTGATGGAAGCTAGATCAGAAAGACTTCAGGAGTTCCTGTTGCACACTATGAGGACTCAGATGAAGACATTCAGGCTACACAGGGTCATGGTGAGCAGACTGAGGGGCATACTAATGAGGCTGGACCTTCCGAGCCAGCTCCTGCTTCACCACATTCACCAGTCAGGACTCCTACTGCTGCTAGAGCTGATATTGATGATAGACTCCACAGAGTTTTACAGGAGATTTCTTGTCTCGGGACTGACACTGACAGGAGGATTACTTCTATACAGTCCGAGATGTAGCAGGGCTTTCATGACATCATGGTTATATTGAGGCAGTTATCCGCGGCCAACCAGCATGCAGCTTCTACTGGCATAGCTACTGGCATAGCGACTGGCACGGGCACTAAGACTGATACTGGCACACATGCTGAGCAGGGACAGGAGACACATTGTACTGATGCACCGTATCATGCCACACCTGTTGTTGGTGAGCCTCAGGATACTATGGAGGCTGCTGGATCTGCTGATGTTGGAGTGACTCCTGCTACTCAGATACTTTCAACCACAAGTACTTTGGCCCTATCTCTTGATCCACCTACTGTCAGACCTGTAGACCCATCTTTATTTTATCTGAATCAAAAACCAAACCTAAACCTAAATCTAAAGTTACTTGGGCTTCTACACCCACTAGGACTAGGATTAGGGATCTCTACCCTAGATTTTCCAAGTTCAAACCTAGTCCAGGTATTATAGAGGTTGGTTGCTCCTCTGATGAGGAAGAACCTGATAGTGATCCTAGCACTTCTTTCTGATGTTTAGATTTTATCTTTTTGAGACTTTTTGTTATTGTATTTTGGTTATGTGATACTATTTTGTTGTACCGTGGCACGTTTGTAAAGTATCACATATACTATGTATTGACTTATTTCTCATATATATATACTTCACTTGTTATGCTACATATTCACTTGACTTAATGTTATGATTGAATAAATGTTTCTCATATGTTATGAATTAGTGTTATGAATGAATGTCCATTTCTCATATACCTTTTGTTGATGACAAAAAGGGGGAGAATGGAGACTGTGGTTGGCATGAAAAATAAAAAGCTATATTAATAAATCTATGATATATTGATTCATGAAAGGAAGTTATGTTAATTCATGAAAATTGCTCAAAATTCATGAAAATTGCTCTAAATTGTTTACAAATGCTATATGGATAATTGAATGTTATAAAACTTTGATGAAATGAATGGTTGATTCATAAAAATTTGATGAAACTTAATATTTGCTTCAAAAGTTTGAAAATTCTATAAGTTTCGATATGCTTTGTATAGTTAATATCTTTGATACATCATGTATCGATACATCATGTTATGATACATATGAAAGTTCATATTTCGATATACTTGATATATAATATTTGGTATTCAGTTATATACATTTGATATATTATGGCACATTGTATTGATACATTGATACCTAACCTATATGATACGCATAGACTTGAAAATATTGTAATTGTAAAGTAATTTCAATTTTTTTTATCATGCCCAGTGTTTTATCATCATTAAAAAGGGGGAGATTGTTGACCCCTGGAATGATTTTGATGATTACAAAATATTGGAGCATGTATTTGATACTAACTCTTTACAAATATTTAAGAAGTTTTGCAGAAATTGATTACCTTAGTTTAAAATGGTATTCAAATTCATTTAAGGGAAATGCAATTTGAGTTTATAAAAGGCCCTAAGTTATGAATGTTGTAATCATGAAAAATGGGCTTAAAATTGTAAATATTTTGATAATGTATGCAAATTAGCTTCTAGTTGATTCAATGATGAATTTTTTGGGAAGCTTAAAGCAAATTTTTAAAAGACTTGTAAGAGCCAACTCAAGGCGGCACGGCATGGAGGAAGACTCAAAGTTTCAGAACCAAGAGCCGACTCCCAGTTCAAGAGCCGACTCTTCTAGAAGTATAGTTTTTGAAGTTCTGAGAATTAGAGTTGACTCCCGGATCAAGAGCAAACTCCAGGTATGCATGTTTGTCAAGACTGAAAGCTTGAAGGCAAGAGCCGACTCCTAGTCCAAGAGCCGGCTCCTACAAAAGTCTGTTTTTGGCATGTCTGAGATTTCGAGCTGACTCCTGGAGCTCGAGTCGGCTCGTAGAGCTGTTGTCTGCACTTCAACGACTAGCTACAGAAATTGAAATGTGAATGCCAAATCACCTCCAACGGCCATTTCACGAATCTCAAGGCCCTACAACGGCCAAATCTCATGGAAAACTATAAAGGGGATTATTTTTGAAGAATTAAAGAATTAATGGAGATTTATTGCTGAATATTCTTGAAAGAACAAAGAGCTTCCAAGTTATTCCTCTACCTACCTCAAAGAGCATTCAAGTAAGATTCAAAGCTTCACCAACTCCACTCTATCATTGAATCCACTCATTGAAGGAGGGAAGAAGCAGCATTGAAGAACGTTGAAGAGCACTTAAGGCTTGACTTCATTTTGATCTTCATCGGCAACATCAAAACAAACTTGGTTTGTTGTAGTTGCTTTCTATACATTCTTTATTTTGGTTTGCTCTTTTAGAACAGCAAGGGGCTGTGTCTAGAGAGAGAGTTGAAGGTTTTAGGTGAACCTTGTAAAACTTAAGTTTGGGTTCTTGTTTTTCCCGGTTTGAAACCAAGTGTTTGGGTTTTCTTTGGTGATCCCATGTAAAACCAAAGGGAGTTTGGATTTCTTTGGTAATCCTGGTAAAACCAAAGTGTATAGGTTTGGATTATGAGCCTAGTAAAACAATCTGACTATATTTCGGTTGGGGGATATAGTGGAAATCCTAAGTGGTCCTTGGGTAGTGGATGTAGGAGCCGATTGCTCCGAGCCACTCTATTTCTTGGTGTTTGTGATTGTGCTTTCATTGCTTGATTGATTTAACTTATTTTCTTCCGCTTTGCACACTTCACTTATACACTAAAAGAATTTCAAAGTGCACATACTTGCAAAAGTTTTTAATCCCAATTCACCCCCTCTTGGGAAGCCACCTGGGCAACACAAATGAAGAGATCTTTATCAACCAAACCAAATATACAAAGGAGATTCTGAAAAAGTTTGGGATGGAGAAGACTAAACCTATCGGTACACCTATGAGCCCTTTTTGTAAACTTGATAAGGATGAATCTGGTAAGAAAATTGATCAAAAATTTTACAGAGGCATCATTAGTTCATTACTGTACTTAACTGCAAGTAGATCAGATATTATATTTAATATATGCATGTGTGCTAGATATCAGTCTGAGCCTAAGAAATCACATTTGGTGGGGGCACCAAGATCAGACACAGATTACTGGGCCCTATTTTTGTTTACTTAGCCATGTGTCAAAATTTTGTAATCAATTAAAATTGAGTCCTGTAATAAGTTGAGGTTAGTTGATTTGTCTCAACCCTCAACCTAGTCCATTACATTGAGTCCTATATACCAGTATGAGTCTAGTATGAGTTCACTTCTTATACAAGAGAGGAGGCTACACTATTTTGGAGTTCTACCCGACCTCATTCTGAAGCCAGAAGCAGTTACACCAACTTAGGGGAGCTTAATCGACACCCAGGTGCCCTGATTGTGCCCTGGTTTTTTCTGGGTGCCATTTCAGATGTCAGATTCCCTCCATATGCTTTCAAAATATTTCATATGCCAAGAGCCCATGTTTACCAAGCTATCCTAGCACTCCAGGCCTCCAAATTCAAGTCCAAAAAGCAAGTCCAAAACAAGAGAACCAAGATTCCTTTTTGATGCCGGGAATATGCCAGCCTAGGGAACCAAGCAACTCAGATTCCAAGGGGCCCAAGCCCAAGCTTCCAAGCCCTTGGCCGACCTCCCCCATTGCTGCCATAAAGTCCACACACCCAAGGAGTGGGTGTCCAAAGCTTTGACCAATTCCAAGGAGAGGAAAAGTGGGAGAAGACCAAGTCTTTTCTAACCTGGTTAGGACTCCTAATCCCTTTAAACCTTGTAATTCTAACCTAGCTAGAAAAGGACTTGTATTCCAATTTGGAAGAGGACTTGTAACCCAAGTGTAACCGTGATTAGTGAGGGCATGGGAACTCTATAAATACCCCACCCCTCCCCCTCTTGTAAGCATCTTTTTCTTATGAATAAACCTTGTTGAAATTTTGCTAAATTATCTTGAGTTTGAGTTTTGGTTCTCTCTTTGAGTGCTCTCCTTGTATTCCTGGTTTGAAACCCTGCTGCCCTAGCACCCTCCTACATCCCTTGAGATTAGCCACATCCAAGGAATTGAAGCCCTTGCTACCGTCCAAGTCCAAAAGCTTCTTCTTCCCCGGCTGCCAGCTTTTAGCCCTAATCTTGATTTCCTTCAAACCCTAGTTCCTTTTCTAATTTTTATTTGCTGTTTGATTAACCTCTGACACTTGCAGGATCCCCGAGGTGCTTCCCCTCCCCTGAGGAGGCCTTTTTTGCTACCCGGACCCCCTCCCCTGAGGAGACCTTCTTTGCTACCCGGACCGCCCAGATTCGCCATCAAATTCAAGGGAAACAAGGCTTCTTCTTCAAGGCTCCGATCAGAGTTGTGAGTGATCTCTTTTGCTATTAGACTTCAATCTCTGACTGGTGAGAAACCTTCTCTTCTCTGATTATCTATTTTGTTTGAAAATTAACTATCCTAAGGCAGGAATTTCTCAATTTTCGGGTCATGTTTCTTTTTGTTATCTTGCATGATTTAGCCTGTGACAAGTTGATTCTTAGAATTGCTGAATACCTGCTAGTTCTTTATTTTGCTTTGAGAAATTAGCCAACAAACCTAAATCTAAAAATCACAAAAAAATTAGTTTACTGCTTTTACTACATATTTAGCGTTCTTATAGTCATCCCGCATCAATATTTAATGGTTGTTAAGCGCATTCTTAGATATTTATCAGTACTCTTGACATTAGATTATAGTACTCTAAGAATCTAGCTATTGATTTGATTGCATATTCTGATATTGACTTTACTATATGTAAATTAGATAGAAAAAGTATATATGGAACTTATCAATTTCTTGGAGTTAACTTAATCTCATAGTTTAGCAAGAAACAAAATTCAGTTGCACTATCTACAACTGAAGCTGAATACATTGCAGCTAGAAGTTGTTGTGCTCAAATCTTGTGGATTAAGCAATAACTTGTGGATTAAGCAACAACTCGAGAACTTTGGCATTAAACTATCTAAAACACCTATAAGATGTGATAATACAAGTGCAATTAACTTAACTAAAAATTCAATTTAACATTCAAGAAGCAAGCATATATAAATTAGACATCATTTTATTAGAGATCATTTTCAGAACAATGATGTTATACTTGAATTTGTTTATATTGATATGCCATTAGCTGATATACTGGCCAAGCTATTCAATGAAGATAGGTTCAATATGATTAGAAGAGAATTAGGGGTCATTAATCTTTTTGATTAGATCTCAATCATTTCTTTTGTGACCCTTAGAATTCTCCTTTAAAATTTATTGATCAAATGACCTTGAAAATCATATTCAATCATCTATAGGATATTAAAATCAATTACCTTGATTTTCTATGATTTTTCCCTATTTTCCTGATTTGTCCCTGAAGTGTCGACACCTCCAAATATCGACACTTAGACTGATCCCATGAGTCGACACTTGACTGGCGGGAATCGGTGATTAAATAGAGAAAACATACCGATTTCTTCTCATTTCTTCTGAAATCTCTTTAGCCGACACTTCACCCACTATTCCCTAAACTCCGTTTGATCCCATTCACTGTTCCAACCTTCAGATTCTTGGTTTGAGCTTTTTCTTTCCCTCACTTTCATCATTCTTCACGATTTTACTATGAATCTTTAGCTTGTTTCTTCTTCCATTGCTTGTATTTTCTTTTTCCTGGAAGATGGGTCCCAGGAAGTAGTTATTTAGGAGGCCTCGACAAACTCAGGATACAAAGTGGTGCACGAAGGCCTATTATGAGGATCAGATAGCAGAGGCAGCAGCTCAGCAGGAGATTCCTATCCAACCACCTGTCCCTGGAGTAGACAGGATGGCCTCCAAGGCCATTGTCGGAGGATGGAGGGTGGATTTAGAGTTCATGGACCAGTAGCACTTTCGGATAGGTGACTGGCTGAGAGACGCAGGGCTTGCTCACTTCAGTTCACTCAGGGAGCGATACTACCCAATCTTGATACGAGAGTTTTATGGTACCCTAGCCAAAGGAGCTAATGGTTGGATGGCAGAGGTCAGAGGGGTTACCATTCTACTTTCAACTGAGATACTGAGCAGAGCATGGAAGATTTCAATGAGAGGTACTATAGCGGACTTCCTGGTTGATAGGATTAGTGCGTATAGATGTATATTTGAGATAAAGGATATTGGAGAGGGAGCCACCACTATAGCATCACGACTTTCTCCAGAGATGAGGCTACTACACCATATAGTTGCCCAAATTCTTCTACCGAAGATGGGGCATTTTGACTTCATCACTGAGAGGGAGTTACTTATGATGGTATCCTTAATACGGAGGACTCCTATCTGCCTACCGGTACTCATGATCCATCAGATGACTAGGTAGCTTCTAGTAGGAGATTGTGTCTACCTTATGGGATAGGTCTGACTATTTTGTTTAGAGCTTATGGAGTAGACCCAGATGGAGAGCCTTACAGATAGCTACTATATACAGATATTTATGATGAGTGATCTCTGCATCGCATGGGCTATCACAGACACAGAGGTCAGTGGAGGCGCAAGATCTCAAGACAGACATCTGACACTGACCAGGATGATGAGGAGGACACAGTTGAGGAGGAGCAAACATGTAGAGATGAGGTTGGGCCATCTGAGCCACCTAGAGATATACCTGAGACACAGCCCAGGCCCTCCATTTCAGCACATGCTGAGCTACCACCCTTCACAGTCAGTACTGGAGATTGGATCACTCGTCTGGAGACTGAGATGATGATCATTAAACAGCGAGTGAATCGAATGCACATGGAGATAAGAGCTAGCACTCAGGAGATGAGAGAGGGATTCTCCGCTATCCTGGGTGCATTAAAGAGATTATCTTCTACCAGGGCACCTTCACCTCCATCATCGGATTCTCCGCCCGCTCCACTAGCACCTCCAGCTCTAGCTCCAGACACCGAGATGGGCGACAAACAGGGAGACTCTTCTACAAATCTTGATATTGCAGACTATATGGCAGACCCTGAGTCAGATGCTACTACTAATCAGGATGTAGTGCCCGCAGTTGACGAGACAAGGACCTCAGAGGCTACTAGCTCCTGTCCCGTCCAGCACAGTTCATCAGATTCCCATTCTTCCTAGTACCCCTATCCTACCAAATCCTTCTGATTCTGATACCTTACCTAATGTATCTACCCCTGTTCTTCATATTGATCCATTAGATATCCTAGATGACCTTCCTACTCCTTTGATTATAGCACCACATACTCTAGCAGACTTTCCTACACCAGTGATTCCTTCCACTACCCCATATACTTTTTCTTTGACCAGAGATCTAGGATTCTATACTCATAGTTTCCACATTCTTTCATCTGGTCCATTATTTAATATCACTCCATCATCCCTACACCAGTTCCTGACTCCGCTCCTAACATTGCCTCTTCTTCAGCACCAGCCAGAGGGAGAGCACGTGCCATAAGCCGAAGACGCGGACGTGGTGACATTTCCAGAGCTGTTCAGACCAGCCTTTCTGATCTCCAACCGATATGGTCGCAACCCCAATCCTTTTGGATTACGAGATCGATCATCTTAGAGATTGGGTCTTCCTCTAATGAGGAAAGCACCGTGTAGGTTTAGTCAGCATATCAGTATGTTAGTATATCAGTTGTATCAATTTTGTATCAGTGTATTTGTATATCAGTCTTTTAGCGTATTAGTCTTTTAGTTATCTATTGTTTGTATTAAATTTTGAATCTTATGTATCAAATGTTTGAAATTTTATATATATATATAATAACATTTTCATGTTGTTTGTATCAGTTATATGTTGTTTGAATCTTACTATACTGCAATATTTTATCTCTACTTTTTTCTATTTTCTTACTTTTTTCATGATGACAAAAAGGGGGAGAATTAATGAATGGCAAAAAGGGGGAGTAATAGAAAAAAGGAGGAGAATGAATAATTTAAGTAAAAAAGAGAGAAAAGAAGATAGTAATAAGAAAGGGAGAGAGAGAAAAGTACTAAAGAAGGAATTTTTGAAATTTTTAAAATCTCTAAATCTTTTGAATTTTTTTTTGAAAAATATCTTACATTTTGAAAAATATTTTTAGATCATATATTGAGAGAGAGCTTCTGTTTCATGCTCTGATACTTTTCAGTTTTATGATCTGATACACCTTATTTTTATTTTTTATACTCTGATACTCCTTATTCTTATTTTTATATGCTCTGATATTCTTTGTTTTCATACTCTGATACTCTTCATGCTCTAATATTTTTTCTCTGATACTCTCTACCTTTATGATATATTATTTACTCTGATATGCTCTGTCATCTTTTCTGTTTTCATGCTTTGATACTCTTAAAGTTTTTACTTTGATACTCTTCATGATTCGACCTGTTTTTGCTCAAATGATTATTCTTCATATATAGTTTAGCTCTGATACACTTGTTCAACATCTCATATATACAACTTAGCTCTGATACATTATAATTATTGCTTTGATACATTATATCTACAACTCTGATACATTGAAACTATATGAATTGAATTCTTTCTTATATATATATAGCTCTGATATATTTTTGATAAACATTACAACTTTGATGCTGATATCTATTATCAATAGCTTTGATACTTATTACAGATCTTTTGAGCTTACTATGTTTATATACAATTTTGCTTTGATACTTACAATCAATTGCCCTATACTTATTGCAAATCTTTGGAGCTTACTATATGTATATACTTAAAGATTTTGTCATCATCAAAAAGAGGAGATTATTGACTCCTATCTTGATTTTGATGAATAACAAAATACTTAAGTATATTTAAGTACTTACCATACGTTAAAAGTGTGTTTATCAAAATAGGGTACTCATCAAAGTTAAAGTATGTTGAAAGTTCAAATGCTTGTCATTTTGTTGAAAAAGTTTCTTGTATTGATAGAATTCAAGATATATGAACTTGAGCACATAAGAATGACATTGAAAAACTAAATTTTTGAATTTGAAGAAGTTCCAATAAAGTTTCAGGAGAGTTTTCAGCCAAGTGTCGACTCATGAAAGTGAAGTGTCGACTCTAGATGTCGACTCACAGAAGCTTGAGCTGATATGTAGAAGAAGTTTCAACTGGCACGTATGAATTATCGACTCATGAAGACCAAGTATCGACTCATGTGTCGGCTCAAGTGTCGACTCAAGCCTGAGACCAAAAATGATACTGAACATGCTGAATTCAAGTTTTTGCTCAAGTATCGACTCATGAAAATGAAGGTTGACTCAAGTGTTGACTCATCAGAAGAAGTGTCGATGCACCAGTGCATTTCAAAGAGCTTCAGAAGATATTTTTTTGATCTAATGTCAACTCAAGTATCAACTCATGACCTAAAGTGTCGATACTTGCAGGTCTGGAGAACAGTAACGACTAGTTTTTTGAAGCACAGAATTGGTCTTTTTTGTCTCTAACAACTATTTTCTCCTCTCCAATGATCATTTAAAGCTTGGAAAGGTATTTAAAGTGGGCCAAACTCAAGAGGGAAGGAGTTATGAGCATTCATTCAAATATTCATTGAAGAACTACCACTTTCAAGTAAAGTTGAGCCTTCAAGCATTCAAGAGTATTAAAGAAGTATTCAAGTCCAACCTTCAAGCATTCATTAAGGCTTCAACAACTTAGGGACAAGCATTCTTCAAGCATTCAAAGAGCTTCAAAGATATATTTGTTTTTATTTTGAAAGCTTATTATATCTTTACTTTAAACTTGAATTTATTATTGTTCTTAGTTTCAAGTGGATTAAAACTAGTGCTTGGGTTTTTGGTGAGCCTTGTAAAAACTAACTTAGGTTGTTGGTGAGCCTTGTGAAAACCAACTAGATTATTGGTGAGCCTTGTGAAAACCAAGAAGGGTTTTGATTAGTGAGCCCGGAAAAACTAATCAATCGTAATCAAGTTGGATTATAGTGAAATATCCAAGTGGATCTTGGGGAGTAGATGTAGATATTTTGGAGTGCACCGAACCACTATAAAATATTATGTTTGTGATTGCTTTTGTTACTCTTGCATTTACTTCATTATTTTTGCTGCATTTTATTATCAAGACAAATATACTTGAAATCACTAGCACCTTCATTATTTTTGAATTGGCACGTACTTGTAATAAGTTCTAAAAATCCAATTCACCCCCCTCTTGGGTTGCTTCGCTCGGCAATAACGATCAGCTCGAACGATGTCGTTTCTTTAAGACTGATACTTTACATTATCAGCTTAAATAATGTCCTAAGATAATTGCTATATACGATCAACTCAAATAATGCCACTTCTTTAAGACTACTACTTTGCATAACCTACTTAAGCAATATTCTAAGATATCTTACACGACCAGCTCGGACATCACTATTTCTTTATGGCCGTTGCTTTACATGACCTGCTTAAGCAATATCCTAAAGCTATTACCATTTATGACCAGCTTGAATAATGCCACTTGTTCAAAGTTGCTGCTTTATATGGTCAGCCTAAGCAATATCCTGAGAAAATTATTGTACATGATCGCTCGGACGATGCCGCTTCTTCAAGACTGCTGCTTTACATGATTTATTTAAGTAATATCTTGAAATAATTACAGTACACAACCAGCTTGGACAACGCCACTCCTTTAAGACTGCTATTTTATATGACCTGCTTAAGCAATGCTCTAAGACAATTATTATATACGACCAGCTTAGATAGCACCACTTTTTCAAAGCTACTACTTTACATGGCTTGCTTAAACAATGTCCTGAGATAATTGCCATATATGACCAGCTCGAATAGCACTACTTCTTCAAGATTACTGCTTTACATGACTTGCTTAAACAATATCCTAAGAAATTGCCATACATGACTAGCTCAAATAGTGCCGCTTCTTCAAGGCTACTGCTTTATATGGCCAGCTTAAGCAATGCTCTCAGGTAATTACTATACCCGACCAGCTCGGACAATGTCACTTCTTCAAGGCTCTGGTTAGAAACTAGTCTTCATAGGTTAATCCCCAATTCCATGAAGCATAAGTCATCATGTAAAAAATGCACAAGTTAAATAATAAACCTAGAATTCTTTAAAGAAAAATGTACATTACTGATAGATTAAAAAAATTCCATAGTTTGGGTTAGTGGAGTCCCATCGAGCTTCTAAATTTACTACTGAGCTTCCCCCGGTAATAACATTTATCACCCGGGCATAGGTCAATTTTCTATAAATTTTTGTAAGCCTACAGACCTACAAGAAAAGCAGAGTGACAAATGAGGGTTTTACCATAGATCCTTCAAGAACTTGGCTTCTTTGTAGCTCGAGCTTCTTGGGAGCTCAGTTGTTAGGAGGCCAGCTTTAGGGGACTGGCCTCCACCTTGACTCAACTTCGACTTTGATCTTCCTCGATAAGAACCAGCTCATTGGCATGGAGGAGAGAGGAAACAAGCTGATATAGTTGCCACTTGGAGGCAATCGCCAGCCCATTGTCATCTCGGTGGTCGGCATGAGTGGCTTAAGTAACACCACTATGGCCTTGAACTTGTTCGAGGATGTATGGATGAAGAACGCCTTCCACTACAGCACTTGGATTGACGTCACTAAGCTATCGCATTCTCGGGAACTCCTCAGCATCATATACCAACTCTTCCAACAGGTCCTTCCGCGAGGCCGGATTTCATGAGTGAGCTATAGCTAACAAACCATCTCAAATAATTCCTCTATGTACCAACTCTTGGATATATGATATGATGACAAATGAGGCCTCTTTTGCATGAAGGCTTTTTGGGAAGATTGAGCCAATGCAGAGTTTGCCTGCCCCATATCTAAAGGATGTAACCAAGTACATCATCAAGCGATACGTGGCCATGGTTGGCTCTAACTAGGATCCTCCAACGCTCAAGTCAAAGCTCTAGAACAATGGATGGTCTTTTGGCAAGCAAGCCTCAAATCCCATCTAAATGGAACATACTTGGAGACAGCCTCATCCTTGAGCTCCATAGCAATGACCAGCTCATAAGTGTATAAACAATTATGACGTTTGGATATGATGATCTACTTGCACATCTCAAACCTTGTATCTTGTGCTTTGGCACCTCAAAGAGCTCGCCAACCAGAGCATGGTTCAAATATCATAGTTGGACCTGATTGAAGGCACCACCAAATTTTGCCACATTCATGGCTTCATGCATAAGGGCTTCCACTGAGTTTAAAGATGGTATTAAGGTCTATAAGTTGGCATACTTCTTTAGCATTGCAAGAGTGGAAAATGGGAGGGAGCGCCTAAAAAGAGATAACATTGCAAGTCTTGAATCCACCATCCACCTCCGTGTAAATTCCTAAAAGCCCCTACTCCTTATTCTTGTCCCCCTGAGAACATTTGGATCACAAACCCATCATCATTCACACCCATGGGAGCCTATACTGGCCACCATGGGTCTCCATCATGATGCACATGGGAGCCTCCATGAAGTTGAGAAAAAGAATGGGAGCCTGCTAGCCGCCATCATGTAATTTTCATGGGATGTAAACTCACGATGACACTTGGGGTGGCACAGTGGGTGCCCATCTTGATGTGGCTGATGGCGATCCAGTGTCCACCATCTTGATGCTACTGATAGGAGATGACAAAGCTAGTGTAGAGCCAAAGGAGAGGCATGATGCGGTCTCTAATCCAGCCAACCAAGCTAAAGAAGAGGCCAATATAATTTTATGGAAGAGGGGGTCACCGTTCCAACTAAGATTGAGCCAAGGGATGCCAATCCAACTGAGACTAAGCCAAGGGATGCCGATCCAACTAAGACCAAGCCAAAGAAGGGGCCGGAAGCAATCACTGATCCATCCGAAGAAAAGCTTCCCTGTCGATGATCATCGAGATTAAGGATGGACTTCAGGTGGGTTTCCATCGAACGGGGACAAGACAGAGGTGGAAGACCTTCGACGAGCTTCCATCGGATGGGGAAAAGATGAAGGTGAAGCTTCAAGAGTTTGGATTTTAGGTGGTAATAGAGGTGACGAGAAGGAATTGCCACCTCTATGCTGTTGGATGAAGCATGCAACCTAGGTGCACTACTGGTAGGAGTAGAACCTTTATCAACGTCATCGACGACATGTGAATACTTCAACCACTGACACGGCTTGGATGGTGCATGTCAATGATAGAAGTATGGCTGTTGGATGTGGGTTGAGTGCCCACATTAGTAGCTCCTCCTCGTCGAACTCGCTAGGCCCAATCCAGTGCAAATTGAAGCGATCCGAGTAGCCATATTGGTGGTGTAGGAGTCAAGGTGGCCATGATTGATGAATAGCATCTTATTAATGGGCTCAAGCTCACAAACTAGGTGTTACTCTTGGGGTTGTAAGAAATGAGTTCCATACTGGAGCATCGTTGGACAGGGATAACATCGGAAGAGAGTCGGGGAGTCTTCCCTTCTTCATTTTGGTTATTTAAGGGATCTCCAAACATCTGAAGGCGATCTTGGCTCGGCCTATACATTATGCTTTACCTCAGCTATATCCGAGCCACCTAGGTGTAAGCCAGGGAGTCCCCACAACTTTGATCGAGATAAAATCTAAGGACTTTACCTCAACATCGAGCATGATGTACTCGACAAGCCGGTGACTGGAGAGCAGGGTATTGAAGGGGGAGTGGAGCTAACGAAGATGCCATGATGGCCATGGGATCGAAGGTCAAAGCATCGATGGTAGGATCGAAACATGGAAAAGTAGAGCCGATGGTGGAGCTGAAAGCTTGAGGCAATGGTGCAACCGACCATGGTGATAAGAATAATGTCGCTGACTTTTCTGCAGTTGAAGCAATCACCAGTACAGCCAAAATCGAGCTCCAACCATGGTGACTACGATTGAGGCGATTGCTGAGCCAGGCAATATCGAGGCAAAAGAGGCCTGTGGTCAAGGCGATCATCAATCCAACTTCAAAAGAGTTGCCCCGTCGAAGACATCGCCGAGGCTGAAGATAGCTCAGAAGAGGGAGATGTAGGAGCCCTTGCAGTAGGGAGGGGGGTAGAAGTCCATGATGGCATGCTGGCTGGCCCAAAGGAGACTAGCATCAATGCCAAAGAGAGTACTAGCAAAGTTGATGAAGGGCTAGTGGTGAGAACACTTGAGGAGAAAGAAGTCGACATAGGTGGAGCAGCCGGCGAGGAACATGAGGCGGTGGCCAAGGAAGTTTTAGGTGCCGCCAGCGAGGTGTTGAAGGTGAATAGATCTCAGATGGCTTCCATTGGACAGTGGACAAAATGGAGGTGGAGGACCTCTAGCCAACTTCTTAAGGATAGGGAAGAAATGAAGGTGAGGACCTCTATTGGGCTTCCCGTGGATGTGAGGAGATGAAGGTGAGGAAGCTTCCAAAAGCGTGGACTTTAGATGTTGATAATGGTGATGAGGAGCCAAAGGATAGAAATAGAATGAAAAAAATGCCACTTCTCTCATCTTCTCATTTTCCTTTTTTCTTTTTTTTTTCTTTTTTTGAGTGATAAGTCATATATTTTTATATTTATTCTAAGTATTTTAGCTAATTAATAGTGTTGCCACCAAGATTGTCATGGCCCGTAGCTGTTGTCAGCGCCAGAGTATGCTTCCTCCACTGCCTGGCGGTCCTGTGGTTCTGGACCTGCAAAATAGGGGTTAGTGATCCGGACCGGGATTTCGGAGGGGGCACTCCGACGGTCAAGTCAGTGATGATCCAGGAAAACAGATCCTCCTGGTCGAGTCCCTCTTAAAGGACTCCATACTAGGAGGAGTGAGTAGTGTGAGAGTGGGATGCAAGTGCGTCGGGAGAATGGTGGCCGAGCTAGAGGGATTCTCTATGTGGCCTTTCCTCCTTCCTTTGCTTGGGTTTTTTGATGGTGCGTTGCCCTCTGGTGGAGCTTGTACTTGTGTTTGAGTTTGCATACCTCCCCCTTCCGGGGGTGCCGAATGTTCTTTGTAGCCAAGGTGACCATTGGGCGCCTGCCTTGGGACCTTCGCTGGGCTGGCAGGTGCGTACGGTGGTGTCTCGAGCCATGGATGGAATGTCTTCCCTGATTCATGCTAAGGAAAGCTGTCATGTGTTTTGACATTCCTCCTGGTCGCCCCATTCTGGGAAGCCTGGCAGTGCCTCGATCAGGGGGCCACCGTCCACGGGATTCAAATCTCCTGGTTGACTTCCTCTTCCGAGTAGTTCAGATGGTTGGTGAAGAGTGTGGTGCCTCGATCAAAGTGCTCCTCCCCTTTTTGGTACAAGTGGGAGCCGCGGGCAGTTATTGCAGCCTGGTGGGCATCTTGCTGCAATCTTCGGGCGGCTCGTCGGTGTCCTAGGGTGATGGTGTTGTCTCTCTGCTCGCCGGTGTCTTTGCCCAAGCTGGAGGCTGAGCAGGAGAGGTAGGGCTCGATCTGACAGAGGGCAGAGCATGGCCCCGGCCCAGAGGGCTCGACCTTAGTGAGACTCCATGTGGCAGAGGAGGGCTGAGCTCGACTCTGGACCACAGGGCTCGATCTCGAGGGGCTCGATCTGGCGGAGGGCAGAGTGCGACCCCAGCCCAGAGGGCTCGACCTTGGAGAGACTCCACATGATGGAGGAGGGCTGAGCTCGACTCCGGACCACAGGGCTCGATCTCGAGGGGCTTAATCTGGCGGAGGGCAGAGCGCGGCCTCGGCCTAGAGGGCTCAACCTCGGAGAGACTCCACATGGAGGAGGAGGGCTGAGCTCAACTCTGGACCACAGGGCTCGATCTCGAGGGGCTCGATCTGGTGGAGGGCAGAGCGCGACCGCAGCCCAGAGGGCTCTACCTCGGAGAGACTCCATGTGGCGAAGGAGGTCTAAGCTCGACTCTATACCATGGGGCTCGATCTCAAGGGGCTCGATCTGGGGGATGCCGCTCGGCTCCGGCCTAAGCATCCCAGCTGGCGGGCCCGACTTGATGGAGGGCGGAGCTCGACTTCGATGGGCGGCCCCGTTACCTTGAGGGAGCTCAGCCAGGCAAAGGAGCCCGACTAGAGTATCTGACGTGGCGTCTGACAGCTACTCCATGTCAGCGATCGTGCCACATCATTTGCCCCCCACTCCCGAGACTTGTTAGTGCGCAGTGCTCAGATCGAAGTGAGTAATTGCGTCGCAAACGTGGAAAGGTAAAGATCCGGTGCAATTATGGCCATGATCGTCGGTGCTTCGCGAGACGGTTTTCCAGGCCATTACGGGGGTGCCACGTGGCCACGTTCGATAAGTAGTTATTACTGGCATGGAATCCAAAGCGGCTGGGATGCCTTTCTCACCGATGGCTAGCACGTGGCATGAATCCATTGGCGGAGAGGTTGTAATGGTATGGATGCGTCGGGTCGCTTCGAAATGAAAAGAAGTTTTTATCCAAAATATCTATTCTTTCGAATCCTTCGCGCCCGCTGCAGTACCCAGGCTTCCCCTTCTTCCTGATTGCCTTAGTCCCCCTAAGGAACCAGGCTAGTCTTCCTTCTCTTCTTCTTCTTCCCATCACAGTAGGGTTCCTCTTCTGAGTCTAGGGCCTTCCCCCAACCGAGTCCGTCCCTTCTGCTCCTTGGGTTCCCTGCTTCTTCTTCTTTTGAAGATGCCTCGTTTTGGTCCGGGCTCCCCTCCTTCCACCAATCCGAATGAGGCGGTCCTTCTAAGCCAAGGACGCCATCTTCTTCCTTCGATGAGGAGGGGGATGGGGCACACTTCGAGTTCAATAGGAGGCATCCTCCTAGCCCTGTATCTATTAGAGAACCAGGGGCTGGTCCTTCCCATCCTTCTCGTCTTCCTCCCCCATCTGAACCTGTCTCCGAGTCTGTCTGTCAACAGGTCCTAGTGGGATCGCTTCGACAATTTTTGTTGTGGAGCTGGGGACCATCCGGGATGTCTACGACATCCCGCACTTCGTTCGGCTTCTGATCCCCGACCAGGGAACAGGGTTACTTTGAGTAGCCCAGGCCGGATCGCCTTTTATGAGGAGACCTTTTCGGGAGGGCTCCGGTTCCCTTTTCATCCCTTCTTCATGTCTGTGCTGAGCAACTACCGTCTGGTTCCCGCTCAGCTAGTCCCGAACGCCATCGGGACCATCTTCTCCTTCATCGTACTCTGCCACTCCCACGGGTTCGTTGCCCGATTTTCCTTGTTCAGGGCGATCTTCACCCTGAAGCGCAACCCCATCGAGGATGGGTGGTGGTCTTTGTCTTCTCGTCCAAAGGGTATTAAATTTGAGCTCCCCTCTTTCATCAAGGGATGGAAGAGCAAATTCTTATTTGCCATAGTCGAGGGGGTTGACTGGGTCTAGAGTGATCCGAATCAGTCCCCCAACAAAGTCTCTGTGGTCGATACGGCTGACTAGGATGACTATGAGCAGCTCCGCACCGCTCAGATTCCTTCCCTTAAGGTCTTGCTATCAGAGCAGAACCTTTTCGATGCCAAGGTCGATCCAATGAGAGGGTTGGGAGAGTCTGGCTCACGTCTTTCTTTCCTTTGTGCTTTTATACTAACCCTTTTGAGCTCTAACCATTATGTGATATGTGTACAGGAATGATCTTCACGGAGAGCGACTTGCTAGCGATCACCAGGAAGAGGCCACCAGCCGGGCTGGCCGATGAGCCTCCATCGAGATGGGCCCGGGGCGAGAGCACGTCGGCGACCGCTCCCACCATGCCGGTTGCCCCGAGTAGGAGGGAGGCCAAAGCTGCCTTTGCACCAGTGGAGAGGACGATGCCATGGTGCCAGGGCCAAGTCAGCAGGCAGTCCAAAAAGTCCCTAAGCGGCCTAGGCAACAGGGAACGGCTCGTTCCCCGGAGCCTGAAGTAGTCATCCGGGCCAGGGTCGCAGCTGCCACCGCCGTCGTGTCCCCCAGCTCCCCGAGCCTGGCTGTAACTGAGGTCGAGGAGGAGGAGGTTCGAGCTGGGGCTGGGCCTGTGACTGAGGCGCTGCATGAGAAGGTGCCGGACCCATAGCCCACTCTCGGGGGCTTCGCTGTCGATGGAGTGAATGACCCTACTCTCGGGGAGAGCAAGAGGGAGGAGGCACAGCGCCGGCTTCCGTTCAAGCTGGGACCGGAGAGCTCTCTGCTCCGGAACCACGTACTGGCTGAGCACATGATGGATTTCTCAATCCAGTCAGGCAATCGGCAGGGGATGGCTGGTCAGTGGCTAGGAGATATGATCAACCTCATCTTTTTCCAGCTCTTCTCGGTGAGCGATCCCACCCCTTTTACTTCTTTCTTTTTCTCTCTTCTTTTTTTTTGACTAATCTTTTGCATGATGCAGATCGATGCCAAGGTCCTCTTCATAAAGGACTGCTGCCGGAACTGGCAGAAGGATGACCAGCAACGGGCAACTGAGGTCGAGTCGCTGAAGGCCGACCTGAAGGAGAGGATCGACACGAATGGGATGCTCAATCAGAAGGTCAAGGACCTCGAGAAGAAGCTCGCCGATTCTGAGGAACAAGCAAAGGAGCTCCAGGAGGGCCTCGGCCAGGAGCGGGGCTGGTCAAAGAAGAAGGCCGAGGAGCTCGCTGATGTTGAAAGAAGGCTGGGGTTATTCAACATCGAGGCAATCCGGCAGAAGGAGATTGCTCGATCCCTTCAGACCGAACTGGCGATGGCGAAGGAGAAATTGGCCGCGACTGAGAGGGCGGCAGAGGAGTCGGCCAAGTCGGTGGAGGCGGCCAGGGGGGAAGCCGCCGAGGCAAGGAAGGATGATGGAGGGGCTGTGGCCAGGTACAGAGCCTCGGAGGAGTTCGTCGTCGAGATTTATTAAATGGCGTCGGACTCCTTCTTCAAAGGCTTCATGTACCTAGCGGTCGAGTTGAGGGGTTCGTTCCTAACGAGGGCCGCAGCCGCCTCAGGTACCCTTAAGCCTCGGACATGGAGTCGGGCCTGGAGGCGAACGTTGAGGAAGCAGTTGCTCCCGAAACTTCTCCGCCAGCTGAAGCCATAGCTGGGCCACCTGAGGCCGGAGCTGCCCAATTGGAGGTCCCCGAGAATGAGACCTCGTAGCCTCACGGCCCTGCAGGGGGCTAGCCAGAGTGGAGTAGCCTTCCATCTTGTTTTTCCCTTTCTGTGTTTGATCTGGGTCGCCCGGTATGTCGGGGGCCCAAAGATGCTTGTAAATAACTTTTATTAATGAAGTGAGAATTTTCTTGCTATCTGTTCCCGAGCATTACTTGACTCTTCCCTCTTCTCTCTTTTCCTTCTTTTTCTCCTCTCTCCCCCCCTTTTTTTTGGAGTACGTAGCGAGATCAGAGAGAAGGGTTCCACCTTGTCTAGGGCTTGGTCTTCAGGCTCCAATGTTGGTGAAGCGAGCTCAGGACTTCAACAGTTTGGGAGCAGTTAGGCTCCAAGATTTGCTGGCCGGAGAGCTGGGCCCCGGTCCAGGTTGCCCGAGAGCTGGGCTCAGGTCTTAGTGTTTTGGAGCTAGGCTCGAAGACTTCTTAGCCGGATAGTTGGGCCCCGGTCCAAGAGTTGCCTGAGAGCTGGGCTCAGGTCTTGGTGTCTTGGAGCTAGGCTCGAAGACTTCTTGGCCGGAGAGCTGGGCCCTGGTCCAAGAGTTGCCTGAGAGCTGGGCTCAGGTCTTGGTGTCTCGGAGCTAAGCTCGAAGACTTCTTGGCCGGAGAGCTGGGCCCCGGTCCAAGGGTTGCCTGAGAGCTGGGCTCAGGTCTTGTCTTGGAGCTGAGCTCGAAGACTTGCCATCCGGAGAGCTGGGCCCCGGGTCTTGTTCTCCTGAGAGCTGGGCTCAGGACTTGGTGTCTTGGAGCTAGGCTCGAAGACTTCTTGACCGGAGAGCTGGGCTCCAGGGTTAATGGTGTCTCGGAGCTAGGCTCAAAGACTTCTTTGTCGAAGAGCAGAGTTCCGGAGTTGAGGGTGTCTCAGAGATGGGCTCGAAGACATCTTGGTCAGAGAGCTGGGCCCCGATCCAAGAGTTAATGGTGTCTCAGAGCTGGGCTCAAAGATATATTGGCCGGAGAGCTGGGCCCCGGTCCAAGAGTTGATGGTGTCTCGGAGCTGGGCTCGAAGACTTCTTTGTCGAAGAGTTGGGCTTTAGGGTTGATGGTATCTCGGAGCTGGGCTCGAAGACATCTTGGCCGGAGAGGTGGGCTCCAGGATTGATGGTGTCTCGAAGCTGGGCTCGAAGACATCTTGGCCGGAGAGCTGGGCTCCAGAGTTGATAGTGTCTCGGAGCTGGGCTCGAAGATATATTGGCCGGAGAGATGGGCCCCGGAATTGATAGTGTCTCGGAGCTGGGCTCAAAGACTTCTTTGTCGAAGAGCTGGGCTTTGAAGTTGAGGGTGTCTCAGAGCCAGGCTCGAAGACATCTTGGCCAGAGAGCTGGGCTCCGGAGTTGATAGTGTCTCGAAACTGGGCTCGAAGACATATTGGCTGGAGAGCTGGGCCTTGGAGTTGATGGTGTCTCGGAGCTGGGCTCGAAGACTCCTTGACCAGAGAGCTGGGCTCCGGGGTTGATGTCTTGGAGCTGGGCTCGAAGACTTGTTGGCCGGAGAGTTGGGCTCCGGAGTTGGTGTCTTGGAGCTGGGCTCAAAGACTTGTTGGCCGGAGAGTTGGGCTCCGGAGTTGGTGTCTTGGAGCTGGGCTTGAAGACTTGTTGACCAGAGAGCTGGGCTCCGGAGTTGGTATCTTGGAGCTGGGCTCGAAGACTTGTTGGCCGGAGAGCTGGGCTCCGGAGTTAGTGTCTTGGAGCTGGGCTCGAAGATTTGTTGGCCGAATAGCTGGGCTCCGGAGTTGGTGTCTTGGAGCTGGGCTCCAAGACTTGTTGGTCGGAGAGCTGGGCTCCAGAGTTGGTGTCTTGGAGCTGGGCTCGAAGACTTGTTGGAGATTTTCCTACAAGGCAGATAGCTACTTGTGCAAAAAAAATCTTTATAATTATTGGAAGAAAGCCTTACATTATTGATAGTATCTTCTCAGATTGCAGGCATCCATGTTCGAGGAAACCTGACGCCGACGAGATCCTCGAGGTAATAGGCCCCATGTGAGAGGACCTCAGCCACTCTGTAAGGGCCCTCCCAGTTCAGCGAGAGCTTACCGCACTCCCGAGGTTGAGATGCTTCGGCTCGGCGTAGCACCAAGTCTCCTAGCCTGAAGACTTTCGGCTTCACCCGCGCGTTGTAATACCAGGCCACCCGTTGCCGATATGCCACCATTCGGAGCCAGGCTTTGTCCTTTGTTTCTTCGAGGAGATCTTAGTTGAGCAGCAGGTGTGCCGAGTTTTGCGCCTCGTCGTACTCTTTACTCGTAATGTGGGCATGTCGAGCTCAACCGTGATGACTGCCTCGGCCCTGAAGACAAGGTTGAAGGGCATCTCATCAGTTGTCATCCTGGGCATTGTGTGGTTGGCCCACAGAATGCTCGAGAGTTCTTCCATCCATCTGCCTTTGGCTTGATCTAACCTGGTTCTGAGCACTTGAAGGATGGTCCGATTGGTCACCTCAACCTCCCTATTTATCTGGGGATGAGCTACCGAGGTGAAGCAGTGTTGAATGTCGTGCTCTGCGTAGAAACCTTCGAACTCCCGGTTGTCGAATTGTCGCCCATTATCGGTGATGATGTAGTGAGAGAGTCCAAAATGGTAGATAACGGACTTCCAGAAGAATTGGCGGACATTGGCTTCGATGATCCAAGCTAGCAGTTCCGCTTCGACCCACTTGATGAAGTAGTCGTCACCACTAGCAGGAATCTTCGCTGTCCAGGTGCAGGGGGGAATGGTCCTAGAATGTCCATTCCCCATTGAGCAAAGGGCCAAGGAGATGAGAGCTGGGAGATCGGCGCTACCGGCTGGCACTGTATGTGGGCGTGGCGCTGGCATTTATCGCACTTTCTGACAAAGTCGATGGCATCTTCTCTCATGGTCTCCCAGAAGTATTCCTAGCGAAGTGCTTTATAAGCCAGTGTTCTCCCTCCCACATGGTTCCCACAGAGGCCTTTGTGTATCTTTTGGAGCAGAAGGTTGCCTCTGCGGGCCTGAGGCATTTCAGGAGCGGGTAAGAATAAGACTGGCGATAAAGCTGGCCTTCCAACAGAACGAACCGGGAGGCCTTCTTCTTGATGAGGCCTGCTTCCACGCGGTTCTCTGGAAGGTGCCATCAGTGATGTACCTGACATACCTGTCCATCCAGCTTGGCTCGGGGGTGACTTGGTGCACTTCGTCCAGGCCTTCATATCTTGGATTCTCGAGGTACTCGATGTAGGCGCGCCCCAGCGATGAGCCCGGCAGGGTCGCGAGCCTCGATAGTGCATCTACACGTGCATTCTCCCCACGAGGGATATGGAAGATGCTGAAGCATCGGAAGCCTGTCGTGCTTGAGCGGACCCGGTCCAGGTACTTCATCATCTGGGGATCCCTGGCTTCATATTCTCCAGAGACCTGCCCGGCTACCAATTGGGAGTTGGTTAAGACTTTCAAATTCTGCACACCCAGCTCGTGGGAGACTTTTAGACCCGCGAGGAGCGCCTCGTACTCTGCCTGGTTCTTTGTCACAGCGAACTTGAAGCAGAGAGCATACTCTATCACCACTCCATCGCTGTTGGTGAGGATGAGGCCTGCTCCACTCCTACCGGAGTTGGATACGCCATCCACGTGGAGGATCCAAGGATCCTCCTCTGGTCTGGGCTCCGTTTGGAGCTCTGTTATTGTCTGCTCTGGCTCCTCCACGAGCCCGGTGCATTCGACCATGAAGTCGGCTAGGACTTGGATCTTCTGCGAAGACCTCGGTCGATACGCTATGTCAAACTTGCTGAGGAGCAGGGACCACTTCACCAGTCTCCTGGAAGTCTCAGGGTGACTAAGTATGGCCCTCAATAGCTAGTCCAT
The DNA here is from genome assembly GCA_021397845.1 of Areca catechu. NCBI lineage: Eukaryota > Viridiplantae > Streptophyta > Magnoliopsida > Arecales > Arecaceae > Areca > Areca catechu. The sequence goes on from CM038045.1 coordinate 30,980,278, forward strand.
CATGACCGTGATCGGGTGTGCTTGGAAATAGGGCCTGAGGTGCTTAGCAGACATTATTAGTGAAAAAATGAGTTTCTCAGAGCGAGTATACCTGATCTCCGCATCGCGGAGGATTTTGCTAGTATAGTACACCGGCTTCTGGGATCTGTCCTCATTTGCACGGACGAGGACCAAGCTGATAGCTCTAGGTGTAATTGCCAAATTGAGTAGGAGCTCCTCCCCTTCTTCCAGTCTGGAAAGCAGCGGGTGAGAAGCCAGGAACTCCTTTAGCTCCTCGAAGGTTGTCCTGCATTCCTCCGTCCAGGTAAAGTCATGCATTTTGCACAGCACCTTGAAGAAGGGAAGGCAGCGATCGGCCGATCTCGAGATGAACCGGCTCAGGACAGTAATACGCCCCGTTAGGCGCTGGACCTTTTTCTTGGACGTCGGGTGCTCCATGTCGATGATCGCCTGGACCTTCTCTGGGTTCGCTTCAATGCCCCTCTGAGTGACCATGAAGCCGAGAAACTTTCCTGCTGCCACTCCGAAGGTGCACTTCGTTGGGTTCAGCTTCATCTGATGTTGCCGAAGGTTGTAGAAGGCTTCGATGAGGTCGACGATATGATCTGAGCTCAGCTTGCTCATGACAAGCATGTCATCCACGTATACCTACATGTTACTGCCAATATGGTCTTTGAAGACCTTATTGACCAGGTGCTGGTACGTGGTGCCAGCATTCTTCATATCGAAGGGCATCATCCTGTAGCAGTACGTCCCTTGGTCGGTTATGAAGGCGGTATGCTCCTCGTCCTCAGGGTACATCTGGATCTGATTATATCCAGAAAATGCATCCATGAAGGAGAGCAGCCTGTGTCCCGAAGTGGTGTCCATTAGCTGATCGATCTTCGACAAAGGGAAGCTATCCTTAGGGTATGCCTTGTTAAGGTCGGTGTAGTCTACACAAATCTTCCATTTGCCATTGTTCTTTTTCACCATCACTACGTTTGCCAGCCAGCTCGGATATTGCACCTCCCGAACGAAACCGGCAGCGAGGAGTTTGTCCACTTCCTCATTGATAGCCGCCTATCTCTCCGGGGCGAAGCTTCTCTTCTTCTAACGAACTGGCCTGTGCTTCGGGTCAATGCTCAACTTATGGGTGATGATGTCGGGGGAAATACCTGGCATGTCCATCGCTGTCCAGGCAAACACATCTGCGTTTGTCTGTAGGAACTCCAACAGCTGAGCCCTCTCCTCCTCGGGTAGCTGGGCTCCAATATGCACCATCTTCGCAGGGTCATTCCCGAGCGGGTAAGAGAGTAAGCGCTCGACCGGGCCTCCCCTGGGATCTTAAGCTCTTTGGTCGAGGTCATCCATCTTGGGATCACCCTCGGGGGCCTTGGCCCCAGGAAGGATTTGGAAACAGTGCTGCACCGGCTGGGGTGCTCCACTCATTTTCCTGACACCGTAAGGAGTTGGGAACTGTACAAATAGCCTCTTGGTGGAGACGACGACATCGAGCAGGTTGAGTCCGGGTCGGCCCAGAATCACGTTGTAGGCTGAAGGAAGCCTAATAACCATGAAAGTCATCATGACAATGCTCCGCCGAGGTGGGATCCCACCAGTGACTGGGAGAGTAACTTCTTCCTCCATCCTTACAGAATCACCTGTGAAACTAACAAGGGGTGTGTGCACAGGTTTAAGTTGAGCATGAGAAAGATTCATCCTGGAGAAAGCATCATAGAAAAGTACATCTGTGGAGCTTCCACTATCAACCGTGATGCATTTTACAGGATGCTTCGTGATCGTCATCTCGATGACCATGGCATCATTATTTACATTTTTACCCCCATCTTTCCCTTTCCTCATAAAGGGGAGTACATTTTTAGAATGCCCTGCTCCCCGGGCCCTCTTGGGCGCACGTCTAGCTCCCCGCATATCATCCCTACCGGCTTCTTGGTAGGGCGATTATCAACTGCTGGAACTGGGAGGAGAGCAACGAGTGCCTAAGGTTCTACTTGAGGCCTGCCCCCCACAAACCTTCCGAGGTAGCCCCTCTTGATGAGCTCTTCGTTTTTCACTTGAGGTTGCGGCATTCCTCGGTGTCGTGGCCATGGTCGCGATGGAAGCGGCAGTATTTTGTTTTGTCATGACCAGAGGATGGCTTCATCGAAGGTGAGCGCCTTAGATATTTCTCACCCTCGATTTCCATGAGGATCTTCGTCCTCGGGGCGAGGAGGGGGTGTAACTCTCCTTAGGGATGGGAGTGCCTCTTGACCTTGGTCCTTGCCGAGAGCTCGGTGCCGGGGTCTCGGCTTCTGCGTTTCGGATGCTTCGATGGGGGTTGGCTTCTTTAGTGGCCTCCCATCGAGTTCCCATCTCGTATGATCCGTCTCCTCGGCGTAGATGTACTTCTGAGCTCGGAGAAGGAGCTCGGAGTAGGTCTTCGGGGGCTTCTTGTCGAGCGAGTATATCAGAAGGGAGGTCCTAAGCCCTCGCTTCAGAGCCAGCATCGCAACCGGCTCCTCAAGATTGTAGATCTCCAATGCGGCAGCCTTGAAACAGGCCACGTAGTCCCACAGTGGCTCGCAATCCTGCTGCCTGATGGAGAAGAGGCTGTTTGCCTCTCGTGGCATCTTTTGACAAGCATCGAAGTGGGCCACAAACTTCTGCCCCAGCTGGGCAAAGGAGTTAATGCTCTCCGGCACCAAACGGGCGAATCACACCCGGGCTGCCTTCCTGAGAGTAGCAGGAAAGCGATGCAAAGGAGTGCGTCGGTAGCCCCCTGGACCCTCATGAGAGCCTGGTAGCTTTCCAGGTGGTCCAGGGGGTCGATGGTCCCATCGTAAGGATCCACCTGCGGCATACGGAACCGATTTGGGATTGGCTCTTCTTGGATTTCCTGGGAGAAAGGAGGGCGGGCATCATAGCCCACTGGCTTGCTGGTGGAGCCCGGTAGATTGGCAAACCGACGGAATAATTCTGCCAGCTTGCGGTCATGCTCCTCCAGGCGCTTTTCCGTCATTTGCCTGATGGCTTCGTTAGTAGACCCCTCTACCGAAGGAGACGGAGAAGGTGACATGGGTGCATGGCACCCGTGGTGGAGGGTTCTACTTTTCCTACCTCGGTGGGGCTTGAACACCGCCCGCTCAAGGTTTGGTGAGTGGCTCCCCCTGTCGACAGACCTGGCTTGTCTTTTCGCCGGAGTTTGGTGGCTACCTCGGTTGTCAGTAATGGCCCGTGGCTACGAAAGCCTTCCTTGGAAGGAATGCAGGCTGTCGTGGGGTGCTGCAGCATGGGATGCGGGAGTCCTTGGTTGCTAATGAGTGGCCAAGGACTGGTGCTGATGCTGAAGCTGGCGCACTGCTGTGGCAAGGATCCGCATCTGTTGGGTGAGTGCAGCCAGCTGGGATTCCGGTGGAGGTGGTTGAGCTGGAGTGGATGGCTCCACCTCTAGGTTGTGTGGGTTTTCCCGGGAGGGGGAGTCCCCCGCACGACTGGTGGAAACCTCTCTTGCCCTTGTTGTCACCATCCTTCCATCAGACTACTTGTAAAGGGGGTTAAAGGAGGATAAAGATCGCTTCTCGTCCCCCCTACTTGGTGCACCAATCTGTTGCCACCAAGATCGTCGTGGCTCATAGCTGCTGTCGGCGCCGGAGTGCACTTCCTCCACTACCTAGTGGTCCTGTGGTTCTGGACCTACAAAACAGGGGTTAGTGACCTAGACCGGGAATTCCGGCGGGGGCACTCCGATAGTCAAGTCAATGACGATCCAGGAAAACAAATCCTCCTAGTCGAGCCCCTCTTGAAGGACTCCACACTAGGAAGAGTGAGTAGTGTGAGAGTGGGGTGCAAGTGCGTCAGGAGAATGGTGGCCGAGCTATAGGGATTCTCTATGTGGCCTTTCCTCCTTCCCTTGCTTGGGTTTTTTGGTGGTGCGTTGCCCTCTGGTTAAGCTTGCACTTGTGTCTGTGTTTGCATACCTCCGCCTTACAGGGGTGCCGAACGTTCTTTGTAGCCAAGGTGACCATTGGGCACCTGCCTTGGGACCTTAGCCGGGCTGGCAGGCACGTGCGGTGGTGTCCCGTGCCGTGGACGGGATGCCTTTCCTGATTTGTAATAAGGGAAGCTGTCATGTGTTCTAACATTCCTCTTGGTCGCCCCATTCCGAGAAGCCTGGCAGTGCCTCGATCGGGGGGCCGCCACCCCCGGAATTCGAATCTCCTGGTTGACTTCCTCTTTCGGGTGGTTCAGGTGGTTGGTGAACAGCGTGGCACCTCGTCGGAGGGCTCCTCCCCTTTCTGGTGCAAGTGAGAGCCGCGGGCAGTTATTTCGGCCTGGTGGGTGTCTTGCTGCAATCTTCGAGCAGCTCATCGATGTCCTAGGGTGATGGTGCTGTCTCTCTGCTCGCTGGTGTCTTTGCTCAAGCGGAGGCCGAGCAGGAGAGGTAGGGCTCAATCTGGTGGAGGGCAGAGTGTGGCCTCGGCCTAGAAGAGCTCGACCTCGGAGAGACTCCACGTGGTGGAGGAGGGCTGAGCTCGACTCTGGACTACATGGCTCGATCTGGCGGAGGGCAGAGCATGGCCCCGGCCTAGAGGGCTCGACCTCGAAGAGACTCCACGTGGCGGAGGAGGGCTGAGCTAGACTTCGGACCACAGGGCTCGATCTGGTAGAGGGCAGAGCGCAGCCCTAACCTAGAGGGCTCGACCTCGGAGAGACTCCACGTAGCGGAGGGGAGCTGAGCTCGTCTCCGAACCACAGGGCTTGATCTCGAGGGGCTCGATCTGGCGGAGGGCAGAGCGCGGCCCCGGCCCAGAGGGCTCGACCTCGGAGAGACTCCACGTGACGGAGGAGGGCTGAGCTCGACTCTGTACCACGAGGGTCGATCTCGAGGGGCTCGATCTGGGGGATGCCGCTCAGCTCCGGCCTAAGCATCCTAGGCTGGCAGGCCCGACCTGGCGGAGGATGGAGCTCGGCTTCGATGGATAGCCCCGTTACCCTGAGGGAACTCAGCCCAGCAAAGGAGCCCGAGTAGAGTATCTGACGTGACGTCTAACAGCTACTCCATGTCAGCGATCGTGCCACATCAAATAGTGCTAGGATCTTCTAAAAAAACTAATTTCATAACTAAATTAAATTTTCTTGCAAATTAAATATTTTTAAAATAATTTTAAAAAAATATGAAATTAGTGCATATTTATGATAAGTACATATTGAGCCGACCGATCAATCTAAACAATTTCACATCCATTAAAAATATTTAATAAAAAAATTAATTTATTTTTTTTCCTCTTTGGTAGTTACAATTAAATTGATGGATATATTCGAAACCAAGAATTTGGAGAATTTGACAAAATTAATAATTTAAATATTTAGCAATATTTAGAGCTTGATGTATAGGTTAAGAGGATACAAATTGGAGCCAAAATGGAGTTAAAACTGATCCAAAATCAACTTAAATCGAAGATAGCATAGATTTTAAAGCAATCGATCTATCATGGACTAGCTGCTTGGTCTACAATCCTCTTTTATGGACCGTTGTCTTCCATAAGCCATCACCAACCTGGCTGCCTCCTTCCTCCACCGCATTGCCTATTTACCGATCCGAGCCATTACTGCTGCCGTGCCTATCTCCGTCATAGCCGTCAAGTGTCCTCTACTCAACATAGACACTTCCCCGCTGCCCTTAGTCCTCCTTGCCATCCTGAAATGCTTGATAATGACACTGTCATTGCCTCCTTCCCATCGTTGCCACCCCCTTGCTGTCCTAAGTCACCGCCTGTGCTACCACCTTTCACCGTCTTCCTCGCTCCTCTTCATCCCAAGATGTTTCGAGCCTTCATCCTCCCTGGTTTTGAGCCATCACCACTTCCTTAGTCCACCATGATCTGCCATTGCCACCACCTCCCGAGCTATCACGATCATCCCTACCTCGAGCCATCGCTTCTCTGCTCACTGTACTACCTTTGATGGAAATGGATTCCGAATTGGAGGAGTCCCCAGGTACGATCCATAGCTACCTGATGGTTCCTAACCTCCCGATGATGCAATCCAATGGCTAGAATTCAGTATGCGAGTCCAGGACTTGTTTCAAGTAGATTCTACCTCAAATTTGATCAGGATTTAGCTCCTACCAAGCCCTATTTAAGAAGAGTCATGGGCAACAAGAAGAGCAGCAAGCAGCCATCAGTTATTTTGTTTTGTTTTTATTTTTGTTGTAGGATTAAGATGTGGAGGAAGAAGATGCTGTTAACTCAACCCATGTGTGGCTAAAGCTCCTCCATCTTAGGGAAGGGATGAAGTTCTTCGTATAGCAAATTTGTTTTCTCTTTTCCATCTTTTGTATTTCTTCCATGCAATACGAATAAAATTTCTTATTCCTTTTATTTATGCTTGTATTATGTTTTTTGAATGAATTTAACTTTTAACAATTTAATCTCCCAAGATGATATATCATGATCCTGATAAGATACGATTCATACTTGAATAAGAAATAAATTATCTTAAAGCTAACTCCTTTTATTTTATATGGATTTGGGATAATCTATGCTCATAAAGGGATGGATAGTGATCCAGAAGATACGGTTCGTATTTAGATAGAGATAGGTTATTCCTAAAAACCAATTAATTATAAGCCCTTTCATGAATACATACCAAAATCTGTTAATAAGAAGAATGGATTCCTGAATCCTGAGATGTGTTAGATTAATTATCTTTTAAATTAATTTATTTTGCATTATTAGTTTCAAGAATTCCATAGTTAAATTATTCCAATTATCTTTCTTTACTTTCTTCATTAAATAATTATCCTTGATCCTTGAGAATACAATCCCTACCCATCCTAGTTATAGTAGTGAATTAGATTTTTATTTTTGACTACCCTACGACAAGCGATCATTGAGATAGGAGAAATGCCATCTCTTAAACTTAAATAATGATGAAATGATAAAACTTCGTGCCTAGATTTGTCTGTTACACCATCGAGGACACCAAAGGTATCATTATTGGTGGCCTCATGGTCAATTTGGACACCATCGACCATGCTGGAGAGGGTGTTGAACATACCCGGATAGTAGCACACTAGTCCGATTAAGCATACTTGAACTAGATGGGGGTTGTACTGATAAGGGGATAAAGGAAGAGATGACCCTTTTTTATCCTCCTATAGTTGTTCTTGTTTTCCTTCAGATTCCATAGGGAATCAAGAATGAGGTTTCAAGGAAATTCCGATGATAGGAATGCAAATATAGGGACACTCCAATTGCAAAGCATTCACCATTTGGAGAGTGGAAAGTAAACAACCATCTCTGAGCTTCTCCGGTCTCTGGGCTTACTCCACCATGTATGCATCTCTTGCTCCATCGAGGGGGAAGGGACACCATGGTAGGCAGTCAAGATTGGTGAGCTACGATAGAAGATTACTGTTACGAGGGAGGAGGAACATGTTGTACTACCTGACAGGAAACATTATTCGACTGCATTCCTAAGACTGCAACTGTCAGAGTATGAATTTGTCAGACCAGGTCATTGAACTGGTTTGAGGTTATCCCTGTGATAGGCAGGGGTTGCTATGCCAGTGGAAATGAATGTGTAGGAGCCCTACTGCTTGAACGAGCTCTAGTATTCCTCAACATAGTATTTTTAAACATCTTTGAGGATGTTTCAATCACTTTTCTTTCTAAAATGGATCTGGGCCCTTCCTCTAGCGCCAATATATTGTTATAGATTTTGGCTCAAGATCAAAATGGATATTGACTAGCGAAAGTCATCATTGGAGTGACCTACAATAGAAAGTCCACAGCAAAGTTGGCTCCAGCGAGGACCCTTCGATGCTTAAATTAGAGATCTGGAATAGATGGAAAGCAGTAAATGCAAGAAAGTTCTTACTTAGAGATCCTTGGAACTATGGTTATTTATAAAAATGGACTAAAAAAACGAGCAACTCCGAGAGTATCAGGCTATTAATCACACCCTTGCAGTATCATAGCATTTATTCACTCTCTTAGATGAAGGAGGCCATTACTAGCAATATTATGCATATAGGATTTTAGCCTTTATATACTCCCCATGTTGAGGGTAATTATTTTTGACCTCTTCTGCATGGTGTGGATGGTTGCCGTATGAGTTAGGAGGCAATTTAATTGAAGTGTCATAGTGGGTCTTATGATAGATAAGACTCGAGTGAAATTTGGAATAGATGGCTAATGATAGATAAGACTCGAGTGAAATTTGGAATAGATGGCTAAGCAGCTTGGCATGAAGATGGCAAAGCATAAAGATGCCTCGGTTATGCATAAAGATCAGCTACTTACAAGACCAAGTAAGTATCCTCAATTAGGGCTCGACATAAAAATGCCTTAACTTAGTATGAAGATGCCTCTGCCACTTCCAAGATAGTATCTTGATTGTAGATTCAAAGCTCCAAAATTATCTCCCATAACATTAACTATATCTAAATAACATCTATAGAAACCTTCCATAAAGAAGTATCTCCAGCTGCTATAGCATGCTCACATTGATTTTGAATCACAAGCCCATAATGGTGTGGCTACTATTAAAGACAAAGTCTAATATGCCCTTAATCGATAATTCCACATTTCGAAAAAAAGTATGACCCATATGTGGTAATACTTTTATTGATAATATTATTAGTTAGATTATTTTTTCCTTGGATTCCTCATGTTGTTCTCTTTTTTTGGTATAAAGAGAGCTAAGATCTGAATTAGTAATAAATCACCAATAGCTTACATAGTATCGGTCCAACGGTACAGCAACATAGGTACAAAATAACCCAATCAGTTGAAATAGTGAAATAAAACCTTAAAACTTTACATAGTAATGGCAGTGAGAAAACTGACAATAAAAATACTATTCCAACACAAAGGTAAGAGGCATATATCAAAGACTCCCAGGCAAATCTCTTCTAATCTGGTGCTTAAGGCCTATGCTGCGCGGGTTATCATGTCTTACAATCATAATACTGTTGTGATTATGGTTCCACAGTCATCCTGGATGCTGAATTGCTGGAATAATATTATACTACATCACTTTGTCCTTATGCTTTCAATCTTCATATATAATCAGACCATTGTTGTTTCTTTGCAAACAGTCACATGGTCCAATTATAATTACATGAATGATAAGGATGGCAATGATCTCATTAATACAGAAGATACTGGTTTTATTATTTCAATAGGATTGCTGGGAACACTGACAAGGACCACTTCAATTTTTTACTGGTGTATTTACAGGAAAGGAAGAATATCAACACAGATGGAAAAGGAAAAAAAAAAAAAAAAGAAAATATCAAAGGAAAAAGGAAAAAAATGAATAAATGTTTATCTAACATTCTTTTGTTCTTGCAGGTTGGTCGTCACTGTCCCATTACAAAGTTTGTTCAACAATCATTAAATATTCTGATTACCCATCTAATGGTTGGCAAGATTTACTATCCTTATACTTGTGCATCTATTGCAACTTATCATTACTACTGCTTGCTTCGACATGAATGCCTAGATTACTATTCTCAGTGTGGGGAAAGTTGCTGCATAAATGCTCTTTACTATATAATTTATGTCTCACAACGGTCTGTTAGTCAATGCCTGATGTGCTGCTTTCTCCTGGTCCACAAAAGTGCAAAGTTTATGGTGAATCGGATGCATATGTTCAGTTTTATATTCCCTATTTTCTATTGGATTTTTGTTTCACCTATACTGAGGCCATATTACACTGTTAAAACTATTACTACTGTTCAAGCTATTTGGCTGCTACAACTTATTCCATACTTTCCTTCACCGATAGGATACAGGGAATGTTTCATTCACAATGACTTACCACACAATTTTTGATTGCTCAGATATTCATAATACTTTCTTCTATTACATGCTTTTGAAGGTTAATGGATGGACAGCTATGCTTTAACACTGTCCTGACTATATTACTCCACCCATATCACATCATATTCACAGAAGATGGGTTCTAATTCCTCACTGTTCAGACTGTGACTCTTGGACTACATCCCTTTGGGGACCAGAAACTATGAGGACAGATCATCTCTGGTTCTATGTTATGTTTCCACTCCTAGGCTGCTGTCAACTCTTCTCTTTGCTATATTTGGCTCCCTTGCCGAATCACATTTTGGGGTTCTATCCTTGTTCAGGATTGCAAGCTCAGATAAAACACCACCAATATACTATCAAAGGAATGCTTCGATGTCTTGAACTTCAACATCCAAAATCGGCTTCACTCTTCTGTTATATCTGCTGGAGTCAAAATATGTTTACTACCCATCTTATTTATGCTTTCTCTATAATTCCTGAAATCTTTGTTTGCTGCTGTTGTTATCTTCAAACAATACTCGACTCCTACATTATTTTAAGCCATACCAGGTCATGGAATATTTTTGCCACAACCAAGAATCACATTCGTATCCTAGATCACATAGGTTCCTGTCACAAGGTCCAGTCACTCTTCTTGTGTGCTGCAAACATATCTAATGCCAAAGGGAATTCAGAATTAAGGATCTCTCAAAGATGGAGGTATGGGACTTGTGGAGGCTACTCCTTGCTCTCACTTCCTTGCTGTTGTCACAAACTCATCATTCTTTGGACTCGCATCTCTGTTCCACGACTCTCTTCCTTGCTGTTCTGCTTCCTGCTATATCTACATCTCTGTTGTCAAAAGCTCACGCTACTGCACTTACAATCTGGAGTTTGCTATGGTTACAAGTTCAAGTTTTTTGCTATCAAGTTTCTTTCAAAATGTTGTCTTCTTAGCTCTGTTTATTCCAAGAATGAAAACTACTGTGCTTCACATTTCGCCCACTACTACTGTTTCTACTTCCAGATTGTATTACGTCTACACCTCCGGATTGTATTGCTGCTATATTTGCTATTATGGTTAATTATTTCTGTTCCTCTTTACTTTCTACTGCTTTCAATCTGTGTTATAAATTTATATGTAATCGTTGCTGTGGCTGCTTTTGGGAAGTTGTACAAATGCTGTTTCTTTTTGGGAGATGTTTAACAATCTGGATCTTGTAAACAATTATGTTTCAGTTTCAATATATGGAGTTCTGCTCCTCTTTCAACCAAAAAAAAAAAAAAAACAGACTCCTTGGCAAATTATGGATATGACATGGTCTGAAGTAGAGTGATATAGACTCAAAATCCAAGTGCCAATACTGCATATGCCAATTCTTCCAGTAAATAGTGAACTAAAATACATTAAAAGTTCAATGCTTTTTGTAAAGTAGGTAATATGCTATACAATGCAGAAGTAACCAACATGATAGAGCTTCATAAGAGAGAGCAGAGATCTGAACTTGTTGAACAGGGTAAAATAACCTCCACCAATGATTCATATGATAATAAATCCTATATACTGCATCCCCAGAAGATTGATTGGAAATGAACCTGTATGAAGCAAAAGATAATATCTTTATCTAAGCAGGTAAAATAACCTCCACCAATGATTCATATGATAATAAATCCTATATACTGCATTCCCAAAAGATTGATTGGAAATGAACCTGCATGAAGCAAAAGATAACATCTTTGTATATGTATAATATTCTCAGAAGATAATATCCTTGTGTCTCATGTTTTTCTTTTAGTGTTTCATATCCAATATCATGATGAAAGAATATTAGTTTTCATCATATAAGCTACTTGTGTCTAATTGATGGATGGTTGATATAACTAAATGCTTTTGTTTGTGATATTATAAAGTGTATGAAGGTTTTTATATTGATTTAAGTCAATAAATTTGGTCAAATTTATTTTATGGTTGGAATCGGAATAAAGATTGAAACATACCATTAGATCATGTTTGCTTACATCCTAGGTTGGGATTGAGAGCAATATTTACAATAGATCCATGTATTTCGCCAATATTAATGAAAAATTCTTTTAAAAAAGACATCCGAAACATGTGTTATGCACCTAGAATACAAATCCATGCAATATTATAAATTATGCTCTTCATCATGGAAAATGTTGATAAAAAAGTGTTTCAGGACTATGGACATGAAATTGAAAAAAACCATATTACGTATACTTAGTTTATAGATACTTTTTTATGTTTAAATATCTTAATTATTGGTATGTAGGCTCTAAGTGACATCCTTGCCATATCCATTCATACCAATTGCAAGTCAAAATATTTGACCAAAAAAAGTAGATAGATAACAACTTTGTGCTGATGACTAATAGAATTCTTATATCATCGTTACCAAATATTGTCTTGTTTGAAGTGTGAATGTTCTAAAAAGTTAAAAAAAGGAACATTTAAGTAAACTTATAAATATAGGCGATTCTTTGACGTTTGGAGCAAGAATTATCACCTCTAATGTCTTGAACCAATAAAATGTTTTGGTTGATAGCTCTTTATAATGATTCACATTCAAAATAAAACTAGTAACATAAAATGGGCACTACATTTTACCAAGAGAAGTAATGAGGTGCTTAAAATATGATGAAATTGATGCATGACATACATATTGTCATGGTAAGATCTAATAAATCTTTTTTTTTTTTCATTTTTCTTTTCAAACCCATGAGATTGTTATACATCTTTTCATCAATATAATAATATTTCAAGAAAAAATAGTTTTAGTATACCATAGGACAAGCAACCAAATATCATGCATACATCAAGATCAAAAGAGGCTAATTTAGCAAGATAAACATTCGTCGACTATAAATTAAATTACCCATTTAGCTTCTAATTATTAGATAATAAAAGTTAAAATACAATGACATTTTAAAGCGGCAAAGCTTACAATGACCCATTCATCGACTTGTGATTCCATCGACGTGGCATGTGTTGATGGCACTTAGTGCACCAAGCATAGCTTTTTCATGATATTGTAATAGTAAAACCCTAATATTTTTTTGATTATTGTCCAAAATAGCTAATTAGATATTAGCCTTGATAAGTCAATAGATAATGTAGAAACTGGTTATATGAAATAAAATACATCCAAGGTAGTAATGAAGTATTTGAGTTCACCCATAATATTATTTCACCAACAAATTATAATATTATTTTTTAATGGACGGGCAATTCACACCAATCTAGTATGAATACATCCAAGAAAATTAGAAAAGATAATATCCCTTGATATGGCAAGAGGCTGACGTGTAATTTCTGTCAGATGCCATGTCAGAAAAAGCTGCCACGATGGGCACTCCTTCCCGGACTCTTTTGTCGGGCCGAGCTTCCCCGGAATGTCGAAGTGGCCCGTCAAAGCCGAGTTCCGTCCTCTGCCAGATCGGCATCCGCAAGCCGGGATACCTAAGCCGGAGCCGAGCGACCTCCTTCACCAGGTCGAGCCCCTCCGAGGCCGAGCCTTCTAGGCCGGAGTCGCGTGCTGACCTCCTCCGCCAGATTGAGCCTCTCCGAGGTCGAGCCCCCTAGGTCGGAGTCGAGCCCAGCCCTCCTCCGCCAGGTCGAGCCCCTCCAAGGTTGAGCCCTATGAGCAGGAGTCGAGCCCTTCCGAGGTCGAGCCCCTGGGCCAGAGTCGAGCCCAGCCCTCCTCCGCCAGGTCGAGCCCCTTGGAGGTCGAGCCCCTCCAAGCTGGAGTCGAGTCCCTTTGGTCCGAAGTCGAGCCCAACCCTCCTTCGCTAAAGAGGAGCCCCTCCGAGGCCGAGCACCTCGGAGTCGGGTCCCAGCTCTCCAATTCGGTGACCACCCCGGACAATGCCGTCGACCACCGAGGAGGTGGAGCCACCCTCCCAAGGCGTCGGCAAGCCGTCCAAGGACTACGAGGAAGCACCCATCAAATCATAATAACTGCCTGCGGCTGCCACTTACACCAGAAGAGGAAGAAGCTCCCTGACCAAGGCGCCACGCTCTCCACCAACCGCCTGCACCACCCAAAAGAGGAAGTCAACCAAGGGATTCGAATCCCGGGGGCGGCGGTCCCCCGATCGAGGCCCTGTCAGGTTTTCCGGAACGGAGCGACCGGAAGGAATGTCAGAGCGCATAGCAGGTTCCCCTATCACGAACCGGAAAAGATGTCCCATCCACAGCACGGAACATCGCCACACGTGCTTGCTGACACAGGAGAGATCCCGAGGCAGACGTTTAGCAACCACCTGGATTCAAAAGAGCCATTGGCACCCCCAACGGGGGAGGTAACAGAACGACAGCACATTTAAGCAAGTAAGAGAGGCGAGGTCACATAGGAGAACCACCTTCGATTCACCTCGGTCATCACCCTCTCCAGCACACTTGCATTCTACTCGCACCACATTCACTCCTCCTAGCATGGAGTCCATCTAAAGGGGCTCGACTAGGAGGATCTATTCTCTTGGATCGTCACTGACTTGACCGTCAGAGTGTCCTCGTTGAAATCCCCGGTCCGGATATCTGACCTTGTTTTATAGGTCCTGAAGCACAGTCCAATCCCGGAGAGAAGAGGAGCAATCCGATGCTGACAGCAGCTACGGGCCACGACAATCTTGACGGCAACATCCCTCATAGCCATCGAAACATCCACAAAATCAATCCAAATAATATTAACAAAGTGGTTAGCGATGTAAGAAGCTATCCAATCAACAATCCCATTAGCCCCATGGTAGACATGTCGGGCAAAGAATGCCTCGCCATCCATCAAATTTCCTGTAGGAGTGGGTGAGCACCAGTGTCCCTATTCTATACCCAATCCATATAATTACAATGGCCAAGTTGCCCTCTAGCAAAATGGAATGAGCTCATACTCAAGTTGCTCCTAGCTCCATCTTAGGGACCGTGTGATATCAAGGATCGCTACACCACCCGCAGCAACAAACTTGGAATTTGGACCTTAGATCACAACTCGCACACCCTCTATAACCCTTGTCAATTACGCTTCCATCAAAATTGATCTCAAAAAAACATTGAGATGGGGACTTCTTCTAGATAAAGAATACTATTAGTGATGCTCCAAGAAAAATTACAAATATCTCAAGCTATTAAAGGTTCTTCATCAACCGATGATTGTATAATCTTAGATATTTGAACCATAGCCCTCTCTAAGATAAAACTCAGTGGCTAGTTGTATTCCTAAAAAAGATCCAAGAGTTTCTAGTTAGCCAAATATGAAAGGCACCAGATTTGCCATTGTCAGGAGAATGTAAGGTGCCTTTCATATCCAAAGAAAAAAAAAAAAAATTGAAAGGCACCGTACATTCTTCTGACAATGGCAAATCTAGAGGCCCATCTGTTAATCCCTCCCCTTTAAGATTGTGAGGAAGGTGTTTGACAAAAGCCTTAGACTAAAGCAACTGATACGAGCCTTAAACAATCTCCAAACCTATACCACTTTTCCGCATTGAAATAACAGACGGTCCACAAACTCTTCAACATCGCAAAGTGGACGGACCGGGAAAATTTTCGTCCAATGCACGTACCCAGCATGCCCTGGTGGGGAGACAATCCCAGGCCATCTTTCAGATTAAAAGAGTAACTCGCGGGTGAGGATGCCGCTGTAATTCATAGGACAAGGGCAACACACATGAGAAATGGTTATCGTGCTCTAATTTGGAAATAGGTTTTTCTAATTTTTTTTTTTTTTTTTCTGACCAAGTGACCAAGTGATATTGACATTACGTATATTAAAAATAAAATTTAAAAAAACTTCTTCCCCGTGCACGCAGCGAGCACACGATCCGCACTTGCCCATGCATTTTATACCATTTTTTTATTTTTATTATTTTAATCAATTATGAAATTTAATTTTTAAACGATTATAATAGTTTGTTTGAGAGTTTTTTTGAATCTTTTTCTAGAATTTTGAGCCTATAAATAGGGCTCTACCCAGTCTTATAAGGCATCCAAAAATCCCAGCTCTTCCTCTCATACTTTTCTCTATTTCAAATATTTCTGAAATTCTCACTCTTTTTTTTTTTAAGAATTTGGATTGAAGATAAGCTGATCAGTGTCCGTTCAAGATCACGCCACCGATGGGCATTGAAGTATTAGCTTCCGAATGAGAGTATGTGGCCCAATTGTTCTTCTCACGAAAAGGGGGCTAAATCTCTTTTAGGATAGTGGTTTCATCTGCCTTCGAGACCAGACTTCCTAACCTTATTCTGTTATATTTAAAATTATTTTACTATACCAAAATTAATCTGCCACACATGACACATCACAAAAAAATTATTTTAAATATTTTTAAAATTATATATATATATATCTTCCATACATTATCTCTAATAATCTAAAGAAGATTTGGTATAGTTTGTAGTGCATGTTGTTGCCGCCAAGATCGCCGTGGCCCGTAGCTGCTGTCGGCGTCGGAGCACACCTCTTTCGCTGTCTCGCCGTCAGGTAGTCCTGGACTTGCAAAACAGGGGTTAGTGACCCGGGCCGGGGTTTCCGGCGGGGGCACTCCGACGGTCAAGTCAGTGACGATCCAGGAGAACAGATCCTCCTGGTCGGGCCCCTCTTGATGGACTCCGTGCTAGGAGGAGTGAATGGTGTGAGAATGAAGACGAAAACGTAGCAGGGGGAGAACAACGGCGTGGACAAAGGGGTTCTCTGTTCTGCCACCTCTCCTTGTTTTCCTAATTTTTCTTTAGTAGTGGTGGTGACGGTGCTTTGCCCTCTTGGTTGAGCTTGCACTTGTGTTTGTGTTGGTATTGTGTTACCTTCCCCCTCCCGGGGGTGTCGATCATTCTTTGTAGTCGAAAAATGATCGTTGGATGCTTGCCTCTGGATCCTCGTTGGGCTGGCAGGCACGTGCAACGGGATTCCGTGCCGTGGACGGGACATCTTTCCTGACATGCGGTAGGGAAAACTTCTATTCGCTTTGACATCCTCTCCGGTCGCCCCATTCTGGGAAGCTTGGCAGAGCCTCGATCTAGGGGCCGCCACCCCTGGAATTCGTGCTCTTTGACTGGCCCATCATTCTGGTAGTACGGGTTGATAGGCAGTTATTACGGAATGGCGGGCGCTGCCCCGTAGTCCTTGGGATGGTGGTGCCGTCCTCTCGCCTTCATACGGGCTAGAGGCCGAGCAGGGGAGGCATGGCTCGATCCAACCCAGACGCCCCAAGCTTGCGATATCGCCTCGGTGTAGGAGAGCAGAGTGCAGGCCCGGTCCAGAGGGCTCGGTCTCGGAGAGGCTCCACGTGGCGGAGGAGGGCTGGGCTCGACTCCGACCATGGGGCTTGATCTCCGAGGGTCTCGCTCTGGAGGGCAGAGTGTGGCTCCGACCTAAGCGCCCTGAGCTCACGGGACCAACCTGGCAGTGGATGGAGCTCAGCTCGGTCCAGAGGGCTCGCCCTCGGAGAGGCTCCACGTGGCGGAGGAGGGCTGGGCTTAACTTCGACCACGGGGCTCGATCTCCGAGGGTCTCGCTCTGGAGGGTAAAGTGCGGCTCCAACTTAGGCGTCCCGAGCTCGCGAGACCGACCTGGCAGAGGACGAAGCTCGGCTCGTCGTCTCGAGGGAGCTCAGCTCAGCTCGGCAGAGCGGTCCGAGCTGGAGAGTTGACTTGGCATCCGACACGGCGGCCTCCTTTGACATGGCGCCTGTCAGCTCTCCCAAGTCAGTCGTCTTGCCACATCATTTGCCCCCCACTCCCGAGGCTCGTTAATACGCGGCGCTCGAGCCGAAGGGGGTAATTGTAATGCTGATGTGGAAAGGCAGAGATCTGGTACAATGATGGTCATGATTACCGGCGCTCCGTGAAATGGTCCTGCAGGCCAGTACGGGGGCGTTGCGTGGCCACGTTCGAGGAGCAGTTAATGCTGGTGCAGAATTCAGAGCGACCGGGATGTCCTTTTCACCGATGGTCAGCACATGGCGTGGATCCATTGGTGGAGGGGTCATAATGGTATGGATTTGATGGGTCTTTTCGAAGTGAAAAGAAGTTTTTTACTCAAAACTTCCATTCTTTCAAATCCTTCGTGTCTGCTGCAGTGCTTGAACCCTTTCTTCTTCACGATCCGCTTTCGCCTTTCCTCCCTCTAAGGAACTAGGTCAGTCCCCCCTTCTTCCTCCTTTCCCTTTGTGATAGGGTTCTTCTTTCGAGTCCAGTCTTTCTTTTCCTTGGGTCCTTCTCATAGGATATCTCGTCCCGATCCTCCTGTGCGGGGGCCAGTGTCTTCCTCCTCCGATGAGGAGTCGGAAGGGGCACGGTTCGAGTTTAGTAGGAGGCCGGCCCTTCCACTTCGCCCCGTGTCCATTAGGGAACTGGCGGCCGCCTCTTCTCATCCTTCTCGCCCTCCTTCCCCACCCGAACCGGTTTCTGAGTCTGTTTGGTCAACAGATCACAGTGGGGTCGCTTTGACGATTTCTGCTGTGGAGCTGGGGACTATTCTGGATGTCTATGGTATCCCGCACACTGTCCGGCTTCTGGTCCCTCGACCCGGGGATAGGGTCACTTCAAGTGGCCCGGGCCGGATTGCCTTCTACAAAAAGACCTTCTCGGGAGGGCTTCGTTTTCCTTTCCACCCCTTCTTCATGTCCGTGCTGAGCAACTACCGCCTGGTCCCCGCTCAGCTAGTCCCTAACGCCATTAGGACTATCTTTTCTTTCATCATCCTCTATCATGTCCACGGGTTTGTCATTCGGTTTTCTTTGTTCAGGGCGTTCTTTGCCCTGAACGCCACCCGACTGAGGATGGGTGGTGGTCCTTGTCTTCCCGTCCAAAGGGCATTAGATTCGAGCTCCCATCTTCCATCAAGGGATGGAAGAGCAAATTCTTCTTCGCCGCTGTCGAGGGAGTTGATTAGGTTTGGAGTGATCCAGACTAGTCCCCCAACCAAATCTCCACGGTTGATACAGCTGACCGAGATGACTACAAGCAGCTCCGCACCGCCCAGATCCCTTCTCTTGAGGTTCTGCTATCGGAGCAGAACCTCTTTGATGCCAGGGTTGACCTGACGAGAGGGTCGGGTGAGTCCGGCCTTTCCGATAGCAGAACCTCTTTGATGCCAGGGTTGACCTGACGAGAGGGTCGGGTGAGTCCGGCCTTGGTTTTTCTTTCACACATATGTGTTTCCTCTTCTTTCCATTTTGGGCTAAATTTTCTGGCTTCTAACCCGTGGTTGATCTATGTGCAGGGATGATCTTCTCGGAGAGTGACCTGCTGTCGATCACCAAGAAGAGGCCGCCCACCGGGATGGCCAATGAGCATCCCTTGAGACGGGTCTGGATCGAGGGCACATCAGCGACCGCCCCCACCGCGCCGGTCGCCTCAAGGAGGAGGGCTGAGGAGGCTTCCGTGCCATCCGCGGCACCAAGGTCGAGTCAGTGGGTGGCCCGGAGAGTCGAGGAGCGAACGAGGCCACGGGCTGAGGTCCCTGCTCCGGAGCCCGAGGCGGTCGTCCAGGCTGGTGCTGCTGCTGCTGCCGCATCCTCCCGCTTCCTGAGCCTGGCGATGATTGAGGTCGAGGGGGGAGAGGCTTGTACTGGAGTTCCTCACGCAACGGAGGCTTCAACTGCGATGGTGCCGGATCCCCGACCGGTCCCTGGGGATCCCGCCACTGGGGGGATGGGGGCACCCGCTCCCCGAGAGAGCAGGAGGGACAAGGTGAGGCATCATCTCCTATTCAAGCTAGGGCCGGAGAGCTCCTTGCTTGACAACCATGCCCTTGCCGTGCACATGATGGATTTCTCCATCCAACCATGCGATTGGCAGGAGATGGCCGGGCTGCGGCTGGGAGATATGGTTGATAGCATCTTCCCTCAGCTCTATACGGTGAGCAACTCTATCTTTTTCTTTTTCCTTTCTTTCTCTTTTTTTTTTTTTTTGCTAACCTTCTATATGGTGCAGGTCAGTGCCGAGGCCCTCTTCGTTAGGGGTTGCTGCCAAAGCTGGGAGCAGGCTGAACGGTAGCAGGCGGCCAAGATCGCGTCATTAAAGGCCGACCTGAAGAAGAGGTCTGACTCCGACGAGGTGCTTGATCGGCGGGTCAAGGACCTCGAGAAGCAGCTTGCCGGCTCCGAGGGGTGAGCAAGGGAGCTCCAGGAGAGCCTCGACCGGGAGCAGGGCCAGTCAAGGAAGAGGACCGAGGAGCTCGCCAATGCCGAGCGAAGGTTGGGAGTATTTAATGCCGAGGCATCCCGACAGAAGGGAATAGCCCAGTCCCTCCAAGCCCGACTGGCGGTGGAGAAGGAGAAGTCGGCCGCGGCCCAGAAGGCGATCGAGGAGGTGGCCAAGTAGGCTGAGGATGCCAGATGTGAGGCTGCCGCGACGAGGAAGGAGGCTGAGGAGGCGGTCACAAGGTACAAGGCCTCGAAGGAGTTCCTCGCCGAGATCCAACAAATGGCGTCGGACTCCTTCTATAAGGGCTTCATGTACTTGCACCGCCTGGTGGAAGGGTTCATCTCGGATGAGGGCCGTAGCTGCCTCAGTTACCCCGGAACTTCGGACCAGTTGGTGGGTGCTGAGGAAGCCATCGTTGCTGAGCCTTCTACGCCAATCGAGGATGGAGCTGTACCATCTGAGACCGGAGCCGCATAGCCGGTGGTCCCTGCGAACGAAACCTCTCAGCCCTGCGGCCCAGCTGAGGGGTCAGTCGGCGGGTAGTCCTTTTTCTCTTTTTTTTTGTATTTGAGTCGGGTCGCCCGGCATGTCGGGGGCTCGTAAAATGCTTGTAACTAGCTCTTGATCAATAAGATTTGAGTTTTCTTACAACTCATCTTTTGCCTGGTTCTTCCCTCTTTTTCTCTTTCTTTCACTCCCCTCCCTCTTTTTCTTCTTCTTTCCTTTCTTATCTCTCTCTTTTTTTTTTTTTTTTTTTGATGAGTGGGAAGATCAGAGAAGAGGGTCCCACCTCGCCTGGGGCTGAATTACCAGGCTTTGGTGTCGGCGAGTCGGGTGGTCCCTTGGCTGGAGAGTTGGGCCCTGGTCCAAGGTGCCTGAGGGCTGGTCTCAGGTCTTAGATGCCTTGGAGCTAGGCTCGAGGCCTTCCTGGCCAGAGCACTGGGCCCCAGTCCAGGGATTGCCTAAGGGCTGGGCTCAGGTCTTTGGCGCCTTGGAGCTGGACTCGAGGCATTGATAGGAGCTGCTTAGCTCGAAGGTTCCTTAGCTGGAGGTCTGAGCCCCGGTCTTGGGTTGGCATCTCGGAGCTGGGCTCGAAGATGTTAATGACTGCGAGCGGCGTGGCTCGAAGAATCCTTGGCATCTTGGAGCTGGGCTCGAAGATGTTTGAGATTGAGAGTAGCTTGGCTCGAAGATCCCATAGCCGGAGGTCTGAGCTCCAATCTTGGGTTGACGTCTTGGAGCTGGGCTCGAAGATGTTGGTGACTGTGAGCGGCGTGGCTCGAAGGTCCCTTGGCCAGAGGTCTGAGCTCCGATCTTGGGTTGGCATCTCGGAGCTAGGCTCGGAGACATTGATGACTGCGAGCGGCGTGGCTCGAAGATCCCTTGGCATCTCAGAGCTGGGCTCGAAGATGTTTGAGATTGAGAGCAGCTTGGCTCGAAGATCCCTTAGCCAGAGGTCTGAGCTCCGGTCTTGGGTTGGCATCTTGGAGTTGGGCTCGGAGATGTTGATAACTGCGAGCGGCGTGGCTCGAAGATCCCTTGGCATCTCGGACCTGGGCTCGAAGATGTTTGAGATTGAGAGCAGCTTGGCTCGAAGGTCCCTTGACCGGAGGTCTGAGCTCAGATCTTGGGTTGGCATCTCAGAGCTGGGCTCGAAGACGTTGATGACTGCGAGCGGCGTGGCTCGAAGATCCCTTGGCATCTCGGAGTTGGGCTCAAAGATGTTTAAGATTGAGAGCAGCTTGGCTTGAATATCCCTTGGCTGGAGATCTGAGCTCCGATCTTGGGTAGGCGTCTCGGAGCTGGGCTTGGAGATGTTGATGACTGCGAGCGGCGTGGCTCGAAGATCCCTTGGCATCTCGGAGCTGGGCTCGAAGATGTTTGAGATTGAGAGCAGCTTGGCTCGAAGATCCCTTGGCCGGAGGTCTAAGCTCCGATCTTGGGTTGGCATCTCGGAGCTAGGCTCAAAGACGTTGATGACTGCGAGCGGCATGGCTCGAAGATCCCTTGGCATCTCGGAGCTGGGCTCGAAGACGTTTGAGATTGAGAGCAGCTTGGCTCAAAGGTCCCTTGGCCGGAGGTCTGAGCTCCGGTCTTGGGTTGGCGTCTTGAAGCTGGGCTCAGAGACGTTGATGACTATGAGCAGCATGGCTTGAAGATTCCTTGGCATCTCGGAGCTGGGCTCGAAGATGTTTGAGATTGAGAGCAGCTTGGCTCGAAGATCCCTTGGCCGGAGGTCTGAGCTCTGGTCTTGGGTTGGCGTCTCGAAGCTGGGCTCGAAGACGTTGATGACTGCGAGCGGCATGGCTCGAAGGTCCCTTGCCGGAGGTCTGAGCTCCAGTCTTGGGTTGGCATCTCGAAGCTGGGCTTGGAGATGTTGATGACTGTAAGGGGCGTGGCTCAAAGATCCCTTGGCGTCTTGGAGCTGGGCTCGAAGACGTTTGAGATTGAGAGCAACTTGATGCAGAACAAATAAAGGGATGCGATGCGGAAGTAAATTAAGATTAACTAATTTTTTTTTGTTATTTTTATATGTTTGTAGAAGTTGGCTTCAAATCAAAGAAAAGTTAACCTAACATTGAAAGATACTAATATGATAATTGAAAGCACAATTTTAAGGAAACTAAATTATCAGAGTAGTTCAGAAGCAACGGATCGCTGGGGGTTGAGAAACTCCCAGACCTAGGGTTTCGCTCCGAACTTTCAAAAGAACAGAAATAAAGAGGAGAGATGGTTTATCTAACCAGACAATGATCTTCACAGATTTTGGTGGAGGAACTCTCCCGAGTAGATTGTTGGATCCCGGATTCAGATATCTTCGTAATGGATCCTCCAATACTGGTCCTTTGGCCGGTTGGCTTCTCCTGAACTCAAGATCTGGAAGAGAAGAAAAACAATTGATGGAATCAGAGAGTCAAGGGAAAGATTTACCAGGTTGATGAACTAGAAGATTGAAATTGCTGAAAACAGGATTCTCCTGGATGTTGATGTGATTTTCCTTGGAACTTGCTCTGGATCTGAAGTTGCCGGACTGGATCTGGATGAAGGTGGACGGCCTGGACTTGTAGAGAGAGAGAGGCCGTGGGAGATGGATGGATCTAGGTTTTGATGGATTGAAAATAATGAAGGTGGCTAGGGTTTTGGAATTTTCAAGTGGCTAACCTAGGGTTTTGGATAAAGATGGAGATCTCTCACCTCCTCAAGGCTCCAATGGAACCCGGATTACCCCCTCACGGAGCTCAACACTTAGAATAGTGCGGAAGAAGAGAAACCTAGGTCACTCAACACAAGAGAATAGCAAAAAATAATTTTCTTCATTGATTTTCTAAAGTTACAAAGAGATGTCTATTATATAGACCTAAAATTTTCTCCAAGCTTGTACAAATTTCCATGTGGGACTAAACTCCTCCAACCACTAGATTAGGTAGAAAATCTTCTCTCTTGGCCGACCAAGAGTTCAAAAAAAATTGGGACGGCCATAAAGGAATTTTTTTTGAATTTTTTTGGTGCCTCCTTTGGAGTTGGATTTGGATTTGGAGTCCTCTTCTTCTTATGGTATTTCTTCTTTTCTTCCACTCCAAGTTAAGCTCTTTGATTTTGATTTGAACTTCAATTAGGAGTAGGTTGGATGTCCTTCTTTGATTTCTTCTCCAAGAGAAGTCTTCTTCCTTCTTTGCTTAGGTAAAATAGGCAGGTATGGGCGCCTCCTTTAAAGTAGCCTCCAATTTGATTTTTTCTTCTTTGGATGTGGGGACCATGACACTGGGATGTCTCTGTGGCGCCTCCTGGACTCTGGCATGTGCTCGGAGTGTGGCTGGGCGTGTGGCTTGGAGTGTGGCCTCCACTTGCTTGAACCTTGATTTGATTGGAAGACAAATGTGGCACCATTTTGGACCAAATTGAAACCACATTGGGACTTGCACTGAGTCAACATGACTCAACAAAATTTAAATGGTGACTCAATAAATAAAATAAATAAACTGGTTGACCAGGTCAACCTTTATTACAAATCCTAATTTCTCGGGCAATGTCAATCAGAGATCCAAATGGAGCTCTGAAGTCTTCTTCTGAGTCTGGTGCCCGCACCAATTCTCCCAGGGTGGGAGGAACTCGACTCTGTGAGTAAGGCTCAAGTTGGCTCTGGTATCTCTCCAAGAGGTCTGGGTCCAATTCTTGTAATTCTTCTCGGGAGATCCAAGAGTCATCAGAATCTGGCCTTCCTTGCCAGCGGACCAGGTACCTTTGGTATCCTCGATTACGAGTAGAGATAACATGATCATCCAGGATCTTTTCAATCTGCTCTTTCCTTACAGGCCAGTTTGTTGGTGGACACACAGGGTCGGGATCACTCTCAATGATAGGGTTAGTCTCAAAAGGCTCACTAGGAATCACAGCTGGCTCCCTGTACTCTACTAAGTCTGTAATGTTGAAAGTAGAGCTAATGCCTAGTTCTGGAGGCAACTCGAGCACATAGGCATTGGATCCTACTCTCTTTACCACTCTAATTGGTCCAGCTCCCCTAGCATGTAACTTTCTAACGGTTCCAGGAGGAAACCGTTCAGGCCTTAACCTAATCATCACATAGTCTCCCTCAACAAAAGATTTGACTCGCCTTTGAGTATCAGCCAACTTCTTATAAGTTTCATTACTTAAATTTATTTTGGCATGAATTTCTTTATGCAAGTCTTTTACATGCTATGCAAAATTCTCAGCAGATTCGGAGACTCGAGTGTGGACAGGTAAAGGGACTAGGTCAAGAGGTGTGTGAGGTTTATACCCATGTACAATTTCAAATGGACTCTTACCCGTAGACCTATTGACCGAGTCATTGTACGCAAATTCTGCCCTTGGTAGGTATAAATCCCAATTTCTGGTGTTTTCACCAACAAGACATCTCAGCAGATTTCCTAGGCTACGGTTCACTACTTCAGTTTGGCCATCAGTTTGGGGATGATAGGCAGTTGAAAACTTAAGTTTTGTCCCTAACTTATGCCAAAGGGTCTTCCAAAAGTAACTGGTGAACCGGACATCCCTATCTAAAACGATTGTCTTAGGTAGGCCATGGAGTCTAACTATCTCATTGAAGAAAAGTGTGGCTACCTTAGACGCATCAAAGGTTTGGGAACAAGGCAAGAAGTGGGCCATTTTAGAGAATCGGTCGACTACGACACAGATAGAATCATGTCTCCTCTGGGTCTTAGGTAAACCTAACACAAAATCCATACTCACATCTTGCCAAGGACGATCTGGGACAGGGAGTGGGGTATAAAGGCCAGTGTTTTGTTTTCGCTGTTTGGCAACAGCGCAGGTTCGACATCTAGCTACAATATTAGCTACATCCCTTTTCAAGCTAGGCCAGAAAAAGTGGTCTTCAATAGCTAGAATGGTCTTGTCTTTTCCAAAATGGCCGGCTAAACCTCCAGCATGGATTTCCCAAATCAAAAATTCCCTAAGAGAAGTTCTAGGGATGCAAAGCCTATTTTTGAAGAACAAAAAACCATCTACAAGGGTATAATCCTGATGATTACTAGATGGTCCTTGAACTAGATCCTGATACACAGTTGTGAAATCCGGACAAGACTCATATTCCTCTTTGATTTGCTCAAACCCTATGACCTCAGTTCTAACAGAAGTTAATAACAGAGATCGGCAACTAAGGGCATCAGCTACCTTATTCTCAACTCCAGCCTTATGTTTCAGGACAAAAGTATAGGACTGGATATATTCTACCCACTTAGCATGCCTAGGGTTAAGCTTCTTTTGGGAGTTCAGAAATCTAAGAGCCTCATGGTCCGAAAATAGTACAAATTCCTGCGGTAGCAAATAATGTCTCCAGTAACGCAAAGCTTGCACCACCGCATAAAATTCCTTATCATAGGTAGAATACCTAAGCTTAGCATCATTAAGTTTTTCACTAAAGAATGCTATAGGATGATTCTCTTGGCTTCGGACTCCACCTATTCCTACACCTGAAGCATCACAGGCAACCTCAAATACTTTAGAAAAATCGGGTAATCTCAGAATGGGTGCCTGGGTCATTTTATCCTTAAGATCTAGGAAGGCTTTATGGGCTGATTTAGTCCAATGAAATTCTCCCTTCCTAATACAATCAGTGATAGG
The DNA here is from genome assembly GCA_021397845.1 of Areca catechu. NCBI lineage: Eukaryota > Viridiplantae > Streptophyta > Magnoliopsida > Arecales > Arecaceae > Areca > Areca catechu. The sequence goes on from CM038045.1 coordinate 31,006,353, forward strand.
AGCAGCTAAAGTACTAAACCCCTTGATGAATCGCCTATAGAAGGTAGCCAAGCCGTGGAAACTTCTAACTTCATGCACATTGGTTGGCTCTGGCCAGTCTACTATGGACCTAATTTTCTCAGGATCGGCCGCCACGCCGTCAGGGGTTACTACAAAACCAAGAAAGATAACTCTACTAGTCATGAATTCACACTTCTTAAGATTACCGTAGAGTCTCTCATTCCTCAAAACTTGGCAGACTGCTCTAAGGTGGCCTAGGTGATCTGCTAGGGTCTTACTATAGATCAGGATGTCATCAAAATAGACCACCACAAATTTTCCTATGAAAGCTCTAAGTACCTGGGTCATAATTCTTATGAAGGTACTAGGGGCATTGGACAACCCAAAAGGCATAACAACCCATTCATAAAGACCATCCTTAGTTTTGAAAGCAGTTTTCCATTCATCCCCGGGTCTAATCCTAACCTGATGATAGCCGCTTTTGAGATCAATCTTAGAAAAAACCATTGCACCAGCCATCATATCAAGCATGTCATCTAGTCTAGGGATGAGAAACCTATATTTGATTGTAATTTTATTGATGGCACGACTGTCAACACACATCCTCTACGTGCCATCTTTCTTTGGGGTTAGTAAGGCTGGGACTGTACAAGGGCTAAGACTTTCTCTAATAAACCCCTTCCTCAATAATTCTCCAACCTACTTTTGCAGTTCTTCATGCTCAGATGGATTCATCCTGTAATGGGGCAAGTTGGGCAAAGTCGCTCCTGGGATTAGATCTATGGCATGCTGGATATCCCTAAGAGGTGGAAGGTGGTCTGGCAAATCCTCAGGAAAGACATCCTCAAATTCTTTTAACACAGGTTTAACTTCTTGAGGAGGCTCTGAGGGTTCCGAAGTTCTAAGTTCCTTAGCAGTCAACATCCAGATGGGTGAACCACTATGAATTTCTTGTTCTAGATCCTTAGCACTGATTAGGTTCACTCCAGTTTTCATCTCCTTAACCTTACCGGCTCCTTTAGTTACCTTATCCTTAGGGGGAACAGAATGGATCGTAATCTTCTTCCCATTGAAACTAAAGACACAGGTATTGGATTTTCCTAAGAGGGTGGCATCATGATCATACAACCAAGGTCTTCCGAGAATTATACTGCTCACCCCCATGGGTAAAACATCGCACCAAATCTTTTCGTGATAAGATTGCATTTGGATTTGGACTTGACATCTAGACTGGATGGGTATGGAGGTAGAATCTACCCAAGAAACCTTATAGGGGTTGGGATGGGGAACTGGGATTAAGCCTAACATCTTGACAGTGCTAGTAGAGATGGCATTTACACAGCTCCCACTATCTATGATGATCTTACATACCTTATCTCCTAATTTAAGAAAAGTCTGTAGGATGTTAGTCCTACGCCAATCCTCTTGAACTAGATTCTGGGATAGGATGCATCTTACAACTCCTAATTGGTCAGATTCATTGGGTTCCTCCTCTCCTTCATACTCCTCAACCAAATTCATTCCGGCCTCATAAACTTCTTCTTCAAATTCCTCACTGGGCTCGGAATTATCATTCACTCCCTCTTCTATGTAAAGGGATCTCCGTGGGCACTGGCTAGCAACATGACCTACCTTATGACACTTGAAACAGGCTATGGCAGTACACTGATTGGAAATGTGACCTGGTTTCTGACACTTAAAACAGGTGATATTTGAACTAGGGGTTCTCTGGGTGTCAGGTGCCTTACCTTTGTCCATGGGCCTAAGGGTAGAAGTATCCTGAAAAGGTTTACTAGGGATAACTTGGCTAGGTCCATTCCTTGGGATTGGGACACTAACCCTAGAAGGTATAGGTCCTCTCTGAAATTTCTCAGTGTTCAGTGCAATCTGGTAGGCTTGGTCTAGATCAGTAACCTCTCTCAGAAATAGTTCTCTCTTGATTTCTTCCCTCAGTCCAGCCCTAAATCTAGACAAAGTGACTTCGTGGGCTTCACTCACATCACATCTCATTAGGTATTCATCAAAAGTAGTTATGTAGTCTGAGACAGATCGGTTTCCTTGTTTCAGGTTTTGCCATTGGTCTAACAGGTTTTGCTGGTATGAAATGGGTAGGTATTTATCTCTCAGTTTTTCTTTCATACCCTGCCAAGTGGTTATGGGCTCAACATTCCGTCTCCTAGTGGTTAGCTCAATGTTCCCCCAGTATAACCTAGCTTGACACACTAATTTCATCTTGGCAAACTTGTATTTCCTCTCCTCAGACATAGCATACCACTCAAAGTATTGGTCCATCTCACCCTCCCAATCAGAATACACCTTAGGGTTCAGACTACCATCAAAAGTGGGTGCATCTAATTTGATGTTCCTGATGAACCTATCATCTCTATCTTCAGGCTCTAGGTCAGGCCTCCTATGATTAGGTTCAGGATCTCTATATAAAGGCCTTCTAGGCTCCTGATGTGGGTGAGGTTGAGGCACATTAAAATCGGGGTCAGGAGTCCAATTCTGATGTCTAGGTTCTTCAAGTACTTGGACTCGGTCCCTAAGTTGGGTAAGATCCTCATGAATTTGTGCGCTAAACTGGGCCACAGTGTTTGTCATATCCTGATTCATTTTAGCCATACTTTCAGTAAGAGTCCTGATCATGGCCTCTAAATCAGGTTGGGTTTGACCAGGTTGATATGGCACTCCGTTTCTGGTAGACATGATGATTCAAGCAAGCACACAAAATGAGACTAGACTAAATCGACTACTGGATCACTAGACCTAGAGTCCAAACTAGATGCCCAATCAGAGTGGCAAGCTAGCCTGTAGTAACTCAGGACTCAGCCAGGCAGGTGTAAGGGGAGTGTTAGGTCCTTGATTGCCAATCCTAGACACCAATCAGTGATTGGCCAGGTAGGCGGACCAGCACACAAGCCCTTCGGGACGTAGTCCCTAAACCACCGTTCTAGACACTGAGTGCTAAGCACACACAGAATAACTCGGCAAACTGACTCAACACTAGCCTAGACCCGACCAATTGGTGTCCCTAGCCCACTAGGGCAAATTAGGTCTAACTGATTTTAAATTAGGTCTAGGTTCGAATGATTGGATGGTGGTTTTGGGCTAAGGAGAGGTAATCAACTCCTCCCCTTATCTTAGATGCTCAATTGCCCTTAAGTAAATTATGAGATGATCACTCCAAAAAGAATTGAATTGCAGAACACAAAAAAAATAGAGTTGCTGTATTTTAATTCTCAGAATTTTTACTGAAACCAATAAATCACAGAAAAATTATGGAAAATAGGTTCAATTATACTGGTTTCAACGAAGCAAAAATCATGCAATTCGGAGTTTTATGTAAGGAGAAATAATTCAGAAAACAGGGCAATTACGGGCTGCAACTAGATTGTCTTCCCCGTTTATAATCCCTGCTACGAAGTTATAACCCAATGGATCCCCTACACGCCCTAGGAACACCCCGTGGAATGGGAGGAGGAGGCTTGCGCCTCGCTTAGTTCCTAGGACCGGACGTCCTGGGGAGTCTACTTCGAGCAGACAAAATAAAAAGAGAAAACAATCAAAACAAGCAAGCAAACAAATCAGAAACCCTAGACTGGGCTCTGATACCAAAAATGATGCAGAACAAATAAAGGGATGCGATGCGGAAGTAAATTAAGATTAACTAATTTTTTTTTGTTATTTTTATATGTTTGTAGAAGTTGGCTTCAAATCAAAGAAAAGTTAACCTAACATTGAAAGATACTAATATGATAATTGAAAGCACAATTTTAAGGAAACTAAATTATCAGAGTAGTTCAGAAGCAACGGATCGCTGGGGGTTGAGAAACTCCCAGACCTAGGGTTTCGCTCCGAACTTTCAAAAGAACAGAAATAAAGAGGAGAGATGGTTTATCTAACCAGACAATGATCTTCACAGATTTGGTGGAGGAACTCTCCCGAGCAGATTGTTGGATCCCGGATTCAGATATCTTCGTAATGGATCCTCCAATACTGGTCCTTTGGCCGGTTGGCTTCTCCTGAACTCAAGATCTGGAAGAGAAGAAAAACAATTGATGGAATCAGAGAGTCAAGGGAAAGATTTACCAGGTTGATGAACTAGAAGATTGAAATTGCTGAAAACTGGATTCTCCTGGATGTTGATATGATTTTCCTTGGAACTTGCTCTGGATCTGAAGTTGCCGGACTGGATCTGGATGAAGGTGGACGGCCTGGACTTGTAGAGAGAGAGAGGCCGTGGGAGATGGATGGATCTAGGGTTTGATGGATTGAAAATAATGAAGGGTGGCTAGGGTTTTGGAATTTTCAAGTGGCTAACCTAGGGTTTTGGATAAAGATGGAGATCTCTCACCTCCTCAAGGCTCCAATGGAACCCGGATTACCCCCTCACGGAGCTCAACACTTAGAATAGTGCAGAAGAAGAGAAACCTAGGTCACTCAACACAAGAGAATAGCAAAAAATAATTTTCTTCATTGATTTTCTAAAGTTACAAAGAGAGGTCTATTATATAGACCTAAAATTTTCTCCAAGCTTGTACAAATTCCCATGTGGGACTAAACTCCTCCAACCACTAGATTAGGTAGAAAATCTTCTCTCTTGGCCGACCAAGAGTTCAAAAAAAATTGGGACGGCCATAAAGGAATTTTTTTTGAATTTATTTGGTGCCTCCTTTGGAGTTGGATTTGGATTTGGAGTCCTCTTCTTCTTATGGTATTTCTTCTTTTCTTCCACTCCAAGTTAAGCTCTTTGATTTTGATTTGAACTTCAATTAGGAGTAGGTTGGATGTCCTTCTTTGATTTCTTCTCCAAGAGAAGTCTTCTTCCTTCTTTGCTTAGGTAAAATAGGCAGGTATGGGCGCCTCCTTTAAAGTAGCCTCCAATTTGATTTTTTCTTCTTTGGATGTGGGGACCATGACACTGGGATGCCTCTGTGGCGCCTCCTGGACTCTGGCATGTGCTCGGAGTGTGGCTGGGCGTGTGGCTTGGAGTGTGGCCTCCACTTGCTTGAACCTTGATTTGATTGGAAGACAAATGTGGCACCATTTTGGACCAAATTGAAACCACATTGGGACTTGCACTGAGTCAACATGACTCAACAAAATTTAAATGGTGACTCAATAAATAAAATAAATAAACTGGTTGACCAGGTCAACCTTTATTACAAACCCTAATTTCTCGGGCAATGTCAATCAGAGATCCAAATGGAGCTCTGAAGTCTTCTTCTGAGTCTGGTGCCCGCACCACAACTTGGCTCGAAGATCCCTTGGCCGGAGGTCTGAGCTCCGGTCTTGGGTTGGCGTCTCGAAGCTGGGCTCGGAGATGTTGATGACTGCAAGCAGTGTGGCTCGAAGATCCCTTGGCATCTCAGAGCTGGGCTCGAAGACGTTTGAAATTGAGAGTAGCTTGGCTCGAAGGTCCCTTGGCCGGAGGTCTGAGCTCCGGTCTTGGGTTGGCATCTCGGAGTTGGGCTCGGAGACGTTGATGACTACCAGCGGCGTGGCTTGAAGATCCCTTGGCATCTCGGAGCTGGGCTCGAAGATGTTTGAGATTGAGAGCAGCTTGGCTCGAAGGTCCCTTGGTCGGAGGTCTGAGCTCCGGTCTTGGGTTGGCATCTCGGAGCTGGGTTTGGAGATGTTGATGATTGCGAGTGGCGTGGCTCGAAGATCCCTTGGCATCTCGGAGCTGGGCTCGAAGATGTTTAAGATTGAGAGCAGCTTGGCTCGAAGATCCCTTGGCCGGAGGTCTGAGCTCCGGTCTTGGGTTATCATCTCGGAGCTGGGCTCGGAGACGTTGATGACTGCGAACGGCATGGCTCGAAGATCCCTTGGCATCTCAGAGTTGGGCTCGAAGATGTTTGAGATTGAGAGCAGCTTGGCTCGAAGGTCCCTTGGCCGGAGGTCTGAGCTCTGATCTTGGGTTGGCGTCTCGGAGCTGGGCTCGGAGACGTTGATGACTGCAAGCGGCATGGCTCGAAGATCCCTTGGCATCTTAGAGCTGGGCTTGAAGATGTTTGAGATTGAGAGCAGCTTGGCTCGAAGATCCCTTGGCTGGAGTTCTGAGCTCCGGTCTTGGGTTGGCATCTTGGAGCTGGGCTTGGAGACGTTAATGAGGTTCTCCTGCAAAACAGACAAACACTTGCGCAAGGAAAAACCGTTATCATTATTATTGTTGGGGAACCTTACATTATTGATAGTATTTCAGTAAATTGCAGGCATTCCATGTTCGCGGGAATTTGACGTCGTCGAGATCTTCGAGATAGTATGCCCCTTGTGAGAGGGCTTCAGCCACTTTATAGGGGCCTTCCCAGTTCGGTGAGAGCTTGCCGCACTCCCTGGGCTGAGACGCCTTTGCCCGCCGCAGCACCAAGTCTCCGGGTTTGAAAGCTATTGGCCTGACCCGGGCATTGTAGTACCGAGCTACCCGTTGCCTGTAGGCCGCCATTCGCAGCCGGGCCATATCCCTTGCTTCTTCGAGGAGATTCAGGTTGAGCATGCGGTGTGCCGAGTTCCGCGCCTCGTCATACTGCTGCACTTGTAGCGTGGGCACGCCGAGCTCGACCGAGATGACCGTCTCGACATCGAAAACAAGGATGAAGGGCATCTCATCGGTCGCCGTCCTGGGCGTTGTGTGGTAGGCCCACAGGATGCTTGGGAGTTCTTCTGCCCACCTGCCCTTAGCTTGGTCCAGCCTAGTCCTGAGCCCTTGGAGGATGGTCCGGTTGGTCACCTCGACTTCTCCATTTGTTTGAGGGTGAGCTACCAAGGTGAATCAGTGTTGGATGCCGTGCTCGACACAGAACCCTTCGAACTCGCGATTATCGAACTGTCATCCGTTGTTAATGATAATACAATGGGAGAGTCCAAAGTGGCGGATGATTGACTTCCAGAAGAACTGGTGGACGTTAGCTTCCATGATCCGGGCCAGTGGCTCTGCTTCGACCCACTTGGTGAAGTAGTTGATCGCCACCAGCTGGAATCTTCGCTGCCCTGGTGCTGGGGGAAACGGTTCCAAGATATCCATTCCCCACTGGGCAAAAGGCCAAGGGGCTGAGAGTTGGGAGATCGGCGCCGCCGGCTGGCACTGTATATTCGTGTGGCACTGGCATTTGTCTCACCTTTTAACGAAGTCGGTGGCATCCTCCCTCATAGTCTCCCAGAAGTATCCCTGGCGAAGGCTTTATAAGCCAACGTTCTCCCTCCCACATGGTTCCCGCAGAGGTCTTCGTGTATCTCTTGGAGTACAAAGGTTGCCTTGACGGGCCTGAGGCACTTCAGGAGCGGATAGGAGTAGGATCGGCGGTAGAGCTGGCCCTCCATTAGAACGAACCGGGAGGCCTTCTTCTTGACGAGGGTGGCTTCACGCGGTCCTCGGGTAGGGAGCCGTCAGTGATGTACCGGATGTACTTGTCCATCCAGCTCGGCTCATGGGTGACTTGGTGCACCTCCGTCGAGCTCTCGTAGCTGGGACTTTCGAGGTACTCGATGTAGGCGCGTCCCAGTGATGAGTCCGACAAGGTCACGAGCCTAGACAGTGCATCCACGCGCGCATTCTCCCCTCGGGGAATATGGAAGATGCTGAAACACCGGAGGCCTGTCATGTTCACGCGAACCTGCTCCAGGTACTTCATCATCTGGGCATCCCTTGCTTCATACTCTCCGGAGACTTGTCGGTAACCAGCTGGGAGTCGATGAAGACTTTTAAGTCCCGCACACCCAACTCACGGGAGACTCTTAGGCCTACGAGGAGTGCCTCGTACTCCGCTTGGTTGTTGATCGTGGCGAACTTGAAGCGGAGGGCGCATTCCGCCATAACCCCGTCGCTGTTAGTGAGGATGAGGCCTACTCCACTCCTGCCGGAATTGGATGCTCCATCCACATGGAGGATCCAAGGCTCTTCTCCTAGCCCGGGCTCTCCGTTATTGTCTGCTTTGGCTCCTCGGTAAACTCGGTGCACTCGACCACGAAGTCAGCTAAGACTTGGGCCTTCTGTGAAGACCTCAGTCGGTACACTATGTCGAACTCGCTGAGCAATAGGGACTACTTGGCCAATCTCCCGGAAGTCTCCGGTCAGCTGAGTATGGTCCTCAGTGGCTGGTCCGTCATGACCACTATTGGGTGTGCTTGGAAGTAGGGCCTGAGATGCTTAGCAGACATTATTAATGCAAAAATGAGTTTCTCGGAGCGAGTATACCTGATCTCTGCATCGCGGAGGATTTTGCTGGTGTAGTATACCGGCTTTTGAGATTTGTCCTCGTCTGCGCAGATGAGAACCAAGCTGACAGCTCCTGGTGTAACCGCTAGATAAAGTAGGAGCTCCTCCCCCTCCTCTGTCCTGGAGAGCAACGGGGGTGAGGTGAGGAATTTCTTCAGCTCCTCGAAGGCTGCTCTGCACTCCTCCGTCCAGGTGAAGTCGTGCATCTTACGCAGCGCCTTGAAGAATGGAAGGCAACGGTCGACCGACCTCGAGATGAATCTACTAAGGACGGCGATATGCCCCGTCAGGCACTGGACTTGCTTCTTAGAGGTTAGGTGCTCCATGTCGACGATGGCCTGAACCTTTTCCGGGTTCGCTTCGATGCCTCTCTGGGTGACCATGAAGCCTAGGAACTTCCCTGCCGCCACTCCGAAAGCGCACTTCATCGGATTCAGCTTCATTTGATGTTGCCGCAGGTTATGGAAGGATTCGGCGAGGTCAGCAATGTGACTCGAGCTCGGCTTGCTCATGACGAGCATGTCATCAACATACACTTGCATGTTGCGGCCAATTTGGTCCTTGAAGACCTTACTGACCAGGTGCTGGTACGTGGCTCCTGCATTTTTCAGACCAAAAGGCATCATCCGGTAGCAGTATATCCCTTGATCAGTGATGAAAGTGGTGTGCTCCTCGTCTTCTGGATGCATACTGATCTGGTTGTATCCGGAGAACACATCCATGAAGGAAAGCAGCATGTGGCCAGAGGTGGCATCCACCAGCTGGTCAATCTTCAGTAAAGGGAAGCTGTCCTTTGAGCAAGCTTTGTTGAGGTCGGTGTAGTCTACACAGATCCTCCACTTGCCATTGTTCTTCCTTACCATCACTACGTTTGCCAGCCAGCTCGGATACTAGACCTCTCGAACAAAACCGGCAGCCAGGAGCTTGTCAACTTCCTCCTTGATAGCTGCTTGTCTCTCTGGGGTGAAACTTCTCTTCTTCTGCCAAACTGGTCTATGATTCGGGTCAATACTCAAATTGTGAGTAATGATGTCAGGAGAAATACCTGGCATGTCCGCCGCCATCCAGGTAAACATATCCGTGTTTGCTCGCAGGAACTCCAGCAGTTGGGCCCTCTCCTCCTCGGGTAGCTCGGCCCCGATCTGCATTGTCTTCGTGAGATCGTCTCTGAGAGGGTAAGAGAGTAGGCGCTCGACCGGGCCTCCCTCAGGGTCTTGGGTCCTTTGGTCAAGATCATCTACCTTGGGATCATCCTCGAGGATCTTGGTCCCAGGGAGGGTTTGAAAGCAATGTTGCACTAGCTGGGGCGCTCCCCTCATTTCCCTGACACCGTGGGGAGTAGGGAACTATACAAGCAGCCTATTAGTGGAGACAACGGCGTCAAGCAAGTTGAGCCCAGGCCGGCCCAAGATCACGTTGTAGGTGGAAGGGAGCCTTAGAACCGTGAAAGTCATCATAACAGTGCTCTACCGAGGTGGGGTCTCGGTAGTGACCGGGAGAGTGATTTCTCCCTCTACCCTTACGAAATCACCTATGAAACCAACAAGGGGTGCATGCACAGGCCTAAGCTAATCGAAAAAAGATTCATCCTGGAGAAGGCATCATAAAAAACACGTATGTGTAGCTTCCACTATCAACCATGATGCATTTTACATGGTGCTTTGCGATCGTCATCTCGACGACCATGGCATCATTATTTACATTTTTCCTCCCGATTTTCCTTCCCTCATAAAGAGGAGTACATTCTCAGGGTCCCCTAACCCCCGGACCTTCTTAGGCGCGCGCCCAGCTCCCCAGGAGATCATGCCCACTGGCTTCTCGGTAGGACGGTTATCGATGGTTGGAGCTGGCGGGAGAGCGATGAGCGCCTGGGACTCTACCTGAGGTCTGCCCCCCACGAACCTTTTGAGGTAGCCCCTCTAAATGAGTTCTTCGATTTTCCACTTGAGGTTGTGGCATTCCTCGGTATCGTGGTCGTGGTCACGGTGAAAGCGACAGTACTTTGCTTTGTCACGGCTGGTCGAGGACTTCATCGGAGGCGGTTGTCTCAGGTAGTCCTCGCCTTCGATCTCCATGAGGATTTTTGGCCTCGGGGTGAGGAGAGGGGTGTAACTCTCCTCAGGAACGGGAGCCCCTCTCGATCTTGGTCAGTCCCTCCGGGGGTTCGGAGCCTGGGGTGCTGGCTTCCGCATCCCGAGCATCTCGACGGGGGCCGGCTTTTTCAGTGGCTTCCCATCGAGCTCCCATCTCGTACGATTCACCTCCTCGGCACGGATGTACTTTTGGACCCAAAGAAGGAGCTCGGAATAAGTCTTGGGAGGCTTCTTGTCGAGCGAGTAGGTCAGGCGAGAGGTCCTGAGCCCTCGCTTCAGTGCCAGCATGGCAACCGGCTCATCGAGGTTGTAAATCTTCAACGCGGCAGCCTTGAAGCGGGCCACGTAGTCCCGCAGGGGCTCACGGTCCTGCTGCCGAATGGAGAAGAGGTTGTCTGCCTCTCGTGGCAACTTCCTATAGGCGTCGAAGTGAGCCACGAACTTCTGCCCTAGCTGGGCAAAAGAGTTGATGCTCTTCGTCTCCAAGCGGGTGAACCACACCCGGGCTGCTTTCCGGAGAGTAGCAGGAAAAATGACGCAGAGGAGAGCGTCGGTGGCCCCCTGGACCATCATGAGGGTCCGGTAGCTTTCCAGATGGTCCAGGGGGTCGGTGGTCCCATCGTAAGGATCCACCTGCGGTATCCGGAACTGATGCGGGATCGGCGCTCCGCTTGGATCTATTGGGAGAATGGGGGACGGGTGTCGTAGCCCGTTGGCTCACTAGCGGAGCCCTGCATGTTGACAAACTGACGAGAAAACTCCGCCAGCTTGCGCTCATGTTCCTCCAGGTGCTTCTCCGCCGCGTGCTTGATGGCTTCATCAGTAGACCCTTCCGCCGAAGGAGACGGAGAAGGTGACATGGGCGCGTGGCACCCGTGGCGGGGGGTCTTGCTTCTCCTACCTTGGTGGGACTTTGACACTGCCCGCTCGAGATTTGGTGAGCGGCTCTCCCTATCGGCAGAGCCGGCTTGTTGTCTTTTCGTCGGAGTTTGATGGCTACCCCGGTTGTCAGTGACGGCCCGCGGCTGCGAAGGCCTTCCTTGGAAGGAACGCAGGCTGTCGCGAGGAGCTACGACGTAGGCCGCTAGAGTCCCTGGTTGTTGGTGGGTAGGCAAGGACCGGTGCTGGCACTGGAGCTGGTGTACTGCAGTAGCGAGGATCTACATTTGCTGGGTGAGTGCGACCAACTAAGATTTCGCCGGAGGTGGTTGAACCGGAGCGGATGGCCCCGCCTCTTGGTTGTGCGGGTTCCCTTGGGAAGGGGAGTCCCCTGCACGGCTAGCGGAGGCCTCTCGCACCTGTGTCATCACCATGCTTTCGTGGAACTTGTCTGTCAAGGGATGGAGGGCTTGACTTGGATCAAAGATCGTTCACAATGTCGCCACCCGCCACCTTCCTGACGCACCAATCTATTGCCGCCAAGATCGCCGTGGCCCGTAGCTGCTGTCGGCGTCGGAGCGCACCTCCTTCGCTGTCTCGCCGTCAGGTAGTCTTGGACCTGCAAAACAGGGGTTAGTGACCTGGGCCAGGATTTCTGATGGGCAGGGGAACAGATCCTCCTGGTCGGGCCCCTCTTGATGGACTCCGTGCTAGGAGGAGTAAATGGTGTGAGAATGAAGATGAAAACGTAGCAGGGGGAGAACAACGGCATGGACAGAGGGGTTCTCTGTTCTGCCGCCTCTCCTTGTTTCCCTGATTTTTCTTTAGTAGTGGTGGTGACCTTTGCCCTCTTAGTTGAGCTTGCACTTATGTTGGGTTGGTATTGTGTTACCTTCCCCCTCCTGGGGGTATCGATCGTTCTTTGTAATTGAAAAAAGATCGTTGGATGCTTGCCTCGGGATCCTCGTTGGGCTGGCAGGCATGTGTGGTGGGATTTCGTGCCGTGGACATGATATCTTTCCTGACATACGGTAGGAGAAACTTCTATTCGCTCTGACATCCTCTTCGATCGCCCCATTCCGGGAAGCTTGGCAGAGCCTCGATCCGGGGGCCGCCGTCCCTAGGATTCGTGCTCTCTGACTGGCCCATCCTTCTAGTAGTACGGGCGGATAGGCAGTTATTGCGGTATGGCGGGCGCCGCCCCGTAGTCCTTGGGATGGTGGTGCCATCCTCCCGCCTTCATACGGGCAAGAGGCCGAGCAGGGGAGGCAGGGATCTATCTGACCCAGACGCCCCGAGCTTGCGGGATCGCCTCGATGTAGGAGAGCAGAGTGCGGGCCCGGTCCAGAGGGCTCGGCCTCGGAGAGGCTCCACGTGGAGGAGGAGGGCTGGGCTCAACTCCGACCACAGGGCTCGATCTTCGAGGGTCTCGCTCTGGAGGGCAGAGTACGGCTCCGACCTAAGCACCCCGAGCTCGCAGGACCGACCTGGCAAAGGACGGAGCTCGACTCGGTCCAGAGGGCTCACCCTCGAAGAGGCTCCATGTGACGGAGGAGGGCTGGGCTCAACTCCGACCACGAGGTTCGATCTCCAAGGGTCTCACTCAAGAGGCCAGAGTGTGGCTCCGGCCTAGGTGTCCCGAGCTCGCGGGACCGACCCGGTAGAGGGCGGAGCTTAGTTCGTCATCTCGAGGGAGCTTAGCTCAGCTCGACAAAGCGGCCCGAGCTGGAGAGTTGACTTGGCGTCCGACGTGGCGGCCTCCTTTGACGTGGCGCCTGTCAGCTCCCCCACGTCAGCGGTCTTTCCACATCACGTGTATATAAATATAATTATTTATACTTAATTATAGTTTACTTACCTTACATATTTTATAAAAAAAATATAATTATATTTTTTTAGTTATTTATAGCATAATATTTTATTCCTTTTGTATTGTATAAAATTAATTGAAGATCCCCACTAAATCTTTACCGCAGCATGCAAATTAATTTTTAAAAGACTATACAAGCAAATTGATCAAAGCCTTTAGGATTTGAAACAAATAACTTAAATAAAAATCTTAACAAATAATATGTTCGATCACATTGGTCATCATTTTAATAAAACTGCAATCCCCCCCAAAAAAATATAGGACACATCTTTAGAAATATATAAAAGAAAAATAAAATAAATAAATAAATAAAAATAATAAAAAAATATTTAACTTATTTAAATAAATATTTAATAAAATTATTTTAATTTTTTAGATCTTCCTTTCTGAACCTAATTTGGATCCAGTGGCACCTTAAACTTGAAAATTTTGATGGATCCTATTTTAGGAGATAACAAAGCCAAATAAAATTTAGGCTAACCATCTTAGGATTTTGGTCAGTGATTGACTAGTCCGCCTGTTCCTTTAGTTTAACCATACCAACTATCCCAGAAGTGGTTACCTATGTAAAGGTAAAATTTTTAGTGTCATGTCCGACTCACTCTACGATATTTACCTATCAACTAAGAGTGCAAAGAAATTATGAGATATCCTAGAATCTAAGTATGATCTTGATGATGCTGGGATTAAATGATTCAACACTACATCATTTTTTAGATATAATATGATAGAAGACAAACCCATCAATGATCAGCTTCACCAATTTCAAGAATATCTTAGAAAACTTCAAGCTAATGGAGATAAATTCTCAAAAAAATTAAAGGTCTCTAGCCTTCTAGATAAAATGCCTCCTTCCTGAAATGACTTTGTCAAAAGTCAGCTCCAAAAGCAAGAAGTGCTAACCTAGCTCAATTTTTGAACTCAATCAGAATAGAAGACCTACATGGATCTAAAACCCAGCAAATTAGAACTCTAAGTGTCCAAACTAACATAACCCAACAATACCAGATCAACAATAACACCAAACCAAAATCAAAATCTAGGTTTTAACCAAACCACTAATACTAGTCAAACCAATCTTACTACCCTAACCCAAACAAGTTCAAATCCAAGGATAAAATGTTTAAAACCAATAACACTAGATCCAACAAGCCTGTCCAAGATCCAAGTGAAAGGTTCTATTTTGTATGCGGGAGAACAAACCATCTTACAAGAGACTGCTTTTATCGGAAGAAGGAGCCTCTTCACAAACCTTCTGCTTCAGTCGAACCCCAAGCTCATGTAGTGAAGGTCCAAAAGACTCCCTTTTTAGGTCAATAAACTTAAACCCTAAAGTTAATATCACTTCTTTCAACCTTGATTGGTGGTTGGATTCATGAGCTAATGTTCATATTTATTTTGATCGCTCCTGGTTCACTATTTTTCAGGACTCAAGTTGAGGAGATGTGATCTTAGAAAATAATACAACTGCCAGGATCATGAGACAAGGTCGAGTCAACTTGAAGATGATATCAAAAAAAGTTCTCACCTTGATGGATGTGCTATATGTTCTAGATCTTCGGAAGAACCTTGTCGGTGGATCTCAACTAGTTCAGAGGGGATACAAAATTATCTTTGATTATAATAAAGTTGTAATAACTAAGAATAATACCTTCAAAGGAAAAAGATATGTAAGTGAAGGCTTATTCAAACTGAATGTAATAAGTTTTTTCATTAATAAAGATGAGAATCAAATTTATTTTGTAAATAAGTCTAAATAAAATCTGTGGCATAATAAGTTGGGTCATGTATACTTAGAAAAGGTCAAACATATGATGAAATTAAAATTAATTCCTAAATCAAACTTAGATTCATCTAAGTGTAAAATATATGCTAAGTCTAAACAACCAAGAAAATCATTTAAATAAATTAAAAGAAATTTTTTAATCTTGAAATTGATACATAGTGATATATGTGACTCTACCAAGACTGCAACCCATGGTGGCAATAGGTACATAGTGACCTTTATATATAATTTTTTCAGATATTGATATTATTATCTAATTAAATCTAAAAAAGAACCTTCAATAAATTTAAAATTTATAATAGTGAAGTATAAAATTAATAAGAAAAAAAAATTAAAATTCTTAGATCTGATAGAGGAGAAGAGTATACCTCGAATGAATTCTTCCAGTTCTATCAAGAATATGGTATAATTCATCAAGTGACTACTCCTTACTCTCCATAGTCCAATAGTATAGCTAAGCATAAAAATTATATCCTCATGGATATGATAGCTATGCTTATCTGTTTCGACCTACCTGAGAACTTGTGGAGGAAGCTCTTCTGTCTTCTTGCTTTATCCTAAATAGAATATTTATTAAGGATGGTGGCAAAACTCTTTATGAACTTTGGAAAGAAATGACTCCTAACCTAGATTTTCTCAAAGTATGGGGTTGCTTAGCTAAGGTTAATATCCCTGAACCCAAAAATAGAAAACTAAGACCTAAAACCATAGATGCTATAATTATAAGCTATGCCTAAAATAGCAAAGACTATAGATTTTTAGTAATGAAATTAGATATTAGTGATATAGCAGGCAACTCAATCTTAGAAGCTAGAGATATCTTTTTTTTCGAGGATTCATTTTTTTTTAAGACTAGAATTTCTAGATCATTAGAATGTGAACCTTCTTCCTCTAGAGCTATAGAACCAAAACTAGAAACTGAACCTAAATTGAAAAGAAATAAAAGGAAAAGAGTTGAAAAAAAAATTGAAAAAGACTTTTTCACATTCTTAGTAGAGGGTAAACCTTCTACGTATGATAAGGCAATATTATCATCAGAATATTATATTGGAAGGAAGCCATAGATAGTGAAATTCAATCAATCATAGAAAATAAAACTTAAATCTTAACTGATTTACCTCCGGAAAACAAATCTATAGAAATAAAATAGATTTTTAGAAGGAAATTAAGGCCATATGGAATAATAGAAAGATATAAAACTAGACTACTGGTAAAAGGGTTTAACCAAAAGAAAGGCATAGATTACTTTGACATCTATACTCCTGTTGCTAGGATAAGTAATCTAAGAATTTTAATAGCTTTTGCTTTATTTCATAAATTAATAATCCATCAAATGAATGCAAAAACTATATTCTTAAATGAAGAATTAGAAAAAGAAATCTACATAAATCAGCCTCAAGGATTTGAAGTAAAAGAACAAGAATATAAAGTATATAGACTAATTAATTTTTTTTATGATTTAAAACAAGCTCCTAAACAATGGCATATTAAGTTTGATGAAATTATCTTAAAAAATAACTTTAAAATAAATGAATATGATAAATGTATATACTATAAAAGACAAGATATGGATTTTATAATATTATACTTGTATGCAGATGATATATTATTATTTGAAACATTAATGAAAATAATTTAAGAAACTAAAAGCTATTTATCAAATAATTTTGATATGAAAAACTTAGGAGAAGCCGATGTAATTTTAAGAATGAAACTTAAAAGAGTAGATAGTGAAATCGCAATAAGCCTAGCACACTGAATAGAGAAAATGCTTAAAAATTTGAATATTTTGATTTAAATTCTATCTCTATCCCTTATGATCATAGCTCCCACTTAATTAAAAATTTATGAAAACCTATTAGTTAATTAGGATATTTTTAGAGGATAGGATCTTTATTATATATTTCGAACAGAACCCATTCAGATATAATTTATGTTGTGGGCATACTGAGTAAATATACTAGCAATCCTAGTAAAGAATATTGAAAAGCTCTATAAAGAATCTTTAGGTATCTTAAGGAAACCTTAGATTACTCTCTAGTATACTCTGATTATCCAGAAGTACTTGAAAGATATAGCGATATGCCATTTAGGTAACACATAAATATTAAGTCCATCACTGGATATCTCTTCTTATTAGAAAGAGCTGCATATCTTGGGGCTCTTGTAAACAAACCATAATTATTAGAAGTACATTAGAATCTAAATTAACAACTCTTGATATTGCATGTACCGAAGTACAATGGCTAAAAGATTTAATAAATAATATAGCAATTATTTTTCCAAAAATTTTAAAAATTTCTTTAAATTGTGATTGTAGAGCTCTAATTAATCTGTTAAATCAATAAAAAAATAATAAAAAAATGAATAATAATATCCTAATCAAGTATAAAGCTGTAAGAAATAAAATAAAAGAAGTGATATCACTATAATTTATAAGATCGAAAAATAATCTGGTAGATCTAGGGATGCAAATGGATTCGGTTGGATCGGGTCATGAGTGATCCCGATCCGATCTGATTCTTTGATTGGGTCCTAATTATAGATGCAGACCCAATCCATTAGAAAATCGGGTCGGGTCGGGTCGGGTTCACTATTAAAATTTTCAACCCAATGGGTCATTTGGATTAGATCGGGTCCATAAATAACTCGGTTCTAATTTAAAAAATTTAGACCTAAATATGATCTAGATAAAATATAGATAACTATATTTTAATTATTACATAGCCAACTATTATTAACCATAAAATAGATAACAAAAAATATTGTTTTTAAAATAAATTAAAATATAACAATAATTATAACTCTATTTCTACGTTAAAAATAAGTTTTATATAAATTTTAAATTATAATTTAAAGGTTCAAATAAATATAATCCTAATAATATTAGTATATTCAAGTCAACTCTGGTCGGGTCTAAATTCAATAAACCCAAATCTGATCCGAAAAATGAAATAGGTCTAATTTTAAGACCCGATCCGGATCCATGGATCCATAAAAATAGATTGGATCGGGTTTAAACAAGTCAGATCGGGTCGGTCATGGATCAACCCAATCCATTTGCAGTCTTAGGTAGATCTTTTGACCAAAGACCTTTTGAAGGCTGTGGTATCTAAGACATCGAGGGGGATAGAGCTTAAGTCCATATGTTAGTCACTAGAATGGACCCCTACCATCATGGTAACCCTATGATTAAATTTCAAAGAGAATCGATCTCTGAGGTGACATTTGAGAGTATCGATTTGGAGTCTATATCCACCCCATCCCAATAGTATGGTGCTCTATTATAACAGTTATGTTGAGTATAGCACTTAATAAATCAAAGACCATGAGTTAAACGATGTACAATTTCATTGCACGTATCCTTAGAGGATCTATCTTAGTGAAAATAGTCATAAGATCGCGACTATGGAATTAAGATGAATCTCTAGTAACTCATAAAACTCAAAACAAGGCATTTCCTGATAGCACTATCCCAAATTATGATCAGTTCGTCCTCATACTATGTATTTTATACTAAATACAAATTCAAACCTAAAAGGTACTTGCACTAAGCACAATAAAAGTCCAAAAATTTTTAATTATTTATCGAGTTAAATAATATTATTTTTTTATTTTATATTTTATTTTTGTGGGAGATTGACGTTATGTATGTTAAAAACAAAATAAAAAAAAACCTCTTCCCCTGTGCACGCAACGAACACGCGATCCACGAGTGCCCATGCATTTTATACCTTTTTTATTTTTATTATTTTAATTAATTATGAAGTTTAATTTTAAAACGATCATAATAGCTAGTTTGAGAGTTTTTTTGAAATTTTTTCTAGAATTTTGAGCCTATAAATAGGCTTCTACCCCAGTTTTACAAGGCATCCAAGAATCCTAGCTCTACCTCTCACACTTTCTATTCTGAACATATCTGAAATTCTTTGTCTCCTATTTTTTTTTTAAAAAAAAATTGGGTTGAAGACGAGCTGATATCTGTTCGAGATCATGCCATCGACGGGCGTTGAAGTGTTGGCTTCTGGGTTGTACCTCGAAGAAGAGTATGTGGTCCAATTATTCTTCGCACAAGAAGATAACCAAATCTTCTTTAGGACAATGGCTCTATTTGCCTCGCAGGCCAGACTTCCTAACTTCATTATGTTATATTTAAAATTATTTTGTTACACAAAAATTATTCTGCCATACACACCATAAAAAATTATTTTTAAATATTTTTAAAATTATATATATATATATATATATATTTCATATATTATATCTAACAAGTGAGCGAGTCTTGGTGGGAACCACTATATCATCTTTAGTTTTTCATGTCTATTTCCTGCCAAGATGTTCTCATGCAACTTTTAACTTGGTTGTCATCACCTTTGTTCTTTCCTATATGATAGGAGCACTAATCCACCAGGACTCGTAACCTTCTTGCTCTGGATGAGAGTTGGAGCTTCTTTCTAGAGAAAGGCCGATTTGAATATCAACATTCGAGTCTAATGTTTTTAAAACATGATCTAGTCATCTTTCTTTGATCAATTACTTGACATAATGGAAATATTTTGCCATGGTTGGCTAACTAACCTACCCTTAGGAAGCCAATAGTCCAACGTCGATATTATGAGCATTCCCTATCACAAAATTAATCTCCATCTTCCCGAGGCATAATTTTATAAAAAATATTGTTAGTTTCAATCTAGAGTGCAAAAATTCTCTTCTAGATTCAACTCGCTATAATGTTATATTTTCAATGTAATAATTCCAATTAGGAGTACAAACGAACCAAAACTCAAGTACGTTGAATCATGTACGGCCTATGCTCGATATTGTTGCAAAGGCCCAGCTTGCCCAGCGAGCTATGTTTGGGCTTTGCTCCATATTACAATTGCCCAGGTTGAGCTCAGCTAAAGCTCGAGTTAAGTTGAGAAACCTTAATCCTAGCTCGGCTCGAATCAGGATCGAGCTAGCTCAAGCTCGGTATTAATAAGTTCACCATGGGGGGCATCGACCCAGCCCGCTCAAGGCAGGACTGGCAGATGGCCCTCTGGACACCCTCAACAGCTTCATCGACGTCATTGGTAGCTTGCTCGTGGGCAAGCTGCACCACCACCAGAACCCAATCTCAGCGCCCTCCTCGCCACCGCTGGCAAGGTCTGAGTTCTTACCCTTTCTCTCGATCATTTTCCTCCTACGGAGGAGTGACTCCTAACACGGTGGTGGTGGTGGCAGGACATAAAATGGATCGGTCCAAAAATTATATTTTAAAAAAATTTTGGACCAAAACCGTTTATTCTTTTGCTCCAAAATTTAAATGGATTATATTTTACAGCCCGAAAACCAGTTCGAAATATTTAAAATTTGATCCAAAATCTGAACCGATTTCAGGCCAGCCTGAAGTTTATTGAACTGCCCCGATCCGATTCCAGACAATGAACTTTTGGGCCAGCCAATTTTCAGCCCTAGATGATGGTGGAGTAAGAGGAGGAGGAGGAGGGGGGAGGGACACAATCACACAGCCTCCATCTCCTTTGTTCCAGCAACGGTGTGGGCCTCATCGAGATTATGTGGATCACGAAGGGCCGATACGAAACACGTAACACGTACGGTAACAGAGAAGCCACGCGCCCCCCGGCACGCACGAAAGCGATCGACAAAACCTCCGGAGACCATGATGTACAAAAAAAAAAAAAAAATTAGCCGATAACAATTCAAAATATTCGAAACTGCACGAGTATCAGCACAACACACGAACGGTTTCTAGGTGCCCAAGATAACCTTCAAGAAATTTAATAAAACTTCGTCAAGTTATCCGCATCAAGGTAGCTGAAACAGGATGGTTATCCAAAATCCAAAGAAAAGTTGCTCATTACGAGAAGCAGAAAGAATCGTTTGCTGAATCGATGCTCCCGATGAAGGGAATGCAGTTTACCGGGCTTTGCGAGCTCTGATGCGATGCGGCTACACAGCTTGCGCCTCTGATACAACCATCGACGAGGTTATCGTTCCTTCCAAGGCAGCTGGTTGCTCTACATCGCGAGAACTCTCGGGAACTTGGGAGGTCATCCTCTGCATCGGAACGTCGCTACCGGAGGGGCTGCGCTTCTTATTCTTGCGACCGAAAAAACCGGTGCCTGCTCTCTTGCGCTTTCTTGCACCCTCGGCCCAACCACGCAGCATGGATTGCGTGAGTTCGTCGAAGACCGCTCGTTTAAACATGCCACCCATCTGAGTTCGATGTATTCAATCCATGAGAACCGACTCAAATGAGTCCCACCGGGGAGGGAGGGATGCACTGCTCTAAAGAAAAAAAAAAAAAAAAAAAAAAAGGGATGCATGGGGCCAACCTGTGTGACGATAGCATACAAAGGAAGGGTGCTGTAGCTGCAGAGAACTTGAATCATCACTCTGTCAAATTAATCCCATCTCAAAATGAGTTACAAGCGAACGGCTCTTTCTATTTTGCGTAGAAATTAATTGATATTGCAAGCAATACCCGAAAGCAAAAAGAACAAGGAATACCCGAAAACAAGTCGAGGTATGAGATAACCCACGCTTTCCATGATACAGGAGTTGAATCCATATGTGCTCTATAAAAAGTACAACGAATCAGCGGAAATAAACACATTGCAGCACATATATAGTCTGTCGTGATTTTACTTACCCAGATCCAAAAGAAAAATGCAATCTCGAAGGCATTCTGAAATAGTATGAAATGAATCAAGTAAAGCATGATGCCAGGTCTATGGAACCAAAAATGTTCATCCGATGGCTTCACACGTGCTGGCCTTTCTGGGTCGACGCTAAGCGCCTCAGCAAGATCTAGAGCCAGCCGAGTAATAATGTGCTCCAGCTTTGCCCCCACAATAAGCAGAAGCTGCAAATTCTCTGGAAAACTGCTCAGCCTTGGTTCGTAAAACTAGATTCAACCTAATATAAGCTTAAATTTGCAACTTGAAATTCAAGGAATTCAATAATAATTAGCCTTTCAAGAAGCATGTTTTACTTATTTTCTAAGTCTCGAGTCGCCTCTTCTTTTTTTTTTTTTTTTTCCTTGTTCTGTGGTAGACTGGTAGTCAGGTTTCAATTCAACTTTGAATAATCATAATTTGAACCTCGGTAGGAATCATGAGTCCTTAAACTTCCTAGCATGCATTTATGCAGCACTGGTGGGGTTACAAGGCTCGGTATACTTACAATAAGAGGCAGGAAAGACAGCCAGAAGTACGTGTGCCATCCTGCATCAACAGTTTAAACTAAAAAACGTTAATTAAATGGCATCTCGGGGTGCCTTAAAAATCATAGAATAATTTTTGTATATAGCATCCCTCCAATAAATCATATACATGGATGAAAGATCTTTGGCTTACAATACATAAGAGTTCGTTAGACATGTCGGTGTTTCAATTGGTTTCGGCCACTGACATTTTGTCCCCATTTATACAAATGCTTAACAATAATAAGATTTTACATCTTTCTTCATAATGACAATGGATTTATAATGGATGTACGAGAAACTAAAATTACTGCATGATTTACCTTTCTTTAAACTACAGCTTACCTAGATGCAAATTCATACCACTTTGAATGCCTTCATCAAATATTAGGTTAGTTAAAGTCAAATCCAAGGATATAAGTTAAAGACATCAAACTGCAATGCCAATTATAGGTCTTAATAAAATTTACTATGCTCACTGTCAAATCCTTTATGATGCTGACAAGCAAACTAGATACAATTGCAGTGATCGAATATAGATTTTCCATGCTTGTACAGGTTTAACATTCAAAATATAGGAAAGCAGACATTTTAACATCTACTTGCACGCTATTAGACAATGAGTTTACCATCTTTTGACCACCAAACCAATACATAAATACACCAGAAAATACATATATGTTAAAATACATACATGTAATGAACATTACATTAACATGCATGGTTACTTAATAGTGGACTATGATCTACCACACCTCACTTTTGGTGGGTGGTAGAAGAAATTTGAACGATGAGCACATACACCCGTGGACCACTCAAAGATATCCAAAGTAATAACCACTACTCCCAACATACCGTGCACATTCAGTAACAGGAAGATGACAACAAAGAGCCAGAGATACCAGCTGCACGAAAATCAAGTCTACAGTGAAAAGGTGCAACTATTGCTAGACTTGGTAACAAGCCCAAAGAACACGAGAAAAGATGAGAAATTATCAGTATATTACATACCTTATGCCAACAACTGTCTTAAAATCATCCTCAAGAGCACGCATCATGTACTTGTGAAAATCAAATTTTGGATTTCCACGGCAGTGAAGCTGGAATTGTACATAAAAGTTCATACAGTATCTGAGTACGTACAAGGTACATACATGGAGAAGAACAATGAAAATGTAAGAATTTCAAAATCCAAAATTTCTAGCAGTGCTGCTCTTACATTAATGAATCCTTCTCTTAGTGCTCTGTAATCCGATCTAGTTACTGAGGCATAAAACTGCTTGAAGAATGACATCTACAACCAAATATGAGACAGAAGAACCATTTCTCAAGATTCGAGCACATTTATGAGTTAATTAATAATTTCAAATTCTTTATGTAATCCTACCAAAAAAATCCTTATGTAATAAATTTATCTTTCCTAATGTATACCTCAAGCATAAAATGAGCACTGTATCTTGGCTTGCACAGAACACATTGCAGATCAAAATAATATCAGAATATGTGAAAAGGGGGTTCACAGAAATGCTTTAATCTTTCATCACTTTCTTTATTATTTCACGAACAATCTTACATCTGTTTGAACCCTCATGAAGCTATTCCCATATTTTGTTTACTGAAAAGGAATGTCACTGATAAGAAGTCCATGTCCACACTCACAGAAGTTCATATATTTAGTGAATTTTTGCAATTGATGCAAGACCCAGGTCCGCTTTATAACAGTGAAGTATTATTGCCTGATTGAGAGGCCGTACTATTAGAAGAGGGACAGGATATGAAATATGATTTGATTTGATTTTATCCAATTTTAATAACAAGAAAAGAGAAGGAATTCATGAAGCAAATGCAAGCATGATAACACTTGTATATTATGGTTATTACTTACTTGATGCATTTGTCCAACGAACTAAAATCATAGTTCTGATGACAAACATAAGAGAATTTTAAAATCAAGATCCCACATGATGATACAAGGACCATCAAGACCTAGTTTCAGGATAGCTTCCAAAGTTCCCCATGGAAATTTGAGTTTCCAATACAAGGAAAATGAAACTGATCTTGTACTAAATTTTATGATTATGGGATCCATGTTTGAGGCTGTGACATTAAATTAACAACTCAATCCTACACATCAAAACTTGTCAAACTGAAAAAATTAATTTGTATACGAAAAAAGGCAAGTGGAGAAGCAATATCATTTCTGAGAGCAAAACCACCCTAACCTAAACAGAAGTGACAGATAACCCATATAGGTTGCCCCCAGCATCAGTGAGCAAAATATAACCATGATTTTCCACATCCCAATAATTGGTATAATTGAAAAAAGAAGAGTTTCTCCAGCAAAAAAGGTGGTAACAGACAGGTATGAAGAAGCACAACAAAACTAAAGCAAAAGTGTTTCATCAACTTCTCTAAACTCCAAGGGCTATGGAGATGGATATTATCGACTCCAATAAGAGTTTGAAAGGTAGGCACCCTCTCTAGCAATGTCAAACATGTCACTGGAGAAGGGTGGTCTTCCTTCACTTGCCTAAAAGATTATGCTACAGATAGTCTTCCACAGAAGTGGTCAATACATTAAATTCAAGCTATTCCAGTATTCCCCACACTAATTTTCCCTCCCACTTCATTCAGGGTCTTCACCCTAAAAAGCTCAAAACTACCAAATTCTAAAAGACCCTTTTGAAGAAATGGAGTAAATTTGACCTCCAGTGTTCAAGCGACCAGCAAGTATTCATACAGCCAGCTAATCAAACAAAGCACGACATATGGTTATGTTTCAGAATATCTAGGAGCAATGCTTCCAAATTGGTTTCGAGTAGCAGATGCAACTCAACCATCTGAATCACGCTACAAAATTTGACTCCAGCCAAGGAGACGTGATTCCTTAGAAAGCTAGAAAGCCATTCCTCTTGAAGCTTCAACTCAGAGGTCAAGAGAGCAAGTTCTATTACTCTATGTACCCTATATCTTCTCAAAATTAATTAAATTTCAAAGGTCCTCCCTCCAAGATTAGCCTCTAGCCACCTAATAAGTATAGGATCAATATTTGAAGAATACCTAGTGAATTTCCTTCCAAAACCAAGAAACGTGTTCGAAGTATTCTAGCCTACTCCCAATGGAAAAGCAGTTGCTAGTCCAATTCACCTTCCTTGAAGCCCATAAAATGAGCATGTGCACAAGTTAATTCACTACATTTGACTTTTGATAGTGGTCATCTTCTGGTCAAATTTGGATAGAATGAAACAACTCCTTACAACAGACTAAACTTGGCCTCATTATCACAAGAAAGATTTCCTTTTTCCTTTTTGTTAGAATTAGGAAAGAGAGCAACTTAACTTGTATTATTTCCCTGGAACAATATACTTTATTTTTGTCCTATTAAGAATATTACTGCAATCTTATTAGAAGTAATATATAACCATATATGATTACTCTGTACTCTATTTAAAGACTTCGATGGCCCTAATTTCAATACACAATCTTTTTCTTTCTCTCAACATGGTATTAGAGCACATCCCTGCCACTGCACCTCAGTTCCCTTCATAACCCTAGCTACCACCCATCGTCCTCACTTTTCCTGCCGCTCACCCTCTCTTCCTCTAACCACCTCCCACCCAATCCAAACTCATGAGACCAAAACAAAAAAACGAAAAAAAATGGAGGAAGATTGGATCCGCTTTCCGCCATCATTGTGTTCCTTTGCTTTCTCCCCTTTCCTCTGCTTCCTCTGCTTCGCTTCTCCTCCGAACGGCTCCATTCCCGGAGTGAAACCCTCCCTCCCTCCCTCGCCTCCCTTCGCATCGTGAGGCTCCATTCCCTCCCTCCCCGCCTCCCTTCGCATCGTGAGGCTCCATTCCCTCCCTCCCTCGCCTCCCTTCGCATCGTGAGGCTCCATTCTCTCCCTCCCTCGCCTCCCTCACCTCACTTCGACATTGTAAGGAGCTTCCCGAAGTGAAAACCCTTTCCATGGATTCCCCATCACTATCACCATCGCTATAGCCATCGACATCGCCTTCGCCCTAGCCACCTTCCCTATCACCTTCAATGACATCCATTGCCATCTCTGTCTTTACCTCGACCTCCATGCTCGGGTGCTTCACTACTGCCACACCAAGTCATCGTCGTCGGAGCCATCATTGCCACCATCACCCTTCGCTGTCGTCACCTCCCTCACCGCCGAGCGCCAGGCCACTTGCTGGAAGGGACGAGGGGGACTAGAAGAGAAACCTCAGGCCCCCTTTTTTGACTGCTCATGGTCCATAGGCGTTTGCAGACCGCGCAATCCATAGACTGGCCCATAGACCATGTGGTCTATAGATCAGCCCATAGACGCGGTCCACAGGCAAAAAAAATTCAAAGGTTGGTGCTGCCTTCTCTATACCTTCACACAGATGAGGGGTTCTCTTCCTTGATCTTCACTTCATCTATGCTGTGATCCGGATTTCTCTTTTCCATATTATTGTCATCATTATCATCAGCTCTATATGACGTCATATTCGGAATGCAAAAATCCGTTCCTTTGGACACTACAATCAAGTTGACCGATGATAATCATGTCCTCTAGGCTCAGGCCTTCTGTTTCTTTATTGGTTCTCAATGCAATTGAAATACATTACCAACGCCCCTCCTACTACCTTCTCTTCCTCCAAGTACTATGAAAGCGAGACAGCAACTAGCCCTATAGACAAGTGGTAAGACAATGATTATATAGTTATCACCTGACTTTTGAATAGCTGTGAACCCTCTATAGGTACAAATATTATATTCCTCTATGGTGAAAGACATGCGGGATGATCTTAAGGAGACATACAAACAGGAGAAGAATATCAGCCATGTTTATTTTCTCTATGAGCAGATTTTTATTCTTCAACAAGATGGATGCTCTGCTAACGACTACTTTGCAGCACTTAAAGGAAAGTATGATGAACTAACTATTTATCATTCTATTACTACTGATGCAATCATTTTAAAACAACGTGAAAAATTTCTAGTAGCCAAGTTTCTCTCAAGATTGGATGACGGTCTTAATTATATTTGGCAATCCCTCTTGTCCAACTTTATTGTCCTTCATTGTCTAGTACTATTGCTCGTGTACTTTAAAAATCTACGACCACAACTACTTCAAAAATTTTTGCTATAACTACTAATCAGTCTGCTCATGCTGCTTCTAAGGGACGTAGCCGGGATCGTGGCCGCGATCATGGTCATGGTTTTCCTCCATGTCTTCACTGCACTCGCACCAACTATCCTTCTAAATGGTGCTAGTAAAAAATTGGTAAACCAGAGACTGCCAAATCAGCTATTGCTATTCCAATCATTGCTACCATTATTGCCCCTAGGAGTATTGCCCCTGTTTTTCGACTTCACGAGCAATGTTATTATACTTACTAAGATAGAATATGATAAATTATTAAAACCAAATACCTCTTGTTTTCTTGCTTCTCTATCTTTTGGATCTGTTTTGGCTACTGCCTATGGTAAGTCCTGGCTTCTTGACTCTGGTGCCTCTATCTATATAATAGGTAACCGGTATTTATTCTCCACTCTATCCCTTTCATCCACTCATCTTCCTGTATCCATTGCTAATGGCTCCTTCTCTCCTATTCTAGGAGAAGAAAAAGTGGTTGCCTCCTCTTTTATCTCCTAACAAATTTTTATATATTCCTATTTTTTTTATTAGTCTTCTCTATATAAGTCACCTCACCCACTTTTTTGGATTATTTGGTTATATTTTTTCCTTCCTATTGTATTCTTCAAGATCTTCGAATCGAGAAGCAAATTAGTGGCGGGCATAAGTTGCTGGATCTCTACTATCTGGATGCAGACTTGATATTGCTATTACTTCTCCTGCTACTCAGGATTCGGATCTCTTTCTGGCATTGCAACCTCGGCCATCCTGTGCTTTCGTTATTGAGTCACTTTGTTTCTGTTCCATCTACGTTGTCCTCTTTGCCCTATACTACTTGTGAGTTTAGCAAGCACCATCAGGCTTCCTTTCCCTCTGGTATCCATCATCGGTGTACTACTCCTTTTATGCATATACACTCTAACATCTAGGATCCCAGTCTTGTATCGTTTCGTCTTGGATTTCGATACTTTATTACCTTCATTGACTATTGTTCCCGGAAAACTTGGATCTATTTTCTTCAAAGTCGATATGATGTCTTCTATGTAATCACAAACTTCTATATAGAAATAAAAACTCAATTTTTTGTTCCTTAAGATTCTTAAGACTAATAATGTCTTAGAATTTATAAGTTTCTTGTTTAAATAGTTTTGTGCTTCTCATGGTATTATTCATCAGACCACTTGTACTATACTTCTTAATAGAATGGATAGCTGAATGTATGAATTGTACTCTCCTGAATGAATCACACCTTGATGTTTCAAATGCACGTACCTAAACCATATTGGGAGATGCTATTTTGTTACCCAGCTAAAGCACCCAAGAGAGGGGTGAATTGGGTTTTAAAAACTTTTTACAAAGATTAAAGATAAGTGCTAGTGTGTTAGCAAGTGTTTGTGTGCTCAATTTAAGTATGCAACAGAAGTATACGGTAAATGCAAGAATAAAAAGATAAACAATCACAAACACAAGAATATATAGTGGTTCAGTGCATTCCAAAGCACCCACGTCCATTTTCCAAGGTACACTTGGATATTTCACTATAATCCAACTTGATTACAGTAGATTAGTTTTCCCGAGCTCACTAATCAAAATCCTTCTTGGTTTTCACAAAGCTAATCAAAAACCTAGTTGGTTTTTACAAGGCTCACCAATAACCCAGTTGGTTTTCACAAGACTTACCAACAACCCAGTTGGTTTTCACAAGGCTCACCAACAACCTAAGTTAATTTTACAAGGCTCACCAACAACCAAACCACTAGTTTCAATCCACTTGAAACTAGGAACAACAATAAATTCGAGTTCCAAATAAAGATACAATAAGCTTTCAAATTAAAAGCAAATATCTCTTTGAAGCTCTTGATTGCTGTTGAGAAAGCTTGTCCCCAAGTTGTTGAAGCCTTGATGAATGCTTGAAGATTGGACTTGAATGCTTCTTGAATGCTCTTGAATGCTTGAAGGCTCAACGTCACTCAAAAGTAATGAACTCTTAATGAATATTTGAAAGATTTGCAATGAATTCCTTCTCCTTGAGTTTGGTCCACTTTAAATATCTTTCCAAGCCTTAAATGACCGTTTATGACTATTGGAGGAGAAAATAGCCGTTAAGAGTAAAAAGGACTAATTCTGCACTTCAAAAAACTAGCCATTACTGTTCATCCAGACCTATAGGTGTCGACACTTAAAGTCATGAGTCGATACTAGGTCAAAAATGTCTTCTGAAGCTCTTTGGAGTGCTCTGGTGCGTCAACACTTCTTCTGGTAAGTCGACACTTGAATCAACACTTCATCTTCATGAGTCGATACTTGAAGAAAAACTTGAATTCAGCATGTTCTGTATCATTTTTGGTCTCAGGCCTTGAGTCGATATTTGAGTTGACACATGAGTCGACACCTGGTCTTCATGAGTCGACACTTCATGCATGCCTATTGAAGCTTTTTTTTGCATATCAGCTCAAGCTTCTATGAGTCGACACCTGAGTCGACACTTGATCTTCATGAGTCGATACTTGGCCAAAACTCACCTGAAACTCTGCTGAAACTTTTTCCACTTTAAAACTTGAGTCCTTCAAGATTATTCTTATGTGCCGAGGTCCATTTAACTTGAAATTCCATCAATATAAGTGACTTCTTCAACAAGATGACAAGCATTTGAACTTTCAATATATTACAACTTTGATGAGTACCCTGTTCTGATAAACACACTTTTAACACAGTTGGTACTCAAATATACTTAAGTGTTTTGTTATTCATCAAAATCAACATAGGAGTCAACATGTTCTTTACTGCCTGCTATCTCATTAATCATTTTCCATCCTCCATTCTTACTGGTCAAACACCAGTCTCTTGTATTTATCATGACATATCTCCGTTTCCACTAACTCGGGTGTTTGGCTGTGTCCGCTTCGTTCATTTACTCGGTCCTGGACTTGACAAACTATATTCTCGATCTGTTAAGTATATTTTTTAGGGTTGCTCTCGAACACAAAAAAGATATAGGTGTTATGATCCTGTCACTTGATATCACTTTATTTTGGCTAATGTTACTTTTCTTGAATCTATCTCATTCTTATCTCCTTCTGAGACTCAATTAAAACATTGTATGAACCTCCTCTTCCAACATCGGCTCCATCCCTACAAGGTGTTCCTTTCTCGAATCCTGAGCAACTTCTGGAGACTACCAAAAGTTTCTCCTATTTTACAGATTTATCAACACCACCAGAAACCCATAACCATGTTCATCCCAATTTGCCTTCTTCGATTCCGATTTTAGATCTTGAGGTACGTGATCTTGATCTTCCCATTACTCTCTGCAAGAATAAACATATATGTACTATACATTCTATTACTAATTATGCTTTTCTGGATCATTTCAGTCCCTCTTTCTAATACTTTGCCTTGTTTATCTCGTTTGTATCTATTTCCAGGACATATTCAAAAGCATTGTCCGATCTAACTTGGAAAATAGCTATAGATGTTGAAATGAATGCACTTATCAACTATGGTATTTGAAAGCTTGTGCCCCCTCTTGTGGATGTCCAGTCTATTCAGTGCAAATGGATGTTTACTATCCAATACCTGCTAGATAAATCTATTGACTAGTACAAGGCTCGCCTAGTTGCTAAAGACTTTACTCAGACTTACGTGATTGATTAGTATAAGACCTGTGATTCAAATGAATTCTATTCGGATGGTATTCTTAATTGTTGTTAACTAAGATTGTGATTGATTAGTATAAGACCTTTTCTCCTATGACTCAGATAAATTCTATTCGGATGGTATTCTTAATTGTTGTTAACTAAGATTGGCCTATCATCTAGATGGATATCAAATATGCATTTCTTTGTGATAATCTTCTTGAGGATGCCTATATAGAGCAACCACCAAGGTATGTTGCTCAAAGAAAGTATCAACTATGCAAGCTCAAAAAAGCTATCTATGATTTGAAACAAAATTCTCATGCCTGGTCTAACAAGTTTACAGAGGTTGTTATCAGTATAGGTCTCAGATGTTCATAATTTGATCATTCGATCTTTGTTAAAAAAAGTTCATGAGAAACTTTTGTACTTATTTTTTATGGATAATATTCTCCTCACTGGTGATAACACAGAGGACATTGCTGAAGTCAAATTATATATTCAATCTTATTTTATTATTAAAGATCTTGGCGAGTCAAGGTACTTCTTAGATCTTGAGATTGCTTACTATTCTGATGGAGTTAGTCATTCCTAGCGAAAATATGCACTTGATTTACTTGCAGAGACCGAACTTCTAGGATATAAGCCTATAAATACTACAGTAGTTGCCAATCATAACAATCTGTCTGAAAATGATAAGGATGATTTTTTAAATCCAGCTCAGTACCGTCGACTAGTTGGAAGACTAATATATCTCACTGTTACATGACCAGATATTTTTTTTTGCAGTTGGATTGATCAACCAGTACATGCACAAGTCAAAGAAAGGATATTGGGAAGCAACCATCAAAATTCTCCATTATATAAAAGGCTCTCCAGGAAAAAAACTACTCTTCAAGAAATCCGGATATCTTAACATTAAGGCATACTCAGAAATAGATCATGCAGGATCTGTGGAGGATCGGTGCTCTATCTCTGGCTATTATACTTATATTGGAAGAAACTTAATCATATAAAAAAGCAAGAAGCAAAATATTGTGGCTAGATCAAGTGCAAAGATATAGTACAGAGCAATAGCCTATACTGCATGTGAGATGATGTGGCTTAAGTCCCTTATGAAAGATTTGGGATTTACCTATACAAAGCAAATGAATATGCATTGTGACAATCAAGCAGCAATTTATATTGCTAATAATCTAGTCTTTCACGAACGGACCAAACATATAGAGGTGGACTGTCATTTTACTCGAGAAGTTGTTTTGGGTTGCAAGATTAAGACAACCTTCACCAGTTCAGCAAATCATCTAGCAAACATCATCACTAAAGCTTTCAACATTATTCGATTTTCTAGTATATATTCCAAGCTAAATTTAGTTGATGTATATGCTCCAGCTTGAAGGGAAGTGTTAGAATTAGAAAAGAGAGCAACTTAACTTGTATTGTTTCCCTCGAACAACATACTTTGTCTTTGTCCTATTATAAGCATTATTGCAATCCTATTAAGAATAGTATATTACCATATATGATTACTTTGTACTATATTTAAAGGCTTCAAATGGTCCTAATTTCAATACATAATCTTTTTCTTTCTCTCAAAACTTTTCAATACATGACATTATGCTAAACTGAAGTACACTACTATTCAGGATCATCTCACCTTCTAGCTTAAGAAACATAGATAGTATTCAAATTCTTTACAAGAGCCATATATTCTCATTCCTCCCTCTAACATCCTGGCATTGGATTCAAAAGTCATATTGGTGATCTTTATAAAGGATTAAAGTACCAGTATACCATCCTGCACTCACACTGGCTACCCCCTGAACATGAAAACAAGAACTCAAGGGCTTATCTCCTAAAACAAAATTGACATTGAAATAGACTCCCTGTTTACTGATGACAAGGTGATTTAACCTGAAATTATCTATTTTGACTTGTAGATAACTTCTAAAAAAGACAGGAAAAGCAATTTACATCTTTTGCATCTCCATCTCCACTCCATCCCAGCACCTGCAACACTGATAACACAGTCCGATGTTGTTCCCTCCCATCTCAAATTTCCACAATCACTTAACAAAAATGGTTGAATTCCTTTTTTTGTGCTTCCCAAAAGCTAATCATTCTACAGCAATCAGATAATATGCTCCCAATTGACAAGGTTATACGTGTTCATCAATCCCAACCAAAAGGAAGTGCAATAGATCTTAAAGCTTCACTAAGACCTCTAAGTCAACAATAGGAAACTTTAAGTGGATATGAAATATCAAACTCCCAATATAAAATGGAAAAAACCTTGAGACCAACCGCAAGTGGCCAGCTCCAAAACACGAAGCCTCCCACTTTCTTGGATGCCCCACAATTTAAGGTGAGTGTATATTCCAAATGCTCATCACATGCCAGAATGAAACAAGGAACAGTATGATAAGAAGAAAAGGAAAAGAAACACCTTGAAAACAAATCACATATTTGTTTTCTTTTGTATGCTTTCTTTTTAATACACACACACACACACACACACACACACATGTATTATAGAGAGATTAGATTCCTTTCAAATTTCAGTTGTTGAAACTCGAAAGAGATTAGATTCCTTGCATCATGTAAGCTGTCATTGAAAAAAAATATTATTTTTTTTTCTGTTAGAACTTGAATCTATTTTAAATTGATTAAAGGAACCATCTCTCAATCTTTTTCAAAGATGTCTCGGTGTAGGCCCCACTTCTCCACCCTTCATAATTTAAAATAATGCTCATCTAACTAAATATATCTTTAATCCCCATTAACTCATGTCTCTAATATAATCTCATTTAACTAAATATATCTCTAATTCCTGTTAATCAAGTCTTTTCTGAGAGAGGAGAAATGCACTATCAAAAACAGTACAATACATATTATATTATATAAATGTGAGAAAATCACAGTCATTCATATGTTCCAGCACATGCATCACATGTGCAGAGATCTAGTACCTATAAAGCATGAATGTGATGTGAACCCTTCTCCCTCCATCAATATAAACCTACTCTTTCTCCATCCTCCCATTTACTGGATCAAAAATAGACAAGTAGAATACTCAAGATGACAAAAGAAGCTCTACTCTCTCCATTTACAACCCCCCCTAGAATATTTTAGCTAGTTCATGCAGGATTTGACACCATTTCTAAGCATCACAGTATAAGGAAAATACTTCAGAGATAGTCCTTTGATACAAAAGATGTGAAATGGAGCACAAAGAGGGTACAAAGTAGGAAAGAACCAAAAAACATGCAAGATGTTTTTCTCTCTTAACATGTGCCTAGTAAAGACATCCTATCATATAACAAGAACAGGAACTTAGGAAGGGTAGATCTTCTTTTCTCAATCCCCTTGAACATTTAAAATAACCTTTCCTAGTTCAGCTAATATGGACATAAAGCAAAAAGTACTCATGCAAGTTTTCATCTCTCCATAAAGCCCACTGTAGAAAACATGCGGCTGAGGAAGGACCATCATCCATGTAGTTGAGAAAACTCACTGTGATTATTTCTACAAGTATTTCCCCTAGAGTGTATCTGACACATTCATTTACTACAGAAATGCCACAATATATTTTATCTTTGCATAAATGCTCCTGGAGCGAAACCAAGTTTTCCTAACAGACATAATTGGCTAGGAATTTGGATGCTGTTTTATATGCATTGTACATATGGATAAATGACACACTATCTCACTCCTCAATGCAACCTTCTCTTGATAACAGACATAACTGGCTAGGAATTTGGATGCTGTTTTATACGCGTTGTACATATGGATAAATGACACACTATTTCACTCCTCAATGCAACCTTCTCTTGATAACAAAGTAATGAAAGAAGAAACTGCACCATCATCCACCCATCCCTTATGGTAAAATTCCTGTGCAACTTCCATCACCACAAAATCTTTGGAAAATAAAAAAAAGAAAAAAAAAACATGGAACTAGAAGCACCAGTTGTGTTATCTCGTTTCCAGGTTCAGTTACTACTTCAATCTCCTCTTCCTCAAAAGTCAATCTCCATAGTCCATGCCAAACTCAAGTCATTAACTGTTGGAGAAAAATCCTACAGCTTCCAAATGCCCCTAACAGTTTTTTCTTTGGGATATATTTACTCAAGAAAAAAAAACATCATCCTTGCCCCTTTCCTCAACCAATTTCCATTAACCTCTATTAATGTAAAACAGTTCCAATGTTCCATCATTTTTTAGCATCAGCCACCATAGGGGAATATTCACTGCTCCCATCTGACTATCTTCCTCATACTGCAACAAGAAAATATCCTCCCTTCAACTAATTTGGATTTCCTACTTCAACAAGCTTCAATAGGCCCTTGCTATTTGGTTTATCCAATATATCAATACTAGCTATCTCTTCAAACAGCAATTTCAATTGATACATAAAAATTCAATGTGCCAAAATTTCCAAAAGATTACTTTCAAGTCTAAATTAATGTCCATTCATGTAAAGTTGGTTTTGTAGGAAGGAAACATAAGTAGCATTAGCACCAGAGGAAGAGAAAAAATTTGTGAAGTTCACACAGGCCGTAATGGCCTGATCAGAATGATAATTTAACTTCATGCAACTATTTAGTTAGGCATCCATGTCAGATCATTTCACAACCATGGAAAAACAGCTCAAATGTGGATTTAGATTATGCAGGGACCATCATCCCAGTAGTAAATAAATATTGCAGCACTGAAATTGCTACAGAAAAGTGACTTACCAGCCAGGTTACAACTGCTGACTTCCTCCAAAATCCCATTGCACGGTCCCTGACAAACTCAAAGCGATGGGCAGAATGATGAAAGAGGCGTCCACTAACTGGTACTGTTGATTTTACAGCAATATTAAGATGCTAATATCAACAACAAAAGCCTGAAACAATTTACGAGGGCCATAAACAAGACGTAGGTCAAATTACCCTTCTCATGCTTCTTATTGTCTTCCTGCTTCTTAATGTCTTCCTGAATTGCTTTCTCCCAATGCTTCCATTGTCTAATCTGCAAAGAGTATCACAGAATATAGGTTTCCCTCCTGCACAAGAACATTTACATGCATGCCCATACATGACAAGAAATAACTTTATAGCATGAATTTACCTTAAATCCTCCAAGAACCATAGTAGTGGCACAGAAAACAACATGAACAACTGCGAGAACAAAGATAAAGATGTGCAATTGATGTAATGCTTCCAGGGATAACAGTGGAACCTTGCCCTAGAATTTGGGGACAAAAAAGGATACAATTAATATAGCCAATTATCATTAGAGAAAATTCTTTAACTTGATCAAAAAAAGTAACTGACATTTGTCTCATATACTCTTTTTTAAAAGAAAAAACACAGTGGGGTTGCTAACACCGTGGTATGAACCCTAGACCCGTCAGATGGAGAGAGGAATGCCAACTAGCTGAGACAAAGGTGGTTGGCAACACATTACATATTTTTATGCATTATTTGAGATATGAGTATAGTTTTAGTGTCAACAATTATAAAAATGAATCCCTCTTTTACATTTGAAGGACAAACAAAAATGCTAAGGAATGTCTTATACATGCAATTACCTTCGTGGTTACTGCACTGGCAGCTCAAATGATATTATTGCACCACATTTTCTTTTTGATATCTATGCTTTTGTATTAGCAAGAGATGACACAACCAAATTACTATGCTTTTGAATTCAACGTTGCCACCACTGTCAACATTTGATATCTCATGATCCTTTCCAAAATGCTAACCAATATTTTGCATATATAGTTACATTAATTTTAACTGATCAAGTGCCTGTGTACCTTGGCTGAGGCAACAACAAATGCTCTCTTGGCCCTGATCCACCCCCCCCCAACCCAACATTAAAAAAATAAAAAAACATAGAGTAAAACGGTTAAGTGCATACCTACCCATCTTGGCAAAGTTACTATCAGCTATCTTATGCAAGAATCGCTGAACCGGTACCGGGACCCGTACCAGTCAACATCCGGTACAGTACTGTACGGTCCGTATCGTACCATACCGGCATGTGTGCCGACATTATTTTTTTTCTAAAAAACAATATTTCTCCCCCCTCTCAAGCAAGGATTGCTGAACCAAACATGAAATAGCCCGAACCGGGCCGCACTGGATGGTACATACCGGTACGGTACCGTATCGTACCGTATCAGTATGGAATTGAATTTTTTTATTTTTTTAATACCGTATCAATTTTAATAGCTGAACCGTATTGGCTCTTGGCCGGTACGGTATAGTACGTCCCGTATCAGACGGTTCCATGAACCTTGATCCTATGTATTCAAAATATGCAACATCCAAACAGTTCCAAAAGGATACTTCTGTAAATAAAGACAATTTCTCTGAAAAATATAATATTTTCGAAATAGATAAAAATAATAATTGTTATCTATGAATATTAATTAATACTATTTTGCTGAAATTGATTGCATATGCAAATATGGGCATATACACATAATTAAGTACATACGAACCACATTGAATATAGCCATAACCATCAAGTATTTTCCCTGGTATTTAGGATTCACTTTATGAATCATTCTTTGCCAACTATTCATATCATGGGATACATCCACATTCATTATACAATTTTCTAACTCTTCCCAAAGAACACCCCAACCATGTTATCTATGTATTCCGCTCCTTTTCATTTGGAGGATTCAGGTGCTGTTGGCATGTCCTGTATCAGGCAGTACATTCTGCCCTCGTTGACCTTCCACCAACTGGCATCAATACAAGGTACCATATGTGCACCGAACCATGTTACAGGCAATGTACTGCAATACATACTATATCGACCAGTGATCAGTACAGGGCTGTACCAAGGCTTTTCAAACCTGTTTACAAGATATTTTAAAGCCCCATTCCTTTGCAGATGCAGCAGGTTCTCTTCACATCTTTATTGCACATGTCTCGGTCAAATCTTAACCAATTTCTGTTTGCTTGATGCAAGTCATATGCTTCTTTTAATGTACTTGTCTCATACCTCTTTTTTTTTAAAAAAAAAATTACCACACAACCGCATTAGCATCTTCATGCTCATCTTGCATCCTTGAACCTTCTTTCTTTTTTAAAATATCAGAAAATTCATCACTCTGATCTAATGCATCAATAATGGAGAAACACTCCGATCTCTAGAACCAGCTTTAATTCTGTTATATATTTGTTTAATCTCTGTTTGAGAATATGCATGGTCCATTCTATAAAATGGTTGCATTAGTTACATCTTTGATTTTGACGTGGCATCATCCTCAGTCAACCTTCCAGCAAGGAATCACATTTCACGATTAAGTTTTTTTTAGTAAAAACAGATATTTTTAGCTGCTGCTAAGGATTCCAGCAATAAGGAATGCAGGCTGCTCCAGTAGCTACTTGGAAACAAAATGGAGGTTCGGGTCAAAGACAAGGCCAAAAGTGAAAAACAAGTGGAAGGAAAGCAGAAGAAAATAATGAATTATATTAATTTCTACAGAAAGATTGATCAATTGAGAACACATTATCATTAAGGCTGAGATCTTGGATGCTTTCTTTCATGTACTAATTGAACCATAGAAACTAATCATCTAATCCTTTTCTGCCCTTCATGTTACCTATGCACTTGTTTGGAACTAATGCCTACAAATTCTAAAGCAACTATCCAATGACATAAATCCCCTTGGATGGGGCCATCTTGGGTTTTTAGTGGAATGGGACACACCACCATCCTACCCTATCCTTAAAATTGGGAGGGAGATGTCCTGGGATCCACCGAATAGGATGCTGGGATGATAGTGGGTTGGTCTCGTCATGACACTTGGGAGGTGCCCCATCCTAACATCCTACAGGATGTCTCACCAGGACGTGAATCCTTGCTACCATTAGACATGGAGAATTGAGAGGATAACTATCTAGGATAACCAAGATTAGGCAGGCACAGTTCATCTTAGTCTCTTTATTCTACCAAGGAGATAATAATCGATTGCACATCAAATCCACTCTTGGAAGTAACTAAATTCTCATCTCTCCTCTTAATTGTGTATTGCTATTGTCACCTTATCACTCATTACAAACTTGAGCATCAAATATACCCATTCCTGTGTTCAAATGCTAGCCACCATTTTCCCCCTCAAGTCCTCTACTATAAGTTGCCCAATATAAATTGTTTCATCCTCCTGAATTCTGTGTTAAAAGATCCAAATCCACACATTAGATTTTCTTTATACATCTGTTCGATCAAATCTTTAGTGCATAATTCCTCATTGTTGACTTGGTAGCTTTCAATGTATCAGTTCAAGTCTCACATCTACAAATTCATCATCTATATCACTATGCACCAAATTTTCAACTCCATTCCAGTATCATCCAATAGAATTCTCCTACACATGCATTATCAACTCCCATCATTTCTCCACCAATTTCACCACTCTTTGCAATTCAAATCCAAATGTATCATCATGTATCAAAATCGAGTACTCTTTCACTAGCTTCGGTATCTTCCCTTGCTCCAATATCTGAAATGTCTTTTGGTAGCACATGTTTGCATGCAAGACACGGTTGTTTCAAACAACATATTTTCATGTGCTATGCTACTAATTCAATTGATATAATGATGTTTTACACTCCTATCTTTGTCTATGTGCACGTTGTTAGTATCAAAGAGATGGTAATGGGGCATCTCAGACAGATCCAAACAATGTTGCATTTTTTTTTCTTTATTTCTAACATTTTCTTTCATTGCAAAGAAATCTTAAAACAAGTTCAGCTGTCTTGTAGTTTACCTTACTTGTGCAATGGTCAGAACTAGCACCCTCAGACAAAAGCCTCTGCTTGTTCCATGTACGACCATAATAAAAGTCTTTCCCATGATAATTTTCTTGCACTGATGTTAAGCCTTCCTTCTTGCATGGAAGCATGCGAGTTGAAACATGTTCTGGAATGCACATGTTGCTAATAAAGCCTTGAAAGACAGTTAGGAGAAGGGAAATAAAGCCGAGAAGCATTAACTCTGCATGCAAACAAAACCAAGCTCTCTGTCAGAGTGTCCTGAATCAACTGTCCTACATAAACAGAAGTTGACAAATTAATATCTCTTTATTATTAATGAGCTCTGGTTACATGATCTAGTCAATCAAATTATTTGGCAACTTCAAACATCAAGGAATCACTCAGCAACCAAGAAGGTTACTGGATTGATATGTTGGACTAATGAAAAGCCTAGTATTACTAAGACAAGACAATCACTACACCATCCGAACCTGTGGCGTGAGCAATACCTAACAGACAGTCATCTCATGCCTGGAATGAGCAAGAGTGGTTAAAAAAAAAAACTAAGGAGATAAAAGGGTTACACCACCCAAAGCAACATCTATGAGAAACAATCTGCCTAATCTAATCAAGTATGACTTTAACAATTAATTTGAAGATCTTACTATCAAATCCTAGCAGCCATATCAAAATATCTTTCTTTTAATATAGGATGATAATTCATACTCCTGCTTTTATATCAAGAATAGCTCACAGCCAATATCTGAGACATGAAAAATCCAAGAACCTTACCAAATATCTGAGAGGATGATGATGCTTGATACAAAAAATGGCTACATAAACAACAGGTAAAAATAACTTCACAGAGCAAAGACTAAGTGAAAATAACATTAACATCTCAAACATTTTGTGCATGCCTACCGATTAAAATAGCGACAAAGAAGGTAAAATAAAGCAAACAAAGTAAATGAATACATAGGAGTTGTAAAAATACTATTGGTGGGAATGCAGATCACCATGCTAACCTTCTTTCACTTTCTGTAACGCCTCAAAAAGTGCATGCTGCCCTTTATTTTCCAAAAACTGCAAATGATGTCAAGAAAAAGCCACAAGAAAGCAAAAAAGATGTTAGAATGCCCACAAAAAAGGAAATCGATTAGAAAAAGTAAATAGGAAGCGGCAAACAACTGTCATAATCATTAGAAAGCATACTGATTTAGTACTGGCCATTGTATTCCAAGCTGACTTCACTTGTACTCGTACTTTAAGAAATGATCAAACTTGACTCCAGTTTCGAGATTTAATGCGAGCTCCATTTGGTTTGTCAAAATCATTTGTAGGTACAGAAAGTACCCGTCACAAAGGCAACTTACAACATATGTTCAGAATTTTCTTGATGAATCACTTTCCCTTACTTTATAATGTACACGGAAACAACCAAGTCAGGAGCTTCCTGAAATCCTCACAACTTCTGGTATCCCCTCTTAGGTCTACCCCATCTCTTTTGTGGACTTTTATATCCCAAGCATGAGTTTTGTGCACATGTCCAGATTCTCTGAATAATATTCCTGCTGCTTCATGTCCTATTGGTATCATAATCATTTTTTTCTCAAAAATGGGAGGTTACCATCTTTTCTGGTTATTACAAATATCAATCTTGACCGAGATTCACCATCTCGGTACCAAATCCTATATCGCTACCATTCTAATACAAGATCGGTATACCTGGTAGACAGTCGATATGCCCCTCACACCATGTACCGGTTTAGTACCCGAATAGTATGGTATCGTTTGTATGCATCAGTACTGACCCGTAGTACCATGATCTTGACATGTTCACCATAACATTGTTCAGGTTATGGCTATCTATGACAAGGCATTTGTAGTCAACAGTATTACCTGGACATGGGAAACAGGTATTGTGCGTCCAAGTGTCACGAAGAATCCAACACGGGGCAGCCCAAAAAAAAAAAAAGGAACATGACCATGAGTAAATAAATATATATATATAACTATATGAAAGTGAAATCTGCTCATTCCAAGCAATTTTGCATTCATCCACGACATCTTGTATCATTCTTTATGTCTACAATCACCCGGGCTAAGCATTCAAACCCAACAACTGGCAGCACTAGATTGAAACTTCAAGCGAAAAAAAAAAAGAAGAAGAAGCAACGCATAGAAATAGTGATAAAAAAATAAAACAAACTTTATTGATAAAAATTCCAACTTTTCCCATAAAAGGCCATCATCATAAATAAAAAATAAATAATAGCAGCATCGAAGAAAAGCGATAATGAAACAAGAAACAAAGAAAAGCGCGAATCTTGACGCACCTTTCCGAGGTAGTGCAGCAAGCGCTCGACCGCAAGCGAGATGACGATGATAACAGTGCAGACGACAGCCAAAACCCAGGTCGGGGTGTATTCGAGCGTCTCCGTCGGAGAAGCTTCGGTTGCCATCACCTCTTCTTCCTCCCAGGGCCAAACCCCTTTCCGGGTAATCTAATCACCAGGCCCATAAAATAAACAGCGCGGAGGAGACGAAAGCCCCCGGAGAAGAAGGAAGGAATCCCGGAGAGGAATAAAGGGGTAGGCGCAGAGTGTAGTGTAGGCAATGTAGGAGTCGTCCTTCGATATCTTGGTCTTGCGTATGGGTTAGGGGACGACAACATGACCGACGGAAAGAGATGCCTCCCTCTCTCTTTCTCTGTGTGTTGCTTGTGAAGAGAACTCTCCTCTTGTACCAAAAAAGGAAACTCTTCTCTCTGGTCTCCTCCCATCTCCTCTAACAAAGGAACGAAGGAAGCCAGGCGAGTCAGAGATGGTATGGATTCTTGCAGAATAGGAGAGGGAGAAGGGCAGGGAAATCGAATCCCTTTTCGGGGTCCAAAGAAACGCGATGGCAGAGACGAGGGAGTGGAAGAGGGAAGGAGAAGTTGGAACATCGAAAGAAAGAAAAGAACAAAGAGGGAGAAAGACGGGAATGGATCGCCCAAGCGAGTGGATTCTTGGAGCTCTCTTTTTTTTTTTTTTTTTTTTTTTTTTTTTTTTTTTTTTTTTTTTTTTTTTTTTTTTGATAAATCAAAGGGGAGGGGGGCGAGATAAATCCCGGATGTGATCATCCCCTGAATGTTCAATACACGATGTATATTAATTTTTTTTGCAGTCGTATCCATCGAAAGATAGTATGTCAATCTGACTATCATAGTCGTAGTCCATCGAAAGTTGAATACGTCAACCTGACTACCATTGATATCAGCCGAGTGAACGAAATTTATTATATATATCCCTAACTTTTTCACTGCCACTAGCCACTAGCCAACAGGTGCTCCAGGATTATTTTATTAATTTTTTTCATTTTTTTGATTTTATTCTTGAATTATTCTTCTATTTTTTATTTTATAATCGAATTTTCTCGTCGAAATATGTCGACACCAAGACTCGAACCCTGCCAATTGGTTACGAGAAAAGTCTCACAACCAACTGCACCACTCACCAATAATGTAAGTTACCCTTTCAATATGCTCCAGGCCCTAGCTTTGAGTTTTCCCTCTCTTAGAGAAATTAATATTTGCATCATGATGGTTAAAATATTATCATTCATTCATCATTTAAAAAGAAAAAAAAAAAAACTACAAATCAAAAACTAATAATATTACTATGTTCTTAAATTTTTGTTTATTAAAAAAAAAAAAAATCTTCAAAGCAAAGATAGAAGTTTAAGTTTTAAAATATAATTTTATTCAAGTAAGTAATACAAATATTATATGGCAATCGCTATGGTTATTACGTAATGTTGTTATAATGAAATAATGATGATATAACAACTTTTAATTTCATTTTTTATTACAATTTTTTTTTTCCCCAAGTCTTGATCCATCGTTAGTCTTTGAGATACAAGTTAAGTTGCCATGGGTTACACGTGGGAAAGGTTCGTATTACCATAGCAAAAACCATAACACAAACCCAAAACAAAAGGCAAAAGAGAGCCGAGATGAGATATACCGAGGAAGAATATTAGAGGAAGGACTCACATAATTTTTAGATCTTCAAGGGTTCATTAGTTTAAAATAACAATGAACAAGTTGAAACTACTAGCAGTTGGAATGCTCCTACTAGTTCAAGTCCATACTATATGTTGGGATACGATAAATTGATCTATTTATATTGACCTATTAAAAATCTGAAATTGAAATTGATCTATGTCCAAAAGGTATCGAGCCGATTAATTCTTGAAAGGCACAAATATGGTCGGTAAATAATTCGTCAACATCCAAAGGCTGCGAAGCCGATTAATAATCAACAGACACGAAGTTGATCCATTTCCAGGTAATCGATAGATTTATTTGAGAATGAAATTTAGTAATAATTATGTGTTGCAGGAGTTGGAGAAGACGATCAACTCTGGAGAAGACGATCAACTCTGAAGG
Organism: Areca catechu; assembly: GCA_021397845.1. NCBI lineage: Eukaryota > Viridiplantae > Streptophyta > Magnoliopsida > Arecales > Arecaceae > Areca > Areca catechu. The sequence continues at coordinate 31,050,366 of CM038045.1, forward strand.
AGATGATCAACTTTGAAGGAGACGATCAACTCTGAAGGAGACGATCAACTCTGAAGGAGACGATCAACTTTGAAGGAGACGATCAATTTTGGAGGAGACGATCAACTCTGGAGGAGACGATCAACTCTGAAGGAGACGATCAACTCTGAAGGAGACGATCAACTCTGAAGGAGACGATCAACTTTGGAGGAGACGATCAACTTTGAAGGAAACGATAAACTCTGGAGAAGACGACCAACTCTGGAGAGAAAATTAATTAATTACGAACGAGTTTGCTTGCATGTGTTTACATTCTGGATTAACCGTTTTACAGATAGATGCCAGCTGTAAGCGGTTAATTCCTTACGACCAACTTTGGTTGCACGTGTTTACACTCTGGATTAATCATTTTACAGGTGGATTCCAGCTGTAAACGGTTAATTCTTGGCCTATAAATACCCACGACTGTAATGGAGAAGGGACTTTTTTGGCAATTCAAATTTCTCGAACACCTTCAATTTAGTCTTCCTTTAGATCATATCTGTTCCAATCCAGATGACATCAAGCTTGGAAGATGATGGAAAGCTGGATCAAATCAGCTTGACCCATTCCTCTTTTGCTTCAAGCTCGCTGTGATTTGTCTGGACACAACAGATTGGCGCGCCAGGAAGGGAAATTCTCTGTAAAAGAATTCTGAAAAAATCTGAAAGGAAGCATGGTGAAGGGTAGGAAGAACGATTTGCCAACAGGAGCTGCTCCCAATTCTTCAAAAGAAACCAATCTTGTCCTTGACAACCAAGGGGAAAATCTTGTTCTGGATGGCAAAGCAACAGATCCTGTTCCAGATGAAAGAAGAAATGACCCTCTTCCAGAGGGAAGGGCGAAAGATTCTCCTGCAGTGCATTTTGATCAAGAAAAGTTGAATGCTCTATTTGATAAGGTAGAAGTGCTCACCACAGCAATGCAGAATTTTCAAGAAATGGTTATGAAGGAGCCGATGCAGCCAGCTATGTCAAAAACTAGCCGGCAACCATCACTCCAGGTAAGTAAACATCTCAGCCCCAGAAGACATTCCTCTTATCAATGTTCTTCAGGTCAACTACCTCCTGCAAGATATCATCACCGATCTCGTCATCACTCCAAGAAGCAAGACAAAGAGAAACGGCCACGATCTCGATCGACCTCATCTGGAGAATCAACTCCTAACAGTATCCAAGCTCAACACCTTAAAAGAGAGAAAAATTTTGATAGAAAATTCAAGAAGTTGCAGTTGCAGGTTGCCAAAGTTTTGGAGCAGAGGAAAACAGAAGATGTTGCCCCAAGTTATAATATTCTTCCCACTTTTTTCAAGAAGATTATGGATGAAAAGATCCCACATCATTTCAAAGTACCGCCGATCGAATTATACGATGGGTCGTCTGATCCTTTAGACCATTTGGGTAGCTTTAAAGCTCATATGCTAATTCAGGGAGCGTCAGACGCATTATATTGTCTTACCTTTCCTGCAACCTTGAAGAAGTCAGCCAGAATATGGTGTTCCAATTTGCAACCAGACGCCATCCACTCATTTAGTCAACTAGAAAAATTGTTCGTCTCTCACTTCGGGACAAGCAAAAAAATGCCCAGAAATTCTGATAGCTTATTTTTTATTTAGCAATCAGAAGGAGAATCTTTGAAAGATTATATCAAGAGATTTAATTCCGCCACATTGGAGATACCTGACCTCAATGAATATGTGGCGATGTCTGCTATGAAGAAAGGTTTGCGAGCCTCTAGATTTACATTTTCTTTGGATAAGAAATTCTTGACCAATTATTCAGAGTTACTGGCCCGTGCCCAAAAGTATGCCCAGGCCGAAGAACAGGCATTGAATCGGCGACAGGTGGAGAAAAAATTAATGTCAAGTAAGAAGAGAGCTAAAGAAGACGAATCTCGGTTTTCTAGGGTCCGATCTATTCAACGGCAAAATCAAAGGCCAAGAGATTTGATCGGTAGAAACTATGTTAGCCGAGTCAATACGTACACTCCACTGACTCATCCAAGAGAACATACTTTGATGGAGATTGAGAAAGAAAACTTTTTATAGTGGCCAAGACCAATGAAAGCTCCACCAGTTATGCGAAATAAAGCCAAATACTGTCGCTATCATCGGGATCATGGCCCTACAACAGAAGAATGCATTCAATTACGAGATGAGATTAAGGCTCTGATTAAACAAGGTTATTTGGCTAGATATATCCAAAGTCAAAATCAGAACCGACCAATTGAAGCGGCAATACCAAGGCCAGCTGTTCCGAGGATGATCACTGACGGGACAGAGTTCCCAAACCAGCAGCCAACTGATGGGTCGGTTGGAATGATTTGCCATGCATGTCTTGAAGAGGAGCGGAGTCCTAAGAGTGTAGGCTCAGGTAGGCAACCCAAGAGGGGGGGTGAATTGGGTTTTATAAAACTTTTGTACTATTTGCAAAGTATGAATTAAAGCAAGTATGTGCTAATGCAATTCAAGTACTTGTATATTTCAAATAAATGCAGCGAAAATAAAGAAATAAAAGCACAAGGAGAACAATCACACAAACACAAAGATTTATAGTGGTTCGGTGCCAACCAAGCACCTATATCCACTCCCCAAGAATCCCTTGGAAATTCCACTAAGTTTGGTTTTATAACTTAGGCTCACCAACAACCTTTACAACTTATTTTATTTTCGGGCTCACAAATCAAACCTTAGTTGGTTTCAAGGCTCACAAACAACCACCCTTGGTTTTACGGGATAACCAAGAACCTAAATGTTGGCGTGGAATCTCAGGGACTCCACGCCAACACTAAACAACTTGTTTTGGCTTCGGGCTCATAAGTAAAATCCTAGTTGGTTTCAAGGCTCACCAATAATCACTTTGGTTTTCAAGGCTTACCAAAAACCTCTTTGGTTTTCCAAGGCTCACCAAAAACCTTAAGTAAAATAATGTAAGAGCAAGTTTAAATAAATACAATAAAAGCTTTCTAAAATAAAGCAAATATAGCTTTGAAGCCCTTGAATGTTAATGAAGATCTTGTCTTCAAGTTGATGAAATCTTTGATTGATGCTTGTGGATGTAGACTTTGATTGCTCTCTTTGAAACTTGGAAGCTTGAAGGCTTGAATCACTCAACTCTTGAATCCTTTAAGAATATTCAAGAAACTCATCAAAGGATTGCTTTCACATTTGATTTTTGATATTTATATAGCTCTCCAAACCATAGATGACCGTTTATGACCGTTGGGGATGAAAAACTAGCCGTTTGAAGCAAGTTGGAATCAATTCTGCACTTCAAAAAAACTAGCCATTACAGTAAGTGTCGACACTTGATCTCCAAGTATCGACACTTGATTCCCAGGTGTCGACACTTAGTTCTACAAGTGTCAGCACTTGGTCCTGCAAGTGTCAGCACTTAATCTGCAAGTGTCAACATTTGATCTTTAGATATCGACACTTGGTTGAGCCAGTACTGAAACTTCTTCAAAATTAAACTTTAAGTCCTTTCAAGTCTTCCTTATATTCCAAAGTCCTTATAACTTGATTTTTCATTAATTTAAGAACTTTTTTAACTGAAATACAAGCATTTCTTCATTCAACATGGTTGAGTACTAAGATCTGAAAAATATACTTAAAATATAATTAGTACTCATATATACTTAAACATTTTGTCAATCATCAAAATCAAGACCAGAGTCAACAATCTCTCCCTTTTTGATGATGACAAAATCTTTAAGTATATAAATAGGGTAAACTTAAAAGATTAACAATAGTATAAACATATAAGCTCAAAACAATAAGCACCAAGCTCCCCCTCAAAATATGATCCAAAAAAATCTTCAAAAATATTTTTCAAAATATGCAAAATTTTTAAAACAATCTCTCCCTTACTAATTCTTTCCTTAAGATTAAAAATTTGCTTTCTTCTTCCCCTTTTGTACTTTCTTTCATTTCTCATATGATTTTTCATGTTTATCCTATCTTCCTCTTTTCATACTTAACATTTTTCTCTCCCTTTTTGACATCATGAAAAAGGGTGAAAGGCTAAAATGAGAATGAAGCCGGAAAGAACAGCAAGTAGATCATCAAAATCAATACATAAAAGTAATTTATCATGATACCACTTGAAATTGTTATAGATTGAACATGATATCCCCAAAAAAAAATGATATGCACATGCCAAAAATAATTCAATATATATATAAACTTTGATATGCAAATTTTTCATTTACCTCACTCGTTCATGGGATAAGGTCACAACGGCACCCCAACACATCGTAATAGACCCCAATGAATGGGAAGAGAGGGTCTGACCATGGTGACTAACCCAATCTAAAGCAGTTACTAGGAATTCTTTTAAAAATAAATTTTGATACCAATAGAATATGATACCATATGAATGTAACTCCTCTCAAAGAATTAGATTGAAAACAAGGAAAAAAGTATTAGAGCGATATGAGTACAGCATGATATCAAGCAAGATATTCAAAGCATCATATATGATAACAAATATTTGAATGCTCCCCTTAAATGTTACTCCCCCTTAAAAATATGCATTCATTTTGAGGAATAAGAATATGAAAGCACATGCAACATAATTTCAGACAATTTTAAGATATGAACATAAATTTTAAGTCTGAAATCAAATATTTGAATTTTTCAAGATATTCATGATTTTCAAAATACAAATGATTGATCATTTAGACTTTTAGCATTATTTCAAATTCAGTTAAAATGATTTGGTATACACACAAATGCTAGAAGTAATTTAATAGCAAGTGTAGCTACTAAAGCAAGGGTTTATCAATATACATACCTTCTTCTGAATTGTAACCCTTAACTACTAGTTCTATACTTGATCTAAATTATTTCTAGATTAAGCATAGATATCAACCATGAAAATACATAAATCGTAACATTTCACTTGAAGTAATTTAAAAACTATATTAATCAAAATCAAGTGAAAGTCTAATAATCATAAGTTGAAATCATGAGAGCATGAAATCCATCAGTATCAAAATGGTCATGATCATAACAAATGACTATTAGTCTAAGCTTGATTCTAATTAATCGATTAAAATATTTTTCAAATCAATATGCATCTTTATAAGTATTTTTCATGAAATAATTTAAGATATATTAATCAAAATCAAGTGAAGGTTTTACAATCATAAGTTTAATCATGATAGCATGAAATTCATCAACACCAAAAGGTTCATGATCATAGCCAATGACGATAAGTCCAAACTTGATTCTTAATAACTATTTAAAACAATTTTTCAAAGTAATTGATGCAATAAGAATTTAACTACATTTTTAATTATGGAAGGAGATGTTTAGAATTTATCAATATACATAGTCCTTCCTTTTACCATTTAGTCTAAAATATAGCTTATCCACTTTTTCAAATTGTCTTGTACAGCCACTTTTCAAGAACTTCATTTCTTCATGTTGGGCTGCAAGACATTCCTGCAAAACAAACTAAGTAGATATTTTTGGTACCCAAACTTTCTTGGGTCCTTTATGATTAGTAATTATGGTTCCTTTTGGAATCCAAAATTTTCTTAATCTAGAAGGATAAGCATTAAAACCACATTTATAAGATAAATTGAAAGAAGCATGAATAGAGAAATTCTTCAAAAATCATTGCTTCTTTTCCTCAATCAAAATATTTTTCTCATTAAAAACTTTATCACATAAATCTTTCAAAATAACATTTTCTTTTTCTAAAAATTCTTTTTCTTTAGAAAAATTATTCTTTTCATTTTTCAAACTATCAATCTTAGTATTTAAATCATCATTTTTATTTGCAAGATTGGTGTTATCAAAAGAAAATGAATCTACATGCCTATTTAATTTCTTGTGCTCAATTTTTAGCAATCTATATTCATGCACAAGATCATTAAATGCATCATGTAGTTCATCAAAGATAAAATTATAATCATTTTTAGTACATACATTTTCCTCATTTGCCATGAAGCAAAGATGGGCAACTTCATCATCCGTACTTGAATCTTCGCTATCGCTCCAAGTTGCCATCATTGCCTTGAATTTCTTTTTGGCTTTGAAAGTCATTATCTTCTTTTCTGTATCAACTTCCACTATTCTTTGCCATAAGCTCAACTCATAGGTCATGAGTGAACCGATAAGCTCCTTCAAAGGTAAGGTTTCTACATCTTTAGCTTCTTGGATCGCCGTCATCTTTGGATCTCATGATTTTGGCAAGGATCTAAGAATTTTATTCACCAAATCAGCATTAGTATAGATTTTGCCAAGACATTTCAATTCATTAATAATAGTCATAAATCTAGTATACATATCAGAAATATATTCATAATGCATCATTTCAAAAATTTTAAAAGAATGTACAAGCAAATTAATTTTAGTATTCTTCACTTGAAGAGTACCCTCACAAGTAACTTCAAGTGTGTCCCATATTTCCTTCGCCGATGTGTATGTAGAGATTCTATTAAATTCATTCAAGTCCAATGCACAATAAAGCAAGTTCATTGCTTTAGCATTGATTTCAGTTTGTTTAATGTCATATTCATTCCAATCCTCTTCGAGCTTTAGAATGGAAATGCCATTAACCAACATGGAAGGAATATGAGGACCACTAACAATGATTTTCTAAAGATGATAACTAATATATTTAATATGGATGTGCATGCGAGTTTTCCAAAATGTGTAATTTGTGCCATTAAAAAATGGTGGTCTAACACTAATACCTATAAGGGTTGCCATGAACTTTAGCTCAAAATCGTTAGATTTTCAGACATAGCACATGCTCTAATACCAATTGTAGGCTCAGGTAGGCAACCCAAGAGGGGGGGTGAATTGGGTTTTATAAAACTTTTGTACTATTTGCAAAGTATGAACTAAAGCAAGTATGTGCTAATGCAATTCAAGTACTTGTGTATTTCAAATAAATGTAGCGGAAATAAAGAAATAAAAGTACAAGGAGAACAATCACACAAATACAAAGATTTATAGTGGTTCGGTGCCAACCAAGCACCTACATCCACTTCCCAAAAATCCCTTGGGAATTTCACTAAGTTTGGTTTTATAACTTAGGCTCACCAACAACCTTTACAACTTGTTTTATCTTCAGGCTCACAAGTCAAACTCTAGTTGGTTTCAAGGCTCACCAACAACCACCCTTGGTTTTATGGGATAACCAAGAACCTAAACAACTTGTTTTGGCTTCGGGCTCACAAGTAAAACCCTAGTTGGTTTTAAGGCTCACCAACAACCACTTTGATTTTCAAGGCTTACCAAAAACCTCTTTGATTTTTCAAGGCTCACCAAAAATCTTAAGTAAAATAATGTAAGATCAAGTTTAAATGAATACAATAAAAGCTTTCTAAAATAAAGCAAATATCTCTTTGAAGCCCTTGAATGTTGATGAAGATCTTGTCTTCAAGCTGATGAAGCCTTTGATTGATGCTTGTGGATGTAGACTTTGATTACTCTCTTTGAAACTTGGAAGCTTGAAAGCTTGAATCACTCAACTCTTGAATCCTTTAAGAATATTCAAGAAACTCACCAAAGGATTACTTTCCCATTTGATTTTTGATGTTTATATAGCTCTCCAAACCATAGATGACCGTTTATGACCATTGGAGATGAAAAACTAGCTATTTGAAGCAAGTTGGAATCAATTATGCACTTCAAAAAAACTAGCCGTTACAGCAAGTGTCGACACTTGATCTCCAAGTGTCGTCACTTAGTTTCCAGGTATCGATACTTGGTCCTGCAAGTGTCAGCACTTGATCTGCAAGTATCAACACTTGATCTTTAGGTTTCGACACTTGGTTGAGCCAATACTGAAACTTCTTCAAAATTAAACTTTAAGTCCTTCCAAGTCTTCCTTATATTTCAAAGTTCTTATAACTTGATTTTTCATTAATTTAAGGACTTTTTCAACTGAAATATAAGCATTTCTTCATTCAACATGGTTGAGTACTAAGATCTAAAAAATACACTTAAATATAATTAGTACTCATATATACTTAAATATTTTGTCAATCATCAAAATCAAGACCAGATTCAAGAAAGAAGTTTCAAGGAAGTGTTATTTTTTCTGATAAAGATTTACAAGGCGTTGGAATGCCTCATAACAACTCTGTTGTAATTTTTACTGTTATTGCAAACTATGATGTACATCGGATTCTAGTTGATAATGCAAGTTCCATAGAGATCTTGCTTTATGATGCATTTGTCAAAATGAACTTACCATTTAATAAGTTACGAAGAATTCATACACCGCTCACTGGATTCGGTGAAAATTCTGTAGGAGTAGAAGGAGAAATCACCCTTCCTATAACTCTTGGGACAGCATCAAAGCAAAGAACCTACCTTCTTTCTTTTATGGTTGTTCGGATTCCTTCTGCTTATAATGCCATTTTAGGGAGACCTGCCTTGAATAAATTCCAAGCCATTGTATCTACATATCACTTTCTGATAAAATCTCCGACTCCAAGTGGAATTGGAGTAGTAAAGGGAAATCAACAAATGGCTCGGCAATGCCTAACAATTCAGAATCAACAATCAGCCATCAAATCAACTTCTGAACAAATGGATCTGCATGATCCGGATGATAAAGTTAGTATATCAATGGAAAAAATCATTCATATTCCTCTGACAAAAGATGATCCTACCAAAACAGTTCAGATTGGGAGCTTACTTGCTGAAGATCAAAGGAAGAAGATGATTAATTTCTTACAGGCAAATGTCGATATGTTTGCATGGAAAGTTACTGACATTTAAGGATTCCTATTGAGGTAATTAAGCACGAACTTAAGGTCGATCCATTCATCAGACCTGTTCGACAAAAGAAACGAAACTTTGCCCCCGAAAGACAAAGTGTTATTAATGAAGAAGTTACTAAATTGCTCGATGCTGGATTCATCAAAGAGGTTCATTATCCAGATTGGCTGGCTAACATGGTCATGGTCAAGAAAGCAAATGGAAAATGAAGAATATGTATAGATTATACCGACCTTAACAAGGCATGTCCGAAAGATAGTTTTCCTTTGCCAAAAATTGATCAGTTGGTTGATGCAATGGCTGGACATAAGTTTTTAAGTTTTATGGATGCTTTCTTTGGATTTAATCAGATACAAATGAATCTAGAAGATGAAGAAAAAATGTCTTTTGTTATAGATAAGGGGATATATTGCTACAAAGTGATGCCATTTGGCCTCAAAAATGCCGGGGCCACTTATCAGAGATTAGTAAATAAAATATTTGAAAAACAAATTGGGAAGACCATGAAGGTATATGTTGATGATATGATTGTTAAGAGCAATCAGTTTGATAACCATATTAAAGATTTACAAACAGCTTTTGATATTTTATGCCAGAATCATATAAAGTTAAATCCGACCAAGTGTATCTTTGGTATAACTTCTGGAAAATTCTTGGGATTCATGGTTACATAACGGGGAATTGAATCCAATCCAGAAAAAATCCGGGCTATCTTGAATATGAGAGAACCAACCAATAAAAAGAAGATTCAACAATTAACTGGACGAATTGTTTCATTAAGCCGATTTATTTCTCGTTCAGCTGAGAGATGTTTGCCTTTCTTCAAGGCTTTATGGCAAGTCAAAGAGTTCAAGTGGTCTGATGATTGTCAAACAGCATTCAAAGAATTGAAGAGGTACTTAGTAAACCCTATCATACTATCTAAACCTCAAGAAGGCGAGGATCTGTATCTTTATTGGGCTGCATCAGATGAAGCAATTAGTTCCATATTGGTCAGAAAGGATTCTGGCAGATCGCATAAGCCCATCTATTATATCAGTAAAGTTCTTCATGATGCAGAAACTAGATATCCAAAACTTTAAAATATTGTATACACTTTGGTAATATCAGCTAAACGGCTCAGACCATATTTCCAGTCTCATCGTATTATTGTATTGACTGATCAACCCTTAAGAACTATTTTACAATGCCCTGATACTTCTGGTCGAATGGCAAAATGGATAATTAAACTGAGTAAATATGACATCATTTATCAATCTAGGTCTGCAATAAAAGTTCAAGTATTAGCTGACTTTATAGCCGAATGTACTTGGAGGGACAATGAATCATCTGTTGAAATAGAAATGATCGATGCACCCTGGGTATTACATGTAGATGGGGCATCCAACTCTTCTGGCTGCGGAGCGGGGTTAATCTTATCTAGTCCCTATGGGGATGCCATAGAGTATGCACTCCGATTTTCTTTCAAGATTTCTAACAATCAAGCCGAATATGAAGAACTTTTAGCAGGTTTGAAAATTGCAAAAGAGGTAAATGTCAGAAGATTGAAGGTATTGTCTGATTCATGCTGGTTGTCAATCAAGTGAAAGGGGACTTTGAGGTTCATGACACCACTTTGAGTTTATATTTGAAGAAAGTCAAAGAACTGGGGACTTCATTCGATTCATGGGATATCAGTCACATCCCTAGAATCGAAAATTCTCGAGCCGATGTATTATCTAAATTAGCTACTTCTACACTTGAACAGATGGGTCTGATCTTTGTGGAGTACCTGGAAGTTTCGAGTATCTCGGCAACTGAAAAAGAAAAAGTTCTTCAAATAGAACCAGAAATGAATTGGATGGATCCGATAGTCAAGTACCTGACTGAAGGAATATTGTCTAAAAATGATATAGAAGCCAAGCAGATTAGAAAATGGGCTGCTCAATATGTCATCTTGGATGGTTTATTATACAAAAAATCATTTACTCAGCCATTGTTGAAATGTCTGTCTCCTTCGAATGCTGATTATGCCCTTAGGGAAGTACATGAAGGGATATGTGATGATCATTTGGGAGGAAAGTCTTTAGCCTATAAAATCATAAGGAAGGGTTACTATTGGCCGACTATGCAAAAGGATGCTGCAGATTTTGTAAGAAGATGTGATTCTTGTCAAAGATATGCAAATATCCAAAGGCGTCCTGCTAGCCAGTTGACACAATTAATAGCTCCTTGGCCATTTGCTTAGTGGGGAATGGATATACTTGGTCCGTTCCCTCCAGCTTCTGGGCAACGAAAATTTTGATCGTCGCCATTGATTATTTTTTCAAATGGGTAGAAGCTGAACCTCTGGCTTTAATCACTGAAGCAAAAGTTAAACTATTTATCAAAAATTCTATTATATATAGATTTGGAATCCCTCATGTGATTATTACAGATAATGGAAGACAGTTTGATAATCAGAAGTTCAAAAATTTTTGTATTCAGTATGGAATTCTTCATAAATTGACATCTATCGGACATCCTCAAGCTAATGGAGAAGCGGAGGTAACCAATCGGACGATCCTCCATGGATTGAAAACCCGGCTAAATGAAACTCAAGGACCTTGGGTTGACGAACTTAATTCTATTTTATGGGCTTATCGGACAACTCCTCGATCTACAATGGGTGAATCTCCGTTTAACCTAGCTTATGGAAGTGAAGCTATGTTACCTGTGGAAATTGTTCTTCACTCTAGAAGAACTGACAATTTTACAGAATCTGATAATGATAATTGGAGGAGATTGGATCTTGATTTGATTGAAAATTCTAGGTTGCAAGCACAACTGAAGATGGCTGCTTACCGACAAAGGGTGGCGCGGTATTACAATTCAAGAGTAAAGGCTCGAATCTTTCAAATTGGAGACCTCATTCTGCGCCGAACAACTATATCTCGACCAACTGAACAGGACAAACTTGCTCCAAATTGGGAAGGTCCTTATCGTATCACTGAAGTTGTACGGTCAGGGACATATCGACTAGAAAGTCTGGATGGTTATCCTTTAGCAAGACCATGGAATGTGGAAAATCTACGTAAATATTATCAATAAAGACAGTTTCTTTCTATTTCTTCTTTTATATGAATGAGGTATTTTATTTTTCGATATTCTCTAAAAGAAACAATCCAACAAATCGAGTTAGTCTGATCCACTAACTCAATCGGTGTATAATGATCAGAACAACTGATCTGAAGATTGACCTGATAAGCTGATCACAATCCGACAAACCGAGTTAGTCTGATCCACTAACTCAATCGATGTATAATGATCAGAACGACTGATCTAAAGATTGGCCTGATAAGCTGATCACAATCCGACAAACCGAGTTAATATGATCCACTAACTCAATCGGTATATAATGATCAGAACAACTGATCTAAAGATTGGCCTGATAAGCTGATTACAATCCGACAAACTAAGTTAGTCTGATCCACTAACTCAATCGATGTATAATGATCAAAATGACTGATCTAAAGATTGGCCTGATAAGCTGATCATAATTCAATAAACCGAGGTAGTCTGATCCACTAACTCAATCGGTGTGTAATGATCAACTGATCTGAAGATTGGCCTGATAAGCTGATCATAATCCGACAAATCGAGTTAGCTTAACCTACTAACTCAATTGATATTTAATGATCAGGATAAAGATTACATTGCATTCTGACAAAACAGATTGATCTGATATACTAATTCATTTGTATTTAATAGTTCATGGATTAATCAAAGAGACACAGGAGAGTTCATCCATATTCTTTTACAAAGAGTGGAAAGAGGAAAATAAATGGCAGTAAAACTATTGCCAATTTTCTATTACATATACTATTCAGTTTTCTTCTAAATACTCTGGTTAATCAGAATTTTCTCTTGATCAGTTGTCTCTGAATCAGGTAACTTTGATAGAGTTTTGCTTGTTTGTCCTTCTTCTTTCTTCACAGGAAAATCTGGAGAGATATTGGAAAGATTAAGATCGGGATATAATTCTTTGACTTTATCAAGAAAATTCTTAAAACCAAGCTCATAGCCTTTGGCTCCCACTTTTTCTATTCCTTGGGAAAAACCATCAGATTTCTAAAGTCCTCAATTACGAAGGACTTCTGTTGAGTCAGTAAAATGTTTTCTTGTTCGATTTTTCTTAAATTTTCTTCAAGAAACGATATTCTCTTCTTTAACAGTAGATTCTGATTTAGTACTTCTTCATATGATTGAGTTTTTTCTTCTACGGCTTCATCGGCTTGTTGAAGTCTCTTTCTTCTTTTAGCTCCATCTTCCATGAGTCGATGAATATATGTTTTATTTTGTTTTAATTGCTTCTGCAAAGACATGATCTTTTCTATCAGGAAGAGAACTTATGTTCTAAAGACTTTCCGATCAGCAATGGCTTTATTTTTCTCTTCTTTAACTATTGCTAATTGTCTTTGAAGATCTTCTTGGAGATTCTGAGCCTAATCCCAACCTTCTTCGATCATAGAGATATCACTGATAAACTGTATAACATGTTTGCTATGTTGTTAGAGTATGAACAGTTTGCCATGAAAAAGAGAAAGGAGTATTGCTTACTGTTGCCGATCTCGCCGCCGCGCCCGTGCCTCGAATCCGTCGATCCTACCGGACCGCCTAGCTCCTGGAGCCTCCAGGCTGGAGGGAACCTGCAGGAGAGGGTCAGAAGACCCTGGCCGGGGATCTCGGCGAGGGAGCTCCGACGGTCAAGTTAGTAGACGACGAGAAGGAACAGATTCTCCAAGACGGGCCCCCGAAGGAGTCCCAGACTCAGAGAATTTACTAGCAAGAAAGGTGCTATAGGAACCGGAAACTCGGCCGGCCCTCCTTGCCGAGCTCACGCCAAGCGATCCCCTCTCGGGACCCTGGATCTCACACTCGGAGCGGGGCTTTTGGCCACTGTTCCTTGCTTGTCCCCAGCTCGATCAGCTTACCTTGTCGTCCCCAGCTTCCTTCCTTTTATCTCCTCCCGCTGTTCGCCTGTCTTCTCCTCCTGGGGGGCTCCCCTTCCCATCCTTTTCTCTTTCTCCTTTTGGTGTTGAGGGCCAGGCGGCTTTCCAACCTCGTTCGCCGAGCCCAGCGAGGAAAGGGCAAAGACAGAAGGGGGGTGGCACCGGCAAGGCGGCCGGTCAGACCTCGGGTCCAGTGAGAGCGCTCTCCCTCCTAAGTGTAGGCATCGTCCGTTTACGGGCCCTGCCTTGTCAGAATCGCGTCTCTCGACTGCGGGACCTGTCGGGCCGACGTAAGTGGTGTTTCGCGTACTGCCGCCATCCGTACGGGGCGCCGCCTGTGATGCGCACGGCTCGAGGGCTGACCTCGGAACCTGCACCTCTTTCGTTGGGATCTTCTCTGTACGGGCGGCATGACCTCGGCCGAGGTGGACCCCTCCTGGGTGGACACCTGGCGAGATGGCAGGAGGTCGCCTGGCTTCGGCCGAGGTGGACCCGTCTCTGGAGGCCACCTGGCGAAGGAGCGAAGGATCAGCCGACCTCGGCCTGGGTGGACCCCTCCTGGGTGGACACCTGGCGAGGTGGCAGGAGGTCGTCTGGCTTCGACCGAGGTGGACCCGTCTCCGGGGACCACCTGGCGAAGGGGCGAAGGATCGGCCGACCTCGGCCTGGGTGGACCCCTCCTGGGTGGACTCCTAGCGAGGTGGCGGGAGGTCGCCTGGCTTCGGCTGAGGTGGACCCGTCTTCGGGGGCCACCTGGCGAAGGGGCGAGGGAGCGGCCGACCTCGGCCTAGGCGGACCCCTCCTGGGTGGACGCCTGGCGAGGTGGCAGGAGGTCGCCTAGCTCCGGCCGAGGTGGAATCGTCTTCGGAGGCCACCTGGCGAAGGAGCGAAGGATCAGCCGACCTCGGCCTAGGCGGACCCCTCTGGGTGGATGCCTGGCGAGGTGGCAGGAGGAGCCCCGAACCGAGCTCGACTTCGGCGAGGGCGGTAACATTTCGGGAAGTCGCCTGGCGAGGTAGCCTGGCTGAGCTCGATCTCGGCAATGTGACACTGACTCGGTTGAAGAAACCTCCACGTGGCTTGATCATATCTGACGGTATCTGAGCCCGGCCACATCATCGTTACGGCCGTAACAGTTGCCCCCCAGCCCGCCGTTCCGTTGGGGCGTCGTAGAACGGAGCGTCGGGATTAAATGCGGACATGACGTGGGGAGGCGAAGATCTTGCATCATAATTGCCATGATCCTCGTCGCCGCTTCTCGATGCGCCCGAAGCCCTATAGGAAGCCACCACGCGTCGCCCACTTGCCCACAATAAATGCATCGCTTCGAGGCATAGGCCGTTACCCTGCTAACGAGGCGTCGGTGTCGGGCGTGCGTCCACGCGGCGATCATCCAGTGGCTCGAGGCGGAATGACAGGTACGGCTGCTGTCGACTGAGTTTGAAAAGGAGGGGACTTTCCGGAACGAGGCCTTTCCCCTTGCTCCGTGGGCGGTTTGTTGCAGGCTAACTTTCATTGCCCCGCGTTCGTTTGGCGTATTTTCGGTGAGTGCCTCCATCATTCTCTCTAGTTCCCTTCTCCCTTTTTCTCTCTGAATCTTCGTTTCTTCCTTCTTTGTCATGGCGCGTCGTCGCTATGTTTCCTCTAATCCGGACGAGGCCGGTCTGTCCTGGCCGAGGACTCCGTCTTCTTCCTCCTCAGAGGAGGAAACGATCCTGGAGGAGATCCGTAGGCGACTGCAACCTGGGGGTGTCACCATCGGCATTCCCAGGGGGGTCCGGTCTCCTCCGATTGCTTCCGCTCTTCCACTTCTCTCTCTTCCTGCTCCACCTCTTCTTCCTGCTCCGCCTCTTCTTCCCGTCGGTCCCTTCGGTCATGCTTCCACCATGACCGAAGGCGACCTTTCTTTGCTCCGGGAGGCCTACGGCATCCCGGAATCAATCCATCTATTTGTTCCGCGGCCCGGGGAGCGCGTCACCATGAGTGGCCCCGGCCGCATAGCCTTCTACGAAGACTTCTTCCTCGGGGGTCTTCGATTCCCTCTGCACCCTTTCTTCCTCTCTTTCCTTAGCCATTTCCGTCTTGTTCCGGCCCAGTTGGCTCCTAATGCCATCCGGGTCATCTTTTCTTTCATAGTTTTTTGTCATTTCCATGGGTTTGTTGCCCGTTTCTCCCTCTTCAGGGCCATGTTCACCCTGAAGAGGTACTCCACCGATGACGGCTGGTGGTACATCTCGCCCCGGCCCAGGTGTCTTCGGTTTGACCTCCCTTCTTCTATCAAGGGCTGGAAGAGCCGGTTTTTCTTTGCCTCGGTCGAAGATGTCGACTGGGCCTGGAGTGAACCGGATCGGTCTCCGAACCGGAACTCCCAGGTCGAGTCGGCGGACCAGGAGGCCTACTCCCTGCTTCTGAGCGACGTGATCCCGATGCTCAAGGTTCTGCTCTCGGAGCAGAATCTTTTTGAGGCCGGGATCAGTCCCATCCGCGAGTCGGGTGAGATTCGGTCTTCCCTTGACTCCTGCATCCTTTTTCCTTTATAACCGGGTTGGCTTACCTTCTTCTCCTTCGTTGCAGGCATGAAGTTCTCGCTGGAGAGCCTCCTGGAGGGCACGGCCTAGAGAGACGTCCCCGAGGTAGATGAGCCTGCGGCCAAGAGGGCCCGCACCGAGACGAGTCAGGAGGTTGCGCCGGCGACCGCACCTAGTCCAGCGGCCGCTGCTCCCCCGCCCAGGCTGCCTCGCGGTGGGGCTGTTGATTCCTCAGCTGTTAGACCTGGCGGTGATACCGTCGAGGGGGCTCCGCCACCTGCGGCTCCGTCCAGCGCCGGCCCTATCATCACCGCGGCTCCGATGGCGCAGCCTGCGTCCTCCACCGCCCCGTCAGCTGCGGTTCCTGCTGGAGGGGCCGTCGCCGCCGGAGCTGACCTTACAGCTCCGCCACCGGTGATCACCCACCGGTGTTCAGTCATCCGCGACAAAGGGCTCGCGGAGAAGGTGATGGAGTACGCCTCCACAGCCCGGGACCGCCGGGCTCGGGGCGGCCGGGACTATGCTGACGCTCTGCTCGGGATCCTCCCGTAGCTCTTCACGGTAAGCTCGAACTCATGCTCTTCTGTCCTCCGTGACCTCGAGTGATCTTCTTCTTCTTTTTTTTTCTTTTTTTTTTTTAACCCGATCGCTTCACTTGTGCAGATTGGGAACGATGTTCTCCTACTGAGGAACTTCCTCGTAGGGAACGCGAAGAGGGATGCCGAGAAGGAGAAGAAGCTCGGCAAGCTCGTAGCCGACGTCAAGGACCTCATGGAAAAGGGGGTCGAGCTGCGAGCCAACAATCAAGCCCTCCAGACAGACCTGGCGCGCGCCGAGGGGCGGAACAAGGAGCTGGAGTCTTCCCTGTCGGAGGAGCAGATCTTCCACCAGCATCGCACGGAGGAGGACGCGACTGAGAGGGCCCGCCTTCAGGCCCACTCCCAGTGGCTGGAGCGCCAGCTAGAGGAGGCCAGGAGGGATGCGAACGCGGCGAAGGAGCGGAGTGCGTACGTCAATGGGCTCTTGGAGGCCGCGAAGCGGGAGGCACAGGAAGCCGTCTCGAAGTTCCAGGCTTCTGACGAGTACACGTCGGAGGTCCGGGAGGCCGCCGTGGACTCCTTCCTGAAGGGGTTCCGGATGTGCCGGGAGAAGGTAGGGGCCTTCTACCCCGAGCTCGACCTCAGTGGGGTGGTGCTCGGAGGTAGGAGGCAAGGACCCGAGAGCGGAGCTTCCGGTACGGCCGATGCCACGCCTGCGGCCCCGGCAACCGACGAGGCCATGGCCCCGGAGCAGCCTCCTGAGCCAGCAGCCGTCGAAGGCGAGGATGCGGAGCGCGCGACCCAAGCCGAGGGCTCCGACCCTGCGCGGAACTGAGCCTCCTATCCTCTTATTTTCTTTTATTGTTGTTGTACTTTTCTTCTTTTTTCTTGGGGACTCCCGGCCTGTCGGGATTCCCAGCTTGTACTTCTTCTTGGATTAATGAAAACTCCATTTGCCTAAGTCTTGAATTCACTTCCTTTCCCACTCTCCCTTCTCTCCTTTTTCTTTCTTGGGATGTTGATGTGGAGTGCCGGAACGAGTGTGGTCCTGGTCCCGTCCGTCGCTCAGATCGGAGGTTGGGACATTCCGGACCGTGTGGCGTCAGAGTAGGCCTTGAGCGGGTCCATCTTTGGGATTGCCTTCATGCTCGCGTGGGCAAAGTGGTTTCTGCCCCGCCTTCCAGGCCGAAGCCCGGGACTTCCGGACTGAACCCCGAGGCCGCAGGCTTTCTCAAGCCTTGCACGGCTTGCCGGGCTGTTCTCCGTACTTGCATGGGCGAACTGGGTTCTGTCCCACCTTCCAGGCCGAAGCCCAGGACCTCCGGACTGAACCCCGGGGCCGCAGGCTTTCTCAAGCCTTGCGCGGCTTGCCGAGCTGTTCTCCGGGCTTGGATGGGCGAACTGGATTCTGTCCCACCTTCCAGGCTGAAGCCCAGGACCTCCGGACTGAACCTCGGGGCCGCAGGCTTTCTCAAGCCTTGCGCGGCTTGCCGAGCTGTTCTCCGGGCTTGCGTGGGCGAACTGGGTTCTGTCCCACCTTCCAGGCCGAAGCCCAGGACCTTCGGACTGAACCCCGGGGCCGCAGGCTTTCTCAAGCCTTGCGCGGCTTGCCGAGCTGTTCTCCGGGCTTGCGTGGGCGAACTGGGCTCTGTCCCACCTTCCAGGCCGAAGCCCAGGACCTCCGGACTGAACCCCGGGGCCACAGGCTTTCTCAAGCCTTGCGCGGCTTGTCGAGCTGTTCTCCGGGCTTGCGTGGGCGAACTGGGCTCTGTCCCACCTTCCATGCCGAAGCCCAGGACCTCCAGACTAAACCCCGGGGCCGCAGCCTTTCTCAAGCCTTGCGCGGCTTGCCGAGCTGTTCTCCGGGCTTGCATAGGTGAACTAGGTTCTGCCCCACCTTCCAGGCCGAAGTCCAGGATTTCCCGCTTCCTTCGACCATCGGCCATGATCGGGCGTGCCGAACTCAGGGCCATGCACCGGTTTCCCTACAAAGTGAGAAGAGAGCGTTTGAAGCAAGGAAACTTTATTGCAAGAGTGGTGAACCTTACATTACTGATAATACACTCTTAGGTTCGAGGCGTTCCACGTCCGGGGGAACCTGGCACCTCCCAACTCCTCCAGGTAGTAGGCGCCATGGGGGAGGGCCTCTGCTACCCGGTACGGGCCCTCCCAGTTGGGTGAGAGCTTGCCGCATTCCCATGGCTGAGAAGCTTCAGCGCGCCGGAGGACCAGATCTCCGGGACGGAAAAACTTCGGCCGCACTCGGGAGTTGTAATACCTGGCCACACGCTGCCTATACGCCGCCATCCGAACTCGGGCCTTGTCCCTCATCTCCTCAAGAAGGTCGAGGTTGAGCATCATTCTGGCGGGGTTCTCTGTCTCGTCATATTGCTCCACACGCTGCGTGGGTAGGCTGAGCTCGATCGGAATGACCGCCTCGGCTCCGAAGACGAGGTTGAACGGGGTCTCGTCGGTTGCCGTCCTCGGAGTGGTATGGTATGCCCAAAGGATGCTGGGGAGCTCCTCGGCCCACCTGCATTTGGCCTGGTCCAGCCACGTGCGGAGGCCCTGCAGAATGGTCCTGTTCGTGACTTCGGCCTCTCCATTGGTCTGGGGATGCGCCACCGAGGTGAAGCGATGCCTGATGCCGAGGTCACCGCAGAACTCTTCAAACTCCCGGCAGTCGAACTGGCGCCCGTTGTCAGTAACCACGGTGTGGGGGAGGCCGAAGCGGCAAACGATCGACTTCCAAAAGAACTTGGCGACGTTTGTTTCAGTGATCCGTGCCAAGGTTTTGGCCTCAACCCACTTCGTGAAGTAGTCGATGGCCACTATCAAGAACTTCCGCTATCCAGACACCGGCGGGAATGGGCCCAGAAGGTCCATCCCCCACTGGGCAAATGGCCAGGGAGCTGAAAGCTGGGAGATTGGGTTGGAGGGCTGCCATTGCACCGTGGCGTGACGCTGGCAGCGATCGCACCTCTTCACGAAGTCCGCGGCGTTTTCCTTCATCGTCTCCCAGAAGTAGCCCTGACTAAGGGCCTTGTAGGCCAATGCTCTGCCCCCCACGTGGTTCCCACAGACGCCCTCGTGAATCTCCTGGAGCACGAGTCTGGCTTCTGCGGGTCCTACACACTTGAGGAGGGGGTAGGAGTAGGATCTTCGATACAATTGCCCATCCATCAGGACGAAACGCACGGCTTTCCTTCTGATGAGGCGGGCCGCCTCGCGGTCCTCTGGCAGGGCACCGCTGGTTATGTATTCGGCATACTTGTCCATCCAGCAGGGCTCACGGCTGACCTGATGGACCTCCACCGGGGTCTCGTGGCTTGGGGTCTCAAGGCGCTCCACGTGAGCGCGGCCCAGAATCGAGTCCGGCAGGGTTTCCAGCCGAGAGAGAGTGTCCGCACGGGCATTCTCCCTGCGGGGGATGTGGAAGATGTTGAAGCGTCGGAATCTGGCCGCGCCCGCCTTGACGAGCTCCAAGTATTTTGCCATTTGGGGGTCATGTGCGGCGTACTCCCCAGAGACCTGCCCCGCTACGAGCTGGGAGTCAGTGAAAGCTTTGAGGTTGGTCACGCCCAGCTCGCGGGAGACCCTCAGCCCAGCGAGGAGCGCCTCGTACTCCGCCTGATTATTTGTCGCGGCGAATTGGAAACGGAGCGCGCATTCGGCGACGACTCCGTCGCTGTTGGCAAGGATGAGTCCGGCCCCGCTCCCGTCGGAGTTCGAGGCTCCATCTACGTGAAGGATCCAGGCATCCTCTTAGGGCTCATCGGGGCCCGTCTTCAGCGGCTGGCCTAAGGGACCTTCCTCGGGCTCCTTGCCTAAGCCTGCACATTCGACCAGGAAGTCGGCCAGCACCTGCGCTTTCATGGCCGACCTTGGCCTGTACGCGATGTCGAACTCGCTGAGCTTCAGTGCCCACTTCGCCAATCGCCCGGAGGTGTCGGGTCGGCTGAGCACCGCTTTCAGCGGTTGATCCATCAGGACAGCGATGGGATGCGCTTGGAAATAGGGCCTGAGACGCTGGGCAGACACTATTAGCGCAAAAGCAAGTTTCTCGGGCCGAGAATACCTGAGCTCCGCGTCACGGAGAAGTTTGCTGGTATAGTATACCGGCCGCTGGACTCCTTGGTCATCGGTCCGGACCAGGACCGAGCTGACGGCTTCCGGGGTGACCGCCAGGTAGAGGATGAGTTCCTCCCCCTCCTCGGGCCTGGACAGCAACGGTGGCGATGCGAGCATCTTCTTCAGCTCTTCAAAGGCCTCCTGGCATTCCTCAGTCCAAGCGAAGTCGTTCATCTTTCTCAGCACCTTGAAAAAGGGACGGCAGCGATCTGCCGACCTGGAGATAAAGCGGCTGAGGGCCGCAACTCGGCCGGTGAGTTGCTGTACTTGCTTCTTGGAGGCGGGCTGCTCAATGTCCAGGATGGCCTGGACCTTCTCGGGGTTGGCTTCAATTCCTCTTTGGGTCACCATGAATCCTAGGAATTTCCCGGCGGAGACGCCGAAGGCGCACTTTGCCGGGTTCAGCTTCATCTGATGACGCCGGAGGTTGCCGAACATCTCCGCCAGGTCAGCTACGTGGTCCACGTCGGGTTTGCTCATCACTAGCATATCGTCCACGTATACCTGCATGTTGCGGTCGATCTGGTCCTTGAAGATCCTGTTGACCAGACGCCGGTACGTGGCCCCAGCATTCTTGAGGCCAAACGGCATCATCCTGTAGCAAAAAGTTCCGCGGTCGGTGATGAAGGCGGTATGCTCTTCGTCCTCCGGACTCATTCGGATCTGGTTGTATCTAGAGAAGGCGTCCATGAATGACAGGAGGCGATGTCCCGAGGTGGTGTCGACCAGCTGGTCGATCTTTGGGAGAGGGAAGCTGTCCTTCGGGCATGCTCGGTTGAGGTCGGTGTAGTCCACACAGATCCTTCACTTATCACTGCTCTTTCTTACCATGACCACGTTCGCTAGCCAACTGGGATACTGGACTTCCCGCACAAAGCCGGCGGCGAGGAGTTTCTCCACCTCCTCGTTGATGGCCTTTTGTCTCTCCATGGCGAAGCTCCTCTTCTTCTGGCGGACCGGGCGGCAGCTCGGATCCACGTTTAGCCTGTGCATGATGACCTCGGGCGGAATGCCCGGCATGTCAGCCGTCGACCAGGCAAACACGTCTGCGTTCGCGCGGAGGAACTCCAGCAGGCGGGTCCGTTCTTCTTCGGGGAGTTGTGCCCTGACCTGCACCATCCTCAGCGAGTCTGAACCGAGGGGATAAGTCAATAGGCATTCTATGGGCCCTCCCCTGGGTTCCTTCTCCCTTAGGTCGAGGTCGTCAACATTGGGGGCGAGCTCCGTGCCACGGGCACCCGGGACCGTCTGGAGGCAATACGGGACCGGCTGGGTCGTCCCCTTCATCTCCCCGAGCCCGGAAGGCGTGGGGAACTGCACCAACAACCTTTTCGTGGAAACTGTGGCGTCCAGTTGGTTGAGCCCGGGATGCCCAAGAATGGCGTTGTAAGGCGAAGGGAGCCTGACGACGGTGAACGTCATCAGGACGGTCGTCTGCCGAGGTGGGGATCCGGCGGTGACTGAGAGAGTGATCTCCCCTTCGACCCCCACGGAGTCCCCGGTAAAACCTACCAGGGGGGTATGTACCGGTCTCAGCTGACCGTGGGACAAATTCATCCGAGAGAAGGCATCATAAAAAAGTATGTCAGCCGAGCTTCCACTATCCATCATGATTCGATGTACAGGATGCTTCGCGATGGTCATCTCGACCACCACGGTATCGTTGTTTACATTCTCATTATCCTTCCCCTCCTCGGGAGGGATTACATTCTCCGAATTCCCGACCTCCTGGGCTCTCTTCACCGCTCGCCCGACACCGCGTGAGATCATGCCCACGGGCTTCTCCGTCGGGCGATTATCGATTGCAGGGGCTGGCGGTAAAGCCGCGAGCGGCTGCCCCTCCGGGGGAACCTCGTTCCTGATGAACTTCCTGAGGTAGCCCCTCCTGATCAGCTCCTCGATCTCCCGCTTCAGGTTGCGACACTCCTCCGTGTCGTGACCGTGCTCGCGATGGAACTGGCAGTACTTAGATTTGTCCCGGATAGCCCTCGGGTTCTGAGAAGGAGGTCGGCGGAGGTAACGCTCGCCCTCAATTTCCATGAGGATCTTCGTCCGAGGTGCGAGGAGAGGGGTGAACCTCCGTTTCGGAATGGCCTCGCCCCTCGGTCTTGGATTCGGGCGAGGGTCGGCAGATGGCTCGGGCTTCCGAGCTCCTGGAATATCCCTCGGGGGTGGCCTCTTCAAAGTCTTCCCGTCTAGCTCTCAACGGGTGCGGTCGGCCTCCTCCGCTCGGATGTACTTATGGGCACGGATGAGGAGCTCGGAGTACGTCCTGGGAGGCTTCTTATCCAGGGAGTAGGTCAGGCGGGACGTCTTGAGCCCGCGCTTCAAAGCCAGCATGGCGACGGGCTCGTCCAGGCTGTAGATTTCCAGGGCTACAGTCTTGGACCGGGTGATGTAGTCCCGGAGCAGTTCCTAGTCCTGTTGGCGAATGGAGAAGAGACTGTCCACCTCTTTCGGCACCTTTCGACAGGCGTCGAAATGCGCCACAAACTTTCCTTCCAGCTGGTGGAAGGAGCAAATGGATCCGGGCTCGAGGCGGGTGAACCAGACTCGAGCGGCCTTCCGGAGGGTGGCTGGGAAGGCAATGCACAAAAGAGCGTCGGTGGCCCCCTGGACCCTCATGAGAGCCTTGTAGCTCTCCAGATGGTCCAGTGGGTCGGTGGTCCCGTCGTAGGGATCCACCTGCGGCATGTGGAACCGTTTTGGGATCGGCTCCGCCTGGATTTCTTCAGAGAAGGGACGATGGGAGTCGTAGCCCGCCGGGTCCGCTGATGAGTTCTGCAGGTCGGCAAATCGACGAGCGAACTCCGCCAACTTGCGCTCGTGCTCCTCCAGGCGCCTCTTGGCCTGGTGCCTGATGGCCTCGTCGGTGGAGTCCTCCACCGAGATCGCTGGTGAAGGAGGCGCTGATCGGTCTCGGTGCAAAGTCAGGCCTTGGCGCCGCTTGCTGCGATGCACCGTTTCGGCTTCATCGGCCGGGGATCGACTCTCGTGATCCGCCGAACCGGAGTAGTTTCTTTTTGCGGGAGCTTGGTGGCTCCCGCGGGGGTTGGAGACTGCCCTCGAGTGGGATGGCCTGCCCTGAATGGAGCGCAGGCACCCATGCTGTCCCGCGGCTCGGGCCGCGGGGGTCCCCGGATGCGGCTGCATGGCCAGAGACCGCTGCTGATGTTGAAGCTGCCGGACTGTCGAGGTCAAGGTCTGCAGCTGTTGGATGACGGCCGCAAGGGGCCCGTCTGCTGAGGTCGACTGTGGTAGAAGAGGAGGGGGAGCTGGAAGCTCCCTCTCCGGGCTGTGGGCCCCTTGAGGGGAGGGAACCTCCCCCACATGGCTGGTGGAAGCCTCGCGCCCGTGAGTGACCACCATTGTCGGAGAGCGCGGTACCTGTAGAAAGCTGGCTCCCGCTAGGGCGTGTTGTCCTGCCCCCGTACCTGGCGTGCCAATCTGTTGCCGATCTCGTCGCCGTGCCCGTGCCTCGGATCCGTCGATCCTACCGGACCGCCTGGCTCCTGGAGCCTCCAGGCTGGAGGGAACCTACAAGAGAGGGTCAGAAGACCCTGGCCGGGGATCCCGGCGAGGGAGCTCCGACGGTCAAGTTAGTAGACGACGAGAAGGAACAGATTCTCCAAGACGGGCCCCCGAAGGAGTCCCAGACTCAGAGAATTTACTAGCAAGAAAGGTGCTATAGGGACCGGAAACTCGGCCGGCCCTCTTTGCCGAGCTCACGCCAAGCGATCCCCTCTCGGGACCCTGGATCTCACACTCAGAGCGGGGCTTTTGGCCACTATTCCTTGCTTGTCCCCAGCTCGATCAGCTTACCTTGTCATCCCCAGCTTCCTTCCTTTTATCTCCTCCCGTTGTTCGCCTGTCTTCTCCTCCTGGGGGGCTCCCCTTCCCATCCTTTTCTCTTTCCCTTTTTGGTGTCGAGGGCCAGGCGGCTTTCCGACCTCGTTCGCCGAGCCCAGCGGGGAAAGGGCAAAGACAGAAGGGGGGTGGCGCCGGCAAGGTGGCCGGTCAGACCTCGGGCCCAGTGAGAGCGCTCTCCCTCCTAAGTGTAGGCACCGTCTGTTTACGGGCCCTATCTTGTCAGAATCGTGTCTCTCGACTGCGGGACCTGTCGGGCCGACGTAAGTGATGTTTCGCATGCCGCCACCATCCGTACGGGGCGCCGCCTGTGATGTGCACGGCTCGAGGGCTGACCTTGGAACCTGCGCCTCTTTCGTTGGGATCTTCTCTGTACAGGTGGCCTGACCTCGGTCGAGGTGGACCCCTCCTGGGTGGACACCTGGCGAGGTGGCAGGAGGTCGCCTGGCTTCGACCGAGGTGGACCCGTCTCCGAAGGCCACCTGGCGAAGGAGCGAAGGATCAGCCGACCTCGGCCTGGGTGGACCCCTCCTGGGTGGACACCTGGTGAGGTGGCAGGAGGTCGTCTGGCTTCGACCGAGGTGGACCCGTCTCCGGGGACCACCTGGCGAAGGGGCGAAGGATCGACCGACCTCGACCTGGGTGGACCCCTCATGGGTGGACTCCTGGCGAGGTGGTGGGAGGTCGCCTGGCTTCGGCTGAGGTGGACCCATCTCCGGGGGTCACCTGGCGAAGGGGCGAGGGAGCGGCCGACCTCGGCCTAGGCGGACCCCTCCTGGGTGGATGCCTGGCGAGGTGGCAGGAGGTCGCCTAGCTCTGGCAGAGGTGGACCCGTCTCTGGAGGCCACCTGGCGAAGAAGCGAAGGATCGGCCGACCTCGGCCTAGGCGGACCCCTCTGGGTGGACGCCTGGCGAGGTGGCAGGAGGAGCCCCGAACCGAGCTCGACTTCGGCGAGGGCGGTAACGTTTCGGGAAGTCGTATGGCGAGGTAGCCTGGCTGAGCTCGATCTCGGCAATGTGACGCTGACTCGGCCGAAGAAACCTCCACGTGGCTCGATCATATCTGACGGTATCTGAGCCCGGCCACGTCATCGTGACGGCCGTAACACTTACCTTTGAGATTCTTGGATAAATGAAAGTTAAGGCCTCCTTCACTCCTTGTTTAATAGTCATCTCCCAATCCTTTTGAAGAATAGTGGATTGTAGTATAGTTTTCGTTAATTTTGGATTGTTGATACTTGTATCAGCAACCAATACTTGAACGGGTTTATTACCCGTTGGATCAGCCGATTCTTTAACATGGGCCTTTCCTTTTTCTGACGGAATGTGTTTAGCACATGAATCTTGGCTTGTTTCCTCTAAAGCGGGGGTGAAAGGGTTTTCTTCTTCTTCTTCAAATGAAGATGAGATATATTCAGGAACTGTTGATTTGACGGAAGCACTTCTTAATAAACGGTTTCTTCTTACACATGACCTTTCTTCTCTGAATCGTACCGTTCCTATTTTTCTTTTTGACATCTGATGCGGTTTCTTATCACTCGGCTTCATTTTTTGAATACAATGAAGATGAAGATTATACCTTGGAATAAAGGATGGCAAAAGAAAGGTATTTGACACAAAGGTGGTATGAAAACTTAAACTTGAGCCCCCTTTATATAGAAGATGTGGATGGTCACGATTCGTAGCTCAAGTTCCGAGAAAACGGGAGATTTTGACACGTTTCAGACCTGATTTAGCAGGAATTCATATATCGTCGCTGGTTCTCAAAAAGTCAGTTATGAAGTATGAATATAAAAGCATACAATTTAAATTTCAAATTTATGCATCCTTCTATACACCCTTCTGAATTCTGATAGAGACGGTTATACGGCCCTAAGTTGTACGGTTCTCAACTGAATCTCTGATGAAAAGATTACGCTTGTTAAAGTAAGCATAATTACCTCCCTCGTTTGGGAAAGTTTTTCTCAGTCGTACTTCTGACAAAAAGATTACGATTGGCAAGTAAGTATGATCACCTGCCTCGTGGGGAAAAGTTTTTATAAAAATAAGAAGGTTAACGATTTAGAGATTGTTTTCATATTAATGGTTAGAAATTGCTGTCTAATGAATTCTGATAAACCTATTTGAAATTAGTTCTTTTAAATTCTTTGAAATATTGGTTAATGCTTATAATTCAAGTATTTTTTTTTTTTGATCAGAATGTTTTCCTTGGAAGCTTATTCGTTTAGTCCGATCATTTTACACCTTTTCATAATCTGATAAATAGTAAGAAAAAGGATTTTTCATTAAAGAAGTGAGCCAAGTTGCTACATTATCAATCTGTTATATTGACTCTGATAGAACTTCCCTCTATTTCACTTTGAGTTACAGGAAGAACTGGTAAAATTTCTCTCAGAATTTGAGAAGTTGATGCTGGTGCTTCAATATGATATCTGATCAATTACTCAGTAGGATCTCTGGTTAATCCTTTCGCTTGATTGGAAATAGGTTCATCAGTTTGGTTTTCTTCATCTGAACTCTCTTCATCATCGGAGTCTTCTTCTATCTTTGAAGTATCAAGATCAGGGTAAAATTTTTTCACTTTCTTCAAACAGTCAGCAAGACCGTAGTTGTAACTTTCAACTCCAGCCTTATGGATTTTGTCATCGAAGGCCTTTGATTTGACATATTTCTTAACCATCCCATTCATAGCTTCTTCAATAGCTTGCTCAATTCTTTTACTTGTCAAAATTTTTTCTCTGGCTGCTAAAACCTTCTTTTCAACCGATGCAATTTTTTCTTTAGCCCCCTCCAATTTATGAGACAGTGATCGGATCTTCTTATTTTTCTTTTTAGCTTAGATTCCATATAGCTCATCTTTGACTTTGTTTCTTTTAAATCTGCCTCTAATGCCGAAATTTTGATCATCGCTTCTCCTAGCTTCTTTTCCATGGAGTTTTTCAATTCTTCAGCTACTTCTTTCTCCGCCTTTGCTATACTCACTTCATTACTCATAGCTTTGCGGAATTGGTCAAAGTTTTTCAAACTTTCATCCATGATATTAATCCCATGGATGAGCTGTTATTTTATACTTTATATTAATCAGATTTGCCAAAATAGAAAAAGAGGATCAAATATCTATTCGAAATGTAAGTGTAACTCATACCTTCAACACTGTCGGATGAAGTTGTAATATTGTGTCGTCAATTTGCTGGGATTTTGTTATCTCCCAGTCCCTTGGAATTATTATAGACTTCGTAAGTTGACGAGCTAGCATCGAGTCGTTTAGGCTCGATTCATCGGTATATATGGAAAAACCAGCCGAAATATTTACGGCTGGGATTCTTTCTTCCTCATCCCTCATCGGAGCTTTACCCTTATCCAGCTGATCGATAGGGCGAAAGAGTAGGTCGTCCCCTGGAATGCCTGTCGTTTGTTTTTGCATGGGGGGTTGAAGGGATGCTGACAGAGGAACTTCATCATCCTCCAACACACTCGCTATCATAATTGGAGAATCAAGCCTGGCTACTGTTGGTGAAGTTGTTGGGTTGATCGGAATCTTTTTCTTCAGTTTCTTGATTTTTCTTTCTTCTTGAATAGAAGAGTTGGCTTCTACCTTCCTTTTCTTTGAGAGTTTCCGAAGTTTCCGAACGTCCACCATGACTGATGTGTCTACAATAAAGAAGAAGTCAGAGGTTAAGACAGATTAACTTGAAAGGTCGATAAAATAATGTCAGTAATGAAAATACCTAAAGAGGGTTTAGGACTGATTTCCGCTGAAAAGAGCCCTCTTTCATTTGAAGTTCTTTAATCAGAGGAACTTCCATTCCGGTAAGCTTCTCGTAATCTTTTTGGTCGGAAGCTAGAACCTTTTTACCGTTGTTTGGGGTTAGTCGAGGTTCCCTATGGCTGGTGATGAAGTCCCAGGGGATTTTAGATGACATGTAAAAGAAGCTCGGTTTCCAGTCATGAATGGCTGAGGAAAGTCCCGAAATAAATTTTCGACCATGTTGTGGGTGATTACCCACCATCCATAGCCATGAAAATCTCGTTTCAATACGAACAAAGAAGTAAAAAGTGAGATTTTTGGAATTATATCCGCGTCCTTGCAAAGGATCAAGAACGCGCAAATAATCCGAATACTATTTGGGGTCAGTTGAGATGGTAATACCCGATAGAGTTCGAAGATCATGAGGAAGAAAAGATGAATCGGAAATCTAAGTCCGGCCCCTTAGATGTTCTTCGTATATGGTTATGCTGCCGGGAGGGGGGCGATCTATTTGATCGTCAGCTAGAGGGAGAATTACGGCATACTCATTAGAAATATTGTAATGCTGCTTCAATGCTAAAATCCTATGTACCGACAGAGAAGATCTGATATTTCTTATTTTTACTTGTTCAGCTTGTTTTCTTTGCTGTTGAGAACTAGATTCTTCGAGATTTTCAGGGTTTTCTATATGACTGGTTTCTAAGATCCTAACCATGATGAAGAAAGGATTTAAAGGAAGATTAACTTAGAGAAGAAGAAGAGGAATAAGAAGCCGACCTGTGGAATTTTCTTTCGCTCCTAAAGCAAAAAGACAGAAATTGCTGAAAACCTATTTCTCTAAGAGATGTGATATTTATATAATACTTTTCAACGGACCAAGATCTCTTTACAAATGATGAAAGTGAACCAGATTTAGCCATCTATCTTTAAAATATTTAATAAAACTTGGATTTCTCGAAGGGTCGAAATGACTTTTTATGGTACAATGGCTGCGATTTGCTGATTAGACATATATCTTTTTTTTTTCGAGGATATTTTAATTTCCTCGAATTTTGAAAAATTTATAATGATGAGTAAAAGATACGGCGGTTATTTTTGTAACCATCTCTCCAGTTAAAGTTTGACACGTCATCCGGGTGTGTTGTTCCGGGATAGAAATTTCTGACAGTTTCTGATTTCCATTTAATGGACTCAAAAACTGGGGGGACTAGTGTTGGGATATGATAAATTAATCTGTTTATGTTGACCTCTTAAAAATCTGAAATTGAAATTGGTCTATGCCTAAAAGGTATCGAGCCGATCAATGCTTGAAGGGCACAAATATAGTTGGTAAATAATTCGTCAATATCCAAAGGCTACGAAGCCAATTAATAATCAACAGACACGAAGTTGATCCATTTCCAGGTAATTGATAGATTTATTTGAGAATGGAATTTGGTAATTGTTGCCGATCTCGCCGCCGCGCCCGTGCCTCGGAACCGCCGATCCTACTAGACCGTCTTGCTCCCGGGGCCTCCTGGCTGGACCGAACTTGCAAGGCAAGGTCAGAAGACCCTGGCCAAGGATCCCGACGAGGGAGCTCCGACGATCAAGTTAGTAGACGGCAAGAGAGAACAGATTCTCTGGGACGGGCCCCCCGAAGGAGTCCCAGACTCAAAGAATTTACTAGCAAGAAAGATGCCAGAGAGACCAGAAACCCAGCTGAATTCCTTTGCCGAGCTCACGCCAAGCGATCCCCTCTCGGGACCTTGGATCTTGCTCTGGGAGCGGAGCTTCCAGCCTCCGTTTCTTACTTGTCTCCGCTTACCTGGTCATCTCTTCTCTCCTTCCTTTTATCTCCTCCCGCTGTCTGCTCATTTTTCGCTCTCGGGAGGCTCCCCTTGTCGCTCTTGTCGCCCTCTCTCCATCCTTTTCTCTTTTCCCTTCTAGTTCTGAGGGCCAGATGGCTTTTCGACCTCGTTTGCCAAGCCTAGCGGGGAAAAGGTAAAGGAGGGGGGTGCCGGCAGGGCGGCCGGCCAGACTTGGGCCGAGTGTGGGCGCTCTCCTTCCCAGGTGCCGGCGCTGTCCGTTAACGGGCCCTGTTTTGTCAGAACCACGTCTCTCGACTGCAGAACCTGTCGGGCCGACGTAAGTGATGTTTCGCGTGCCGCCGCCATCCGTACGGGGCGCCTTCTTCGGGGTGCAGCGCGCACGGCTCGAGGGCCAACCTCGGAACCTGCGCCTCCGCTCTTTGGGACCTTCTCTGTATGAGCTGCCTGACCTCGGTCGAGGTGGACCCCTCCCGGGTGGACACCTGGCGGGGCGGCAGAAGAACGCTCGGCTTCGGCCGAGGTGGTCCCGTCTCCGGGGGCCACCTGGCGAAGGAGCGAAGGAGCGGCCGACCTTGGCCGAGGTGGACCCCTCCTGGGTGGACACCTGGCGGGGCGGTAGAAGGATGCTCGGCTTCGGCCGAGGTGGTCCCATCTCTGGGGGCCACCTGACGAAGGAGCGAAGGAGTCCGGCTCGATCTCGGCCGAGGTGGGACCGTCTCAGGGTGCCACTTGGCGAGGGAGCGGGGAAGCGGCCGATCTTGGTCGAGGTGGACCCCTCCTGGGTGGACACCTGGCGGGTCGGCAGAAGGACGCTCGGCTTCGGTCGAGGTGGTCCCGTCTCTGGGGGCCACCTGGCGAAGGAGCGAAGGAGCCTGGCTCGACCTTGGCCGAGGTGGGACCGTCTCAGGGTGCCACCTGGCGAGGGAGCAGGGGAGCGGCCGACCTTGGCCAAGGTGGACCCCTCCTGGGTGGACACCTGGCGGGTCGGCAGAAGGATGCTCGGCTTCGGCCGAGGTGGTCCCGTCTCCGGGGGCCACCTGGCGAAGGAGTGAAGGGGCCCGGCTCGACCTCGATCGAGGTGGGCCGTCTCAGGGTGCCACCTGGCGAGGGAGCGGGGGAGCCCGGGCCAAGCTCAACTTCGGACGTGTGGGAGCCGTAACTGACTCGGCCGAAAACCTCCATGTGGCTCGAATCATGCCCGACGGGATCTGAGATCGACCACATCATCATTACGGCCGTAACAGTTGCCCCCCAATCCAACGTTCCGTTGAGGCGTCGTGGGACGGAACGTTGGGATTAAATGCGGATATGACGTGGGGAGGCGAAGATCTTGCATCATAATTGCCACGATCTTCGTCACTGTTTCTCGGTGCGCCCGAAGCCCGATAGGAGGCCGCCACGCGTCGCCTGTTCGTCCATAATAAATGCGTCGCTTCGAAGTAGGGGTCGTTTCCCTGCTAACGAGGCGCTAGTGTCGGGCGTGCATCCACGCGGCGATCATCCGATGACCCGGAGCAGAATGAAGGGTACGGTGGCTATCGATTGAGTTTGGAAAGGAGGGGACTTTCCGGAATGAGGCATTTTCCCTTGCTCTGTGGGCGGTTTGCAGCAGGCTAATCTCCACTGCCCCGCGTTCGCACAGTGCATTTTCGGTGAGTGCCCTCATTTTCTTCCTTGTTCTCCTCTTCTTCCCTAGTGAATCTTTCTTGCTTTCTTCTTTGTCATGGCGCGCCGTCGCTATGTTTCCTCTAATCCGGACGAGGCCGGTTCGTCCCGGCCGAGAACTCTGTCTTCTTCCTCCTCGGAGGAGGAAGTGATCCCGGAGGAGACCCGCAGGCGACTGCAACCTGGGGGTATCACTATTGGCATCCCTAGGGGTGTCAGGTCTCCTCCCGTCGCTTCTGCTCTTCCACTTTCTTCCCTTCCTCCTCCAACTCTTCTTTCTGCCGGTCCCTCCGGTCATGCTTTCACAATGACCGAAAGCGACCTTTCTTTGCTCCGGGAGGTCTATGGCATCCCGGGGTCAATCCGTCTGCTCGTCCCGCGGCCCGGGGATCGCGTCGCCATGAGTGGCCCCGGCCGCATAGCCTTCTACGAAGACTTCCATCTCGGGGGTCTTCGATTTCCTCTGCATCCCTTTTTCCTTTCCTTCCTTAGCCACTTCCGTCTCGTCCCGGCCCAGTTGGCTCCCAATACCATCCGGGTCATCTTCTCTTTTGTTGTTTTCTATCACTTCCACGGGTTTGTTGCCCGTTTCTCCCTTTTCAGGGCTCGTTTACCCTGAAGAGGTACTCATCCGATGACGGCTGGTGATACATCTTGCCCCGGCCCAGGTGTCTCCGGTTCGACCTCCCTTCTTCCATCAAGGGCTGGAAGAACCGGTTCTTTTTTGCCTCGGTCGAGGATGTTGACTGGGCCTGGAGCGAACCGGACCGGTCTCCGAACCGGAACTCCCAGGTCGAGTCGGCGGACCAAGAGGCCTACTCCCAGCTCCTGAGCGATGTGGTCCCAGCGCTCGAGGTTCTGCTCTCGGAGCAGAACTTGTTCGAGGCTGGGATCAGTCCCATCCGCGAGCCGGGTGAGACTCAGTCTTTCCTTGACCTCTGTATTCTTCCTCTTTTTTAGCCGAGCTGACTGACCTCTTATTCTTTTGTGTTGCAGGCATGAAATTCTCGCTGGAGAACCTCCTGGAGGGCGCGGCCCAGAGGGACGTCGTCGAGGTGGATGAGCCTGCGGCGAAGAGGGCTCGCACCGAGGCAAGACAGGAGGTCGCACCGGCGACCGTTCCCAGCCCGGTGGCTACTGCTCCCCCGCCCAGGCTGCCTCGGGGCGAGGCCGTCCGAGTCGGTGGTGCTGCCGATGAGGGGGCCCCACCATCAGTAGTTCCGCCCAGCGTCGGCCCCATCATCGCCGCAGCACCGACGGCGCCGCCCGCGACCTCAGTCGCCCCGTCGACGGTGGTTCTTGCTGGAGGGGCAGTTGCCGTCACAGCCGACCTGACGGCTCCGCCATCGGTGATCACCAACCGGTGCTCGGTAATCCGCGACAAGGGGCTCACGGAGAAAGTGATGGAGTACGCCTCCACCGCCCGGGATCGCCGATCTCGAGGCGGCAGGGACTACGCCGACGCCCTGCTCGGGATCCTCCCGCAGCTCTTCACAGTAAGTCCGAACTCAAACTCTTCTGTCTTTTGTGGCCTCAGTCAGCCTTTCCACTAACCCGGTCTTTTTGCTGTGCAGATTGGGAACGACGTGCTCCTGCTGAGGAACTTCCTCGTAGGGTATGCAAAAAAGGATGCCGAGAAGGAAGAAAAGCTCGGCAAGCTCGCGGCCGACGTCAAGGACCTCATGGAGAAGGGGGTCGAGCTGCGAGCGAACAACCAGGCCCTCCAGGCGAACCTGGCATGCACCGAGGAGCGCACCAAGGGCCTGGAGTCCTCTCTGTCCGAGGAGAGGATCTCGCACCAGCGTCGCGCGGAGGAGGACACGGCCAAGAAGGCTCGCCTCCAGGCCCATTCTCGGTGGCTGGAGCGCCAGCTGGAAGAGGCCAGACGGGAGGCGAGTGCGGCGAAGGAGCAGAGCGCCTACGTCAACGGGCTCCTGGAAGCCACGAAGCGGGAGGCACAGGAAGCCGTCCCGAAGTTCCGGGCCTCCGACGAGTACACCTCGGAGGTCCGGGAAGCCGTCGTGGACTCCTTTATGAAGGGGTTCCGAGTGTGCCGGGAGAAGGTGGGGTCCTTCTACCCCGAGCTCGACCTCAGTGGGGTGGTGCTCGGAGGTAGGAGGCAGGGACTCGACAGCAGGGCTTCCGGTGCGGCCGACGTCACAGCTGCGGCCTCGACGAGCGACACGGCCATGGCTCCGGAGCGGCCCCTGAGCCAGCAGCCATCGACGGCAAGGATGTGGAGCGCGCGACCCACGCTGAGGACCTCGCCACCGCACCAAACTGAACCGTGTATCTTCTTCTTTTTTTGTTGTTGTTTCTTTTTTTTTTGGGGACTCCCGGCCTGTCGAGACTCCCAGTTTGTACTTCCCTTTCTTGAATCAATGAAAATCTATTTTGGCCATGTCTCGAACTCGTCTTCTTTTTTCATTTTTTCTTCTTCTCTCTTTTTTTTTTTAGATGTTGATGTTGAGTGCCGAGACGAGGGTGGACCTGGTCCCATCCGGCATTCAGATCAAAGTTCGGGGCATTCCGGACTGGGTGGCATCATGGTAGGCCTTGAGCGGGCCCTTCTTTGGGCTTGCCTTCGTGCTCGCGTAGGCGAACTGGGTTCTGCCCCGCCTTCCAGACCGAAGTCCGGGACTTCCGGACTGAACCCTGGGGCCGCAAGCTTTCTCAAGCCTTGCGCGACTTGCCAAGCTATTCTCCATGCTCGCGTGGGCGAACTGGGTTCTGCCCCGCCTTCCAGACCGAAGTCCGGGACTTCCGGACTGATCCCCGGGGCTGCAAGCTTTCTCAAGCCTTGCGCGGCTTGCCGAGCTGTTCTCCGTGCTCGCATGGGCGAACTGGGTTCTGCCCCGCCTTCCAGACCGAAGTCCAGGACTTCCAGACTGAACCCCGGGGCCGCAAGCTTTCTCAAGCCTTGCACGGCTTGCCGAGCTGTTCTCCGTGCTCGCGTGGGCGAACTGGGTTCTGCCCTGCCTTCCAGACCGAAGTCCGGGACTTCCAGACTGAACCCCGGGGCCACAAGCTTTCTAAAGCCTTGCGCGGCTACGGTCGTGCGTGCCGAACTCAGGGCCATGCGCCGGTTTCCCTACGAGGTGAGAAAGAGCGTTTGAAGCAAAGAAACTTTATTGCAAGAGTGGGGAACCTTACATTACTGATAATACATCCTTAGATTCGAGGCGTTCCACATCCGGGGGAACCTGGCCCCTCCCAATTCCTCCAAGTAGTAGGCGCCGTGGGGGAGGGCTTCTGCTACCCGGTACGGGCCCTCTCAGTTCGGTGAGAGCTTCCCGCACTCTCGTGGCTGAGAAACTTCAGCACGCCGGAGGACCAGATCTCCGGGACGAAAGGACTTCGGCCGCACTCGGGAGTTGTAATACCTGGCCACTCGCTGCCTATACGCCACCATCCGAACTCGAGCCTTGTCCCTCGTCTCTTCAAGAAGGTTAAGGTTGAGCATCATTCTAGCGGGCTTCTCCGTCTCGTCATATTGCTCCACGCGCAGTGTGGGTAGGCTGAGCTCAATCGGGATGACCGCTTCGATTCCGAAGACGAGGTTGAACGGGGTCTCGTCGGTCGCCGTCCTTGGGGTGGTATGGTATGCCCAAAGGACACTGGGGAGCTCCTCCGCCCACCTGCCCTTGGCCTGGTCCAGCCGCGTGCGGAGGCCCTGCAAAATGGTCCTGTTCGTGACCTCGGCTTCTCCATTGGTCTGAGGATGTGCCACCAAGGTGAAGCGATGCCTGATGCCGAGGTCGCCACAGAACTCTTCAAACTCCCGGCAGTCGAACTGGCACCCGTTATCAGTGATCACGGTGTGGGGGAGGCCGAAGCGGCAAATGATTGACTTCCAGAAGAACTTGGCGATGTTTGCTTCGGTGATCCGCGCCAAGGGCTCGGCCTCGACCCACTTTGTGAAGTAGTCGATGGCCACGATCAGGAATTTTCGCTGTCCAGACGTCGATGGGAATGGGCTAGAAGGTCCATTCCCCATTGGGCGAATGGCCACGGAGCTGAGAGCTGGGAGATTGGATTGGAGGGCTGTCGCTGCACCATGGCATGCCGTTGGCACCGATCGCACTTCTTCACGAAATCGGCGGCGTCCTCCTTCATCGTCTCCCAAAAGTAGCCTTGACGGAGGGCTTTGTAGACTAACGCCATGCCCCCCACGTGGTTCCCACAGATGCCCTCGTGAATCTCCTGGAGCACGAGTCTGGCTTTCGCGGGTCCCAGGCATTTGAGGAGGGGGTAGGAGTAGGATCTCCGATATAGTTGCCCATCCATCAGGATGAACCGCGCGGCCTTCTTTCTGATGAGGCGGGCCGCTACGCGGTCCTCTAGCAGGGTGCCGCTGGTTATGTATTCGGCGTACTTGTCCATCTAGCTGGGCTCATGACTGACCTGATGGACCTCCACTGGGGTCTCGTAGCTTGGGGCCTTGAGGCGCTCCACATGAGCGCGGCCCAGCATCGAGTCCGGTAGGGTCGCCAGTCGGGAAAGAGTGTCCGCACGGGCGTTCTCCCTGCGGGGGATGTCGAAGATGTTGAAGCGCTGGAAACCGGCCGTGCCCGCCTTGAAGAGCTCCAAGTACTTCGCCATTTGGGGGTCGTGCGTGGCATATTCTCCGGAGACTTGTCCTGCCATGAGCTGGGAGTCAGTGAAGGCTTTGAGGTTAGCCATGCCCAGCTCGCGAGAGACCCTCAGCCCGGCGAGGAGCGCCTCGTACTCCGCCTGATTGTTTATCACGGTGAACTGGAAACGGAGCGCGCATTCAGCGACGACCCCATCGCTGTTGGCGAGAATGAGTCTAGCTCCGCTCCCGCCAGAGTTCGAGGCTCCATCTACGTGGAGGATCCACGCGTCCTCTCCGGGCTCCTCGGGGCCCGCTTTCAGCTGCCGGTGCAAGGGGTCCTCCTCGGGCTCCTTACCTAAGCCCGCACACTCGGCCAAGAAGTCAGCTAGCACCTGTGCTTTCATGGCCGACCTTGGCATGTACACGATGTCGAACTCGCTGAGCTTCAGTGCCCACTTCACCAATCGCCCCGATGTGTCGAGTCGGCTGAGCACCGCTTTCAGCGGCTGATCCGTCAGGACGGCGATGGGATGCACTTGGAAATAGGGCCTGAGACGCTGAGCAGACACTATTAACGCAAAAACGAGCTTCTCGGGCCGAGAATACCTGAGCTCCGCGTCACGGAGAAGTTTGCTGGTATAGTACACCGGCCGCTGGACTCCTTGGTCGTCGGTCCAAACCAAGACCGAACCGATGGCCTCCGGGGTGACCGCCAGATAGAGGATGAGCTCCTCCCCCTCCTCGGGCCGGGAAAGCAGTGGCGGCGATGCGAGCATCTTCTTCAGCTCTTCAAAGGCCTCCTGGCACTCCTCGATCCAGGCGAAGTCGTTCATCTTCCTTAGCACCTTGAAAAAGGGTCGGCAGCGATCGGCCGACCTGGAGATAAAACGGCTGAGGGCCGTAACCCGGCCGGTGAGTTGCTGCACTTGCTTCTTGGAGGCGGGCTGCTCCATGTCCAGGATGGCCTGGACCTTCTCCGGGTTGGCTTCAATTCCTCTCTGGGTCACCATGAATCCTAGGAACTTCCCGGCGGAGATGCCGAAGGCGTACTTCACCGGGTTCAGCTTCATCTGATGATGTCGGAGGTTGCCGAACGTCTCCGCCAGGTCAGCCACGTGGTCCGAATCGGGCTTGCTCATCACCAGCATATCGTCCACGTACACCTGCATGTTGCGGCCGATCTGGTCTTTGAAGATTCTGTTGACCAGACGCTGGTACGTGGCCCCGACGTTCTTGAGGCCAAACGGCATCATCCTGTAGCAAAAAGTTCCACGGTCGGTGATGTAGGCGGTGTGCTCCTCGTCCTCCGGGTTCATTCAGATCGGGTTGTATCTGGAGAAGGCGTCCATGAAGGACAGGAGACGATGCCCCGAGGTGGTGTCGACCAGCTGGTCAATCTTTGGAAGGGGGAAGCTGTCCTTCGGGCAAGCTCGGTTGAGGTCGGTGTAATCTACACAGATCCTCCACTTACCACTGCTCTTCCTTACCATGACCACGTTCGCTAGCCAGCTGGGATATTGGACTTCCCGCACAAAGCCGGCGGCGAGGAGTTTCTCCACTTCCTTGTTAATGGCCCTCTATCTCTCCATGGCGAAGCTCCTCTTCTTCTGGCAGACCGGGCGGCAGCTCGGATCCACGTTCAGCCTGTGCGTAATGACCTCGGGGGGAATGCCCGGCATGTCGACCGCTGACCAGGCGAACACGTCCGCGTTCGCGCGGAGGAACTCCAGCAGGCGGGTCCGTTCTTCTTCTGGGAGTTGCGCCCTGACCTGCACCGTCTTCAGCAGGTCCGAACCAAGGGGATAAGTCAACAGGCATTCTACGGGGCCTCCCCTGGGTTCCTTCTCCCTTAGGTCGAGGTCGTCAACGTCGAGACCGAGCTCCGCGCCCCGGGCGCCCGGGAGCGTCTAGAGGCAATGCGGGACTGGCTGGGTCGTCCCCTTCATCACCCCGAGCCTGGAAGACGTGGGGAACTGCACCAACAACCTCTTCGTGGAAATCATGGCGTCCAGTTGGTTGAGCCCGGGATGCCCGAGAATCGCGTTGTAAGGCGAGGGGAGCTTGACGACGGTAAACGTCATCAGGACGGTCGTCTACCGAGGTGGGGATCCGGCGGTGACTGGGAGAGTGATCTCCCCTTCGACCCCCACCGAGTCCCCGATAAAGCCTACCAGGGGGGTATGCACTGGTCTCAGCTGATCATGGGACAAACTCATTCGAGAGAAAGCATCGTAAAAAAGCACGTCAGCCGAGCTTCCACTATCTACCATAATTCGGTGTACAGGATGCTTCGCGATGGTCATCTCGACCACCATGGCATCATTGTTTACATTCTCGTTTTCTTTCCCCTTCTTAGGAGGGGGTACATTCTCCTATTTCCCGAACTCCCGGGCTCTCTTTGCCGCCCGCCCGAGCCCAAGTGAGATCATGCCCACCGGCTTCTCCATCGGGCGGTTGTCGATTGCAGGAACTGGGGGTAAGGCCGCGAGCGGCTGCCCCTCCGCCGGGACCTCGTTCCTGACGAACTTCCTGAGGTAGCCCCTTTTGATCAGCTCCTCAATCTCCCGCTTCAGGTTGCGACACTCTTCTGTGTCATGGCCGTGCTCATGGTGGAACTGGAAGTACTTAGTTTTGTCCCGGGTACCTCTTGGGTTCTGAGGAGGAGGTCGGCGGAGGTAGTGCTCGCCCTCAATTTCCATGAGGATTTTTGTTCGGGGGGCGAGGAGAGGGGTGAACCTCCGCTCTGGAATGACCTCGCCCTTTGACCTCGGATTCGTGCGAGGGTCGGTAGATGGCCCGGGCTTCCGAGCTCCTGGAATATTCCTCGGGGATGCCTCTTCAGAGTCTTCCCGTCTAGCTCTCGACGGGTGTGGTCGGCCTCCTCCGCTCGGATGTACTTGTGGGCGCGGAGGAGGAGCTCGGAGTACGTCCTGGGAGACTTTTTGTCCAGGGAGTAGGTCAGGCAGGACGTCTTGAGCCCGCGCTTCAAAGCTAGCATGGCGATGGTCTCTTCCAGGCTGTAGATTTCCAAGGCTACGGTCTTGAACCGGGTGATGTAGTCCCGGAGCAGCTCCTGGTCCTGCTGGCGGATGGAGAAGAGGCTATCCACCTCTCTTGGCACCTTCCGACAAGCGTCGAAGTACCCCACAAACTTTCCTTCCACCTGGTGGAAGGAGCAAATAGATCCGGGCTCGAGGCGGGTGAACCAGACTCGAGCGGCCTTCCGGAGGGTAGCGGGGAAGGCGATGCACAAAAGGGCGTCAGTGGCCCCCTGGACCCTCATGAGAGCCTTGTAGCTCTCCAGATGGTCCAGAGGGTCGGTGGTCCTGTCGTAGGGATCCACCTGCGGCATGTGGAACCGGTTCGGGATCGGCTCCGCCTGGATTTCTTCAGAGAAGGGGGGACGGGAGTCGTAGCCCGCCGGGTCCGCGGATGAGTTCTGCAGGTCGACAAATCGGCGGGCGAACTCCGCCAACTTGCGCTCGTGCTCCTCCAGGCGCCTCTCGGCCTGGCGCCTGATGGCCTCGTCGGTGGAATCTTCCACCGAGGCCGCTGGTGAAGGGGCCGCCGATCGGTCTCGACGCAAAGTCACACCTCGGCGTCGCTTGCTGCGATGCGCCATCTCGGCTTCATCGACCGGGGATCGACTCTCGTGATCCACCGAACCGGAGTAGTTTTTTTTTGCGGGAGTTTGGTGGCTCCCGCGGGGGTTGGAGACTGCCCTCGGGTGGGATGGCCTGCCCTGAATGGAGCGCAGGCTCCCACGTGGCCCCACGGCCTGAGCCGCGGGGGTCTCTGGCTGCGGCTGCGTTGCCAGGGAGCGCTGCTGATGTTGTAGCTACCGGACCGCCGAAGTCAAGGTCTGCAGCTGTTGGATGATGGCCGCGAGGGGCCCATCCGCCGAGGTCGGCTGTGGTGGAAGAGGAGGGGGAGCTGGGAGCTCACTCTCCGGGCTGTGGACCCCTTGAGGGGAGGGAACCTCCCCCACGTGGCTGGTGGACGCCTCGCGCCCACGAGTGACCACCATTGTCGGAGAGCGCTTTGCCTGCAGAAAGCTAGCTCCCACTAGGGGTGTTGTCCTGCCCCCCTTCCTGGCGTGCCAATCTGTTGCCGATCTCGCCGCCGCGCCTATGCCTCGAAACCGCCGATCCTACTAGACCGTCTTGCTCCCGGGGCCTCCTGGCTGGACCGAACCTGCAAGGCAAGGTCAGAAGACCCTGGACGGGGATCCTGGTGAGGGAGCTCCGACAATCAAGTTAGTAGACGGCGAGAGGGAATAGATTCTCTGGGACGGGCCCCCCGAAGGAGTCCCAGACTCAGAGAATTTACTAGCAAAAAAGATGCCAGAGAGACCAGAAACCCAGCTGGATTCCTTTGCCGAGCTCACGCCAAGCGATCCCCTCTCGGGACCTTGGATCATGCTCTGGGAGCGGAGCTTCCAGCCTCCGTTTCTTACTTGTCTCCGCTTACCTGGTCGTCTCTTCTCTCCTTCCTTTTATCTCCTCCCGCTGCCTGCTCGTTTTCCGCTCTCGGGAGGCTCCCCCTGTCGCTCTCGTCGCCCTCTCTCCATCCTTTTCTCTTTTCCCTTCTGGTTCTGAGGGCCAGACGGCTTTCCGGCCTCGTTTGCCGAGCCTAGCAGGGAAAAGGTAAAGGAGGGGGGCGCCGGCAGGGTGGCCGGCCAGACCTTGGGCCGAGTGTGGGCGCTCTCCTTTCCAGGTGCCGGCGCTGTCCGTTAACGGGCCCTGTTTTGCCAGAACCGTGTCTCTCGACTGTAGAACCTGTCGGGCCGACGTAAGTGATGTTTCGCGTGCCGTCGCCATCCGTACGGGGTGCCTTCTTTGGGGTGCGGCGCGCACGGCTCGAGGGCCAACCTCGGAACCTGCGCCTCCGCTCTTTGGGACCTTCTCTATACGAGCTGCCTGACCTCGGTCGAGGTGGACCCCTCCCGGGTGGACACCTGGCGGGGTGGCAGAAGAACGCTCGGCTTCGACCGAGGTGGTCCCGTCTCCGGGGGCCACCTGGCGAAGGAGCGAAGGAGCGGCCGACCTTGGCCGAGGTGGACC
This sequence comes from Areca catechu, assembly GCA_021397845.1. Lineage (NCBI taxonomy): Eukaryota > Viridiplantae > Streptophyta > Magnoliopsida > Arecales > Arecaceae > Areca > Areca catechu. Next base: position 31,092,028 of record CM038045.1, read on the forward strand.
CCTCCTGGGTGGACACCTGGCGGGGCGGCAGAAGGACGCTCGGCTTTGGCCGAGGTGGTCCCGTCTCTGGGGGCCACCTGGTGAAGGAGCGAAGGAGCCCGGCTCGACCTCGGTCGATGTGGGACCGTCTCAGGGTGCCACCTGGCGAGGGAGCGGGGGAGCGGCCGATCTTGGCCGAGGTGGACCCCTCCTGGGTGGACACTTGGTGGGTCGGCAGAAGGACGCTCGGCTTCGGCCAAGGTGGTCCCGTCTCTGGGGGCCACCTGGCGAAAGAGCGAAGGAGCCCGGCTCGACCTTGGCCGAGGTGGGACCGTCTCAGGGTGCCACCTGACGAGGGAGCGGGGGAGCGGCCCACCTTGGCCGAGGTGGACCCCTCCTGGGTGGACACCTGGCGGGTCGGCAGAAGGACGCTCGGCTTCGGCCGAGGTGGTCCCGTCTCCGGGGGCCACCTGGCGAAGGAGTGAAGGGGCCCGGCTCGACCTCGGCCGAGGTGGGACCGTCTCAGGGTGCCACCTGGCAAGGGAGCGGGGGAGCCCGGGCCGAGCTCAACTTTGGACGTGTGGGAGCCGCAGCTGACTCGGACGAAAACCTCCACGTGGCTCGAATAATGCCCGACGGGATCTGAGACCGACCACGTCATCATTACGGCCGTAACAGTAATAATTATGTATTCTAGGAGACGATCAACTCTGAAGAAGACGATCAACTCTGAAGGAGATGATCAACTTTGGAGGAAACGATCAACTCTGAAGGAGACGATCAACTTTGAAGGAGATGATCAACTTTGGAGGAGACTATCAACTTTGAAGGAGACGATCAACTTTGGAGGAGACGATCAACTCTGAAGGAGACGATAAACTTTGAAGAAAATAATCAACTCTGAAGGAGACGATCAACTCTGGAGGAGACGATCAACTCTGAAGGAGATGATAAACTCTGGAGGAGACGACCAACTTTGGAGAGAAAATTAATTAATTACGAACGAGTTTGCTTGCATGTGTTTACATTCTGGATTAACCGTTTTACATATAGATGCCAGCTGTAAGTGGTTAATTCCTTATGACCAACTTTGGTTGCACGTGTTTACACTCTGGATTAATCGTTTTACAGGTGGATTTCAGCTGTAAACGGTTAATTATTGGCCTATAAATACTCACAACTGTAATGGAGAAGGGACTTTTTTGGCAATTCAAATTTCTCGAACACCTTCTATTTAGTCTTTCTTTAGATCATATCTGTTCCAATCCAGACGCCATCAAGCTTAGAAGATGATGGAAAGCTAGATCAAATCAGCTTGACCCATTCCTCTTTTGCTTCAAGCTCATTATGATTTGTCTGGACACAACACTATACTATAAAACACCATTTTTGAAATCCAACAATATTTTATGTTGATTCTATCTATCACTTTTTTATACCAGAAATATCCTTTCACATAACATAAAAGTATATTATCTCAATCTCTTTAGGTCATGCTGGCCCTAACTTCCGGTTCCTTTATATTTTGATAAGTTGTCATTTGACTTTAGAATTAAAAAATAAGATATCAAGGAAAAAAGTTTTTTCATGCATACCCTATACCATTCAAAATTATATATGCACCCCTAAAAGTTGCAATTTATATGTTTATCTCTACATTAAATTAATTTTGCATATTTACCTTTATTGTTGCTCTTAGACTCATTTTGGCTTTGCTTATGAAGGGCTAAAAAATGCTTCTTGAAGGGCTAGAAGCTCTTTCATATGATTTAGAGATATTTAGCAACAAATTTAAAGTAGCTTTCTAACTCCTTTAAATATTATAATATATATATATATTAGAAAAGTTTTAATTTGATGCTTTTGGACAAAAGCTTTATTTGTGGCGCATGGAATGTTTTTTTTTTTTTGACAAAAGCTTACCCAAGAGATCCAGATATTGGTATCTTTTTATCACCAAAATTATAGAATTATGGGCTTTAAATTTAACCTTATAATGATCATGAGGATCTACTTCCTCTTAATTATTTAGAGAGTGATGAACTACTAGAAAAAAGTTGGAAACAAGTCAGGCATTGAATAACTACGAGATGGGTGATCTATTTTGTCGATATTTTTTTGAGTCATTAATTTGTTTATTTAGGATATTATGCTTGTACCATGGATATTAAGAAATGTTGATGAATATTTATGTTAGAATATAACAGATTTAATCTATTTCTATTGGATCAATTAAAAATGAACTTGGTTGATCAAGTAACAGATTAATGTCCAAGAGGTACAAGGCCGATCAATGTCCAAGAGGTACAAAGTCGATCAATACTAAAGAAGCGCAAAGTTGATCAATGCCCAAGAGGCACAAGATCGATCAATGTCAAGAGACACAAGGCCGATCAATGTCCAAGAGGCATAAGGTCGATCGATGTCCAAGAGGCACTTAGGATAACTTAAATATATAACCGACCGATAGCTAAGGCCAATTTAATAAGTCAATCTTGGTATTATGTTGACCAATCTGATAAATTGATCAAAGAAGGTAAATAATGATGACTATAATGGATAACAATCAATGCACGTGCTAGTTCACTAACGAACTAACCGTTTACAGTTTTCTTAACTGGATTCGGTTAGGATCATAGCCTATAAATACCGGTAAGCAAGGAGCTTCCGGGGATAAGTTCAAAAAATAGAGGAACTCTCGTATACACCCATAGCTCAAATTTTCTCTCAGATCTAATCTGTTTACTCTGGGTACTGTGACTAATTTGAGCGTCGGAGTGTCCCCGCACCGGAACTTTTCCGGTGAGAGGACTTGCTTGCAAGATTGAAGGAGGAGAACCAGTGATCAAAGACATTCATCAGACAATGAAGAGGAGCTAGAGCAATTGACTGAAATCATCTCCAACGAATTTAATTCGAGCTTGGGCATCACAGCAATCTGGATACAACAATTTATATTGTTATTACTCATTATAATTGCAGATATATGAATAATTTTATTAACATTTTGTAAATGCACGAACAAAGTCAAATATTTATGTTGCTATTAGAATTAAGAAGCAACTAGTTTGCTACCATAATATTTCATGTTAAACTTCATAATTTCTCCTTCAAGCATATGGATCTTTATATTTTGTGTTACTTTTCTAAATTCTGTATTGAATCCCCTGTACCACATGATATCCCCTCACAAGGCTTGATTAAACCCAGCCAAGCAGCAGCAACAAGTTCCATGCAAGGCACTGATGAGAGCATTAAGGACCGACTTCCAGCCTTGATCAATTGCCCATATTCATTTTTAATTACAAAACTAGCAGCTGCTTGATTGGCTCTAACAGAGTTATCAAAATTAATTTTCAAAACTCCAGCAAGCGGGGGCAGCCACTAAACTAAAGGAAAGGAATCGATCAAAACTGGGAGCCACTGTCCCACTGCTGAGATACGAGTATTTGAAACTGAATGTACATTATCATTTATATCATTCTACCCTTTGTATGGGTAACGGTCGACTTTAAATTTTCCTTCGTCTTAGAATCCAACAGGAATTCTACCGGTCCTTGCAAGGAAGTAGGAGGTCTAACTAGGGCTGAAAATGAGCCGGCCCAAAAGTTCATTGTTTGAAATTGAGCTGGACTAGCTCAATAAACTTCGGACTGGCCTGAAATTGATTCAGACTGTGAACGAAATTTTAAACATATTCGACTAGTCTTAGGGCTGTAAAATAAAGTCCATTTAATTTTTGGATCAAAGAAACTTCCGGATTCGATCCAAAAATTTTTAAAATATGGACTTTGGGTCAGCCCATTTCTAGCCCTCGGCCCAACCAGCCTACACATACAAGAAATTTGTGGCCAACAAAGTTAAGCAAAGGAACATGTAATGACTGCATGCTCGCAGTCCTCTTCAGCATTACTACCGGTCATCACAGGCTTGACATGTCAGAGGGATAATTCCCCTCATCAACAATTTTTTACATGGCAAAGTATCCCAAGCCAATTTCCACAGAAAAGTTTTGACTCGGGCTTGCACTTTTAAGTGTCCAAATCCATTCAGGGTTGACCACCCCCACCCAAGCCATGCCCCATGGTTACATCCAGACCTTTTCTCGTGTCCAAGAGATGGACTTTGAGATAGATTGGAGTGGCTCCAAACCAGCTGATCAAGCCATTTTCCGGTAGCCATAGGCAAGCTATGAATAAGAGACATATCATCTTAGCTAAAAACAGACTAGCTAGGTGATCCTCGTTCCACCTCATTGTTGAAGTAAAGAAGTCAGAAACTTTGAGATCATCACAGACAAGTTAATATAGATAGGCCATCGGTTAATAGGGATATCAGAAATTCATTGACCCTGAATCACATTAATCGACGTTCAAGAGGTACAAAACCGGTCGACATCCAAAAGGTACAAAACCGGTCGATGCTCAAGAGGCACAAAATCGATCGACGTCCAAGAGACATAACGCCGATCGACACTCAAGAGGCATAAGACGATCGATGCCTAAGAGGCACAATGCCAATCAAATGTTTGAGAAGAGTTTATTATTTTGGCTGACTTAAGTGTACAGCCGACTGATGTTTAAGGCTGACTTGATAAGTCAACCATGATGTTATGTTGACCAATTTGATAAGTTGGTCGAAGAGTATAGATGATATATAACTAACGACGATTACTCTGCGTACGTGATGGTGCCCTAACAAACTAACCATCTACAGTTTTCTTAAAAGAATGCTCTAAAATCTTTTTCTATTTTTGAGATAACTTAAAAAAGGGGACCAGGATAAAGATATCGTGTATATCGAAATAAATAATGACACTGATATGATAGAGCCTTACATATCCAACTCGCAATCTTGGTGGTTACCTAATCCATAAATAGGTGCACCTAAATATTTTCAGACCCCTCTACTTCAGAGATATCTTTAAAACATAGTAAATTTACTGCTTTACTTTCGAAGGAGTGTGAGGACCGAACATAATATATGATTTGCCCACATTCATCAGATATGGAACTGTAGGCATGCACCATAGCCATTAAAGCTACTGCATGTCTGACTATAGCTCTAACTGTAAGAATTTTTTTAATTTGGGCTAACATTAATTGAAATTTTATTTTATTAAAACCGGGTTGATTTTATGGTCCATGTTGATAGATGTAGGTTGAGTCCATTATTATGTGATCATTGATTGGGCCAGGAGCACCTCATGTGATTTGGTTTGGTTGAGGCAGCATAGTGTAGGCCTTAGCCCAACTCGACTCATGATGGGAGGGTCAGTTAGGGTATTTCTATTTTATTGGCTAGGTCCCCTCTCCGCTTCCTCTATTTATATATCACGTATACGGTGATGTCATGGTATGGTGATTTTTTTCATCGAGAGCTGCCTTTCTGAGGAAGACTGGAGAGAAGGACTCTGCCTGCGATGTTCGTGTGAGCATCGAGATGAAGGATCTGGCGAATACAGGTAAGTATTTATTTTCAGATATAATATATGATTCTATATTTTGATTGATCCTAAGAATTTAGGGATTGTTTTTCCCATATTTGGTATTAGAGCCTGTAATTAGAATCGTATTTTAATATTTTAGATCTGTTAAAATAAATTCTTTCCCCATCGATCTTTATAGTATACCGGATATTGTCCGTGTCGTGGGATGGCTAGCGGCATCGTGATACGCTGCCGTGACCGGAGGTGGAAGGAGAAACCTCCAAGATCAACGACGGTCTCCATTTTTCTTTTGACACCCCGGGTAATTAAAAAAAAAACTCTCGGAACCCGCTGGTGATCAGGCATCGAGACCTGATCTTGGGCCAGCAGAACTGCTAGATCTCGGTCGATTGAAAACCACCATGAACCTTGAGACGGTTTGAAGGCCGTTCGCTTGAGGATGGTGACCGTGGAGGCCACGATCAACCATCGCTGCAGCCATGATTTCCGGTCGGTCCCGCGATCGGAACCCTCTCTTTTCCCTGCCTCCTCTTCTTGGCGAAGGCGATCGGTGAGCCACTGTCTCACCGGTGGCCAACCGAACGAACATAAAAAAAAAACTGTTGCCCTCTCACCGTAGGGCATTGCCGGACATCGGCGACACCGCCGGAGGTGCCGATTCGCTCTCCCCGGTCGATCGTCGTGGTTGGCTAGTCGGTCCGGCGCCAGCGGTGGCAGCCTTGGAACGAAAGCTGACATATTTTTTTGGGAAGAGCCCTGTTTTCTTTTGTACACAGTGTTTTGGTCTCACGGGGAAGAAAGGCCTGACGGGTTTACGGGTTTTGGGTTTTAACCCAAAATCCGTTAGCCCATTACACCCAAAAAAAAAAAGAGGCCCCATTTTGCACTAAGGTCCCTGTGATTTCTGGAATTAAATATAAACCCTTTTGCAGTTAGGCCTCTCCAACATTTATAATTACCTTTTGGTCCAAAAGGCATTTTGCATTTTGGCCCCTGAATTTTTTGGAATTATAAATTAGTCCTTTTATAGTTAGGACCCTGAAAAATTTATAATTATATTTTGGTCCAAAATAAGTATGATGGAGGGGCATGGGCGAATTCTTATGGTTGTTTTTATTGATAATATAAATTTTGGAATGCATTGATATTTTTGAAATGGATCAGGGAATACATGTTAATTAGTATCCTATTGCGACTGATCGTATTGGACATACATATACTTAATCATATCCTTTGTTTTGGCTTGGATTTTTATTCCAAGTATGCATAATTTTGTGGGTTGGCGCAAACATTTATCACCAAAGTAGTTTGTTTGTGTCAGTCCATCGAATTGTTCATCATGTGAAGGATATTTTCTGGTTATGACATAAAATCGCCTGCCCAAAGGGGGTTGTGTGTTTTAACTAGAAAATATGGCATGGAGTATTATGTTGCTAAGGTACTCTAGCTTTCTTGGACCTGTTTGTCCAAAAGGGATAGGTTCAGAAATGCTAGAATATATGATTAGTCTGTGGCTTCATGTGTAGAGCACTAATACATATTGCATGTTATGTCCAAAGGAGAATGTGTGATATTGCATTTGTGTTCTTATTTGTTATTATGTTGTGATATGTTTGTAGTATGTCCGTTAATTGATGTTTACATTCCTTATTTTGATTGTACAGTTACTAGCATTGTTGAGGTGCTTACTGGGTCAAACTATAAGAAATGGAGGCAAGACCTAGAGTTTGCTATTGGAATTGCTGACATTGATCTTGTATTGCGTAAGGTTAGACCCGATGATTTGAATGATCAAAGCACCATTTGTGCCTAAATTACTACATGGACTCTTTCTTTTTAAGGGTTCTATATTTATTTATTTTTTTTTAAGTAATGCTTTCCCTTATACTCACATGCATTTCTAATAGATATGAGGGCTATAATCAATTTATAAGAGCATTATTTGCCATGCTTGGTCTTTTATCATCCCTGGTGTCATAGTCATGCTCATAGGATCTTTAATATATTAAAAATGATATTGAGATGAAACATCCTATATCTCTGGCATATCTTCTTGTTTGTTAATGTTTCCAGAAATTATGGAGGTCGATATTTGTCTCATTTCCATCGCTTGATGATGGTTGATCCATCATTGAATAAAAAGGGTTGTAAGAGATAAGTTCTGAGTGGACTTTGGATTTTGGATTATCAATTTTGGCCCATTTAAAACCTAAACCATTAATTGTGTTAAGCCAATATTGATGAGTTGGCTGTATCCAATTTCATTGGATCTATTTTTAGCTTTAGGATTAAGAATATTTTTTAAGCTTAAGCCCCTATAAATTAAATATGAGTCCAAATAATTTTTTTGAAATTTACGATTTGGTCCTTTACTATTGCTTTTGATAAAAATAGCTGTAACTTGCTTATTTTATATTTGTTTTGAGTAGTTTTTTAGACCTTTGGATTCGTAATAATTGAAGAATATTTTGATAGAGTTCTTCATGTTTGATAAATTATTTAAATAATTTAAATATATTTATGTGCAATTATACTCACTTTCATATAGTTCGAGTGCATTTTTCTGTAGTCTCAAAGGGTTTGTAGTACTCTATGAATTTTGAATAGTTGCATTAATGAAGACTAGTGACTTATTTTTATTTGGAATTGTATATTATTGTCTCTATTATAATTGATTCAAAATTGACTGTAATTGATTGTGACACTTATTATAAACTATAATTCTTGCCCAAAGGTGTTTTATTGTTATGTAGTAAGTGTTATTGATAGATGTGGCAGTTGGAATACATTATTATGTAATAATATGATAAAAGAGATACATGTTGTTCAAGTATTTCATTTTAGACTGATCGTTTGTGGCATACATATTGTTAAGGTATGTCATTTTGTGTTTAATAGGCATTTATCTTCTCTGTATGAATAATTTATGGGTTGGCATAAATATTTATCACCAAAGTGGTTTGTTTGTGTCAGTCCATTGAATTTTCTCATTATGAGAGGGTTTCTGGTTATTGCATACAACCGCCTGCCCAAAGAGGGTTGTTGTATGTTTTAATCGGAAAGGTTGCATGGGACATTGTGTTGCAATGGTGCTCTAGCTTTCATGGGCTTGTCTGTCGAAAGGGGATAGGTTCATGACTATTAGGGTATTTCATTTGCTTGTGGCTTCGTGTGAAGAGTACTTATGCATATTACATATTCTGCTCAAAAGGAAATATGTGATATTATTTATGGACTCTTGTATATCATTTATGATATATGCCCATTAACTAGTATTTAGCATTCCTGCTATTTTTGATTATGCAGTCATTTATGTTAATAATAAAATTGTTATTCAGTTTTGACTAGTTCAAAATATCAGAGGTAGAGGTATATTGGGCTTAGAAAATTTGTCTATCCAAAGGGGATAGATTTTCGAATGCCTTGTATCCTCATTGTGTTAACCTATTTTTTCTTTGAAAAGGAAACATATTGGGTATAAAGAATTTGTTTATCCAAATAGAGACATTTTCAAAAATTGTATTAACCTCATTTTCGTAGCTCAAATGTATATTTCATTCTCTGCCTATAGGAGAGTTTTATATGATGATGCACATGATACATTTGTTGAAAATGGTTTATTATATTCAAAGTCTTTATTGATTTATTATTTGTACCTCAAGGATGTTGCATCATGCATGAGCTTGATTGATATTTTATGCTATCTTAGAGGTTTTGTCTTGAAGATCCCTCTTTGGAATGTTAGTGATTTTCAATAGATGGTGACCACCAAAGTGGCCTGTTCATTGAGATTTACTAGGTCCTTCTATGAGTCTTTTAGAAAGGATTATGAAGCATTATATGTTGAAGAGAGATTCCTTATGTGGGTCATTTTTTTTCTAAATAAAGTTTTATTGTATTGGACCAAGGGCTCTCATTAAAATAATGCTTATAAAGATTTTTAGAGATATATTGTTATATTCTTTATTGATTAACTGCATATAGACTATTTAGCAGTTAGTATTTTTATATTCAATAGAGTTAATGCTCCCATTATGATGACTCTGACTGAAATGTAGATATAAAAACTGAAATTGTGCTAGCACTAAGTATGATGGAATATAGATATTACATTATGTAATAATATTCCATCTTGGTTGTCTTATTAGAGTACTTTAAAATAAAGCTGCATATAAAAGTGGTAAAGAGTAAATCATTTTAAAATATATTTATATAATTGATTCCATTCTGATTATTGTATTTAAGAATGGTAATCTAATTTTGACCTCATTTGTGATAGATATGTAAAATATAATAAAAAAAAGTCTGGATAGCTAATGAATAAATAAATTAATATATGAGATGGATGGTATGATGATGTTAGGGTTTATATCTTGAAACTAGAAAGAATTGCACCTAAATTAGTATTATGAGATTTCTCTCTAATACATAGACTGCTCATCATATTTAATTTTCCTGCTGTGCTATTTAATATTTTTAAATTCATATCCTATTCTGTTTCAGAAGTTTTTTTGATACTTTTGAGAAAATGATAAGAATATTGATAAAGTATATCAGTCACATTCTTAGATCCCATATATATAATAAACAAATAGTATTATTAAATATTAGTATTGTTACAGCCGTGACAGTGACGTGGCCAGGCTCAGGTATCGTCGAATACGAGCGAGCCACGTGTATGTTTCCCCGGCCTAGTCAGCGCCACATCCTCAAAGCCAGGATCGGCAAGACTACACTGCACGACGACTGCCTAAGGCAAACCGCCCTCGCCGAGGTCGAGCTCGGCTCGGAGTTCCTCTACCACCTCATTGGCGCCCGGGCCCGGAGGGGTCCGCTTAAGTGAGGTCGGCCAAGGTCGGGCGATTCCCTGCCGCCTCGCAAGGCGTCCACCCAGGAGGGGTCCACCGAAGCCGAGGTCGGCTGACTCTCCGCCCTTCGCCAGGTGGCCGCCCGGAGACGGGCCCACCTCGGCCGAAGCCAGGCGACCTCTTGCCGCCTTGCCAGGTGTCCACCCAGGAGGGGTCCACCTAAGCCGAGGTCGGCTGATCCTTCGCCCTTCGCCAGGTGGCCACCCGGAGACGGGCCCACCTAGGCCGAAGCCAGGAGACCTCCTGCCACCTCGCCAGGTGTCCACCCAGGAGGGGTCCACCTAAGCCGAGGTCGGCTGATCCTTCGCCCTTCGCCAGGTGGCCGCCCGGAGACGGGCCCACCTCGGCCGAAGCCAGGCGACCTCCTGCCATCTCGCCAGGTGTCCACCCAGGAGGGGTCCACCTAAGCCGAGGTCGGTTGATCCTTCGCCCTTCGCCAGGTGGCCGCCCGGAGACGGGCCCACCTCGGCCGAAGCCAGGCGACCTCCTGCCATCTCGCCAGGTGTCCACCCAGGAGGGGTCCACCTAAGCCGAGGTCGGCTGATCCTTCGCCCTTCGCCAGGTGGCCACCCGGAGACGGGCCCACCTCGGCCGAAGCCAGGCGACCTCCTGCCACCTCGCCAGGTGTCCACCCAGGAGGGGTCCACCTAAGCCGAGGTCGGCTGATCCTTCGCCCTTCGCCAGGTGGTCCCCAGAGACGGGCCCAACTCAGCCGAGGTCAGACCGCTCGTACGGCGAGGGCCCTTGGGAGAGAGACGGGCCCCAAGGCCATCCCTCGGGCCATACGAATCCCAGACGGCATCCTGTACGGAGGGCGGCGGCACGCGGAACATCACTAGCATCGGCCCGACCGGTCCCGCAGCCGAGAGACGCAACCCTAACGACACAGGCCCCATAGATAGATGGCGCCCACGCTTGGGGAAGAGGGCGCTCTCACCGGGCCCGAGGCCTGACCGGCCGCCCTGCCAGCACCGCCCTCCCCTCTTTCTCTTCTGTCCTTGCCTTTCCCACGCTGGGCCCGGCGGACGAGGTCGGAAAGCAGCCTGGCACCCTTCACCGAAAAGGGAAAAGAGAAGAGGATGGGGGAGGGGAGTTTCCGAGACAGTAAAAGACAAATGCGCGACGGAAGGGGATAAAGAAGGAAGAATCTGGGGACGACAAGGTAAGCCAATTAGCCTGGGGACAAGGAGGAAGCACCGGCACAAGGCCTTGCTCCGAGGGAGAAACCAGAAATCTCGAGAGGGGAACACTGGGCGTGAGCTCGGCAAGGAGGCCCAGCCGAGATTCTGGTCCCCAGAGCGTTTCCTTCACCAGTTAACTCTCTAAGTCTGGAACCCTTTAGAGGGTCCGGCTGGAGAGTCTGTTCCTTCTCGTCGTCTACTGACTTGACCGTCGGAGCTCCCTCGCCGGGATCCCCGGCCAGGGTCCTCTAACCCCTTTGTTGCAGGTTCTCCGCGGGAAGGGAGGCTCCCTCACCGGGCGGTCAGGAAGGATCGTCTGATCCGAGGCACGGGCGCGGCGGCGAGAGCGGCAACAGATTGGCGCGCCAGGTAGGGGGGCAGGACACTAACCCTTAGTGGGAACCAGCTTTCTGCAGGTGTCACGCTCTCCAGCAATGGTGGTCACTCGTGGTCGTGAGGCGTCCACCAGCCGTGTGGGAGATGTCCACTCCCCTCCGGGGGGCCACAGCCCCGAAAGGGAGCTTCCGGCTCCCCCTCCTCTTCCACAGCAGCCTGCCCCGGTGGACGGATCCCTTGCGGCCATCGTCCAGCAGCTGCAGACCTTGACCTCAGCGGTCCGACACCTTCAACATCAGCAACGGTCCCTAGCCACTCAGCCGCAGCCAGGGACCCCCGCGGCCCGAGCCACGGAGCAGCGTGGGAGCCTGCGCTCAATCCAGGGCAGGCCATCCCACCCGAGGGCCATCTCCAACCCCCGGGGGAGCCACCAAGCTCCTGCAAAGAGAAACTATTCTGGTTCGAAGGATCACGAGAGTCGATCCCCGGCCGACGGGGCCGAAACGGTGCATCGCAGCAAGCGACGCCGAGACCAGACCTCGCGCCAAGACCGATCAGCGCCCCCTTCACCCGCAGCCTCGGTGGAAGACTCCACCGATGAAGCCATCAGGCGCCAGGCCGAGAGGCGCCTGGAGGAGCATGAGCGCAAGCTGGCGGAGTTCGCCCGCCGATTCGCCGACCTGCAGAACTCGTCGGCAGACCCGGCGGGCTACGACTCCCGCCCCCCTTTCTCTGAAGAAATCCAGGCAGAACCGATCCCGAAACGGTTCCGCATGCCGCAGGTGGATCCCTACGACGGAACCACCGACCCCTAGATCAATTGGAGAGCTATAAGGCTCTCATGAGGGTCCAGGGGGCCACCGACGCCCTTCTGTGCATCGCCTTCCCGGCAACCCTTCGGAAGGCCGCTCGAGTCTGGTTCACCCGCCTCGAGCCCGGATCCATTTGCTCCTTCCATCAGTTGGAAGGAAAGTTTGTGGCGCACTTCGACGCTGTCGAAAGGTGCCAAGAGAGGTGGACAGCCTCTTTTCCATCCGCCAGCAGGACCAGGAGCTGCTCCGGGACTACATCACCCGGTTCAAGACCGCAGCCCTGGAGATCTACAGCTTGGACGAGCCCGTCGCCATGTTGGCCTTGAAGCGCGGACTCAAGACATCCCGCCTAACCTATTCCCTGGACAAGAAGCCGCCCATGACGTATTCCGAGCTCCTCCTCCGTGCCCACAAGTACATCCGAGCGGAGGAGGCCGACCGCACCCGTCGAGAGCTGGACGGGAAGACTCCAAAGAAGCCGCTCCCGAGGGACACCCCGGGAGCTCGGAGGCCCAGGCCATCTTCCGACCTCCGTCCAAATCCAAAGCCGAGGGGCGAAGCCACTCCCGAGCGGAGGTACACCCCTCTCCTCGCACCTCGAACGAAGATCCTCATGGAAATCGAGGGCGAGTGCTACCTCCGCCGACCTCCTCCTCAGAACCCGAGAGCCGTCCGAGACAAATCAAAGTACTGCCAGTTCCAACGCGAGCACGGGCATGACACGGAGGAGTGTCGCCATCTAAAGCGAGAGATTGAGGAGCTGATCAGGAGGGGTTACCTCAGGAAGTTTGTCAAGAACGAGGCCCCCTCTGAAGGACAGCCGCTCGCGGCCCTACCGCCTGTCCCTGCGATCGACAACCGCCCAACGGAGAAGCCCGTGGGCATGATCTCGCGCGGGCCTGGCCGAGCAATGAAGAGAGCCCGGGAAGTCCCGGAGAATGTAATCCCTCCCAAAGGAGGGGAAATTAATGATAATGTAAACAATGATGCCGTGGTGGTCGAGATGACCATCGCGAAGCATCCTGTACATCGAATCATGGTGGATAGTGGAAGCTCGGCTAACGTACTTTTTTATGATGCGTTCTCTCGGATGAATTTGTCCCCCGAACAGCTGAAGCCAGTGCACACCCCCCTGGTAGGTTTTACAGGGGACTCAGTGTGGATCGAGGGGGAAATCACTCTCCCGGTCACTGCCGGATCCCCGCCCCGGCAAGCGACCGTTCTAATAACATTCACCGTCGTCAGGCTCCCTTCGCCTTACAACGCCATTCTCGGGCGTCCCGGGCTCAACCAACTGGACGCCACCATCTCCACGAGGAGGCTGTTGGTGCAGTTCCCCATGCCTTCCGGGCTCGGAGAGATGAAGGGGACGATCCAGCCAGTCCCGCTCTGCCTCCAGACGGTCCCAGGCGCCAGGGGCGCGGAGCTCGCCCATGATATCAACGACCTCGATCTGAGAGAGAAGGAACCCAGGGGAGGGCCCGTAGAGCGCCTGCTGACTTTTCCCCTCGGTTTGGATCCCCTGAAGACGGTGCAAGTCAGGGCCCAGCTCCCCGAGGAAGAGCGAACCCGCTTGCTGGGGTTCCTCCGTGCCAACGCTGACGTGTTCGCCTGGTCAGCAGCCGACATGCCGGGCATCCCGCCCGAGGTTATTATGCACAGGCTGAACGTGGACCCAAGTTGCCGCCCGGTCCGCCAGAAGAAGAGAAGCTTCGCCATGGAGAGGCAGAAGGCGATCAACGAGGAAGTAGAGAAGCTCCTCGCCGCCGGTTTCGTCCGAGAGGTCCAATACCCTAGCTGGCTGGCAAACGTGGTCATGGTAAAGAAGAGTAGCGGTAAGTGGAGGATCTGTGTGGACTACACCGACCTCAACCGAGCTTGCCCAAAGGACAGTTTCCCTCTCCCAAAGATCGACCAACTGGTCGACACCACTTCAGGGCATCGCCTCTTGTCATTCATGGACGCCTTCTCCGGATACAACCAGATCCGGATGAACCCGGAGGACGAAGAGCACACTGCCTTCATAACTGATCGCGGGACTTTTTGCTACAGGATGATGCCTTTCGGCCTCAAGAATGCAGGCGCGACGTATCAACGTCTGGTCAGTAAAATCTTCAAAGACCAGATAGGCCGCAACATGCAGGTATACGTGGACGACATGTCGGTGATGAGCAAACTTGATTCGGACCACGTGGCTGACTTGACGAAGACGTTCGGCAACCTCCGGTGCCATCAGATGAAGCTGAACCCGGCGAAGTGCGCTTTCGGCGTCTCCGCCGGTAAGTTCCTAGGGTTTATGGTGACTCAAAGAGGGATCGAGGCCAACCCGAAGAAGGTCCAGGCCATCCTGGACATGGAGCAGCCCGCCTCCAAGAAGCAGGTGCAACGACTGACCGGCCGAGTCGCGGCCCTCAGCCATTTTATTTCCAGGTCGGTGGACCGCTGCCGTCCCTTCTTCAAGGTGCTGAGGAAGATGAATGGCTTTGCTTGGACCGAGGAGTGTCAGCAGGCCTTCGAGGAGCTGAAGAAGACGCTCGCATCGCCACCTTTACTGTCCAGACCCGAGGAGGGGGAGGAGCTTACCCTCTACTTGGCGGTTACCCCGGAGGCCGTCAGCTCTGTCTTGGTCCGAACCGACGACCAGGGGCTCCAGCGACCGGTGTACTATACCAGCAAACTCCTCCGAGACGCGGAGCTCAGGTATTCCCGGCCCGAGAAACTTGTTTTTGCGCTAATAGTGTCTGCCCAGCGTCTCAAGCCCTATTTCCAAGCGCACCCCATCGCCGTCTTGACGGACCAACCGCTGAAAGCGGTGCTCAGCCGACCCGATACTTCGGGATGACTGGCCAAGTGGGCACTGAAACTCAGCGAGTTCGACATTGCGTACAGGCCAAGGTCGGCCATGAAGGCACAGGTGCTGGCCGATTTCTTGGTCGAATGTGCAGGCTTGGGCAAGGAGCCCGAGGAATGCCCATCGGCCCGGCCGATGGAGGTTGGCACCGATGAGCCCGGAGAGGACGCCTGGATCTTCCATATAGACGGAGCCTCGAACTCCGGCGGGAGCGGAGCCGGGCTCATCCTTGCCAACGGCGACGGGGTCGTCGCCGAGTGTGCACTCCGTTTCCAATTTCCCGCGACAAATAACCAGGCGGAGTACGAGGCACTTCTTGCCAGACTGAGAGTCTCCCACAAGCTGGGCGTGGCCAACCTCAGAGCTTTCACTGACTCCCAGCTCGTAGCGGGGCAGGTGTCCGGAGAGTACGTCGCGCACGACCCCCAAATGGCGAAGTACTTGGAGCTCGTCAAGGCGGGCGCGTCCAAGTTCCGCCCCTTCAACATCTTCCACATCCCCCGCGGGGAGAACGCCCGTGCGGACGCCCTCTCCCGGCTGGCGACCCTGCCGGACACGATGCTGGGACGTGCTCATGTGGAGCGCCTTGAGGTCCCAAGCCTCGAAGCACCGGTGGAGGTCCATCAGATCAGCCAGGAGCCCAGCTGGATGGACAAGTACGCTGCGTACATCGCCAGCGGCACCCTGCCGGAGGACCGACAGGTGGCTCGCCTCATCAGGAAGAAGGCCGTGCGCTTTGTCCTGATGGACGGGCAGTTGTATCGGAGATCCTACTCCTACCCCCTTCTCAAGTGCGTAGGACCCACAGAAGCCAAGCTTGTGCTGCAGGAGATTCACGAAGGCATCTGCGGGAACCACGTGGGGGGCAGGGCATTGGCGTACAAGGCCCTCCGACAGGGCTACTTCTGGGAAACAATGAAGGAAGACGCCGCCGACTTCGTGAAGAAATGCGACCGGTGCCAGCGTCATGCCACGGTGCAGCGGCAACCCTCCAACCCAATCTCTCAGCTCTCAGCCCCCTGGCCGTTCGCCCAGTGGGGAATGGACCTCCTGAGCCCATTCCCGCCGGCGTCTGGCCAGCGGAAGTTCTTGATAGTGGCTATCGACTACTTCACGAAGTGGGTCGAGGACGAACCCTTGGCGAGGATCACCGAATCAAACGTCGCCAAGTTCTTCTGGAAGTCAATCGTCTGCCGCTTCGGCCTCCCCCACACAGTGGTCACCGACAACGGACGCCAGTTCGATTGCCGGGAATTCGAAGAATTCTACAGCGACCTCGGCATCAGGCATCGCTTTACCTCGGTGGCGCACCCTCAGACCAACGAGGAGGCCGAAGTCACGAACAGGACCATTCTTCAGGGCCTCCGCACGCGGCTGGACCAGGCCAAGGGCAGGTGGGCCGATGAGCTTCCCAGCATCCTTTGGGCATACCACACCACCCAAGGACGGCTACCGACGAAACTCCATTCAACCTCGTCTTCGAAATCGAGGCAGTCATCCCGATCGAGCTCAGCCTATCCACGCTGCGCGTGGAGCAATACGACGAGACAGAAAACCCGGCCAGGATGATGCTCAACCTAGACCTTCTCGAGGAAACAAGGGACAGGGCCCGAATCCGAATGGCGGCATACCGGCAATGTGTAGCCAGATATTACAACTCCCGGGTGCAGCCTAAGGTTTTTCGTCCCGGAGACTTGGTCCTCCGGCGCGCCGAAGCATCCCAACCCCGGGAATGCGGCAAGCTATCGCCCAACTTGGAAGGCCCGTATCGGGTGGCAGAAGCCCTCCCTCATGGAGCATATTACTTGGAAGAATTGGGAGGTGCCAGGTTCCCCCGGACATGGAACTCCTCGAACCTGAGAATGTACTACCAGTGATGTAAGGCTCCCAGTTTCTGTAACAAAGCTTCCCCACTTCAAGCACTCCCTTCTAAAAGGCCTACGGCATCGAGCTCAGTCCGGAAGATCCTGGGCTTTGGCCTGGAAGGTGGCACCGAACCCAGTTCGCCCATGCAAGCCCGGAGCACAGCTCAGCAAGCCGCGCAAGGCTTGAGAAAGCCTGCGGCATCGAGCTCAGTCCGGAAGATCCTGGGCTTCGGCCTGGAAGGTGGCACCGAACCCAGTTCGCCCATGCAAGCCCGGAGCACAGCTCAGCAAGCCGCGCAAGGCTTGGGAAAGCCTGCGGCATCGAGCTCAGTCCGGAAGATCTTGGGCTTCGGCCTGGAAGGTGGCGCCGAACCCAGTTCGCCCACGCAAGCCCGGAGCACAGCTCAGCAAGCCGCGCGAGGCTTAGGAAAGCCTGCGGCATCGAGCTCAGTCCGGAAGATCCTGGGCTTCGGCCTGGAAGGTGGCGCCGAACCCAGTTCGCCCACGCAAGCCCGGAGCACAGCTCAGCAAGCCGCGCAAGGCTTGAGAAAGCCTGCGGCATCGAGCTCAGTCCGGAAGATCCTGGGCTTCGGCCTGGAAGGTGGCGCCGAACCCAGTTCGCCCGCGCAAGCCCGGAGCACAGCTCAGAGAGCCGCGCAAGGCCTGAGAAAGCCTGCGGCACCAAGCTCAGTCCGGAGGTCCCGGGCTTCGGCCTGGAGGACGGTGCAGAAACCGTGTTGTCTGCGCGAGCATGAAGGCGACCCGAAGTCGGGCCCGCCTAAGGCTTGCCCTGCTGCGACGCGACTCAGCAGGCCCCATCCTTCGATTTGAGCAATGGGAGGTCCAGGCCTGCAGTTATTTCAAGTGTTCCAGACCGACATCTCAGAAAGAAAGGAAGAGAAAAGTGAGATGAAACAACGAACAAGGTTTCGATAAAGCTTAGATCTTCATTGACATAAGTAGTCGGTACAAGCTGGGAGCCCCGACAGGCCGGGACTCCCCAAAAAACGAAAACAACAGAAATAAAGCAAAGAAGACAGTGCCGGGATCACTGGGATGTGGGGTCGCAGCCATCTGTCGGAGGCGCGGGTGCTGCGTCCTCGACTTCTACAGCGGCCGGCTCCTGGGGCTGTTCCGGGGCCGCTGCATCGCTGGTCGACGGCGCCACAGGTGTCGCTTCGGCCATGCCGGAAGCCCTGCTCTCACCTCCTGGCCTCCTGCCATCGACTACGACTCCGCTCAGGTCCAGCTGGGGGAAGAAGGCCCCCACCTTCTCCCGGCACATTCGGAACCCCTTCAGGAAGGAGTCCACGGCAGCCTCCCGGACCTCCGACATATACTCGTCGGAAGCCCGGAATTTGGGGACGGCCTCTTGCGCTTCCCGCTTGGCCGCCTCCAGGAGCCCGTTGACGTAGGCGCTCCGGTCCTTCGCCGCGGCCGCATCTCGCCGGGCCTCCTCCAGCTGGCGCTCCAGCCATTGGGAATGGGCCTGCAGGCGGGCCTTCTCCGCCGCCTCCTCCTCAGTTCGGCGCTGGTTGGAGGTCCGCTCCTCCGACAAGGAGGCCTCCAACTCCTTGTTCCGCTCCTCGGAACGTGCCAGGTCGGACTGGAGGGCTTGCTTGTCGGCTCGCAGCTCGGCGCCCTTCTCCAGCAAATCCTTGACGTCAGCCGCAATCTTGCCGAGCTTCTGCTCCCGCTCGGAGTCCCTCTTGGCATTCCCTACGAGGAAATTCCTCAGTAGGAGGACGTCGTTCCCGATCTGTAATGGCAAAAGCGGCACAGGTCAGAGCAAAGGCAGGTAAGTCTCGAGATAGGAAAAAGGAAAAGGAAGAAGCTCGGGCTTACCGTGAAGAGCTGCGGAAGGATGCCGAGCAGCGCGTCCGCGTAATCCCGGCCACCCCGAGCTCGGCGGTCCCGGGCGGTGGAAGCGTACTCCATCATCTTCTCCGCCAGCCCCCTGTCGAGGATGACCGAATCCCGGTGGGTGATCACCGGCGCCGGGGCCTTCGGGCCGGCCCCTGCGGCAGCAGCCCCCTCAGCCGAAGCCGCAACCGACGGGCCGGCGATCGCCACAGGCGGTGCTGTCGAGCTGGCAGCAATGACGGGCCCGGCGATGGGCGGAGCGGCAGACGCTGGAGCTCTCTCTGCGGCGCCACCAGGTCGCGCGGCCGAAGTATCAGTGGCCCCGCCCTGAGGTGGCCTGGGCGGGGAAATGACGGCAACCGGGCCGGGCACGGTCGCCGCCACGACCTCCCGGCTCGTCTCCGTGCGAGCCCTCTTCACTGCGGGCTCGTCTACCTCCACGACGTCCCGCTGGGCCGCCCCCTCCAAGAGGTTCTCCAATGAAAATTTCGTCCCTGCAAGACAAAAGAGACAGAAAGTCAGCCGGCTCGGTTATGAAGAGAGGGGGGGGAGGTCAATGCGGGGCCAAATCTCACCGGTCTCACGGATGGGACTGATACCGGCCTCGAAAAGATTCTGCTCAGAGAGCAGAACCTCGAGCGCCGGGACCACGTCACTCAGGAGCTGGGTATAGGACTCCTGGTCCGCCGACTCGACTCGGGAATTCCGGTTCGGGGACCGGTCCGGTTCACTCCAGGCCCAGTCGACGTCGTCGACCAAGGCGAAGAAAAAACGGCTCTTCCAGCCCTTGATTGAGGAAGGGAGGTCGAACCGGAGATACCTGGGCCGGGGTGAAATGTACCACCAGCCGTCATCGGTGGAGCACTTCTTCAGGGTGAACAAGGCCCTGAAGAGAGAAAAACGGGCAACGAACCCGTGGAAGTGGCAGAAAACGATGAAGGAGAAGATGACCCGGATGGCATTAGGAGCCAGCTGGGCCAGGACGAGCCGAAAGTGGCTGAGGAAGGAAAGAAAGAAAAGATGCAGAGGAAACCGAAGACCCCCAAGGAGGAAGTCTTCGTAGAAAGCTATACGGCCGGGGCCACTCATGGTGACGCGCTCCCCGGACCGCGGAGCAAACAGACGAATAGACCCCGGGATGCCATAGGCATCCCGGAGCAGAGAAAGATCACCTTCAGTCATGGTAGAAGCATGACCGGAGGGACCGGTAGGAAGAGACGGTGGAGCAGGAAGAGAAGGCAAAGCAGGAAGAAAACGGAGGGGCATGGCAGGTGCAACCGGAGGGGACCGGATCCCCCTGGGGATGCCGATGGTGACACCCCCGGGTTGCAAACGCCGCCGGACCTCCTCCGGAATCACCTCCTCATCTGAGGAGGAAGAAGATGGAGTCCTCGACCGGGATGGACCGGCCTCGTCCGGGTTGGAAGAGACATGGCGACGGCGCGCCATAGAAAGGGAAAGGACGAGGAAAAAATCAGAAAAGAAATGAGAAAGAACGAGGGGGGCTAGAGGAGAAGAAGGAGGCACTCACCGAAAATGCACAGACGAGCGCGAGCAACAGGAGTTGTTAGCCTGCAGCAAACCGCCCACGAAGCAAGGGAAAAGGCCTCGTTCTGGAAAGTCCCCTCCATTTCAAACTCAATCGACAGCGACCGTACCCGTCATTCCGCCTCAGGCCACTGGATGGTCGCCACGTGGGCGCACGCCCGACACCGACGCCTCGTTAGCAGAGAACGGCCTCTGCCTCGAAGCGACGCATTGATTATGGGCAAGTGGGCGACGCGTGGCGGCTCCCCATAGGTCTTCAGCCGCATCGAGCCACGACGATGAGGATCGTGGCAATTATGATGCAAGATCTTCGCCTCTCCACGTCATGTCCGCATTTAATCCCGACGTTCCGTTCTACGATGCCCCGACAGAACGGCGGGCTGGGGGGCAACTGTTACAGCCGTGACAGTGACGTGGCCAAGCTCAGGTATCGTCGAATACGAGTGAGCCACGTGTATGTTTCCCCGGCCTAGTCAGCGCCACATCCTCAAAGCCAGGATCGGCAAGACTACACTACACGACGACTGCCTAAGGCAAACCACCCTCGCCGAGGTCGAGCTCGGCTCGGAGTTCCTCTACCACCTCATTGGCGCCCGGGCCCGGAGGGGTCCGCTTAAGTGAGGTCGGCCAAGGTCGGGCGATTCCCTGCCGCCTCGCAGGCGTCCACCCAAGAGGGGTCCACCGAAGCCGAGGTCGGCTGACTCTCTGCCCTTCGCCAGGTGGCCGCCCGGAGACGGGCCCACCTCGGCCGAAGCCAGGCGACCTCTTGCCGCCTCGCCAGGTGTCCACCCAGGAGGGGTCCACCTAAGCCGAGGTCGGCTGATCCTTCGCCCTTCGCCAGGTGGCCACCCGGAGACGGGCCCACCTCGGCCGAAGCCAAGCGACCTCCTGCCACCTCGCCAGGTGTCCACCCAGGAGGGGTCCACCTAAGCCGAGGTCGGCTGATCCTTCGCCCTTCGCCAGGTGGCCGCCCGGAGACGGGCCCACCTCGGTCGAAGCCAGGCGACCTCCTGCCATCTCGCCAGGTGTCCACCCAGGAGGGGTCCACCTAAGCCGAGGTCGGCTGATCCTTCGCCCTTCGCCAGGTGGCCGCCCGGAGATGGGCCCACCTCGGCCGAAGCCAGGCGACCTCCTGCCATCTCGCCAGGTGTCCACCCAGGAGGGGTCCACCTAAGCCGAGGTCGGCTGATCCTTCGCCCTTCGCCAGGTGGCCACCCGGAGACGGGCCCACCTCGGTCGAAGCCAGGCGACCTCCTGCCACCTCGCCAGGTGTCCACCCAGGAAGGGTCCACCTAAGCCAAGGTCGGCTGATCCTTCGCCCTTCGCCAGGTGGCCCCCAGAGACGGGCCCAACTCAGCCGAGGTCAGACCGCTCGTACGGCGAGGGCCCTGGGGAGAGAGACGGGCCCCAAGGCCATCCCTCGGGCCGTACGAATCCCAGACGGCATCCTGTACGGAGGGCGGCGGCACGCGGAACATCACTAGCATCGGCCCGACAGGTCCCGCAGCCGAGAGACGCAACCCTGACGACACAGGCCCCATAGATAGATGGCGCCCATGCTTGGGGAAGAGGGCGCTCTCACCGGGCCCGAGGCCTGACCAGCCGCCCTGCCAGCGCCGCCCTCCCCTCTTTCTCTTCTGTCCTTGCCTTTCCCACGCTGGGCCCGGCGGACGAGGTCGGAAAGCCGCCTGGCACCCTTCACCGAAAAGGGAAAAGAGAAGAGGATGGGGGAGGGGAGTTTCCGAGACGGAAAAAGACAAATGCGCGACGAAAGGGGATAAAGAAGGAAGAATCTGGGGACGACAAGGTAAGCCAATTAGCCTGGGGACAATGAGGAAGCACCGGCACAAGGCCTTGCTCCGAGGGAGAAACCAGAAATCCCGAGAGGGGAACACTGGGCGTGAGCTCGGCAAGGAGGCCCAGCCGAGATTCTGGTCCCCAGAGCGTTTCCTTCATCAGTTAACTCTCTAAGTCTGGAACCCTTTAGAGGGTCCGGCTGGAGAGTCTGTTCCTTCTCGTCATCTACTGACTTGACCGTCGGAGCTCCCTCGCCGGGATCCCCGGTCAGGGTCCTCTAACCCCTTTGTTGCAGGTTCTCCGCGGGAAGGGAGGCTCCCTCACCGGGCGGTCAGGAAGGATCGTCTGATCCGAGGCACGGGCGCGGCGGCGAGAGCGGCAACAAGTATAAATATGGGATAGTTATTTAATATACCATGCCTAAAATTTTTTTTTAAGTATAAATGATAAGACTGAGAGGCAAACTACACTTTGAAAGATATGGTGTAAAGTATGATGAGTGGGTGCAATTTATTATGATAACTCTAATATAAAATCCTAATGATTACCATATATATTTTGAATAAAATTCTTGTTAAAGGTTATACAAGATACCTTTTGAGTTAAAGGTTGGTAGAAAGCCTAATTTCTTTTAACCTTTTGGTTGGAGCTATCCTGCAACTCTTAATCATTGATAATCCATCAATGAATAAATCTTGGTTTTGTAATAATATGTTATTTATTATCCATATAATTTTAAATGAATATAGATTCTACTATCTTAATAGAGAGGTATAAAGAATATTGAGTCAAATCATGCCATATTTGTAGATTCTAATTTGCATTATGTCAGATGCTTCTATATATTAGAAGTATGACATTGAAGGAAAATAAGTTGTTGCTCTTATCCTACTAGGGGACAGTATGAGAGTAATATTAAATATATAAACTAATTATAGTACCTCCATTACTAGTTGATGTAGCACTAGTAAAGAAATTATATGAAAAGAGAATAGATACTTGTCATTTTTTATGACAATGTAAATGACTGGAGGTTTTGTTTTATAGAAAGGTTTGCAAATAGAATCTAATAGCATTCTTGGATATACAAGCAAAGTTTGTGGCATGTTGTAATGTCACAATTCATATTGTTACATTATAAAACTTTATTCTGGGTCTTATAATTATTAATGTTGCCGATCTCGCCGCTGCGCCTGTGGCTTCAGAGTCGCTGATTGAATTAGACTGTCTCGCCCTGAGGTCTCCTGGCTCCCAGTCCTGCAAGACAAAGTCAGAAGCCCTGGCCGGGGATCCCGGCGAGGGAGCTCCGACGGTCAAGTTAGAAAATGGCGAGAGGGAACAGAGTCTCCAAGACGGGCCCCCGAAGGAGTCCCAGACTTAGAGATCGTTCTTCACAAGAAAAGTCTCAGGAAGAGTAGAAATCTGGCTGAGATACTTCACCGGGCTTGCACCAAGGGTCTCCTTTCGGGATCTTGGATCTTGCTCCTAGTGCTTTTCCTTTTCCCAGCCTCTATTTTTTGCGTACCTGGTCGTCTACTCTTCCCCGCCTTTTAACTCCCCAGGCTGCCTTCTTTCGCTTGCCGCCTTCGGGCGGCCCCCTCTTCGCTTTCACCTTCTCCCCTCCGTCCCCTTCCCCTTTCCCTTTTGGGTCAAAGAACCCGGCGGCCTCCTCGCCTTGCTTGCCGGGCCTAGCGAGGAAAGAGTAGAGGGAGGACACCGGCCAGAGCCGCCGGCCAGACCTTGGGCCCAGCGTGAGTGCTCTCCTTCCTAGGCACCGACGACGCCCGCTACCGGGTCCTGTTTTTTCAGGACTCCGCCTCTCGACTGCAGAACCTGTCAGGCCGATGTAAGCGAGGTTTCGAGTGTCGCCGCCGACCGTACGGATGCTTTTTTCGGGGTGCGGCGCGCACTGCTCGAGGGGCAGTCTCGTAACCCATGCTCCTGCTCCTCGGAGACCTCACCGCACAGGTTGGCCGACCTCGGCCGAGGTGGGACCGTCTCAGGGCGCCACCTAGCGAGGGGGCGAGGGGGCCGCCGGCTTCGGCTGAGGTGGGCCCCTCCTGGGCGGACACCTGGCGGATCGGCAGAAAGGCGCTCGACTTCGGCCGAGGTGGACCCCTTTTGGGCGGATACCTGGCGAAGAGAAAGAGGGCCCGGCTCGACCTCGGCCAAGGTGGGACCGTCTCAGGGTGCCACCTGGTGAGGAAGCGAGGGGCCGCCGGCTTCGACCGAGGTGGGCCCCTCCTGGGCGGACACCTGGCGGAGCGGCAGAAAGGCACTCGACTTTGGCCGAGGTGGACCCCTCCTGGGCGGACACCTGGCAAAGGAGCAAGAGGGCCCGGCTCGACCTCGGCCGAGGTGGGACCGTCTCAGGGCGCCACCTGGCGAGGGAGCGAGGGGCCGCCGACTTCGGCCGAGGTGGACCCCTCCTGAGCGGACACCTGGCGGAGCGGCAGAGAGGGGCTCGACTTCGACCGAGGTGGACCCCTCTTGGGCGGACACCTGGCGAAGGAGCAAGAGGGCCCGGCTCGACCTCGGCCGAGGTGGGACCGTCTCAGGGCGCCACCTGGCGAGGGAGCGAGGGGCCGCCGACTTCGACCGAGGTGGGCCCCTCCTGGGCGGACACCTGGCGAAGGAGCAAGAGGGCCCGGCTCGACCTCGGCCGAGGTGGGACCGTCTCAAGGTGCCACCTGGCGAGGGAGTGAGGGGCCGCCGGCTTTGATCGAGGTGGGCCCCTCCCGGGTGCCACCTAGCTGAAGGAGCAGAAAGGCCCGGATCGACCTCGACTTCGATCGAGGCGGAGCCACACCTGACCTTGCTGGACCGATCCCGTTTCGCTGAAAAAACTCCACGTGGCTCGAATCATGCCCGGCGAAATCTGAAATACGCCACGTCATCGTAACGGCCGTAACAATTAATTATGTCTTAAAACCACTTATAATTTTATAATAATAGGTGCTATGTTCTTTAAAGGAACAATAAAAGTTTTCATCTTTTCTATTTATGTGAAGATAGAATTTTTATCAGTCAGAGATTAGGGAGATATTTTGTACAATGTATAAAGTCAATATTTGTTGATCCCCTAATCAAGATTAAGACCCATAGTTTTTTTATATGAATATGGGCATTTTAAATTCTTTTGTTGTACTTGGTTAGTCGAAGTGGCTTTATATTTGTGCTTTATTACTATAAAGCTTGGTTTCATTTGATTTTCTATCATGTGTATTTATATACATTGTTGACATGATAGTTGATGGTTTGCATTTCCATATGCTTATGTGCACATGTGAAATAAAGTATAACATAGTATCTCAAGATTGTGTCTGTCTTGAGAATGACAGTTGTATGGGTATGTCTCATTTTGATAATTATAAGAGCTCATTGTGTTTGGAGACATACAGACTTCTTTTGAAGTCGTGAGATTTTTCCAGCTTGTGATATAGCATGTGGTTATAGAGAAATCTTGATTAAGGGTACATATATTTAATTTATTTTGATTATGAGATATCTCTTTTAGTTATGTACCTGATTGAGACCCGGTATCGAGTTTCAGATTTATTGTGCTATCTCGTCATTGACATCAACAGCATCATTGACACCATTGTTGGATATGTGAGACAGGATGGCTTGTTGTTTGATGCCATCACGATTTCTCTTGCTTATTTTGTTTCTAAGCATGTTGACAATAAATTGGATGACTGACAATGAAAAATAGCATGTTTTATTTGATCATTTTGATGCTATT
Organism: Areca catechu; assembly: GCA_021397845.1. Lineage (NCBI taxonomy): Eukaryota > Viridiplantae > Streptophyta > Magnoliopsida > Arecales > Arecaceae > Areca > Areca catechu. The sequence goes on from CM038045.1 coordinate 31,118,322, forward strand.
TTTTTGCTACACTAGCATACCAAGACTCATGTCGATGGTGTTTATGATGCTTGTAACCATGGATAAGTCTTGTATCGGTTAAGTAGTACGACGATCCTATGATTCGGCATCATGGATACTATTGGACCGAGTCGTTTGTAGGTGCTGTCTATGGATCATATAGTGGTCACATTTTGTTTTCAACCCGAGAGCTGTTTTTAAAATAAAATGTTTTCAAAATTATAATTAATGTAGCCCAAGTGGGAAAATGTAAAAATTTTCTTAATTTGGACTAACATTAATTGAAATTTTGTTTTATTAAAATCGGGTTGATTTTATGGTCCATGTTGATAGATGTAGGTTGAACTCATTATTATGTGATCATTGATTGGGTTAGGAGCACTTCATGTGATTTGGTTTGGTTGAGGCGGCGCAGTGTAAGCCTTAGCCCAACTTGACTCGTAATGGGATGGTTAGTTAGGATATTTCTATTTTATTGGCTAGGTCCCCTCTCTGCTTCCTCTATTTATATATCACGTATATGGTGATGTCATAGTACGGTGATTTTTCCTATCGAGAGCCGTCTTTCTGAGAAAATCCAGAAAGAAAGGACTCTGCCTGCAATGTTCGTGTGAGCATCGAGATCAAGAATCTGGCAAATATATATAAATATTTATTTTCAGATCTAAAATATGATTCTATATTTTGCTCGTTTCTAAAAATTTAGAAATTATTTTTTCCGATAAAGAGGCGGTCATTAGCTAAAAAGGACATAAAATATTACATGTCCTCTTTCGGGAGAGTAAGCTCTCAACAGCCAACTTAGCATGGTATATAAATTTAGAGAACACATCATAGTATATACTGAATATGGGGATAATGAGCATCCTTGTCGAACCCTCTAGAGGGTGAAAACCAGCTTGCAGGATGTCCATCGATTAGAATAGCAAACTGGGCCCCACACGCTGGTTCTAATCCATCAAGATGTCGACCAAATGGGATGCCAAGCAAATGGTAGAAAATATATTTTAATATTTCCCTATATCTTCTTTTATATATAAAAAAAAGTCATTATATAGCCCAACTTATTTAGTCTAGTCCATTGAATATTAACCCTATATAAAATGATTTTTTCTTTTTGTAAAGTTTAGGATTAACCCAACTCAGTAAATATCAACCCGATAAATTAAACGGAACGGAATCGGACCAAATTGAATTTTTCAAATCGCATTCAAGTGGTTCTTTGTGGATGATAGTTTTGGTTCTGGTTTTGATTTTAGAAAACCGTTAAATTGGTTCGATTTCAGGCTTGGCTCCAAACCAACCCAACACAATCCCTGCACACCCAAACTCCTGATGCATAGCAAATGAGTATTTTTAAAATCTCTAGCATGAACCAACTACAAGTCAGCAGACGTGATAGGTAAGATGAGAACCACCGCCTCTAAACTTTTTGAGGACACACAGATGGCTTTTGTAATGGTGAATCAATGGCCGGGGCAGAGCCTTGATCCGCATCGCCATCTCCATAGGCGATTAGCGAAAGTGATCGTCTCACCTTGCTCGCTCTCTCTTCCAATCTCGAGCTACATTCCGGAGGTTGGGATCTTAGGGACATTCTGAACTTTTCTACAAGTTTGATCGTTATCAAAAGAAAATAGAAGACACCGTTATTCCATAGAAAGGAATTTATCAACCCGTCCATTTGGTGGCACGCCGAGACAAACGCGCACACAATTTTATCCCGTGCGCTCACCATCTCCCCCTGGAACACCATTCCCCAATATTTGATCGCTCTTGGGTTATGATTTTGATTCTCAAGTTTGAACTGAACAACCAAAATTATTATCAACCCCGCCATGCCATCCTCTGGACACATCATCAAAACATCAACAACCACCTTCAGTCAAATTGGCTCAAGATCGGTTAACAACTCGGTGAGCCAGAATTTGACAATCTTGCCGTCATCAGTATGACCAGGTACTATATGATCTTAAGCCAGCACTCAGCAGCAAACCGTATCAAGCAATTCCAAATTCAGATTGTAATTTGGAACACAGATTTACCATACACATGCAGGCGCAACTCATTGGAAGGGTGCTTATGGAATGAGACTTTCACATATAGCAGCACAAAAAGGCATACGGCGGGCATAGTAGATTTACCATGCAGCAGACGAAAAATGGAAAACATCTTGAGCAGCATAATGCTCTGTCCAATCACTTTGACACATGGCTATGCAGGCAGGAAGTATGCTAATGAAAGCTCCTTCAATGATCGCACTGATGTATTATAATCTATAACTAGAAGAAATTTGCTACAGAAACCTTAAAATGTTTGCACCAAGACCAGCAACCCCTTTGGACATTAGATGGACATTATTGACATCAGTTTCTTTCACATAAATCCTAATATTTACATAACTAATCTAGAATTTGATCATCTCAGTAATTTCCCATGCTGTTGCGTATAATCTATCCCTCGAATCACATATAAAAATTGCGTATGGCTAATTACAGTCTCAATGCACCCATCAGCGTGCAAGTGAGAAACATCTAAGCTAGTTGCCCTTTGTAGAAGCTGCAAATGAAATTTGTTTGGGCTCTGAAGGGGCATTAACCAGTTAACCCCGGACAGCTAACCATGCCCCCGGAAGCCCCCTCTTCGCGTATCTTGGATTGGCTCGCCTGAGACAATTTTAAAACAAAATTGAGTTGTAAGAAAATAAAATAGCAAAAAACCGGTTTGCATTAAATCAATGTTTCACACAAGATTAGAGGTGCAACAACAAATGATGTACATTAACTTGTCCCAGGGTTTGGAACACTTGCCTTTGGTAATCTTATATTAGTAAAATCCAATGAACAATAGTGAGCTTATGAGAAGGATATCACCCCTGACACGTTTCATAACCATGTGATCTTGCCAGAGCTTCCTCCAAGTTTCAGGAAACCCATGAATTGTACCATGGGACCCACTTATATCACCAACCTGATCATGCAGCTTGGCATTGGGCAAAAGAAGGCATGATAGCACTTCTGTAACAAAGACAAACAAAGAAAACCAACCTAAAGGCTCAATGCCTGAAACCGAGCTCGGGACATAATCACCCCCACTAGGAAGGCTGCCCTAATACTAGGAGTAGGAACTGATGTGCTCCAGGGGATACCAATCAAATGGCCCAACATGTATGAGCCAATGCATACACTCAAAATCCCTCAAATTCCTGTGTTCTTTTGTGTCAATATGGAGGAACATGATTTTTTTTTTATAAAAAAAAAATGAAAGAACAAATTATATCTCACCAAAATCCTCTTCATCACCATTTTGACTCGTGAAAAATGGAGTGAGATAGTTCTTATCCAAAGCAGTGAAAGATGTAGTGCTGCAGCAGGAATCCAAAAACTATCGGGTCAAAGAGCAAATAAAAAACCTTGAAATACATGGAGATATGATCTTATAAAAACTGAACCAAACCTTTTATGGAACTCTTTGAGTTTCATCTTAAGCCTGCTCCCAGATGAAGTACCCTCTTCATAAGACGGGGCAACATAGCCATTGTTTCCCTCATAACTCTGCTAATGACAACAAAACATTATATCAAGAGCAGTAAGCTGTCATATATATTCTTATGCACTATAATTCAGTAAGAAACTAAGCAGAGATATGGGATATGGGACAAGCACACAACAACATTAATAAATACAGGCTAATCGCTATTTCTCAAGGGGAAAATATCATCTCAGAAGAACAAAGATGAGCCCAGCTTAATTTCCAAGGGTAATCCCTAGGAGAAACCCAACTAGCTTCCGTGGAGGAGACAGAGAACTTATACAAGTTCATGAAGAAGCAATGCCACTCAATCTGCAAATAAGATAATTAGGAAATTGCATATTTATACGAGCCATTGATGTTATGAGAGAAACGAATCAACAACTAATTGCAGAAACACAAATATGTTATGTCATCTGCAAATTTGCCAAGGAGAAGTGAGCCCCGCATTAATTAGACAGTGTCATATATACAAAATGGTACCAGGCCAGAAATCTTAGTGGCTTGCAGAAAAATAACATAGGATAATGGAGTGAAATAAATAAACCAGATCAATTTGACTATTAGCTTCCAAGGACTTACTTCTCCAATTGGACCATTGTAACCATCACCTACAACTTCCAGAGCTTCAAGCATGGTGCCAGTTGAGCCCCCAATCAATAGAACCTATAAAATAACTCAAAAGGTTGGATCCAATAAATGCCAAGTGCACCAGAAAAAAAAATCTTGGAGCATTTCCATTTGGAAAAGTTCACATACTAGAAAATTAGATATTGCATCTTAAATAAGCAAATTGTTCATAAAATTTAACAATCTATCTACTTGATCATATCCGGAATAGGTTATTTGAGTTCAAAAAGATGAAGCCATCAAGCCTAAAAGCTGAAACAGAGAACCTTTCCAATTAAAAAGGTGGGAAATCTAAGAAAAAGAAAAGGATGCAAATGTTATTTTCTACATAACAATTAAAAAAAACTCCAGCATCACTGTCTTTACTGCACCTTTTGCCCTGACTCTCTCTAATAATATGACAGTCCTCCAAGGGCCAGAATTTACTATTAACATTAAATTCACTAAAACAAGTGTTCATGCTTTACAGCTTTATTATCTGCATAACAAGACTCACATCAGCTAAAAAATTGATTTCCACAATAAAATGGATGATCTTTGTAAGGTAATTAGGTCCTTAAGATGTTTCATTTGAACTCCACCAAAATATGTGGTCATGGCCTTTTCTTACACACTTCACCTCTCCTCTCACAACCTCATCTACAACAAAAAGTGTCATACAATTAAAACCAAGGAACTCGAAACCAATACCGGGCCCGTACCAATCACCGACTGGTATGGTACGGTACCGTATTGGCCCCGTACCGGGTCCACAAAACTTTAAAAAAATTCCTTTCCTCTCTATCAAAAAATTGTTTAACCTGAACAGGGCACGAACCAGATCCAAACCAGGCTAAACTGGATGGTACGATACGGTATGATACCGTACCATACAGAATATAATTTTTTTTAACGATCCAGAATGCCGGACCGTTTTTTATATACGAACCGTACCGGTTCTTGACTGATACGATACGGTATGCCCCGTACCAGGTGGTACGGGATGGTACCGCAAACCATGATTAAAGCTACATGCTTCCTCCACTGTGCCACAAATTCTACCATGTTTTAATAAAGAACATTTTTTAAGCATGTAGACCTTGGTAAATCATATATCCTCCATTGCCTCTGAAGGCTCAACTTCCTGAATATACTCATCAAGTCACTGAATGTACCATGAAAATCTACTTTTCACCAAAATGACTTGCTTAACCATGTGTTTTGTTCATAACATAGAAGGTACCGGAGATATTATGCATTTTTGCAACAAATACAGATCTTTTACATCATCAACTTCTTCAAGCACCACTCTGCATTTTCTTCCAACCTTTTTAAATTGATGATATTACCTTCCTCTTCCATATCACTAGCACAGAGTCATTGCCACCTTCACCATCTCATACAATTGACCCCCCTTTGCCCCTGCATTAGAACTTGGGTATTTTTGTATTGAGATTTGCCACTATATAGGTATGCACCAATTGCACAATGTAACTCAGCATGTGCCTCCATGGATAAGCCACCATCCCACAGCCAGGCTTTAATACAATTAAAGCCCATCTGTGACTTATCATTCCTTTAGGGGTGCATATGAGCTGAGCTTTGGCTTGGGTCCAAGCTTGGCTCAACTATTACCAAACTTGAGTCAAACTAAAATAGCTCAAATAGTTTTTCAAGTTGAGCTCAAGTAGTGAAGTACTTGGCTCAAAGGCTCATGAGCCTTGTCGAGTATATATATATTTTTAACAATATTATATTTTATGTAATAATATATATTATTAATTTAATATTTTAAAATATAATATTATGTCATATTTTGTTTTTACCATATTTTTTAATAATGACCAAGGCTCGAACTCGAGCTCAAGTATGGCTAGATTGATATTCAAGCCAAATTGACTTGATCTCAAGTATTGCTTTTTTTAAAAAAAATCAAGTTAATTCGAGCTTGGATATTAAGGCTTCATCAACCTTGAGTCCAGCTTTGAGCTTGAATATTTTAAATCGAGTCAAGCTCGAGCCACTAGCTATTCGACTTGACTAAGCTCAATTGTACTGCTAATAATTCCTACCATAATCTATGGTCACATAGTGGCACTGCTATTATCTATGTTCTATCTATATGCATAAATAGCAACTATAGCATATTCCAATATCTTTCAGACTTCACTTTCTAATATTTTTTCTTCCACATTTTACCCTCTTCTTTCTCTTCCCCCATGGGTCCTTGGTTGCTCGCGATCGAGGAATTTTTTTTTCCACATTTTACCCTCTTCTTTCTCTTGCCCCATGGGTCCTTGGTTGCTCGCGATCGAGGAAGCTCATGGCTTGCACCATGAGAGGATTACTCATTTCCTCTATGCCAAGCAACACGAACAGATTTGGCTTTTTATTCTTATGAGGATTTCTGGTTCATGTGCATAGCAGCCAAGGCATCAATTAATAGTCCTTTTGAGTGGATTCTTCCATTTCCGCTAATGCCCAAGTGACTCTTATTTATGTTCAGATGGCATAAAAAAAGAGGAATATATGTTTTTCTGCACTACTGTGTCCTAAAAATATGGCAAATAATGTTTCAATGTGGTACAGCAAGTACATTGTTAGATCATTAGTGATTACAAGAGAAATAAATGACTAGTGATGGAAAAATAATGACATTATTTACCAAACCACGATTGACTGAATAAAATAATTTTAATTACTGACCGGATTAAAAAAAAAAAATCTTCTATACAGTACAGATATGTGAATTAAATAATGAATAGTGTTAATGTTACATGATGATCATTGTCCACACTACATAATGGTCATTATCACAGAATAATCGCCAGATAACAGGCAATATTTAGTTATCCATTACTAGCATGCACAACAATGACAGATCCCCGCTAAAAGCCTGAAACTAACTAGTCATTATGAATTTATGATGGTTATAACACCTGTTACTTTCCCAAAACTATCTGCGCATAGTTTTTTAGGGTTTAAAGTAACTGCGGCTATATCAGCTGTTACTTCTGTTGTAATGGAAAATAATAGTCAATAACAAAAGACAAATAACAGTGTTTTTAGCCCAAATCATGCTTGATCAAATAAAAAATTATTCTTAATTGTTGACTATTACAATAGGCACCAAAGACTGAATTTAAAAATATTACAAAATAACATCCTTAGCAAATGCTATAAAAGTTATATGACAGATCTTGATCATAAAACAGCCTTAGTAACAAAACAACAGTCAAACGATGGTTGTTGCTCAAATCAAGGTTCGCCCACTTGGAACCAAAGTCCATACCGGTTAGCTGGTGGTATGGGTTGGAACACCCCTATACCAGACAATACTGAGCCCAAACAGACGAAAATGAAAGTGGGGGAGAAGGTGAATCAGAGAGGAAAAGGGAGAGAGAAGAGGGAAGCAAGGGAGAAAAAGGGAAGGGAACCCAGTGGAAATGCCAACAATGGCCACTGGAGGGCAGCAGAGGGCTGCCAAGGTCTCTAGGGCTGTACCCTTTACAAGAGAGGAATAGAGAGAGAGGGGGAGGGGGGAGGAGATGACCCAACCTATGGGAAGGCGGCAAGAATGCCACTGAGGGGCTGCTAAAGCCCCCAAACAACATAAATTGACCCCACAGATCCATGGGGTCAAAACAGGGGCGTATGCAAGTCTATATTCACTAGATTTTATATGCACACAATTGTACTAATGTTAGCTGGTATTCACTACATATGCACAAAGGTGGTGGTATTTTCTTGCATGCCACTTTAGTTGTTTGTCGCATTTCAATTTATGTACAAGTTTTTCCTTCTTAACTGTCAGTTTACTGCTGCTCCAGTCATGCATATCACAGTTTCCATCTATGTATAAGGCAATTTGCATACTTGGTTCTTTTTCTATTTTGGAATTTAGTTTTATGATTCCGCATATTTTGTTTACATATTCTGCACAATTGACACACGTCTGTGTGTGTGTGTAACTTATTCCCTAGATTTCCCATGCATGGCATGCGGCTTTTGCAAGTTCTTTAGTTCAACGGTTGTGGCTGAATAGCATACTACACCATTATAACCATGTTTCTGAACCGGACTATGAGAACCTATTTTGTGGATGTTGGTCAGCCAAAAAACAAGACCAACCTAAATGGTTGAATCAACAGATATGAGGTTTACATGATGGCATATGGCTTCAGTCAGAAGAATGGCATTAATGTAGATATTCATGGCTACTATTCTCAACATTATGATCAAGGAACTCGGAACCAGTACCCAGCCCCATACCGATCACTGACCAGTACAGTACTATACCATACCATACTATACCGACCCCGTACCGGGCCCACAAAACCTTAAAAAAATCCTTTCCCTCTTCATCAAAAAATTGTTTAACCTGAATGAAGCACAAACTGGACCCGAACCAGGCCGAACCGAGCCCGAACCGGGCGGTACGATACAGTACGGTGCAGTACCATACCGTATGAAATATAATTTTTTTAATATTTTTTAACGATCCGGAGTGCCGGACCATTTTTTTATATATAAACCATACCGGCTCTTGGCAGGTACAGTGCGGTACTTGTCGTACCGGATGGTACGGGACGGTATTGCAAACCATAATTATGATCTTCTTGCTATACTCTATATGGCATATTATCCACCATATAGCTACTAATTTCATGAGGCTCACTTGATACAATGCTTCACTTTTCAAACAAAACCTCTGCACTGGATTCAGAAGGATTTTTAGTTTTCTTGAAGAGCTCATGTTGAAGCATGCGACAAGACGAGCATTGTTGTTTTTTTTCAGAAGGGACATCAGATTGAAAAAATCACAGAAAGCTTGGTATGGAATTTGAAGAAGTTTGGCACTATGAATTTTGTGACCATGGAAGAAATTGCTAGTTCCTTCCTTTCAATTGCCAAGGAGGGCAATTTGAGTCAAGACACTCCACATTCCAATACATGGTACATCAAGAGGATGAACATATTTCATTTACTTTTACTGAAAAGAGATCTTCGATCAAGCAAGAATATATTATTCAAATCATCCAAGAAAATCAAGAACATCTAAATAAGAAAGATGCACATTCAGTAAGCCAGGAAGCATGCAATGACCAGGTCCCAATATGCACTTTATGTGTGTTTTGTTTGGAATGTAAAGCAAGCATGACCAACAACACCTACCGTCAGGACAACTATAGCAGTGGTAGCTGTGAATATTGTTTGGCCATGCCCTTCAGGAAGTTCATGGATTGATTGCAGAGCAAGGGCAAAGGCCATGGCCCCTCTAAGTCCTGCTTGCACAAAAAATATCTATCATTTAAAGAAAAAATTCAACTACATTCTACCATAGCCTATCTACTCACCACTGTACCAAAGAGCCTTCTGGTGTTTTGGGGGTATTTGGCGATGTGCTGGACGAACCAAATTGACCAAGTAAGCACAACCAAACACATTTGCCGCCCTGAAGTAAAAACAAATCAAGATGGTCATGCAATGTTATACAAGATATTCTTAGAATCAGGTTACTACAAATCAGAAATCCCTAGAAACAAAATTAACAAAGGCATGAAATTGATGCAGTGTGAAAAGTGTATGTAACAAAGGAGAAGGTGATGGAATCAAAGTGCAGTAAGTGCATGCCCGTAAAATTCTTAAAGTAGTCCTGCATAAAGACAAAATATTTAAGATGTAGTATTGACAAAGAAAAATGTATTGAGGAATTATAGTAAACTAGCAAAAACCACCACCAAATGCTTGTTGCATAGTTCACGCTGAGAATATCTACAATAAATTACTGCCTAATTATAGTAACATGTAAATGTTGAATATAGTCACAAGCCACCTATGAAGGGTCAACTTCGATGGAAGTGCCAATATCACATAAGCATAAATAAGTTCATGAAGAATATGTTAGATCGGCACAACCAAGGATTTACATGCCACCAGCTTGGGGCATGCTGGCCATTATATTTGTTTTGTGACATGTCCTAAAAAGAAAGAGAAAAGAAAAGAAAAGGACCTTTTGGCACATCTTGGTTCCCTGCAAATAGGCAGGATAGAGCCACACACGCATGCCCTCTACTGGCACCAGCACAGCTCGGAACGAAAAACATTGGGCACAAGGCCTATAAATCATTTCAACTTTTTGCTTTAATCAAATCTTAGAGTCTAGACCTTGCAAGTCAAGATGCCTCAAAGGCTATGGAATTATCTAATCATTAACCTTCAATTTGAGTAGTGTTGGCATGTCTACAAAATATTTGATATGGGACAAATAACCGAAAAAGCAAACAATGTGTGCGATACACTCAAGGAACATTTGGTTTGCCACAAGAATTGGAATTGGAATCGGGAATCAGAATCAAAATCGATTGGAATGGGAATCAAAATAGCGATATCCCCCGAACATGTTTGGTTTGTGACCGGCATCACAATGGGATTTGAATGCTAGAAAGGAGTAGGGATTAGATTTTGGGGGATTGGAGATTTCCATTCCCCTTAGAATCAGAATAGGAAAGGGACTTCCCCCAACCAAATAGCTAAAATGGGAGTCACTCATTCCCATTCCCATTCCAGAGTCCAACTCGCCCCCCCCCAACCAAACATGCCCTCAATGTACTAGGTCAATTAATCAATATAAACCTTTCATTGAAAAGCCTAATCCACGTAACATCAAGAAGCCTTGAACATGAGGATTCCTTGTTTCACCTACAACTTAAGAGGCAGAGCTGCACCTTGCAACAAATAAACACACAAATTAGCAAGCTACAGTAAATACGTACATGCTAAAATTTATAGGATACAATTTACATAAAAAACACAGCATATACATCTCTAGACATTCTATGTATCTCTCAAACACCACCCTATATTTTCCCAACTCATAAAAGACAAACATTTAGTTCCCTGGTAGCTCGTGTTTTAATAATGCAAAGGTTTTAAATCTGTGGATAGGTTAGTGGGCTGCCCAATAGACTAGATATAAAAAATAGTAAAGTATGCCACTGAATTTTCACATGAAGTACCGTCAATTTTCATGCACTCGTCACTTATGGAAAATTGGAAGCCAAAGTAAGAGGCATGAGGAAGAATTGCAAGAAATAAAAGTAATCTGAGAAGCTGCAACAAGAAGAATCTTGAATTGAAGGTTAGTTCATGAAGAAATGCCAATGCACAAAAGTCAGTCTCCTGAGCAACCAACTCAATGATCATACGTACAACATGAAGCCAGGGTCTAATGAAGCAACTGATGTTAGGCACTTAAAATTCCTAACTGGATGGTATCTTGTCTGGCTAGATGGAGAGATTTATGCCCCTTAGAATATCACTCAGTCTTGAATTGCAGGTTAGTTCATGAAGAAATGCCAATGCACAAAAGTCAGTCTCCTGAGCAACCAACTCAATGATCATACGTACAACATGAAGCCAGGGTCTAATGAAGCAACTGATGTTAGGCACTTAAAATTCCTAACTGGATGGTATCTTGTCTGGCTAGATGGAGAGATTTATGCCCCTTAGAATATCACTCAGGATTGAAAGCAATTATCAATGAGTAGAACTCCAAGATCAACTGCTGAGTCTACTAAGCAACCTAAAATACAGAGAACAAACTTTATACACAAAGCCTAAAGGGAAATTACCAAACCTCATGAACTGTCCAAAGTTCGAGGTCTACAGTCAAAGCTGAAGGTCCTCAGTAGTCAATGGTATGATATTTCTAATAAACATTGCAATGCAATTAATTAGGCATGACATGAAACGAGATGTGAGGGAGCTAGCAAACAACATGCAAGGACCAAAAATGCATTAGTTAAAGCTCCAAAAAATGTCTAAACACCAGTTGCAAGGCACAAGAGTACCTAGTTGAGGTCAACACCAAAGCTAGCAGTGACAAGATGGTACCAAGTGATTGGTGTTAGATTAAAAAGGACTACATTGACTTGATTTAGATAGAACTTGTAGAAGAGATGCAACATTCATGTATTTCTCTAAAATACTAATTAATGACTAAAAATTGTTTAATGGATAAATCATAAAACAAATGTTTTGTTTAGGATGGACAGAAATGGCATGTAGATGATCACCATTTTGAATTTGTGAGGTTCTGATATCACATGTGGTTACATACCTAAAATCTTTATAAGGAGATTAAATGACAGAGTAGATGGACAATAAAAGTATAAGCATTGCTTACAACCCTAACCACCATCCTCAAACACAACCAAATGAGGAAGCTAAAAGAAACAAGAATAACAAAATCTAGCACTCTATTCCATGCAGAGAACAGAAATCTGACTCATCAAATTCCAGCAACATTAACTATTGGAGGTTAATGATGGTATCCCACAATAAGACAAGCAAATGTCCTAGGGGCTAGGTCCCATGGCAATCTACCAAGTCGGTCATTAGACAACCAGAAATATACATCAAATCTTGGTAATGGCCTAACAAAAGACTCTAGGATTGTTAGAAACGGAATCAGAGCAGACCTAGCATATGGCCCATGTGGAGTTGAAGACACCATAGTATAAGCCTATTTGGAGCTAACCATGGACCAATTCTGATCTTTGTAATTGAATTGATTTGATCTTCGTGATCAGACCCTTAGCTTGGTGAGGATGCCAGAGCTTGAACCGGAGAAGTATGTAAAGATCCATGCAAGTGTGTGTCTAGTCCCAAATCAATTATGTAAGGAGATCTTAGATACTTATATAGAGCTAAAGAACCCAAATAATACCACCTCTTCTAGTTGGCCTTTTTAGCTAAGGTATTGGATCATTATAAGAGATATTAGCTCAAAAAATGAGTGGTCTGATCAAACCTAGAGTGATTCAAACGGCTAATCAATATGACTACAATTTTAAGTTCTCATAAATAGGTTTTTTTTTAGCTGAAATGGGTTTAACTTTAAGAGTATATCCAGACCACACAATGGCAAGTTCACAGTTTAACTGGCAAGTTTGGTTGATTTTCAAAATATTACTGCTGATAGCATTAGTACCAATGTCTGTCAAATCATTATTGGGGCCCCTACCAGCCGGTGACCAATTTCATAAGGTACAGGTCTGTACTATGCCATTTCGGGACGTACCAAAACAAAAGAGCCAAAGAGGGAAGGGAAGAGGAAGAAGGGGAGAGAGAGAGGGAGGAAGGGAGGGAGAGACTTGAGCCAACACTAGGGAGCATCAAGCCCTAACTCTGACAACGGGGACCGAGAGAGACAGAGAGAGAGAGAGAGAGAGAGAGAGAGGCTGGGAAAGAGAGGTTCAAGCCATCATAAGGGAGCTTCAAGAGCTCCAAATCTGGCAATGAGAACCGACAGAAAGAGGGAGAGAGCGAGCAAGGCAGAGAGGGATAGGGAGAGTTACCTGACTAGGGACCTCATCATTGTCATTGTCAACTCAAAGGGTTGGAGGCCTTCAATGATAGTGTTTCAAAATATATCAAGGGAAGAAGCTTCAAAAATGGGAGGGGCAAAGCTTTTGGTTGAACTATGCTAGCGATCAACTATTTCGATTTAGTATGCCTCGAACAGGCCAGTTTACAGTTTGGCAAACCTTGATTGGTACGAACACAAAAAGAATATCTTTATTTGGTTTTTTTCTATTTTCTCGCAACTCATCTAAATAAAAGTATCTATTTGTCAATAATATGCATTAAGATATGAGCTAAAGGAGGATTTTTTTGTTACAAGCACCGACCTTTCTTTGATAAAGTTTTATTTTTTGGGTAATCCTTGCTTTATATAATTGTTTCTAAGTTACTTTTATGACCCAATTGAGCTCAGCTCATAACTAAGCTCACATGCCTTGAGTCTATCAACAAGCAAAATATATAAATGAGCCAAGCTTCATGATCTAAGTGAGCTCGATCTTCACTTGATTCAATTTTCAAGCTTCGACAAGCTGAGTTCGAGTTGGCTCAATTTTATATGAATCGAGCTTGGGTGGAGTTGCAAAGCACATCTCGAGCTTAGCTTGAGCTGAGCATTTTTTTATTTCTAGCCAAGCTCAAATAAAGCTTTGCTAGCTCATGTTTAGCTCTTTGCACCCTTATGAGTACACCAGTTTTGAATCAATCCATGCTGAAATATGGTATATCACCTCATTTGTGCAATTTCAATATAGGAGTACTGGGTGGTAGCACAGTACCATACCATACAAATAATGTACTAATGCAGATAGAAATAGTTATTCAACTATTGATCACAATTCTTACAAAGTCACAGAGGACATAGATTGGTCACACGACATCCTTGAAGCAAATTTTTACTTCATCCACTCTTCCACTATTCTATCAGACATCTTTTTCTATCTCAATGTTCTTACATGCAAAAGATCCAAGATTGGGCTATCCCATCACCATCAATACCTGGTAGGACCAATTCTTCATTTGATTCTACAAAAAACATTTCTGTAAATTCCAGTTTCACTTTAGTAACTATGTTTGGGCCCTTTATCCTCTGAAAACTTCATTTGTAGTTCCAATTTTACATAAACCCCTGGATATAACAGCAAGTCACGTAACACCATCCAATAATGACACCATGACAAATTCAAGTCTCAAAAACAAGGTCATTTATGATGTTGCAAGTTATGCACTTAGAGTCAAACCTTGGTGTTGCCACAAGTGCACGTTAACATTCTCACCACATTTGATTCTAACTCTTCTCAAAAGTCACTTATACATTCCCTAGCAAACATACATAACAGAAGGTAAAAATGATGATCCATGTAATATGATCTTCATACCTTATCCATGAGAATCAGTTCCAATTTATGAGCCCCTTTATCACAGGTCATGTCTTCTATCAATGCAAGCATCCCTTAATACAAGAAAGTTTAAAGAACAGATTAATCTTACTTAGGATCATATCAAGTTAGCAACTTCAACTCTATCGTTTCAATATGTTTGCACTATACACCAAATCCTGGAGAACCTGGAGAATCTGATCAATGAAGAGAAAAAGAAAGCCTGGATAACGAGAACGATCTACAAAATGCTAGGAACACAACTACAGATTTTGAACTGAGCTATCTATCTCCGCATCAAGCTCGCTAGATAGAAAGGAAACCAATAAATAGATTGCAGCAGTGAAGATCAAGGCACCCAATACTTTGCCCTTATAACAGAAGCACAAAATCACAAAATAAAAGTTTTGTAGGAGAGTCAGAAGTTCATACCTTGCAACACCTATGAACAGCTGGGTGTTTAATGAAGAGTTAAGGAAAGAACAAGGCCATTCCTAAGAAACACTCTAAAAGTAATATAATTTCAGCATAATGAATGAATTTTAAAGGATACAATTGAGAAAAAGATAAATCCAACGTGTGACCAGCTATGTTGTTCCATGGCAATATCAAAACCCATATATATAAATCTGCAGACAAAACAAACTAGTAAGGAAAGTGAATTGTAAAGTTAGTCTAGAAATATAATTAACATTTATAAAAAAATATAGGTATTTATTGAAGATAATGACATGATTCATATGAAAATATAATAAGCATTAAAATAATCATTCATGTGATGATGTGACAATATCTTACACAAAAGTTTCTGCCAATGATGATATAAGGTGGAAAAAAGCTGTAGCAAAGCGTTGAGAATTTTCTGACAAATTTGAGAAGGTATAATGCTTCATGACCTGAAAAGAACGGAAAGATAAATAATCTTGAAACCATTTAGCACCAACTTTGGATATCTCTGCAGGTTAATAGGTAAAAAATGTACTTACAATTCCAGTGAACAATATAGAAACAATTCCAGAGAGGCCAAGACCTTCTGCTAGCATGTAGCTGGAGAGAATAATCAAACAATTAGCAAATTATGACTTTCAGATGCAACTGAATGTAGAAATAAGAATTCAGTATTGGCTTACGAAAAGTAAGGGAAAAGGACAAACAGACAGCACTCCAAATTCTGAAGACTGGAAGAACAAACAATGTCATTCAGTACTTTTTATAGCTGCAAACTGATATGAGAAGATTGGGGGGAAAAAAAAATCAAAGGATAAGAAAAGAAAATTGCCATACTTACTTGTCAATGTCCAACCCAGCATACTTAAAGAGGTACCAAGTGGTTAAGGTTTTTCAATATACTTTATTACAAAGAATAGAACCAAAGTACACATCCATGTCAAAATTTTTCAAGAAAAAGAACCTAGTGCTATCACAATATATGCAACAATACTGAATATTATGAAGAGACAAGGCGCATAGACCAGATATATCTTGTTACGCATCATCCATGATGAAAAGTTGCTAGTAGACCTGTTACTCTCCGAAATAGATTCCTGACCATCTTCTTTGATCATTAAAATTTAAAAATGTGACCATGATAATATACAAAGCATTAGGTATGTTCATACATTGCATAGATAAAAATTGTGTGCAAAAGGAATCTGATTCCTTGAGCATGCATGCACAGACCATAAACCATCAATTGGGTAGACAGCTAAATTACTTTTTCACTCTTCTTGTTTCATGTCTTAGGAACAGAATTCCAAGAGTAAACTTTCAATTACAACATGTGCACAAGAGAATGGGAAGCATCAATCTAAATCTCCAAATCACAGCTTCTAAGTTGTCTTTACATCGCTGCTTCATCAGTTGCACCATTTAAATAACTGTGGAGAGAATATTCCCATGCTGTTCTCTATACATGATTCCAAGATGGGAACTTGGTGCTCAATCACGTCTTTTGACAAAATCTAGCTCCATAATTTGTTCTTCACCTGGTCAGACTGTTAGTAGTTCTACTTTAAGAACTAAACCTATAGAATTTTCCTGCTTGGACAGCATAACATCTAAGAAAATTGGATAATCAAACAATAATTGACCTAGGTGCAGAATATCTCCGCTCAGTGTTATCTAATTGCTTAAGCATAATTCCAATCTTGGGTCAGATAAGAGTTGAAGGGTTCTGTGTGATCTCAGCTTATTATTCTGGCCTACATAACCAGAGTTTATCATATTTGGTTTCCACACTGAATGTTTAACTTTTAATCATCTATACCATCAACCTACTGCATATCATGGGTACACCAGATCAAAAGATCAAGATCGTTCTAGATTTTTATGAGTATATAAAATATAATATCTCAGAAGATACTTCCATTAGAGGGTATATTGATGCTTTATTTTTTCATGGTAGAAATACTTCAATTTAATGTCATCCTCTCTAATGTCCAGACCTTTTAGTTTTATATTACCTCTCTATTTACCGAATCCAGGAAAATTTTTAATCCTAGGTTTAACAGTTATTGATGACACCAAGATATCACGTTATGCTACTATCTCTGTCTATTAATTTTGCTTTGTAATTTCACTGCATTTCAGCAGCTATACAATCCTGCTTGGAACAAAAGCAACAGCTATAGTTGAGAAGAACCTGGCTCTACATGAGCCCACACTTGTAATCACTTCTCTCTACAAATAGTGGCTTCATCAGTCAACAATGACCACAAATCAAAGATTCAATTCAAAAGGTCACCTCAATTCTTGAGCTCCAAAACTTGGCATATCACTGAATATTCCACAGACAAGACATGAGTAGAATGAAACATCTACCTCTGGTTTCAAAGATGAAAACAAGGTGAACCAAACCACAGTCACTGAATATGAAATCTCCCTGCTGACATAGAAAAGAGAAACCGTATAGTTTTTTTTGCAATGATCTCAGAAGGTCTACATATAGCCCACTCTCTTAATTTTTATGCTTTGTAACTACACTCCATTTCAGCAATTATACAATCTGCTTGGAATCTAGGCAACAACCAGAGTTCATGAGAACTTGTAATTGCCTCTCTCTATGAATATTGGAACCATCAGTCAACAATGACTGCAAATCGAAGATTAAATTCAGAAGCTCATATGAATTTTTGAGCCCTAAAGCTTAGCATGTCACTGAAGATTCCATAGACAAAGCATGAGTAGAATGAAACATCCATCCTCAGTTTTGAAAACCAGGTGAAACAAACCACAATTGCTAAATCATAGTCTCCCCACTGATATAATGAAAGTAAACAATAGAATTCTTTGCAATGATCTTAGAAGGTCCACCTATAGCTCACTCCTGAACTCAGCACCAGTCAGCTGGTGTTCATTTGCATGCCTTTTATGATAATAAACAGGTTATTGCACTTGTTTATGATAAGTTGGGCCCATGTCTGCTTTGCACATTCATAGCCCTCAGATTTGTTACACCAGCCTCCTTGACATCAACAACAATCACTAAAAACATTAGTCACTTTCTAAGCAAAAAAACAAAAAAAGTATTGCCATTAAGATTTGTTCTGGACTTCTAGCCATTTCTTGTCCCTTGAGGTTTGTTTGTCACCCAAGATTAATTATTAATGCAACAAGAGTGCACCTCAGATCGCTTGAACCCTATAAGCACAGTGCTATAACTATTTGATGAACAAAGACCTCGACAAAAGTGAAAGTCACATGATTTTGTCAACATTCCTCGGACGTTTTGCTGACATGATCCTACCAAGTCCATCCACCTGATAGTGACATGATTTTGTCAGTAGTCCTCAGACATTTCGCTGATATGGTCATACCATTTCCATCCAGCTGCATATTGACATTCTTCACCACACTAGAACACAAACCCTTGCTACAGAGTAGTCATTAATAGTGGCCAAATCCCAACAATGGGTGTATGCATCTATCTAGGTCATGCTTAGTTCCCACAAGTAGCAATTTTGTAATATGAAGGCAACAAATTGTACTGATAGGCATCCTTCTTAAATAATCATTATGCCATATCATGGCATGAAATCCGGATTTTCATTAGTGAATGGAGATATCAAGATTGATATTAATTTTATCAACCAGGACTGCCTTGGTAGTGGACCCTCTCATTTTCCTTAACTTATTTGGCTTCCTTGGTAGCAAAGTGTAACACCACATAGCAATCTCAATATGCTGCTCTTAAGCCTATAAGAAATTTCCACAAGAAGTCAGAGAATGTCCATTCCTGCTTTTAGGCACTCAATCTATCCTTTATAGTAAACCTCAGTTACTGATCAAATAATGTCAAACAACTACAGGAAAAGAAAATCCTGATCTAAACATCAAAAAAGTGATATTAGCAATAAGACATGCATACATGCATAGCCACACAACATACTCATGTGCCCAGCAACATGCATGCGCATGAACAAAATCCGGTAACCAAACCCCCCGCAAAAAAAAAGGCACATCCAAACATGCACTAGCACACAAAACACACCAAAAAATAAAATAAAATAAAATAAAAATGCCCATGGCCACATGCATGCATACGCTACTCTCTAATATTTGCTTAGTTTCACGTCATAAGCTTAAAGAAAGGGCCAGAAATTGAATTGTTTGCCTCTAAATCAGTAGCTCTATAAATCATAACAATGTAGCATTTTGATAATCAGATTATTCTATTTGGCCATTAAGCAGGCAGATGTTGTACCAGAAATATCTTCAGCCAACATTAACTAACATTTTAAAAAATCATCTACCAAAGCAATAAAACGATTTTAAAAAGAAAGTATAAAATTAAGAACAAGGAAATTATTTCAATTTGTGTTAGCAACATATGAAAGATTTCAGCAGAAATAATACTGTTTAAGAATGATTAGGATGATCTATATGCTGGACCCGGTCAAAGAGCAACCAAAAAAATACAGTCTAGGGCTTGTGTTTTAACTGAAACCTTGATGCTTCACTCTTCATATGAGTTCAGGCTGATTGGTACGGGGCTTTTTTGGGGGATCAAAGAGGCTGAGATAAATTTGATACGACCTGGCCCATCCCATTGACACTCCTATAGAAGACAAATTACTAGAGAAAAAGTTCCTCAAACAGAACATGTCCTGAGGATGACAGCAACATTAACACTATCCAACAAAATATTTATATATATGTAAGTACATTATCCTTGCATTATCCTTGATGCCCAAGCTTTCTGCCTTGCAAATATTCTTCTTTGTATTATCATACTTTTTGTGATAGCAGTCCCTCAACTAAGTATGGCAATGGCACTTGCTTTTCCTTTTCTTTCCCCTTTCCAAATTTTCTTTGCCATGTGCTTGCCTCGTTACAATAAATTATGAGCTAGCAAAAACCTAGTCATCAAGAATGGTTCATATAATATTCAGGAAACGTATAACAGCAAAAAAAAAAAAGAAAGCAACAGACTTCTCTATAACTCTGCTGAGAACAACTACAAAAACGTATTAGAAAAGGATATGAGAGCAGACGTGAACCCAACTCCAACCCCTGTTAAAAAAAGGATATCAGTTAATGGAAAAATAAATTATTACAAAATAAATTAGTGGAGTGAAATACCTAATTAAGTTGCAGCAAACAAAAAACTTGAGACAAATCTAACTCTTATTTAATCAGGTAATTTCCTGATGGTCTCAACTGCCTATGACTCACAAAAAAGAAATGATGCATGAGGGACCAAAACATACAAGAAAAAATTTAACGCAAATCTGTTATTCAATAGTCACCAGTTGACTATCAATTAATAACCAGAGGAAGTCAACATATTGTTTAATTGATCGTAGCCTAATGGAAACAGCACTTTGTATCAGACAAATCTGAGTTCCAAATAAAACACCTCTCTGAATAAATGTATTATGTTTACCATAGACAGTGTCAAAGAAAAGTATGGGTTGTAAGTTTAATTGATAGAAAAAAATACCATTTAGATATTACAGGTTACTTATTACTTTATAAAATATTAGTTGATGAGAGCCTGCTCCATATTACAAATTGATTAATCCAAGTCTAATAAAAGAAAGATGATGGCATATGTTTTGAGCAATTAATTATGAATCTTCATTCAAAAAATCTAGTTTGCATAAATTCCCCATCTTTTCTGATGCAAGGAAAAGAATCCATGCCACTTTTGTCAATGTCACAAATGAGTCTGAATAATAAATTTAATAAGCATGTAGATGGTAAGATTTCATACTGACCTGAAGACATTGAACCAACAAATGTCTCAAGAAATCTCACAACAATCATGAAAAAGTTTTGTCCTGATGAAGCATGACTTCTGACTGATGACATTGTCCTGGAGTGTAATATTTCGGTCAAATAGTGAACAATAGATAAGGAGCTGTTGTAAGAGCAGGTTTCAAGCACTTTAAGCAAACCTGTACAAGGAAATCGCCATCTGCAATGCCAACAATGAAAAGATATGTCAAGCAACAAGCAATAGCAGTTGATTACTGGAATTACTGGTTTTCAGACAATGGAAATACACATACTGCATCATTTAGAACAGATTCTCCAAACACCAAGGCATAGAGGTTCATATCAGTGCCAAGTTCCTGCAATGATTTAAATAAGTGACTTAATGTGTGCTGAAAAAAAAAAGATTATAGCTTTATGCAGACAAGTTGTGTAGATGAGGGCCATCAACATGGAGTTTGCAGACACCACATATATGATCTCCATGTGACGCCTCAAAGAATTGCCATCATGTCAGGTTCATATCATTTTGCATACATCATATAATCCTCTGAAGCTCCAACCATGCAACTATATGGATCTAACAGTCTCAAAAAAGGTCATATAATAAACATGGAAAACTATATTCCCAGAAAAAGGGAAACCTAATTCTTCAAGAGAAAGTGATAAGTGGGTTATATTAGGCGCAACAAATTATGAAGTTTCCAGGAATTGATATTATAAAAGCTCAGTGGACAGAAGAAGAAACAGAACAGTGGTGATCATCACATAACGCGCACAATCAAACAACTGTTAAGCCCAAAATTTTGATCGTCCACATATCATGACAGGCATGACTACAAGACATGGAACTAATTAAGTTGCCTCAGAACAACCTGAGATGCGGTATTCTTGGGAGGTCTGCATCACAAAATAATCATCCACAGGATCAGTTTTTCCTCGATTTACTTATATAAGGCATGCACGAAGTACAGAAGCACGCATATAAATATGGGTGTCAATTTTTTATTACATAATGTTATGAAAATGCATTATTTGAATCCTTGGAACAAACTGTCCAGAGAGGATAAAGAAAAAGCGGCAAAAAAAGAATAAAAGGATCGCTTCAATTCACAAACTTAATCATGGCATATCCATTCCCTATTCCTTTTGAGATAGGCAAAGGTGGAAGAGATGGTAAAGTCTCAAATTATTTAGACATTCTCATAGTTATATATACTTGGACATCTTCTAAATTCACAGAAATGCTGCCATTGATTTGCACAATACATTACATCTTTCTTGACCATCCACATTTCTCAAACAGATTTGACATGGTTTTTAGTATATATACACAGCTGCACAGATTAAATTAAAGGAAAGATGTTTGCGTGAGAGAAAGGGAAAGGGTGGGGGGAGGGAGAGACTCCATCCTTGTCCCATGCTTTCTTTTAACACAATCTCATCATGAGATTTTGTTCAAACATATGCAGTATCAGCCAATTGTTGCATTCTACCCACCATATTTGTGTGGCATACACTTTTTTCACCCTTTTGTTGTTGAGATTATTATATCCACCTATAGCACACCAATTTTATCTTCTCATTCCATCAATAATATTGAAAAGAAGTCGAGCATGTTAGAAATGATAATGATAGGATAGACGTGTGGAAAAATTGGAAAGGATAAAATAAAAAATAGATAGATTAGAGATGCTATAGGAGTTGGGAAGTGATAGAAAAATGACTGAGACAATATGGACATGTACAACAAAGATTTAAAGAGACTCCAATAAAAAGAGGTAGTTTAGTTTGTGCTAAAGGTTGTAAGAAAAGGAGGGGAAGAACTAAGGTAACATAGATAAAGATTGTAAGGAAAGATATGGAGAAACTTTAAATAACATCATAGGTGATAACAAATAGGAACACTTGAAAAATGAGGATCCATAAAACTAACCCAAATTTAGGGAAAGGCTAGATGATTGTGGTTCTAGTTCATCAATAATATTGAGATAATAAAGCTATGTTTTTTTATTGAATTAATAAAGCCCTAATTTCAACATCCATTTACAAAATACCAGCGTATAACCTTTTTTTGAACAGCATATGCCTCTTATTTTATGAATATTGCATGATATGATGCTTTTGGTTTGGACATGTGCAACACAGGTCAAGGGATGCACCAGTATGGAGCCATTTGATATATGTAGAAGGAAAGAGGGGCAAAAGTGGATGAAAATCATATGGGATGACGTAGTTGGGAAGGATTTAATATCACTACATCTTTTAGAAAGTGTGGCCCTAAACAGAGAAAGATGGAGGGAGGAAAAAGATTCATGAAGTTGAGTGATTAAAGGTTAGTCGAGCTGAGTTGCACAGTGTGATGCTTTGTCCATTCCCATACATTTAGCAATATCAAGCATTTTGCTGAATTATTCCCATTGGTTATTATGGCCTATTACCTCGAGTCACCAAGAAGGCAAAAATGTCCAGCTGAGATAATTCTTGCATGAGAACAATATTGTAAAGACAATTTTCCCAATATTACATTTCAGATTTTCTTACAAAAGTGTGGCAAAGATGTCATTCTGGACAAAGGCCAAATCATAAAAACAGTTGTTTTTGGAAAAGTTAGAAATTGGTATGGACCTTGGAATGCAATATCAATTACCAAAATTCTGGGAGACTCCCCATGATTTCAAATATGACAAGAAAGGCTCGGGATTAAAATCTAACAGTTTAGCAACCAGCAGACATGAACTGAAAATTCAGTATTGCACTGATCCCACTTGGCATGTGATTACCTAGCATGACTAACAGAGGCTAAAGAAATTTAATGGTGGCATTTTTTTCTTGTCATGAATTATGATGAATAACAAATTAACAAACATCCGTAAAAAGGTGTGAGTTGTTATGGATTTCTATAGAGCAATAATAGCGTACAATGATAGGAACAATTACTAATTAATATACCATTTAAAATATTAAGATAAATAAAAGGAAAACATCTACACACCTGGAATATGGATAACACAGTGACAGGATCTGTTGCTGATATAAGAGCACCAAACATAAGGCATTCCACCAGTGGCAGTCTATACATGAGAAATGTTAATCCACCAAGGTATCTGCAAAGGAATAATAGGATAAATAAACAATGACAAGAAATTTCAAAGGAAGTGCATATTTGTACAATAAACAGGAATCAAGATTTAAAGAATGCTTACACTAAAATCCCAGTAACAATTGATGCAATAAATGTCCCTAGAATTGCAAATGTGGCAATGGCTCCAAAATTTGAAAAAAATGGTTTCTGCAAAGGCCAGTTTGCTGGATGCATCAGATATACAACTTCAATGCAAGAACAACATGTGGAAGATGATACAACTCTAAAACACTTACCGGTGCTAAGCTGAACCCTGATTGAGTATGTTGAAGTTAAGAGAAACATCATACAACTCAGGGGATGATACAGTTTTATCTGATGATCTTAAAGCTTAATTTTAAAAAAAGAAAAGAAAAGAACAAAAAACATAGCGAAGATTGGATATAATATAATCGGAGGTAACAAGAAGAGGAAGAAAAATTCTTCATGGAAATTGAACCAAGCCCTGGAAAAGGAAGCAAGCAATCAGTACAAGAAGCAAAAATATGTTTTAGTTCTTTCATGTAAAAAAACATAAAAAATCACAAACCTGATGCTGGTTTCTGTATTCGAAATGTTAGCAAGTACACCAACAATTAAACCTGCAATGGGGGGAACGAGTTATAGAAACATATGAGTATCTAGACTTTGTTTCTAAACAATTGCCCTCCTCCTAATATCAAAATCCACAAAATCCAAGATACTAGACATGCTATATTGTATTCCAGTACCTGGTGTAGCCTGGCACTGAAATGCTACCGACCATGTTATGCCATCCAGCACTAGTGTTTGCAGCTATCATACCAATCTGAAGTTTGAGGAATCCAATCCTCGAACCCTTATATTTCATTTCTCTTTCTCATACTTCTATTTCAGTTCTAAGACTTATTTCAGATCCAAACTGAATGTTTATTACACCTAATTTTAACAATTAAATGCAGCAAAACCGGTAAAACAAAAAATTATTTTTCCTAACATGAGAAATTACTTGCCCACAAGACATAGTATAAAGTTTCACAACATGGTATTGCAATAAGAGGACCTGAAAAGGGGCAGGTTGGAAGACAAACACATTAATTGCATATAAGGTTCTCAAAAAAAAAAAAAAAAAAAAAAAAAAAAAAATCAAGGAGAAGTTGGCTTAATGATGTAGTTTAAAATCTACGAGTTAAAATTGGAAATTCAGATACATAATCCTTCAACTGAATCTTCCATTGCAGGTTTGTAAAAAGCAAATACCAGTTTGGAAAATAGATGGCAAAGCATTGGAGATGGACATATAGGTCAAGAACTTGGGTATTTGAATATAATTAAGACTATAAAGCCCTGATTTTATTTTTTAAAAAAAAATCTGCTTGGCATTATCAATCCCTGAACACCAATCATTCTAATCATGGGCCACCTGTAGAGTTACATCAGGCTTTTCCAAATCCACTCAAAAAAAATTCATTCATGTAAGGTTAGTATTTCTTCAGTCCCTGCTAAACATTTGATGCCATATGAGCATCTCTTCTTACTAAAGCCTCCTAAGATATTCATATCACCACATGTCAATACTAACTTAAATGGCTATCCATCAATTGTCCTCCATTGGTGCAACTTACGTGCCCCCTTTAGTGCAATCATTCTTCATCATTTTTTCATCAGTTTTACCCTACAATCATCCCAACATTCTCATTCATGCACAACCATTTTTTTTGCATAAGCCCTCTAAAATCTTTAAGAAAAAAACAAGTGACATCTTGACATTTCCTCAATCAAAAGGTCAGCAATCAGATATTCTACTTGCCATAAAGTATGTGAACAAAAAATGGTATGCAAAATTGAGAAACAACATGGTTAAGCAAGGCCTATGAAGAATATTTTGCTGGCAAGATAAGAATGCAAAATGGGTTGAGACACAAAAAAAGAAAAAGGAAAAAGAAAGCTTTTCAAAGGGTATGGATGTTTTGTCATAAACCATTAATAAACTTCATTCACCAAGTTTTGTCATTTATGTATCAAGTAGAAGATGGGTAGGGTACTAACTATAGAGCAAGGACTAGAGGTGCCATGTAAAACAACATTACTGGTCTTATCCCTATTGGTAGTTGGTGTCTTGGAGAGAGAGAGGACACATTCTACTGGGACATCATCCTACCAAATCCGCTTTTTCTTCTAGGACTTAGAAATAACTTCCTAGACTCTTTGGATGCTACTGTTTCACAACCATGTGCGCCATAATAAAAAACAACCTTTGCACTAGTGCCAGATCAACTAACATTTTCAAAATTAATAGAAAAATAGCAAGGTCCAACTTGAATACCACTTTGTCATCTATGAAGCACCTAATTATATTGCTTACCATCACGTCCTGTCATATTATATGCACAACCTTATCTCCAAGACCCAAGTACCTTATAGAATATTTTCCTACTTAATGATCCAACATAGAAACTCCAGCCCATAACCTACAGAAATTCTCGAGCCATACAAAATCTCTCCCCTTGAATGCAGCAAGCTTCCAGTCAATTCCTTCACATGTGCCGCTCTCCTCGCTCGCAATGAAATAAAGCTTGTGAATAATGGATAAATCTACATTAGCATCTTCCCATCCTCCCACCAATGTACCTCCATCATACCAAGGATATAATATTCCTTCAAAGTTCAAACTACAATGAGCACCCCTCTTACCCTGCCCATGCAGACTATTGCTGCTTGAAACTTACGTGGAGATTTGAAGATACCCCTTCCATAGTCCCCACCAACCCCCTACCCTCTTTAGCTCTCAATTGCAAAGAAGTTGCATCCTTCTCCCCAATCAACATAAAATCAAAACATGGCAATCATGATTCTAGCAAGGAATCCAGAACTTACCAAAGAAGGTAACAGGTGGCAAGGTAATCACCATCTTATGCATCCCCGGTGTAAGCATGATCAAGCAAAACTCCTACTTAGTCTATGTCATCTAATGAAGCTCTAAAATGGAACTAAAAACTTCCAGAATAAAATAGTAAAAAAAAGTTCCAGATAATGTAAGAACCCGGTTAGATTTGACTGGCTATTGAGTTTATAGCAAACTCCATTCCCACCAAAGGATGAAACAAATTAGTGATCCAAAAGCCTCGAAAAGGCTTAATCTCAAGATTCAATTTTCAATGTCCCCGGCATGAAAATCAAAAACTCTATGAGAGCTATATCTCCTCATTTGTACTCTTTTTATGGGGTTAGTTCCACACCCATAAACCCAATGATGATAGTCCAATAGATTCCTCAATCCCCAATAATTACACATCTCCACAAAAGCAGGGTTTTTTTCTTTTCTTTACAACAGATCCATGAAGATTTGAGAAACTCCCGTCCAAATATGGAGAACTAATGACATTTTAAGAGACTATAAGTAACTTGAGTTAGACATGCATGAACCTGTTGTCTCAGTTTCACACATCTCTAGTAGGCAATGCAGCACAAACAAGCATGAGAACTGTGCCCATATTACCTAAAATATCTCCTTAAATCCTCCTCCATCCATCTATATGTGTCTTCAAAAGCATTACTTTTTCATGGTCTAAATCTTCTCAGGACCATCGTTCTACTCTACTAATTTCCCAACAAAAGCCTTACCCCATCTCATAATTCAACAAAACTACCTTCTATCTAACCTGATCAGTCCTGTTCATTCATGCTTTCCATTAACATTATGTATAACATGAAAAGGCAGGGTGATACATTTGAGACAGATTAGGTCAGAGGGCAGTACAATAGATGACAGATGAACAAGGAAAGGATGAACAAGGAAAGAAATGTTCATCATCTAGGACCAGCAAACTATCACCCCCTTCCCCTTTCACATAGGAAAACTCGGTGCTTATTCGTCCAAAACTTCCGTTTCCATGCTATCCTTAACTTCATTATGTTAAGTGAAAAATGGGAGCATTATTAAATTATCAGCCTGCCATTATTTAACCTAAGTTCCATTTTAAGACATAAAACCTAGAAAATATTACTTTCAAGTTAATCACCATACACGAAGAACAAGAAGAATAATCACCAAACAGGCACATATCCTTAACCAGTTTCTTTTATACCACCAACTCAAGGCATGTAGCGAATCTTTCTTGCACAAGAAATTTAAATTAAAAAAAAAAAAAGAGAGAGAGAGATCAAGAATCCTGAAAATTTGACCAGTTGATCTTCAACATACGACCAAAAAAAAACAACGGACCAGTCACCATAAAAACTACAACCAATCAAATTTCCATCAAGAATTAACTAGATTTCAATCAAGAACCAACTTACAAGGTCCAGCATCAAGTCTTACAGATTAAAGAGCACAAAGAAACGAAAAACAAGTCCACAAGGCGAGGTGGGAGGACGGGATTACCGATTAGGAGAGAGGCGCTGGCCTCGGGGAGGTAGTAAAACTTCTTGCGGCGGAGTACGTGGCCGAGGACGAAGGAGAGCACCAGCATCGAGATCTGGAGCAGGATCCCCACCCCCGCCGCCTGCTGCTCTTTGCCCGGCGGTGGGCTTCCCGCCGGCGGAGCCGTCACGTTCAGCTCCATCATCACCGGCGATCCCCGCTCCGCTCTCGCCGCCCTCTCTCTCCTCTCTTCTCTCCTTCTTCTTCTGTTGAAGGCTTTTCTTTTGATTCGATATACGTCTTGACCAGTATTCCCCCTCCGCTGGCCTAACCACGCCTCCCCGAGGGGATTAAAATAGGACCGTCCGGCGGGTTCTCGGATGACTGTATCTTGCGTACGACTGCATAAAAAATCATATGCGATAACGCATCCCATCCGCCGACATTGGCACGTGCCCGAACACCCGCGCGACGTCTTGTACTGACGGACAGGATGAGTTTTCGTGGAAAACGCGATCGGCGGATATTTTTGCGCATGATTCCTGATATGCGTTGCTTTTAAGCTAAATGGCGCTGTTCGGACGCGTCAACACTCGAGGACTATTCGCTCATCGGCTTACGGCTTTCGCACCAGAATTTCGGCGAGATTAAGGCTGCGAAGATTGGACGGGTGGATCCAGATCGGATCCGAACCGGTTTAGACCTGGCTCGGACCCCATCTTCGGTCTCGCGAGTCCGAGCTCAGGATTGTTGACCCAATTCCTAAAACAGGCCAGTCGCATTACTGGTTCACAGAGAAACGTAGAATAAGTTTCAACGCTTGCAAGTGCGATCAAGATCCATGCTGAGTCTAGGTTTGGCGTAAGACGTGAGGTGAGACGAACATGTAAGGGTACAAATCAACCTCTGGTGCGCCAAATCCAGTAGGCTAAGATCGCCCCAGTCCCAATTCTTGATATTGCAACCATGGGTTCTAGCCTCATACTTGATAAATTGCTAATTACGATGTCCAAACAAAATGGATTTTGCATTCAAAAAAAAAATCCACTTATCAAATTCCCAAAAAAAGGCTGATTTCTTTTATGCAGGATAATATTATTCAATAGTCCATGAATAATTTTATCCGTAGATCTATGTATGAGATGGAAAAATATTAGATATTTGATATATGTGTATCAAATGCTAAATAAATGTGCATGTACACCATTGCATGAATGTTTCTCGGCCATCTTGTATATATATATATATATATATATATATATATATATATATATATATATATATATATATATATATAATATTCTTTCTTAAAAAATTAACTAACTTTTATGCAAAAATCCTTATTAAATATTTTTTTTTTATTTTTTTTTTTTCTGGATAGGCAATATTGAAGTGACTGCACCAACCCAGCCCCTTCAGGATGGATAGGACTGGTTTATAGAACTGGAACTGCTGACCTTGTTGCAACTTCCGGTGCTAAAGAATTTTCCAACGTGGACCATCAAAGCACAAAGCACGATGGTAAGTCCTGCCCTAGATTTTGTCCACGAGGCTAAGAGCTCAGAAAGTTAGAAAAAATGAAGCTCAATCAAAAAAAAATAAAAAAGTGATATTGAGATCGATCAAAAAATATAATATTCGAGACATGTAATGATTGGATGAGTGAGAGATCGGGATCTTTTTTTTTCGTTCCGACCGACTGGCATTTAGGTGGTGTCGAGTTGACGTACTTATCCTTAAATAAATAAAAAAAGATTGCAAAAACCAAACATCTTGAATCTAATATTTTTTCGATAGGATGGGAGCTTGTAGGATAGTTACGCTAGATTTATCCCCCCTATTTCTTTTATGTACCAAAAAAAAAGAGGCAATATTATGATCAACTCCGTAAACCTTGACAGACTACTAAGGAGATTTGATACTATAAAGAACCACAATGGTGCTATTTCAGTCCATCCATAAAAGTGATATCTGCACTTTTAAAAGTGTGGACCACAATATTCGTATGATATTAAGAGATGAGAATTTTTTTATATATCGTGCGTGCGGTGAAAAAAAATATACTACACAATCTAATTAGACTATGTAAATCCTGCTTCTCAATGCACATATAATGCTTGCAGTTTTATTTTTTATTAAAAAATTTGAGTGATGAAAATACTTTTCTTTAAAAAAAATATATGATATCTTATGACCGAGTTATGACATCCCGTGAATAGGGTTATAACATTCCATGGCCAAGATATGAACAAAATATTGTTCACATGATATTATAAGACCGAGAAATATTTTCATCATCGAGAAATTTTTTCGATGACAAAAATATCCCTTAATTTATGACATCATGTAAACATGATTATAAACTAAGCAATTGAGTATCGGAGGAACATTTTCATCGTTCAAATATGTATTCAATGCATGCAATTTATGTTTTAGTTGAAAATTTTGAATAACAAAAATGTCTTTCCTCTTATGATACTCCATGATCAAATTTGTGAAAAATATGTCATAATCTTGTTCATCATTTAGACATGTATTTAATGCTTGTAGTTTATGTTTTCATCAAGAATTTTAGATGACAAAAATCCTTCCCTTTATAATATCTCGTGGCCAAATTTGATATCACGTTCATAAGATATCGTGGACAGGAAGATATTTTCATCATTAAAAATTTTTAAAAAATTTTAATGATAAAAATACCTCTATTCATATCTAAAATTATGATATCATATTTATATCTCGACCACGAGGATATCATAATCCAAACCACGGTATACTACAAAAGCATCTTCCTCAAAAAAAAAAAAAAAAAAAAAAAAAAAGCTTCAATAGATCTCCTCCTTGATAGAATATACAACCTTGATAGGGACCGAAAGATCTGTTTATATCTCCAAGAATGTTTCTAGTTGTGAGAAGGTGGCTAACCTACTAGATTGCAGTTGATGATATAATCCCATGCTATCTGTTGTATCATTCTTTTTATTCTTTAACAAATCTCTCTTTCCTTTAACAAAGGAAAAGGGAGAAGTTATGAGAGTGAGCACGTCTGAGTGCGGTCGCCGGTGACTTGGGATGCATGTTTTTTCTTGTTCTTCGTTTTTCCTCAGAGTTCTTCATGGATTTCATTGTACGGAAGTTCCGGAATGGGCTATAAGAGTGCGACCATCGACAAGGATATCACTGAAACGGACAGCGACGTCGACGAGGAGCGGTCCTGGGCTCGTGTGGTGCAGGGTCCTCTCCGAGCTCCGCTGTGGACTC
The DNA here is from genome assembly GCA_021397845.1 of Areca catechu. NCBI lineage: Eukaryota > Viridiplantae > Streptophyta > Magnoliopsida > Arecales > Arecaceae > Areca > Areca catechu. Next base: position 31,150,150 of record CM038045.1, read on the forward strand.
ATCACGAATCTCGGAAGTGGAGATCGAGCGGCTCCAATCCGTCTTCTCGAAGGTCCTGCAGTTGCCGGAACCAGTGCTGGAAGACTCCCGGAGGTAGTGGGAGGGGAAGACGATGGCCTTCCGGAGCTTGGGCCGCCATGTTGCTGCGACGGGACTGATCAAGGAGGTTCGGCTTTGGCTGAGCTTATTGCATGACCCAGAAGTTTTCCCTGTGGCTGGAGATCACCTGGTCCTTCCTCACAAAAAAAAAAAAAAGCTTCAATAAATCTCCTCCTTGATAGAATATACAACCTTGATAGGGACTGAAAGATCTGTTTATATCTCCAAGAATGTTTCTAGTTGTGAGAAGGTGGCTAACCTACTAGATTGCAGTTGATGATATAATCCCATGCTATCTGTTGTATCATTCTTTTTATTCTTTAACAAATCTCTCTTTCCTTTAACAAAGGAAAAGGGAAGAAGTTATGAGAGTGAGCATATCTGAGTGCGGTCGCCGGTGACTTGGGATGCATGTTTTCTCTTCTTCTTCGTTTTTCCTCAGAGTTCTTCATGGATTTCATTGTACGGAAGTTCCAGAATGGGCGATAAGAGTGTGACCAGCGACAAGGATAGCTCTGAAACGGACGGCGACATCGACGAGGAGCGGTCCTGGGCTTGTGTGGTGTAGGGTCCCCTCCGAGCTCCGCTGTGGACTCATCACGAAATCTCGGAAGTGGAGATCGAGCGGCTCCAATCCATCTTCTCGAAGGTCCTGCAGTTGCCGGAACCAATGCTGGAAGACTCCCGAAGGCAGTGGGAGGGGAAGACGGTGGCCTTCCGGAGCTTGGGCCGCCATGTTGCTGCGGCGGGACTGATCAAGGAGGTTCGGCTTTGGCTGAGTTTATTGCATAACCTGGAAGTTTTCCCGGTGGCTGGAGGTCACCTGGTCCTCCGGCTCAACAGCGAAGGGGACTGTATGAGGGTGTTGGCGAGCGGTCCCTGGTTCATCACCGGCTAGCTGATGGCCATGGAAAGGTGGGAGCCGGACTTCCAACCCGGTCGCAAGTCGATCCAGAGGACTGTCGTCTGGATGTGGCTGCCGGAACTACCTCTTGAATACTGGATCCTCTCAACGATCATGGCAGTAGCGGCCGAAGCCAGGAACCCTATCTCTAGCGATAATTTCACGGATCTTCTAAGGAAGACAGGGTACGCCAAGGTTCGAATTGAACTTGATGCCTCACAGCCTCTCACACCCGGAGTCATGATTCAAGGGAAAAAGAAAATTTTTTGGTAGCAGTTCCTCTATGAAAACATTCCGACCGTGTGCTTCAAATGAGGCTGAATTGGACACACGACTGAAGATTGTGGGGCTTTGGAAGGGATGGCCAGAGAAAGTTCAAAGGGGCTTCCACTTCAACCAGCGAACATGGTGACCGAAGGCTAGCCAGGGAAAGCTATTCGGAATGACTTACAACGTCCTGATGGACTGCATGGACCGGAGGGGTTGGAGGGGAATGACAGAACGGCTGACGACCGTCTGATCTTTGGGTCGTAGATGGTGACATCTTGGGTGCGTCAGCCTTGGCCGAATGCTGTTACTGGGAAAATTCGTAGGAAGCTGGGAAAGGCCAAGGTACCACCTTCTTCTTTGGACCCTCCTTCCTCTTCCCCCCCTCCCCCACTCATCGCCTACGCCACCTTCCTCTTCCCCCAGTTCCCCCCCACATCCTGAGGTATGGCAAAAACCAGCCAAGGTAGCCAGACGTAGATCCCCAGAGACTTCTAAAACTCTGATTCAAACCAGCTCTGACTCTATGGCTTCTGAAGGAGTGTTTGGACCGTTGGCTTCTTGCATGGAACTGGTTTTGCCAGAAGAGGCTGGATTGAGGGATCGCCAGATGGTTGAATATGGCTCGGTCTCACCGAAGAGGAGCAGAAGCCCTCCCAGCTCTTCTTCCCAGTCTTCTTAAGGTACTACTTCACCAAAATCGGTCCCAGCATCTTCCAAACAGGTTAGTCCCTCTGTTCTTCTTCTGGTGATTGCTAAGGGAGACATTAAAATTTCCCCGGATAGGCTGCCTGTGCTCTCAGTTGGTCCCTTGTCTTCTTCTCTACTGGAGGGTCAGGGGGGCCCTGGTGAGGGAAGTAGGGAGAGTGTGAGGATTAGCGGGTTGCTTGTTCCTACAGGGGATGTAGGAGGTGAGGGTTGTCGTAAGGAGTCAAGGGGCCTCAAAGAAAATAGAGGAAGGGTGGGGAATCTAGAATTCCGGGGCGCTCGGTGGCAGGCTTGGGATCTGGGAGCTCTTTGGGGTCTAAGGAAGGCCCTGCTCCCTCTGATGGCGGGGGTTCTTCTGGCTGCCATAGGGGGACGAGGGCTCTGGGAGTTCTGCTGGGTGTATTGGGGTTCATTCAGGTTCTGCTGTCTTGGGAGGTCCCTCCCCTAGCCTTTCCTCTGGTCCTTCGATGGCAAGGGAACCTTCATCGCAGGGCTTCCTGCAACCTGCTATGGCTGCCTTACCCAAGGGGACTCCTCCAGAGATCATGGGTCACGAGGTAGTAGTTAAGAAAATCCAACAGGCATTGCTTGCAGTGGGTCAGAATGCTTCTGCCGCACTGGTGGTTGAAGAAACTGAGGGTGGAGAGTGACAGAGTCCTGCTTTATCCTAATCTTGTTTTATGAAAACCCTGGTTTGGAATGTCAGGGGGGCAGGAAAGCCCTCCTTTTTATCGACTTATTTTCGCTTTCTGCATTTACATAATCCTGCTATTGCTGTTCTCTTGGAAACTCATTTGTCTGGTTTGGGTCTTGACCGTATCCGGTACCGTTTTTCTTGGGACTACTGCTTCTATTCAATTCAGTCACAGGGACAGTCAGGAGGCATCATTATCACCTGGGATAGGGAAGCGGCCAGAATTGATGTGCTCCATCGCTCATCACAGTTGGTGGCAATTGTGGTTTCGAAATCCAACAGACCGACTTGGCTTCTGTGTGGGATCTACGCCAGCACCTCTTATAGGGAGTGTCGGGTGGTGTGGGAGGAGGCCTCGGCCCTAGCTGACCTGGGTATTTCCACTGTCATTGTGGGTGACTTCAATTGTGTTGATCGGGCAGAAGAGAAAAGAGGTGGTCGCCCTTTTGTGAATGATGTGGCTTCTAGGAAATTTTCCGGTTTTATCCAGAGCAATGGATTGGTGGATATGGGATTTCTGGACCCCCGCTTTACTTGGTGCATCAATCATTCTGGCAATGCCAGGGTGTGGGAAAGGATCGACAGATTCTTTGCCACCCCCTAGTGGCTCAGGGTTTTCCCGAAGTTCTCTGTGAGACACCTCAGCCACATTTCTTCTGACAACTACCTGCTCTACTATCCACTGACACGGTGCAGAGGCGCCTCACCTCCTTCAGATTTGAGAAATTCTGGCTGTCATATCACAAAGCCAGGGACATTGTCAGGGAAGTCTGGAGGATGCCTATCAGGGATGATGCTGCTTATCGTATCTCCAGGAGATTGGAGCTTCTTAGGCGGCGGCTGATCAGATGGAATAGGGTTGAGGTGGGGAACATCTTCCGGAAATTAGAAGAAGTGGAGAACTCGATAACGGTTCTCCAGGAAAAGGAAGACAAGGAAGGGGGCTTAACTGAGAAGGACATAGATGCGCTCCGCTCTCAGCTATCATTGCATCACTCCCTTTGCACAATCAGGAAGTTCTTTGGATACAGAAATCGCGAGTCCAGTGGCTTCAGGAGGAGGATAGAAATACGAGCTTCTTTCACCAAGCCACCATCATTTGCAGACACCGGAATAGATTTAGAGCCTTGCGCTCCAATAACGAACGGTTCCTGGAGGATGATGAAGCTATTCGAAGAGAGATGTTCGAATTTTTCTCCTCCAGATGGTCGGTCTCTTCCAGATCCCATCTTTCAATTCCATCTCCCCGCCTATGGTTGCTGTCTCCTCTGTCCAGAACTCTGTGCTCACTTCTTCAGTTTCTGAGGATAAGGTGCGCTCTGCCCTATGGTCGATCGGGGAGGACAAAGCGTCTAGTCCAGATGGCTTTCCTTCTTTCTTCTTCTGAAAATTTTGGGATATCATTCGGCCTGAGCTTGTTGCTGCCATTCAATTATTTTTTATTTCAGGACGGATGCCGGCTACCTGGAAGTAAACTTATATTGCTCTTATTCCTAAACGTCTCGATGCCCCCATGATCCCAACCACTTCAGACCGATCAGTCTATGCAATACTCTATATAAATTATGTGCCAAAGTAATGGTTAGCAGAATGGTGCCCCTTCTACCGCAACTGATCAGTCCCGAGCATGGAGCATTTATTGCTGGTCGGAGTATTTTGGACAATGTTCTTATTGCTCAGGAATTCATGTCTGATCTTCGACGAGCTCCTATCTATCATAGCTTGATAGCTATCAAGCTCGACATGGAGAGGGCTTATGACTGTGTTGACTGAGACTTCCTGTGTTGACGGAGATCCATCCACCGTGGATCTCCAGAATTCTGGCCTGTATTCACAGACCTTCGTTTTCCCTCCTGGTGAATGGCTCTCCCACTGAGTTCTTTCACTCAGCTATCGATCTTCGACAAGGTTGTCCCCTCTCTCCCTTTCTTTTCATTATTTGTGCTGACCACCTATCTAGAACGTTGAAAGCAGCGGTGCAGGACTCGGTTATCCAGCCTTATATCTCCGCTCCTGGAGCTTCACCAATCTCACATCTTCTGTTTGCTGATGATTGTTTGCTCCTTGGGCGGGCCTCGGTAGCCGCTGCACGGGGCTTTCGACGAGTGGTCCAGGACTACCGCATGATATTGGGACAGAGAGTAAACATGCAAGAATCTGGAATCTATTTCGGCCCTAGGATGCCTGCTCCCATACAGAGTACTATTCTGGATATTATTGGGATTACCTATCGGCAGGGTCCTCTCCGGTATCTTGGAGTCACTATTACTGGGTCTAGACTGACTATGTATGAATCTGCTCCGATGATCCAGGCTGTTCAGGAAAGGATTGAGGGCTGCAAGCCAGGCTTTTGTCTATGATGGAGAGGGTTACCCTTATTTGCTCAGTCCTCATTTCACTCCCTATTTATCTCCTATCTAATGCAGTGATCCCTAAGGCAGTCATCCTTAAACTGGAGCAGATGATTCATGCTTTTCTCTGGGGCTCTTCATCAGAGCATCGACATATTCATCTGATCAAATGGCAGACAGTGTAACAGCCTACCCAGAGCGGTGGCCTCGGTATTCACTCTCTTATAGTCAGGAGGGAGGCCCTTCTGGGAAGGCACGTGGCCAGATTCTACCCGACTCCTGATACTATATAGTCCTCTATGATGAAAGCTATATATGGTAATCATCATGCCCCACCCTATTTTACTCACACCCCTCCGAGGTACTGTTCTGTCTTCTGAAGGGAAATGATGGCTAGAGCGGATAGTATTATCCCTCACATCTCCTTTGTCATCGGAGATGGCAGGACTACCAGCTTTATGTTGGATCCATAGATCTCTAATATCCCGCTGGCTAGATGGCCCACTTTTATCTCTATGGCCATCCCGAACACCATATCCATTGCTGATCTCATGGTACCTGTCTATTTTCGATGGGACTCTACTATCGTTTTCTCGATCTTCGGGGAGATGCTTGGCTGCAGGGTACTATCTATCATCTTGCCGGTCCATCCTTGCCCGGATACCAGGATCTGGAGACGATCCACTACTCCTCGTGCTCGATTATTTGACTTGATGGCCATCTGTGCCCCTGAGCAGTTACCGCCCCCGAGACACATTAGATGGGTTTGGAAGCTCCCTGTACACCCAAGAGTCTCCCTTTTCTTATGGAAGCTGATCTGGCATCGTCTTCCCACACGGGATTTCTTGATCGCCAGAGGTCTCCATCTCCCCTCTGATTACCCGGCTTGTGGGGTGGATAGAGAGACTCAGGATCATGTCTTGTTCCTCTATCCACGGGCTGCCCAAGTCTAGAGGTTGGCGGGCTTTCAGGAGTTTATATCTCATGCTGAGGATATTGGGGGCACCTTTCTCGAGTTCCTGACTCCTGGCATGGACCACCCTGATGCCACCTTTCTTGCCTACATTGCATACCATATTTGACTTTCCAGGAACCAGATGATATTTTGTTCTGTCACTGTCTCCGCCAGATTGATTATTGAGCGAGCTATGGTTCATACCCATGAGTACCTTTCTTCTATGATGTCTCCGGAGACCTGGGGTTCCCTTCCCACTCATCGAGCGCCCCGTCGAATTTTTATCTCCTGGGAACCCCCTCCTCCGTGCCATTTCACAGTCAGCTTCGACGGGAGTCTTCGTCGAGATCAGGGAGGAAGTCTTCATCGAGGTCAGGGAGGATCGGCAATCATCATCTGTGATCCTCGCATGGGCTTCTTGATTACTGGAGGCATCCACCTCCATGATCTGTTGGTGCCGATGACGGAGCTATATATGGCATAGACAGATATTGCTTATGCCCGCCCGATCCTCTACCTGGACCATCTTATCATTGAGAGTGACTCGACTACGGTGATCTCCTAGATCCGCCAGACCCTGAGGTCCCTATCCTCTCACCCTATCATTCGCGATATTGATCTCCTCCTTCAGGGATATACATCTGCCACGATACGTCATATCTTCAGGAAAGCCAATTCCACTGCTGACTGGGTTGCATCACATGTAGCCAATCACTCTGATTATATTTTCTGGCCATCATGGCATGGCAGATTGCTCCCGTCCAATTATGCAAGATTATACTTTCTGAATTTTTGAACTGTATTCGTTCTTGTTATATTTGAATTAAATACACCATTTTATCCAAAAATAAAAAAATAAAAATAAAAATAACAATAGCATACAAAGTTCTAAGACTTGCATGGCATAGGCAAAGGGAACCAAGCTTTGTCTCAGCCAAGGCCTAGCTTCTAAAGCTCCCTCCATAATTAACGATGCCCAAATTTTTACACACAAAGCATAGATCCAGAACTGAAATTTGATCTTATCAATAGCAAACCAAGTGCAGATATTCCACGGTATTAGAGCTACCTGATTAGCTTATAAAGCATTTAAAAAAGCATAAAGCTCGCATAATATTGCAAGCTTAAGACGGTTAACAATGTCTAGTACATGGATGACAGTGCATCAATCTGGGTACAGTATCATGCCTCTTGCAGGAGGGTCAAATAAAAGAACAGATGATGTAGTAACTCACACTCTCATTTCAAGGTCAGGGGTTACAGTCTTCCTCTTTAATTTATTATCAGTTTCTGAGTTTGATCCAGGTTTCATTTCTACATCCTCGCCTGAGTCTACTCTCTCCAGTTGACCAGTGCCATTACCCTGCTCTGCCAGTTTTGGATCCCTAGCATCACCATCAGGAGCATTTAAACCCAAGCTCAAATTTAAATCTGTTCCCTTGTTGTCTTCTGCAGGTGCTTCATCCTTGTTGGTAGCCTGAAAAACAAAAACAAGCATCCATGTATTATTAAAAAGGGCATCTTGGAAAAATGGCAGCAAGCATACATCAGCTTGAAGCAAAAAGAGTATGAGCTTTTGCAAAAGCTTCATCTTATCTCGTGATTTTTTAAGGTAAAGAAGTCTGATGAGACTGGCATGAAAGTGCTGGCCCAGGAAAGATGAAGCAGAGAGAGAGGCCATTTTTAAAGACTTTGCACATGAATATTTTGACATTCTTTTAAAAACAAGAAATTACTCAAGATTAGAAGCATTTGACATTCACATGCACAGCCATACTGAAAACTTGTACCATAGTCCATGTCATGTAAATTGCATAATCTGTTGCTTCATCAATTTTTTTGGAAGGACTTGCAGACTGCATAATTGTGTGCCATAGATCATCCCACACAAGTATCAGGAGGAAACTACTTGATCAAACAAGGTAAACATGCAAAGCTGCAGTGCCGTACCCAAGTCATACCTGAGTCCATGTACAAGCTGACAGCATAGGCCAATGGACTACAAGATCAATCGCTCCATCACTTTTGAACAGTTAACTTAAAATGACCAGGTACCTCTTTGCTACAAATTGATTCCACATTGTGTTCACTGTCAAACAAGATAATTCATGGATTTCATGGTGAATGTCCTATGATTTACTGTAAACATTCTTCTTGACCATCTGAATGTAAACAACCAAAAATGCAGTCCTGATAGACCTAACACTCAGACACGCTGTAGGCCATAGCTGGTAGGAACAATAGCCAGAGTACAGATCTATGTTATTTTAGACAATGGCATCTAAAACATCCTATTAAAGGGGAAAAAAAAAAGAGATGAAGGCTAAAGTTGAGAAGCAGGAACATATATTTAAAAAACAAAAAGATGACAATGAATTTGCAAAAAAAAACAGAAAACATTTTCATGTGGAAAACGTCAGACAAAGTAAATTAATCTGCTTCCAAGATGAGATACTCTGTATATATGAAATATAGGAAATATCTAATTGCCACCTGAGCTTCTTCCATTGAGACATCGTTCATATCAGGTTTCACATCAGACTGATCAGCCTGAACAGCCTGAGCAAATGGATCAGCATCACTTGGTTTGCTGTCCTCCTCAGACTTCACAGCAGCCTCTTGCTTTTGCTCTTCAACTACGGAAATCTGCATCATTCATATGATCAAATAAAATATCAACAGAAAAGGCTAGAAAGACTATAGTAACTTGGTCTTCTTCAAATTTTATCTTACCAACTAGCTTATGATAGACAATACTGAGAAAAATGTGACCGGTAGTCTAACATAGATAATGATGCCGCATACAGTTTATTGTCATAACCGGTAAAGACTGAAAAGAAGCAAATGAAGTATTAAGCAAGACTCCAATTGAAAGCATAAGCTACACTCTCCACTTCCTATGTCACAAAGGATCAGCATAGTTAGCTGCTCAACAATGTGCAAAAAGGATAATATGCTCCCACCTAGAAAAGACATTGATTTGTTCTTCTGTTTCTATGATGATCTATAAGGGACCATGGTACAATGGGATCTCATCCTCTAAATATGCATGCTATTCACCAGCATAATGTAATGTCACCTTCATTTCACCATGTGTAGTTACTTTTTTTAAGCTACTTAAGCCAAGTTCTGCTTAAACTTATTTCAAAATGCATCTTCATTTCAAATCCTTTTTTTTCCACCGTACATCAATATACCAATATGATTTACACTAAATCAGTATGCAGTCTTAGAAGTAACATGCTACAGAGAATTATAAATAACAACTTTAAAATCCAAGAGACTTGAAATATTAAAGAAACAGAATCATACTCTAAAGAACCAATACTTCCATACTTCCTAACGATCAAATATCAAGCCATACAAATAACCTAAAGGAAACTGTCTATACATGTTTTCTCCAAAACCATGACTCCATCAACCCTAAAATCCTATGAGGAGTCAACAAAGTGCAAAGGTGAAACAATATTTTAGCAAACCCTATTTTGTTTGGTCAATACATCTAGATTAGCTTAGAAAGCTTATATATCAGTGGAAACTCTAAAAGTCATTGAAATAACCTTAAAATGTACTGAACCATGACTCCAAAGGCCTAGTTCTTGAATGCTAGAACTTTTTAAACATATAATTCAATCCAACTCAGCTATAATTCCTATCTATATGTCCACCCATATCCACTAACACTAAAGGCTTAGAGAAAGCTGTCATGATAAACCCTCAAAATCACAACCATATCAATTTTGAAATTTCTAAAATTTCCTCAAATGTCATTACAAAATGAAGGAAAAAAAAAGATGTTTGAACACCAATCAAACTAGATTGGTGTTCATATTTTGAGCATACAATCACTGGTCTCTGTAGGCCAATATCTCATGGCTATCCAAATTCAAAGGTGATCTAGGCCACCTCAAGTCAAGGTTGGAGTAGCATGGACAAATAAACATCCATGAAAGTGGGGCTTAGGGCCACTAACTATATCAAGTCAAGTGACCCTTTAAAAAACAAGCATACACAAGCATAGCTTCAAGCATGCAAGCAACAAGCATGAGCCCCAGACACACATGCGAAACACCAATAAAGTTGACATCAAGTTGATGTGAGCCTGACTTGACTCCATCTATAATCCCTAAGAAAACTTATATTGTGTCCGTGTTGCTCCAGCTGTTGTTCTATGGTCCTCCGCAACCAAAAAATGGGCCAAGCCCAAGGATGCCACATATAAACCTCAATTCAGTTAACAATGCACCCAGGTGCCCCTTATAGTGCACAATATGGTTATCTGCAGCAACTAGCAAGGCACGATAATGTGAACAAGGCAGCACATAAAGTGCAAGAATGCCTCCAAGCAGGCAGCCACTCAATAAATCATTTGGAATTGTAAGAATTAAAGAAAGTCCATGCATGATAATTGAACAACATGACAATGCTGATCTCTTTTATCAGATTTTTTCTATTATTTTTCAATACTCAAAATAATTCAACTTTACATATCCCTGGTTCTTTTTCTTTAGCCCTTATTAATTAATTTTCTCCATTCAAGAACCAGAGTTTATTTAGTTTTCCCTTTTATTAATTCTTAATACCAATAACTATTCTTATTTCTGACATTACTTAATAATATTTTAGTGGAACAGCTTTAGCTTTCTGTCCTCGCGACATAAAGGAATGTTCTGTTTCCCCAGCAAGCATCACTAGCACGGCATGATGCTCGAGCTTACATCTTCCTAACACCCAACATGCCTCAACACATCCTCTACCAACCTCCATTTCCTACTTTCCTAGTTCCCAAGAACTTATAATGGTCAATGTGCATTCTAGCAGCAGCAATAACCATGCCACCATCTCACCACCTCGTTCGAGGTAAACCGTAAACCCTAATCATCAAAATTTTGGCAGATGCCAGAAACTCTACAACCTTCGCCGATCCATCAATCCCGGAACATCAATGCCTTCCTGTGGATCTACTTCTACAGCTAAGAAAAAGACTCGTCGAACACTTCTGAGAAATGGCAAATCAAGTAACTAAAAACATTAAAACATTAAAACAAAACATAACACGAGCAACGCAGATTAAACAACTATGCCTTCCGCATCACTAATTGTCTTTTTTTTTCCCCCATAAATAAAGGATTATTGTCACTATGGAAGTTTCTTTATAAGAAGAATAACTAAAAGGCGGAATCACCGAGAAAGGAGGTAAATCCTAACGCCCAAAAGACCGACAGAGGAAAGACCCATCCCAAGAGCCTCTCATCCAAGATCGAAGGTTTATAGGTCAGCAGATGAAGGGAATCAGCTTACCGGGACGTATCGGAACTTCCTCCGGGGCGGCTCCTCCGTCTGTGCGGCGGCGGTGGCGTCCTTCCCGGTTGCCGCGGGGGCGGCAGCGCCGCCATTGCCCCGGGAGGAGATGGGGGTCCACTTGTAGAGGAGGAGGTGGGAGTGGTTGTTGTTGGCGGCGGTGCCGCCGTTGGCGGCGGCGGCGGCGTTGGAGGAGCTGTTAGAGTTAGGGTTGGAGAGGGGGACCCACGTCTTCTTCCACTTCCGGACGGGTCCGCTGAAGACCGTCGCCGGCCCGTACCGGGTCGACGACCGGCCCAGCCGGGCCCCCACTCCTTCCATCAAGCAGTAACCGGAGGAGAGAAGAAGACTGGTTTGGGCTTTGGAGCTTCCAATAGGAGGGCGCGGAGATCGAAGTCGGCGACCACTCCGTTGTCTTTTTTTTTCTTTTTTTTTTTCTATTTCTTGCTATTAACATTAACCTTCTCTCTCCCTCGGGAAAGGCCGTCAGTTAAGCCGAAAGGGTGTACACGTATAAAAGTATGGAGTGCAGTTATAAATTTGGGCTGAACTTGGGAAAGCCCGTTCGCGGCTTTCTACCGTTGGATTGCACTCGGATTGTTGTCAATCTCAATGCCTATAAATCCAACGGTGAAAAATCACGTTCGCATAGCATTAACCCTATAAATTTTAGTTGTAAAATAATTTCTTTTACATTAGCATCCTGAAAAGATTGACAAAGGAGTCCGGCAAATAAAGTTATAAACCTTCTGTGAGTTTCGTGTAATTTTTGTGCACGCCCCAATTGAGTCGACCATTTGCATGAGATCCTGCTACCAACATGTTAAAAAAAAAAAAACAAGCAGTTATGCGTAAATTTTTTTAAAAAAACAGACAGTTACCGATGACATAATGTTCAGGTTTTATTTCTTTCCGGACACCAATGATATACTGTTCGGGTTTTATTAGAAGCATAAATGAATCAAATTAGGTTCAGCCATGAATAATCCCAACCTGACCCATTTTTTTAATTGAATCTTAATATTAGATTCAAATTTAATTTACTAAAAAATTAGATCAGATCGGATCAGATCTATTATCAAAATTTTAAATCTAATAAATTATTTACATTGGATCAATCCATAAATAATCGATTCTAATCTAAAAAATTTGGATCTAGATATATTTTGAATAAAATATGAATAATTATATTTAAATAATTATATATTCAATTATTATTAATTATAACAAAGATAATAAATAATATTATTTTTAAAATAAATTAAGATATAAAAATAATTATAACTTTATTTCTAAAAATAACTTTTATACAAGTTTTAAATTATAATTTAAATATTCAACTATATATGATCCGGATAGTATTAGCATGTTCGAGTTGTATCAGGTCGAATCGAGTCCAAATTTAATAAATCTAGACTTGACCTGAAAAATAAAATGAATTTAATTTTAGATTTTAATTCGAATTCACGGATCCCTAAAAATAGGTTGGATCATGTCTAAATAGATCGGGTTGGATCATGGATCAACCCAATCCATTTACAATCTTAGATTTTATCTTCCCCATAAGATTCATAAATGTTCTTATTTTAGAAAATTATAACCCATCCCTGGATCTTCAGCCAAGCGACCGGTCGCCATTTCCAGCTCCCGTTAGTTTTGTACTTGTTGCGGCAAACTTCCCCAAAAACAAAGAGTCGGACCTCCTCGCGGACGACTCATCAATCCCATTAGGCTCCTTGAAGCTACTTGCTTCTTGAATTCACTCACCTCGTGCCCACATGAGAACCAAATTACAAGAAAACCATAAGAAACCAACTCCAATTCCAAATTACAAAGGCTCTTGCATGTGTAATTCGCCATGGCAAGTTTTGTTCGAATACTTTGTGGCATGGGTAGGATTTTGTTCGTAAAGTTTGCCTCGCCAGGAGCCTAATGGTTTTATATAAACATCTAAGATGGATTGGTTCAAATTCAGGACAGATAGAAAATCTAATCTGTATCTAATCTAGTTATTAAATAAATTAAAAATCTATACTTGAATGTAACTATTTTGTTAATCTGATAAATTATTTAATCTATAATAAATTGAATCAAGTTAAATAAATTAAATAGTCAAGTATTACCGTATTCATTCAAGATAGGCTTGAAATTTTGATGAGCTTTGCAATTATTAAAGAGTGTCAAAAAAAAATATTCCCCACAAACCCGAAGATCGTGTAGATATGCGGGGAAGTCGAGGATTTTTTTGGGTAATGCTAAAAAACCGAAACACTATTACAAGGAAACTTCCTCTGCCAGCAACTCGTTAAATAAAAAAAAATTTGGAGCAGCTTTGAATTTTTTTCTGGTTGGTGTGGGTCGCTGGCTACCTGAGCCAGTTTTAAATCTACAGAAAATTGGTGAAAACCTGAGCTATGGCTATAATATTATAGCATCTTGTCAAGACTTGGTAACAATGTTCTAATTACAGCTAGGACTCAAAAGTCTCAACGGACAATATTTTAAAGAGCGATAAGGATAAGTCTCGGTATCTGTGCTAGATGATTTCATGGTGACTGAAAGTGATAAGGATAAGTCTCCGATTAGGGTTACCTCCGTCCCCTCCCAAGGGATGGCAGAGCAGCTTATGAGTAAGGAGAAAGGATATGGGAGGCCGGGTTTCCAGAAGGAGATCTTGGCGAGCAGAGAGGGCAAAGGACAGGGGGCTTCCTCATGCCCAATCGATTTTCGCAAGCTCAATGGGCCGCCCCTTCCTCAACCTGCAACCAGCTCTCTTCCCTTGCCAGACAAAGGCGATTCTTCTGCTCCTCTCCCTGGTCTTAAAGTTCCTTCGGGAGATCCCTCGATCCCAAACCTCAGAAACAAGGATGGAGCTCCAGATCCGTCACATACTTAGGGCACAGGTGGTCTAAGGGGTTAGGAAATTTCGGTGGGAATCCTCAAGAGCCTCTTCAGGTGTGATTGAAGCTCTGGAAGAAAGGTTCTCTAAGGTCATACATTTCTCCGATGATGAGGTAAGTACTGCTAAATCTCTTCTTAAATTAGCGCTTTTGGGAAAATTCTTGGGACGAGGGCTCCCTTTGGAGTTCATCCAAAAGGAGCTCAAGCTTTGATGGGGAATCAAAGGGACTCTTACTGTCTCCTCTCTTTCGGATGGGATTCTGCTCTTTCGATTTTCATACGAAGAAGAGAAATCTAGGGTTCTCCTTAAGGGTCCTTGGTCCCTTGCGGGTCGGTTACTGGCCCTTGAAGAATGGCATCCAAACTTCATACCTAGCCATGACAGTATCAATCAGGTTAGGGTCTGGCTCCGGCTGCCTGATTTGCCTGTAAAACTTTGGGAAAATGAAAAAATCCTAAAGGTTGCTTCGACTGCGGGCTCACCTCTGTTCCTAGATGAATGGATTGAAACTACTACCATAATGGGATATGCCAGAGTCTGTGTGCTCATGGATGCATCTTCACTTATCTGTCCGGGAACTAGACTAAGGGTTAGGGATCATAGTTGGTGGCAATAGTTTATTTACAAAGAGCATTCTGAAATATATTATACTTGTGGTTATTTCTAGTTAGACCCTAATATTGCATGCCAATGTATGAATTTACCTGAGCATCTCAGGTCCAAGCCTGTTTATGGCCCCTGGATCAGTGCTGCTAGAGTTTTGGTATATCCCTTGCCTTTGGGTATTGCTTCTAAGATGGCTGCTAACTCTGATAAGGATGGGCAAAACTCTCCATGGATCCGGGTCAATAAATAGACCAAAAGGACCTCTCCTTCCAAGAATATTTCCAAAGTTCCTGATAACCCTCTTCAAGGCTCTCGATTTGCTCCGCTGTCTCAAGATAGTGGGGAAAAAGTTTACTCGGCCAATACATCTTCTGCATCTTCATCTCATCCAGTGGAATCAGCTCCAGAGGATATTGGTAAGGAAAAGCGGAAGCGATCTCCTCCCAAAATAAATTCTAAAGGAAGTCTTCCACCTCCAGAAGTGGCTCCTTCAACTAAAGTTCTTTTCCGGGAACAGGGGACTCATTCCCATGAATCAAGTAAGCAACTGGTTCTTTATATGCCAAAAGCTAGGAGGAAGAATACTAATGTCAGGGAGACATGGAGGCCCGTTACTATTTTCTATGCCTCAACACCCAACACCATGATGGAATGTGATCTACCCAGCACATCTAACTCGGATAAATCAAAGGTGTAACAGAAGGAAAACACAGGTATGCACAAAAACCATTTGGCCCAGTTAGCTCAAGTGCTTAGAATTCCCCCGCAAACTACGAAACAGGTTTCATCTTTGCACTCTTCATCTTTAGTTAATGTTCCTATAGCTGAGTTTTCAGATATTGGTTCCCCTCTAGACTTTCTCAGGGGGAGCAGAGCTCTATGTCTTCTTAATGAAGATCTTAGTTTGGAATTGTAGGGGGACCGCGAAAGTCCTTTTTGTAAATTATATGAAAAATATGTTACACACCTACAATCCGGATATTTGTTGCTTTCTTGAAACTTGTCTTTCCATCCAGGCCCTTGATCGTGTTAAGCGTATTATGAATCCCAAATGGCAGGTGACGTGGTGAGATCGCTGACGTGGGAAGCTAACAGGCGCTACATTAAAGGAGACTGCCACGACGGACGCCAAGGCAACACCCCAGCCCGGACCACTTTGCTGAGCTGAGCTGAGCCCCTTCAAGGCAACGGGCCGAGATCCGTCCTCCGCCAGGTCGCGCCCGCGAGCTCGAGATGCCTAGGTCGGAGCCGTCCTCCATCCTCCAGAGCGAGACCCTCGGAGGCTAGTGCCCTGCGGCCGAGGTTGAGCTCAGCGCTCACCCGTCGATGTGGAGCCTCTCCGAGCACGCGCCCTCTAGACCGGGTCCGTCCTCCGCCCTCCAAAGCGAGACCCTCGAAGGTTAGTGCCCTGCGACCGAGGTCAAGCTCAGCGCTCACCCGTCGATGTGGAGCCTCTCCGAGCGCACGCCCTTTGGACTGGGTCCGTCCTCCGCCCTCCAGAGCGAGACCCTCGGAGGCTAGTGCCCTACGGCCGAAGTCGAGCTCAGCGCTCACTCGCCGATGTGGAGCCTCTCCGAGCGCGCGCCCTCTGGATCGTGTCCGTCCTCCGCCCTCCAGAGCGAGACCCTCAGAGGCTAATGCCCTGCGGCCGAGGTCGAGCTTAGCGCTCACCCGCCGATGTGGAGCCTCTCCGAGAGCGCGCCCTCTGGACCGGGACCGTCCTCCACCAAGGTGACCACACGAGCTCGGAGCACGCAGACCGAAGCAAGCCCTGCCATCCCAGGACACCGACGAGCCGCCCGAGGACTATGGAGTGGCGCCTCCCATGCCGCCATGACTACCTGGCCGGCCGTACTTCCAGGGAGATGGGCCAGCCAGAAAGCACGAACCTCTAGGGCGGCGATCCTCGGATCGAGGCTCTGGCAAGCTTCCCGGAATGGAGCGATAGGAGAGGATGTCAGAACGAATGGAAGCTTCCCCTATCACCTGTTAGGAAAGGCATCCCGTCTACGGCACGAAATCCTGCTGCACGCGCCTGCCAACCCAGCGAGGATCCCGAGGCAAGCTCCAAATGACCAATTTTCAACTACAAAGTACAGTCAACATCCCTAAAAGGGGGAGAGGTAACACCAACGACAACCAACACAAGCACAAGCTCGACCAAGAGGGCGAAGTGCCACCACCAAAATCACAGCTGAGGGAAAATGAGGGAAACAAGGAGAAGCGGAGCAACAGGGAACCCTTCTGTCCCCGCTATCATTCTTCCCCTACAACGTTCTCTCCTTCACTCACATCTTTCACTCCTCCTAGTGCGGAGTCCATTAAGAGGGGCCCGACCAGGAGGATCTGTTCTCCTGGATCATCACTGACTTGATCGTTGGAGTGCCCCCGCCGGAAACCTCGGCCCGAGTCACTAATCCCTGTTTCGCAGGTCCAGGAGCAGAGGACCGACAGGCAGTGAAGGGAGCACACTCCGGCGCCGGCAACAGCTACAGACCACGACGGTCTTGGCAGCAATAGATTGGTGCACCAGGAAGGGGGGACAAACCCTCCATCTCTTCACAGACAAGCCAGGCGAGAGGATGGTGACGACAAGGACAAGGGAAGCTTCCACCAGTCGTGCGGGGGACTCCCCCTCTCGAGAGAACCCGCACCGTCGAGAAGCGGAGCCACCCGCTCCGATCCAGCCACCTCCATCAGAAGCCCAGCTGACTGCACTTGCCCAGCAGATGCAAGTCTTTGCCATGGTAGTGCGCCAGCTTCAATACCAGCACCGGTCCGTGGCTACCCACCAGCAGCCAGGGACTCCGGCGGCGCACGCCGCAGCTCCCTGCGATAGCCTGCGCTCCTTCCAAGGAAGGCCGTCGCAGCCATGGGCCATCACCGACAACCGGGGCAGCCATCAAGCTCCAGCGAAAAGACAACGAGCCGGCTCTGCTGACAGGGAGAGCCACTCACCAAACCTCGGGCAGGAGGTGCCCAGATCCCACCGAGGCAAGAAAAGCAAGACCCTCCGCCATGGGTGCCATGCATCCATGTCACCTTCTCCGTCTCTTTCGATAGAGGGGTCTACTGATGAAGTCATCAGGCGTGTGGCAGAAAGGCGCTTGGAGGAACATGAATGCAAGCTAGTGAAGTTTGCCCGTCGGTTTGCTAGCATGCAGGGCTCCGCTAGTGAGCCATCGGGCTACGACGCCCGTCCCCCATTCTTCCAAAAAATCCAAGCAAAGCCAATCCTGTACCAGTTCCGGATGCCGCAGGTGGATCCTTACGATGGGACCATCGACCTCATGGACCACCTGGAAAGCTACCGGACCCTCATGAGGGTCCAAGGGGCCACCGACGCTCTCCTTTGCATTGCTTTTCCTGCTACTCTCCGGAAGGCAGCTCGGGTGTGGTTCACCCGTTTGGAGCCGGAGAGCATCAGCTCCTTTGCCCAAACAGGGCAGAAGTCCGTGGCCCACTTCGACGCTTGCAGGAAGTTGCCACGAGAGGTAGACTGCCTCTTCTCCATCCGGCAGCAGGACTGCGAGCTCTTGCGGGACTACGTGGCCCGCTTCAAGGCCGCCACATTGGAGATCTACAATCTTGAAGAGCCAATCGCCATGCTGGCACTAAAGCGAGGGCTCAAGACCTCCCGCCTGACCTACTCGCTGGATAAGAAGCCCCCCAAGACCTACTCTGAGCTCCTTCTCCGGGTCCAAAAGTACATCCGCGCCGAGGAGGTGGACCGTACGAGGCGGAAGCTCGATGGAGGACCGTACGAGGCGGGAGCTCGACAGAGGACCGTTGAAGAAGTCGATCCCTGCTGAAGCATCTGGGACCCGGAGGCCAGCAGCCCAAGCTCCGAGCTCCCGGAGGGACCGGCCAAGGCTGAGCGGGACCCCTATCCCCGAGGAGAGCTACAACCCTCTCCTCGCCCCGAGGACAAAAATCCTCATGGAGATTGAGGGCGAGGACTACCTGAGGCGCCCACCTCCGTTAAGGACCACCGCCAGCCGTGACAAGACAAAGTACTGTCGCTTCCACCGCGACCACGATCACGACACCGAGGAATGCCACAACCTCAAGTGGGAGATTGAGGAACTCATCAAGAGAGGCTACCTCAAGAGGTTCGTGGGGGGCAGACCTTAAGCAGAGTCCCAGGCACTCGGCGCTCTCCCGCCAGCTCCGGCCATCGACAACCGTCCCACCGAGAAGCCAGTGGGCATGATCTCTTAGGGAGCTGCCCGTGCATCCAAGAGGACCCGGGGGGCAGGGAAATCTGAGAATGTACTCCCCTTTATGAGGGAAGGGGAAGACAGAGGAAAAATATAAATAATGATGCCATGGTCGTCGAAATGACGATCGCGAAGCATCCTGTAAAGTGCATCATAGTTGATAGTGGAAGCTCCACAGACGTGCTTTTTTATGATGCCTTCTACAGAATGAATCTCTCCCCCGATCAGCTTAGGCCCGTGCACACATCCCTCGTTGGTTTCACGGGCGATTCTGTGAGAGTAGAAGGAGAAATCACTCTCCCGGTCACTACCGGAACCCCACCTCGGCAGAGCACCATCATGATGACCTTCACGATTGTAAGGCTTCCTTCCGCCTACAACGTGATATTGGGTCGACCCGGGCTCAATATACTCGATGCTGTTGTCTCCACCAAGAGGCTACTTGTACAGTTCCCAACTCCTTACGGTGTCAAGGAGAAGAGAAGAACGCCCCAGCCAGTGCAGCATTGTTTCCAAACTCTCCCTGGGGCCAAGGTCCCTCAGGACGACCCCAGTACGGACGACCTTGACCAAAGGGCCCAAGACCCCAGAGGAGGCCCGGTCAAGCGTCTACTTTCTTTTCCACTCGAACACGACCCCATAAAGATGGTGCAGATTGGAGCCCAGCTACTCGAGGAGGAGAGGGCTCAACTGCTGGGATTCCTGCGGGCGAATATGGATGTGTTCTCCTGGACGGCGGCGGACATGCCAGGTATCCCCCCTGACATCATTACTCACAAATTGAGTGTCGACCCAGAGCACAAGCCAGTTCGGCAGAAGAAGAGAAGTTTCATCCCGGGGAGACAGGCAGCCATCAAAGAAGAAGTTGACAAACTCCTGGCCGCCGGTTTCGTTCGAGAGGTCCAATACCCGAGCTGGCTGGCAAATGTAGTGATGGTCAAGAAGAATAATGGAAAATGAAGGATCTGTGTAAACTACACCGATCTTAATAAAGCTTGCCCGAAGGATAGCTTCCCTCTCCCGAAGATCGACCAGCTGGTGATGCCACCTCGGGCCACCGGTTGCTCTCCTTCATGGATGTGTTTTCCGGGTACAATCAAGTCCGCATGCATCCAGAAGACAAGGAGCACATTGCCTTCGTCACCGACCAAGGAACATATTGTAACAGGATGATGCTTTTTGGTCTAAAGAATGCAGGGGCTACCTATCGCGCCTGGTCAGCAAGGTCTTCAAAGACCAGATTGGCCGCAACATGCAAGTGTATGTGGATGACATGCTCGTCATGAACAGGTTGGGCTCGAGCCATGTAGCTGACCTCGTCGAGTCCTTCCACAACTTGCGGCAGCATCAGATGAAGCAGAACCCGATGAAGTGCGCCTTCGGGGTGGCGGCAGGAAAATTTCTCGGCTTCATGATCACCCAGAGGGGCATCGAAGCGAACCCGAAGAAAATACAGGCCATCATTGACATGGAACACCCAACCTCCAAGAAGCAGGTCCAGCACTTAACGGGATGTGTCACCGCCCTCAATAAATTCATCTCGAGGTCGACTGACCGTTGCCTGCCATTTTTCAAGGCGCTGCGCAAGATGCATGACTTCACCTGGACCAAGGAGTGCAGGACATCCTTCGAGGAGCTGAAGAACTTCCTCGCCTCTCCTCCGCTGCTCTCCAGGCTGGAGGAGGGAGAGGAGCTCTTGCTATACCTGGCGGTGACATCGGGAGTTGTCAGCTCAGTTCTCATCTGCACTTACGAGGACAAATCTCAGAAGCCGGTGTACTACTCCAGCAAATCCTCCACGACGCGGAGATCAGGTATACTTGCTCCGAGAAATTCATTTTTGCACTAATCATGTCTGCTAAGCGCCTCAGGCCCTATTTCTAAGCATACCCAATAGTGGTCGTGACGGACCAGCCGTTGAGGACTATCCTCACCCGACCCAAGACATCCAGGAGGTTGGCCAAATAGTCCCTGCTGCTCAGCGAATTCGATATAGCGTACCGACCGAGGTCATCGCAAAAGGCTCAAGTCCTAGCCGACTTCGTGGTCGAGTGCACCGAGTTCGCGGAGGAGCCAGAGCAGACAATAATGGAGCCCGGGCCAGGAGAAGAGCCCTGGATCCTCCACGTAGATGCAGCATCCAATTCAGGCGGGAGCAGAGCGGGCCTCATCCTAACCAACTGTGATGGGGTCGTGGTGGAATGTGCCCTCCGCTTCAAGTTCGCCGCAACCAATAACCAGGCGGAGTATGAGGCACTCCTCGCGGGCCTTAGGGTTTCCCGTGAGTTGGGTGTGCAGGACTTGAAAGTCTTTACCGACTCCCAACTAGTTGCCGGACAAGTTTCCGGAGAATATGAAGCGAGGGATGCCTAGATGATGAAGTATCTGGAGCAGGTCCGTGCAAGCACGGCAGGCCTCCGACGCTTCAGCATCTTCCACATCCCTAGAGGGGAGAATGCGCGCTCGGATGTGCTGTCCAGGCTCGCGACTCTGTCGGACTCGTCGCTGGGGTGTGCCTACATCGAGCACCTTGAAAGAACCCGACAGAGGTACATCAAGTCACCCCCGAGCCGAGTTGGATGGACAAGTATATCCGGTACATCATCGACGGCACCCTGCCAGAAAGCTATGTAGAAGCCACCCTCGTCAGGAAGAAAGCCTCCCGCTTCGTCTTGATGAAGGGCCAACTCTATCGCCGGTCTTACTCCTACCCATTCCTGAGATGCCTCAGGCCCATCGAGGCAACCTTCGTGCTCCAAGAGATACATGAAGGCCTCTACGGGAATCACGTGGGAGGGAGGACACTGGCTTACAAAGCCTTCCGCTAGGGATACTTCTGGGAGACCATGAGAGAGGACGCCGCCGACTTCGTTAAAAGGTGTGACAAATGCCAGCGCTATGCCAACATACAGCGTCAGACGGCGGTGCCGATCTCCCTGCTCTCAGCCCCTTGGCCCTTTGCCCAGTGGGAAATGGACATCCTGGGACCGTTCCTCCTATCACCAGGGCAACGAAAGTTCCTGCTGGCGGCGATTGACTAATTCATCAAGTGGGTCGAGGTGGAGCCGCTAGCTCGAATCGCAGAAGCCAATGTCCGCCAGTTCTTCTGGAAGTCAATTATCTGTCGCTTTGGGCTCCCCCGTTGTGTCATCACCGACAACGGGCGACAGTTCGACAACCACGAGTTCAAAGGATTCTACGCAGTGCACGGCATCCAACACCGGTTCACCTCGGTGGCTCACCCCCAAACGAACGGAGAAGCCGAGATGACCAATCGAACTATCCTTCAAGGACTCCGGACCAGGCTAGACCAAGCTAAGGGCATGTGGGCAGAGGAACTCCCGAGCATCTTGTGGGACTAAATCAATGCCTAGGATGGTCAACAACGAAACGCCCTTCAGCCTCATCTTCAGTGCCGAAGCGGTCGTCCCAGTCGAGCTCGGCGTGCCCATATTACGGGTACAACAGTACGATGAAGCATGGAATTCGACGCATCTCCTGCTCAACCTAGACCTTCTTGAAGAGGCGAGGGACAAAGCCCGCCTGCGGATGGAGGCCTACCGGCAAAGAGTGGCCTGATACTACAATGCCCGCATCCGGACAAAAGCTTTCAAGCCCGGAGACCTAGTGCTACGGCAGGCGGAGGCGTCCCAGCCTAGGAAGTGCGACAAACTCTCCCCGAACTGGGAGGGCCCCTACAAAGTGGCTGAAGCCCTCTCACAAGGGGCCTACTACCTCAAAGACCTCAGCGGCGTCAGGTTCCCCAGAACATGGAATGCCTGCAACTTGCGAAAATACTATCAATAATGTAAGGTTTCCTAGCAATGATAATAATAATGGTTTTTTCCTCGTGCAAGTGTCTATCTATCTTGCAGGAAAACTCCAACAACGTCCCCGAGCCCAGCTCCAGGAAGCTGATCCAAAATTGGAACTCAGATCCCGGGCCAAAGAATCATGGAGCCACGCCGCTCTCAACCAATGACATCTCCGAGCCTAGCTCCAGGATGTCAAAGAATCATCGAGCTACGTAGCTCCCAAACTCCAGGCATCCCCGAGCCCAGCTCTAGGATGTCAAAGAATCATCGAGCCATGTAGCTCCCAAAATCCAGGCATCCCCGAGCCCAGCTCCAGGACGTCAAAGAATCTTCGAGCCACGTAGCTCCCAAACTCAAGCGTCCCTGAGCCCAGCTCCAGGATGTCAGCTTAAGATCGGAGCTCAGATCTCTGGCCAAGAGACCTTTGAGCCAGGAAGCTCCCAATCAACAACGTCCCCGAGCCCAGCTCCAGGATGCCGGCTCAAGACCGGAGCTCAGATCTTCGGCCAAGAAAACTTCGAGCCAAGCCGCTTTCCATCTCAAACATCTCCGAGCCCAGCTCCGAGATGCCAAGAGATCATGGGGCCACGTAGCTCCCATCAATGCCTCGAGCCTAGCTCCAAGGTGCCAAAGACCTGAGCAAAGATCTCAGGCAACCCCTGGGCCCGAGCCTAGCTCCATATCCAGGAAGGCCTCGAAACTAGCTCCAAGGCAATCAAGACCGGTAACCCCCTTCTCTGATCTCCCCACTCGAAAAGAAGACGAGAGGGGAAGGAAAGAAAGATAACAAAGGGGGGAGCCCGGCAACCCCCTTCTCTGATCTCCCCACTCCAAAAGAAGATGAGAGGGGAAGGAAAGAAAGAGAACAAGATGGGGGCACAACCAACATCCTCTTCTCTGATCTCCCCACTCTAAAAAAAAAGGAGAAGAAGAAGAAAAAGAAAGAAAGAAGAGAGGGGAAGGAAAGAAAGAGAGAACAAGAGGAAAATACAGCATCGAAGCTACCACTTTCCACACTCAAGACCGGAGCTCAGATCTCTGGCCAAGAGAACTTCGAGCCACACAGCTCTCAGTCATCAATGTCCCCGAGCCCAGCTCCAGGACGCCCACTCAAGATCAGAGCTCGGATCTCCAGCCAAGAGAACTTCGAGCCACACAGCTCTTAGTCATCAACGTCCCCGAGCCCAGCTCCAGGACGCCCACTCAAGACCGGAGCTCAGATCTCCGACCAAGAGACCTCCGAGCCATGCAGCTCTCAACCATCCACGTCCCCGAGCCCAGCTCCAGGATGCCAGCTCAAGACCGGAGCTCAGATCTCCGGTCAAGAGACTTCCGAGCCCAGCAGCCTTCGAGTGCCATCAACTTGCGCCTAGCTTGCTGGTGCCGAAGTCTAACAACTTAGCCCCACGGAAGGTGAGGCCCCCTCTCTGATCTCCCATACATCAAAAAGATAGAAAGAGGAGAAGGGGGTGAAAGAGAGGAAGAGCCAGACAAGAGAAATGATTACAAGGGAATTTGCACTTTATTGATTAAGTGTCAATTACAAACATCCTACGGGCCCCCGACATGCCGGGTGGCCCTGTTAAGTACGGAAAAAGAGCAAGGCATAAAAGGAAGCAGGAAATGACTACTTGCTAGCTAGATCGCCGGGCTGGGAGTCTCCATCAGCAGGGGCTTCAAGCCACACGGCTTCGGGCTCAGGTGGCGCGGCGTCCTCGATGCCCGCCTCCTGGTTTGAAGTGCCGAGATAGTCAAGGCGGCTGCGGCCCTCAGCCGAAATGAACTCCTCGACCAGGCGGCGTAGGTACATGAAGCCTTTGAAGAAGGAGTCCGATGCCGTCTGTTGGATCTCGATGAGGAACTCCTCCAAGGCCCTGTACCTTTCCACCGCCTCCCCAGCTTCCTTCTTCGCTGCGGCCACCTCGTGCCTGGCGTCCACAACCGACCTAGCGGCCTACTCGGCTGCCCTCTGGGCCGCGGCCGACTTCTCCTCCTCCGTGCTAGCCGGGCATAGAGGGATTGGGCGATCCCCTTCTACCGGGCCGCCTCGACGTCAGACACACCCAACCGCCGCTCGGTATCAGCGAGGTCCTCGAACTTCTTCCTCGGCTGCCCCAGCTCGCGGTCTAGGCTCTCCTGGAGCTCCTTCGCTCTCCCCTTAGAGTCGGCGAGCTGCCTCTCGAGGTCCTTGACCCACTGGTCAAGCGCTCCCTCGGAGTCGGCCTTCTCCTTCATGTCAGCCTTCAACGACACGATTTCGGCCGCCTATTGCTGCTCAGCTCGCTCCCAGTTTCGGCAGCAGCTCCTGATGAAGAGGACCTCGACACCCATCTGCATCACAAGGGAAGTCAAAAAAAAAAGAGGGGGGGGGGAGAGAGAAAGAGGATGGGGTTGCTTACCGTGTAGAGATGGGAGAAGATGCTGTCGATCACAGCCCCAACCGGTAGCCCATCCATCTCCTCCCGGTCGTATGGCTGGGTGGAGAAGTCCATCATGCAGTAAGCCAGGGCGCGGTTGTCAGCTAAGGAGCTCTCCGGCCCCAGCTTGAACGGAAGGCGGTGCCTCACCTCGTCTCTCCTGCTCTCCCAGGGAGCAGGTGCACTCGTCCCTCCGGTGGTCGGAACCCCCGTCGTTGGAGAATCTCTGGGGCGGGCCTTTCCTCGTTCAGCCTCGACCATCCTCGGACACGGAGAGCGGGGCGGCATGGCAGCAGCAACAGTATCAACCCGGACGGTCACCTCAGTCTCCAGAACTAGGAGTTCTACCTGTGGCCTTGCTCGTCGCGTGGGAGCTCCTCCAGCCTCCTTTCCTTTCGGGGCGACCGGCATGGCGGGAGCAGATGTCGGCACTCCCTCAATCCGAGACCGCCTCGAAGGAGGCTTAGTGGCCATCTCGGTGGGCGACCTCTTCCTGGAGGTTGGCAACGGCTCGCCCTCTGAAAGGGTCAACTCTGCACAACAGGAGCCAATGAGGTCAACCTAAGATGAAGAAAAGAGAAAATGCGGACGAAGAAAGAGCTGAGCTCACCTAACCCCACCAATGAGTCGACCCTGGCGTCGAGAAGGTTCTGCTCCGATAGCAGGACCTCCAGAGAGGGGATCTGAGCGGTGCAAAGCTGATCGTAATCGTCCCGATCGGCTGCATCGATCGCGGAGATTCGGTTGGGGGACCGGTCCGGCTCGCTCCAGGCCCAGTCAACCCCCTCGACATCTGCAAAGAAAAATTTGCTCTTCCATCCCTTGATGGAAGAGGGGAGCTCAAATTTGATGCCCTTTGGGCGAGAAGACAGAGACCACCACCTGTCCTCGGTCGGGTGGCGTTTCAGGGTGAAGAATGCCCGGAATAAGAAAAATCGGACAACGAACCTGTGGACATGGCAGAGTACAATAAAGAAGAAGATCACCCTGATGGCATTTGACACCAACTGGGCAGGGACTAGGCGATAGTTATTCAGGACAGATAAGAAGAAGGGATGAAAGGGGAATCGGAGACCCCCGGAGAAGGTCCCCTCGTAGAAGGCGAGACGCCCCGGACCTCTGGAAGTGACCCGCTTCCCAGGGCGGGGGATCTTGAGTCGGACAGAAGCCGGGATGCCATAGGCATCCCGAATGGCCCCCAGCTCCGCAGCAGAAATCGTCGAAACGATCCTGCCCGGACCTATTGACCGGACAGACACAGGAGTTGATTCAAGCAGTAGGGGAGGACAAGTAGGACTAGAAGGAACAGGAGGGGCAGGAAGGGCCGGTCTCATACTAACCCTAAACTGTACCCCCTCCGACTCCTCGTCGGAGAAGGAGAGTACTACCCTTTGGACGAAAGATTCAGGACGAGACATGCTGGACTAAGAAGGAAGGAGCCTATCCCAGAAAGGAAGAAGGGAGAAGAACAAAGCCTGTCTGGACCCCTAGAGAAGAGAAGAACGGATGCAGATCGCGGAGAAGGAAGAGTCTGGGCACTGCAACAAGCGCAAAAGATTTGAAAGAAAGGAAATTTGAGTAAGAAAAAAAAAAATTTCACTTCAAAAGGGCCCATCAAATATGCACTGTTGCGACCCCCTCGCCAACGGATCTGTGCCACGTGCTGCCCATCGACGAAAAAGGAGTCCCAGCTGCTCAGAATTCTGCGCCACTATTAACTACTCCTCGGACGTGGCCACGTGGCACCCCCTTACTGGCCGACAGGGCCATCCCTTGAAGCGCCAGCGACCACGGCCATCATTGCACCAAATTTTTGCCTTTCCATGCCAGCACCACAGTTACTCCCTTCGTCCCGAGCACCGTGCACTAACGAGCCTCGACAGTGGGGGCAAATGATGTGGTGAGACCGCTGACATGGGAAGCTGATAGGCGCCACATTAAAGGAGACCGCCATGATGGACGCCAAGGTAACACCCCAGCCCAGACCACTTTGCCGAGCTGTGCTGAGCTAAGCCCCTTCAAGGCAACGGGCCGAGCTCCGTCCTCCGCCAGGTCACGCCCGCGAGCTCGGGATGCCTAGGCCAGAGCCGTCCTCCGCCCTCCAGAGCGAGACCCTCGGAGGCTAGTGCCCTGCGGCTGAGGTCGAGCTCAGCGCTCACCCGTCGATGTGGAGCCTCTCCGAGCATGTGCCCTCTGGACTGGGTCCATCCTCCGCCCTCCAGAGCGAGACCCTCGGAGGATAGTGCCCTGCGTCCGAGGTCGAGCTCAGCGCTCACCCGCCGATGTGGAGCCTCTCCGAGCGCGCACCCTCTGGACCGGGTCCGTCCTCCATCCTCCAAAGCGAGACCCTCGGAGGCTAGTGCCCTGTGACCGAGGTCGAGCTCAGCGCTTGCCCGTCGATATGGAGCCTCTCCGAGCGCGCGCCCTCTGGACTGGGACCGTCCTTCGCCAAGGTGACCACACGAGCTCGGAGCACCCATACCGGAGCAAGCCCTGCCATCCCAGGACACCGGCGAGCCGCCCGAGGACTACGGAGCGGCGCCTCCCATGCCGCCATGACTACCTGCCAGGCCATACTTCCAGGGGGATGGGCCAGCCAGAAAGCACGAACCCCTAGGGCGGTGACCCCCGGATCGAGGCTCTGGCAAGCTTCCCGGAATGGAGCGACATGAGAGGATGTCAGAACGAATGGAAGCTTCCCCTATCACCTATCAGGAAAGGCATCCCGTCTACGGCACAGAATCCTGCCGCACGCGCCTGCCAACCCAGCGAGAATCCCGAGGCAAGCTCCAAACGACCAATTATCAACTACAAAGAACAGTCGACATCCCCAAAGGGGAAGAGGTAACACCAACGACAACAAACACAAGTGCAAGCTCGACCAAGAGGGCGAAGCGCCACCACCAAAATCATAGCTGAGGGAAAATGAGGGAAACAAGGAGAAGCGGAGCAACAAGGAATCCCTCTGTCCCCGCTATCATTCTCCCCCTGCAATGTTCTCTCCTTCACTCACATCTTTCACTCTTCCTAGTGTGGAGTCCATCAAGAGGGGCCCGACCAGGAGGATCTATTCCCCTGGATCGTCACTGACTTGATCATCGGAGTGCCCCCACCGGAAACCCCGGCCTATGTCACTAACCCCTGTTTCACAGGTCCAGGAGCAGAGGACTGACAGGCAGCGAAGGGAGCGCACTCCAGCGTCGGCAGCAGCTACGGGCCATAACGGTCTTGGCAGTAACAGCAGGTGTTCATGATATCGGCCTTGGTATTGTCTGGGGGCATCATCATTGTTTGGAAGCTTGATTGGGCCTACTAAACTTTATGTATACCAACAAACAAGCAGCCTTTAGAATTTTCATGCCAACTACGGGTCAATCCTGGGTGATGAGTTTTGTGTATGCTAGCACCAAGGGTATTGAGCGCAGGGAGCTTTGGAATCAATCTTTATTAGTCAGCTCTGTTGGTCTACCCATGCTTCTAATTGGGGACTTTAATTGTATTCTTCACAGGGATGACAAGAGAGGCAAACCTTTTAAGGAAACAAGAGACATTCGAGAATTCAATCATTGCATAGCCAGGGCTAGACTTATGAATCTCATGTTCCAGGGCCCTCAGTTTACTTGGTGTAACAATAGAACTGGCGCTGCTAGAGTGTGGGAGAGGCTGGACCGAGTATTTGTCTCACAGAGTTGGCTGACTTTATTCTCCGACACCAAGCTTCAACATCTTACTAGGTTCACGTCCGATCATTGCCCCATTCTCTCGACGGTTCTCGGGCATCATGGTCGTGTAAAGACCCCATTTAGATTCGAGAAGATGTGGCTCATTTGTGAAAGTATCCGTCACACCATTGCCAAGGCATGGCAATCTAAAGTTACGGGATCTCCTCTAGTAAGATTTGCTAAATTGCTTTGTAAAACTAAGTATGCCTTGATTAAATGAAAAAAGTACCTAGGGAATATTTTTTGGAAAGGCCAAAAATTGCAACATTGTATTCATGAGCTCCAACTTAAAGATGCTTCTTCGAGGTGCCTCTCTTCTCATGAACATGCTAATCTTCTTGCTCTTATCCGAAATTATAATGCTAATCTTCATGCTCAAGAGACCTTCTGGCATCAGAAATCCCGAATAGCATGGCTCAAAGAAGGAGACTCTAACACCAAATTTTTTCATCAATCCACCATCCTCCGTAGGAGAAAAAATGCTATTCATAGCTTTCGGGATTTCAATGGCAAACGAATCCATGATAATGAGGCTATAAGGAGCATGATATTTGCGTACTTCCTTCAATGCTGGCAAAACCCGGACCATCATCACTCCGATGATTTTTCTTTTCCTACTAACACTGTTTCCTCGAAGCATAATGATATGCTAATTCGGTCCCTTACAGTGCAGGAAATTTTGCATGTCGTTAAAAAAATATCATCTGATAAAGCTCCGGGGCCTGATGGTTTTCAGCCACTCTTTTTCTAGAACTTCTGATCCATCATCCATAAAGAAGTCATTCGAGTGGTGCTGTTTGTTTTCCACCAGTATATGCCCGCCAGTTGGAAGAGGACTTTCATTACTCTCATCCCTAAAAAGATTATTCCTCATGTTATCACTGATTATCGTTCCATAAGTTTGTGCAATACCATGTATAAAATTATTGCCAAAATCTTGGTGAACCAGCTCTAGTCTATCCTTCTGTCCATGATTTCAATTGAGCAGGGGGCTTTTGTTCCTGACCGCAGCATCATGAAAAATATTCTCCTCACCCAAGAAATCATGCATTCTCTTTTCTCGGCCCCAAAGACTCGTGGGATCATGGCTATGAAAGTGGACCTTGAAAAAGCCTACGATAATTTGCTGTCATCTTTTCTCAATAAGGTTATGCATCTTGCTGGCTTCCGCAACAGCTTTATTCAACTGATCACTCTTTGTGTCACCAAGTATCAATATGCCATCCTTATCAATGGAACCCCGACGGCTTGGATATCGCCAACCAGAGGACTCCAGCAAGGTTGTCCTCTATCGCCATACTTGTTTATTCTTTGCACTAACATCTTTTCCAATTTTATGTACCTTGCTGTTAGTCAGAATCTACTGAAATTCTTTAGGCCACGAAGCAATGGTCCGCATCTTTTGCACTTTTTGTTTGTGGATGACATGCTGTTGGTATCTCGGGCAACCCCTGTCAATGCAAATGCCCTCAACATGATCCTTGCAGCTTATAATTGGATTTCAGGCCAGGCCATCAATGTTGCCAAGTCTTTTATAACATTCACCCCTGTCATCCCTGCGAGTACTCGAAGGAGGATATGTTCGATTCTACATGTCTCGGAATAGAGAGAAAATTGGAAATATCTTGGTCTTCCCCTCTCTGGTACAAATTTATCAGTTACTGATTATGATTTTCTCCTGGATGCAGTCAACAAAAAGAATGATGCCTGGAAATGGAGGTCACTATCCTTTGCTTGCCGCCTTACTTTAATCCAATCGGTGCTCTCACCGTTGTTCAATTACACTATGGTGGTGCTCCGCATTCCTTTGTCCATTATAATCAGGCTCGAAAGGCATATCCGAGTATTCCTTTGGGGTCATCAAGTGGATCGCAAGAGTCTACACCTGATTTCTTGGGATAATGTCCGCCTTCTTCGAAAGGATGGTGGGTTAGGGATTGTTTCACTGATGGATAAGCAACGGGCTGCATTTGCTAAGCTGGATGCTCATATTGTTCTGCACCCTACTTTTCTTTGGGCCCAAACTACTTCGGCCAAATACTCATTTGATTCAAACTGGAATAATTATAAGCCTTGGAATTGCTCTATGACTTGGGCCCACATTGTCAAGTACAAGCATTTTGTTCACTTTCGATTCATTTGGACCATTGCCTCGGGGGAGTCTATTAGCTTACTTTCTGATCCCTGGATGTCTCCTCTACCACTTGTGGTCACGCCGACTTATATTAATATGGACATGGACATCCATGATCTCAATATTAATAATCTTATATTGTTTGATCATTCCTGGAATGATGATTTGTTGCATAATTTGTTTTCGACATAAATGGTGCAACGTGTAACTTCTATCTAGCTCCCCATGGGTTCATGGTGGGACAATCTTGTTTGGAGCCCTACAGGACAACATCATGTTATCCACAAAGATATGCACTCCATGTTCCCTCGGTCTGACAGGGTAAGTATTATCCCTTCTAATTGGATTTGAAAACTTCAGATCCCTATAACTGCCAAAATATTTTGGTGGAAGTTGGTTAGACGCCGACTTCCCACTAAAATTTACCTCCATCATAAGGGTATTATTCATGATGACCAAATCTGTTGTAATATCTGCGACTCGGTGATTGAGGATATTGACCATCTCTTTATTCTCTGCCTTTTTGCAATGGACTGTTGGAACTTGTTGTCGACTACCTATGCCTGTTCGTTTATCTTTCATGCCATTTCTGATATTCAACTTTTCTTGGCTGAGACTCACATGAATGATTTTAACAAAGCCATTGTCGTTGTTCTGGTCTGGCAAATTTGGAAAGCTAGGGATACTAGACTGTTTCAAAACTACTTTACTACCCATTCGCAGCTTTTAAGATATGTTCAAGCTTTCCAAGCTACCACTACCCCTATCGATCATCATGTTGAGCTTTGGAACCACTCATGGAACTGGGACTGCCTTTCTTCATCTTCCTCTTCCTGGAAGGTCTCACTTTCTATCTATTGGCGTCCCCCACCTATGGAAACTTTCAAACTCAACTTTGATGCTTCAGTTACGACAGATACTACTTCCATTGCTTACATCATTCGGGACTACAGGGGTTTTATTCTTCAGGCTGGGGGTAAGACTATCAATAAATCCACCATTCCGAATGCAAAACTATTAGCTGCGTGGTTTGGTATCAAGATGGCCTTTCTTCATTTGCAAGTGTAATTTCTTATGGTGAAAGGTGACTCTCAAATCGCGGTCGAATAGATTAATTGAACCCGGACTCCTCCTACTGTGGCTCATTTCCTTCAAGATATCTGGCAATGGAGCTCTGTCTTCGCTAATTTCCAGGTCCGGCACATTTATAGAGCAGTAAATTCCGTTGCTGATCTTTTGGCTTCATTTGCTCGGAACGAGGAATTCACAATCTATAACTCCGATGCTAATGTGCCAAGATTAGCGTATCTCCTGTAGACTGACTCAAAGACATACCTTCATCTTATAATGACTAATTATCAGGTGCTTTTGCTGCCAGCTTATGCTGAAGCTTTAAACCTTTGCCCTGCTCGGCTCCTTTTGATGTACCCTGTCAGCTATGCTCACTACTCTTCTTTTCATGAGAGGACTATCTCTTCTGCCATCACTTCTGTTATTCATGCTTTTTGCAACCGGTCCACATCTTCAAATATTGAACAAAGTATCATAATGGGAATACAGAAAAATGGAAAATCAATACAAAGAAAAAAACATGCCTCATACAAAGAAAAAAGAAGAGAAGAACAGGGAAAAAAAGAAAAAGAAAAAATGAATCCTATTGCTCAAAAGAATCAAAAAGAATATCAAAGAAAAAGAAAAAAATAAATAATAAAAGCAGAAGAAATGCCTTTTTTAACATCTCTGTTTTTTTTGCAGGATCTCAGATCATTGTATTGGTACTCTAGCAATGCGTCTCTGTCAATTCATTTGGGAGGTCCCTCTCTCTTTATATTACTGATCTTCTTTTTTGTTACTGTGCTTCATCATACCTGCTCTGCCTTCCCTAGTTTTTCACATACCTGCTCTGCCATATTTGCTGCTTACCTGGGTCTCTTGCATGCCACTTCTTATTTCAAGTATAGGGTTCTCATCATTTCTGCTCTCGAAGAGCATGGATGTGGTGGCAATGTTGTTACTTTCTGTCACCGCTTGCCTTCTTTTACACCTTTTGTCCACTACTCCAGCACGTTGGACTCTCAGATGGTACAAGATCCTATCTATCCTAAACCTATGGCTACTGGTTTCGATTTTCATGTGCCAGGAAACTTCTTTCTTTCTTACTCTGCTGCTAAGCCTCGATACGACTCCATGAAGCTGCTAGAACTTTCTATTCGAGCGGACATACTCCACTTCGGAACTCTATTTCATCCGTATAGTTTTTATGTACTTTTCACATTTGCCTTTGCTATTTTGGGTTCCTTACAGTGGCGCTATAAATGCTTTAACTTCTGGCCTCTTTGCAACTGCCCTTATTCTTCACATCTACCTTTGCTGCTTTCGGATGTTTCTATGTGCTCTTTACATTTACCTTTGCTATTGGGTCTATTGTATGCCACTTTGGGAGGTTTACAATTACTGTTGCTCTTCTTTGCCTGCTGCAGTCCAGGCTTACAGTGCTACCTTTGCTACTTTGGGATGTTTTCTAGATTGTCTTTGCTATTTTGGGATGTTTTCTAGGCTGCCTTTGCTTCTTTGGAATGGTTTTAGTGCTGCATTTGCTACTTTAGGATGTTTATGGTCGCTGAGGCTCCTCGGACATATATGTTTCTTGCTAATGCATACATTGGGATGGTTACAGTTGCTGCTGCTCAATTATGCTGCTTGCTATTATGTTTTTTCTGTAGAGATAATGCTCTTAGTTTGTGGCCTATGGAGAGGTCCTTCTATCAACAAACAAATCCTAGTCAATTAACATATTTTCACATTTTCAGTCTAATACTGTCACAACAACCATTGTTTATGCTCGTTGGATCTTCTCTATTACAATATCAACTGCTGTTAAGGGAAAAGATAAACATCTGCTGGGCAAAATATTTTGGCATCACTTCGCTGCGCACTGAACTCAACCATTCTACCGTAATGCTTGCTACATATATCATATGCTTTGCTGATTTCACAACACATGAATTGTTGGATTTTCCTGGACTTCTCCAATTTTGTTTATTGTATATATTTCCTTCTGTATTTTTCCTATATTTATGTTTGTGTAAAGACTTGTTATTTCTTTTTCTGGGTGCTTTCCTATGTTGTTTGTAATTCTGCTACATGTTTTTTTCTTAATGCATTTGCCCTGTCAGGGTATTTCCTATCAAAAAAAAATTATAACCAGGACTCCTCTCTCTCTCACACACACACACACAACACATATGTATTCATTGATCTCTCTCTATATTCACCTGTTGGAGTGGAACAGTAAAAAGATTCTACTGCCTTGCGGTAAACCACGGCACTTGTGGATTGGTGGTGGATGAATTAAAAAGCTCTGGATAACGCAAATTTTACACTGCAAGATATTGGTGTATTATTGGTGGTTGAACTAGAGAGCTCTGGATTCTTTGCAATGCAAATTTTGCACCGTAAGGTGCTGGACATACGTGGAAGCATTAAAGAAAATGGAAGACTTTTAAAAATTTTCATTAAAACAAAATTCATGATTCATCGACCCTTCTCCTCCATGGTTAAAACATGATCATTGTTAAACAAATTTAATTCCCTTCTCATCTCCTTTTTGATTAAAAGAAATTTAATTGTCCCTCCTACAAATATCATGTCTCCTCACGCTTTCTCTAGCAAGCCAAAGCGATGGGTCTCGGCTCCTGCATCGATTCTAGTTGGTGGGTGTTCTCTCTCCCAGCTCTTCTTGGCGCTGGACTTCCTTATCTGCAGCCGTTTCCTCCGGCTGCCATCGATGTTCGTGGCTTTTGGTCTCGATTGCCCTCCTGTCCCAGGCCCTCTCCTTCAATTGCCCCACTTTGGGTCAACAGGGTGTTCCTCCGGCTGCCATCGATGTTCGTGGCTTTTGGTCTCGATTGCCCTCCTGACCCAGGCCCTCTCCTTCAATTGCCCCACTTTGGGTCAACAGGGTGTTCACTCTCTCGATTTTGTTTGGTGCTAACTCTTTTATCTCCAACCATTTCCTCCTGTTGTCATCTATATTCATGGTTTTGGTATGAGTTGCCCTCCGGTCCTAGACCCTCTCCTCCAATGATCCCACTTAGGCCAACAAGCCATTGCCAACAACAAGAGCGACCGGAATGTCATCCCTATTCAAGTCTCTGGGTCAATAGCATCTTCAACCTTACCGGTGGGTCACAGCATCGCGGTCATATTTTAGAAGGGTATCTTTAAATCTAGTTTAACTAGAGTCATTTAAATCTTTCAGAGAGAAAAAAAAAAAAAAAAACTTATTTACTACAGTAAAATAGTATTTTGCCGACCATTAAATTTCAAAAAAAAAATTAATTTTTTAAATTTTGAATGGTAGGTGGGTGGAAGGAGAGCAAACTCGTTGGTGAAACCGTGTTCTCTTTCCTACCGAGTATAAGTATTGTTCTATTTTCTTTTGAAAAATTAAAAAATATTATTTTATAAAAAAATTCTTGACTGCATCTCTACTTCATAGGTTAAGTTGATATTACTAAGGATTCATGATATTACTAAGGATTTAATCGAGTCAAACCTATATAATCATATTTTCAAACCGCTATCAATTGATAGCGAGATAAAAATTTTATCAACCGGACTAGTGCATTAGCAATACCGCACCTTATCTTTAATACAACTAACTTGAACTGAAATTTATTATAACCAACTTGAGTTGATAGTGATTTAAGATATAATTAAAAATAAGAAAAAGTATCTCAATTCTTTTTCCCAATACCAACGTTGCCCGGTTTCACCCGAATCGCAAACACAAAAAAAAAAAAAAAAAATTTAAAGCACACTTGACAAAGTTGTAGGAAGGCGGTACATCT
Source organism: Areca catechu (assembly GCA_021397845.1). NCBI lineage: Eukaryota > Viridiplantae > Streptophyta > Magnoliopsida > Arecales > Arecaceae > Areca > Areca catechu. The sequence goes on from CM038045.1 coordinate 31,186,098, forward strand.
TCCAATGTCCAGAGGGTTCGCAGCATCGCGAACGTCCCAAGAAGATAAGCCCATAAATAATTCGTCGACTTGAACGAAGAGAGCAGCAAACTTGGAACAGAAGCCAAGATTTTTAGAATGCCCCTCGACGTCTAAAACCTGATTGAAACTTTTTTTTTTTTTTTTAATCAAAAAATTAAAAGGAAACCCCTGATTGAAACGACCGAAGAGACCCGTCAATCCGCCAACGATTCATTTCGCCGGCATCGCAGCATTTGCGGCAACATCGTTCTCTTTCCAAGTGTATATAAGAATATCGGTAGTGCAACCACCCCTCCAACCCCGTAACAGAGATTCATATTTTACTTGGCACTGCTCGCCTCCAAGATAATTCGATTTAATTTCTTAGAGCATCACCTTCTCGGTCAACCATCAGATCCGGGTACGTAGATACTTGTACCTGTCCTTTTTCAAGCTTGTGTTGCGCAGCTCAACAAGTATTCAGAACGTAAAATTTTGAAGATGGGAAAAGAAGTGGAACATAAGCACATTAATGAATAAAAATTCCAGAGTAGCGAACATTAATATAGACAAGAAGGACTTATTTCAGCACTACAGTCAAGTTACAGTTCCGCGATATGATCCCACAGATTCAAAAAAGAAGTCGAGTAACCCCACCCATTCTCTCTAAAAGTACAATCTGGATCAAAACCTGAGGCATGCAAAATATTTTACTTCATATACATGATTCGGATGCAAGGAAGACCTCCATCTACAGTTCTTCCAGCCAGGCAAAACAGGATACACACAGGATGTATGAACTCTCTACGAGCTGTCCATGGGGGTTTCACTCCCAGTTGGGGGGATGACATTCAAAGCACTGCTTTCCACGATTTTCTGCTCCGAATTCCTCCCAGCTCCAAACACAAAATTACTGGGGGAGGTGTTCGAACCAATGCGTTCAAAGATCGATGGCATGGTCGGCTGATCAAACATCGGAACCGGAGAATTACCGATTGTCTTTGGATACCCAAACCCGAAACATGGAATTGAATCTGATAGGATCAGAGGTTGGACTGGCACAGGCTCATTGGATCCAAATATTTTCTCCTCGTACTCCAGCAACTGTTGATGGACAGCTGCAATTCAAGAAGCATGATATATCAGTCAACTGGTGAAATGAGCGGTTTTAAGGAAAGACTCTGGCTGATAACTCCAAGCAGGCAGGGTAACAACAACCAACCATCTCCAAGAAGGTGAGACCAAATTCAACAAAGAAAATAATGCTTCATCTTCCACAATTACAGACCATCTAATCAAAGACTAAACAGTCCTTCCCTCAGGGGACATGAAGCAGTGGAAGTGCATTCCCCGTCTCCATGTGGAGACGAAAGCGCGCGCAAGTGCAAGGAGGGAGGGAGAGGAAATAGTTTCAGATATAAGAACCACCCTCGGTTTTGACTTCCATTAAGAAAAGGACATGATGTGCATTGCAAGTTAATAAATATCCGATTCCATATTCCTAAACATCTGCTAGGAAGAAGGCAAACCTTGAGACAACTCCACCAGAGGCCTACGATGCTTAACCCACTGATAACTTGGTGGAAATCGCCATCCTTTGCTTTTCATCAAGTAGGCTATTACAATAGCTGGTGACCTGTCAAAAGGAGATGATGCAAGGCGTATGTACAAGAAGCCTACATTAATAACATATAAACACAGAAATGTTATAGAAACAAACCTATTTTTTCCTGACATGCAGTGAACAAGAACCCGTGCCTTGTCCCTTTCACATTGCTCTGCATTAGAATATCCAATAACAAAATTTAAACAAAAGCAGTATCAGCTGCAAATATGACCAAGAGAACCCAAATTTGGAATGGTTATTATCCAACAGCACAATAGAAGTTAAAGAACGATCACAAAATATATAAAGTATGGAATTGTGGGGGGGGGGGGGGAGGGAGGGGAAGACCATTGATAGGTTTTATTAAAAAAATCAGATAATTAATTTGCCTTCCCGCATAGATGGGTTATGCCTTGATGACAGCCCAACGCAAAAGGCAATTATGCATACAAATGTCATCTACAGACATGATCAAATACTCGGAAAATAAAAATGAGGCTACTAGATTACCATATAAACAAGGAGGCCTCCATTACCTATAAACAGGAGTCATTGATCTGTTTCATGCCTTCTTCAAACAATTTATCAAAATCTCCTCATCTTTGGCCATTCTATATCAAAACTCAGCACTTTCCTCGTCAGGCACGCCTTTTTATTTTCATTCCACTAACAGCTGCCCCTCCTGATATCCTTTAATGCGACATTCATGAATTCCTATAATGGTAGCTGTATCATTGTTTTCGCTCATGATGACCTTAACATTCATCTTTTGTAAACATGGCTTAACATTGCCAATGTACTAGAATCTTATGAATCCTTGGGTCTAACCTCTTTGTAATGATAAAAAACACTCCAAATTTCAATCCTCTAAATCAACTTTCATTAGTTCAGTTCAGCGTGTGCCTCTTTTATTCCCTTTTTTTTTTTGATCTTTAAGAGGCTTCCTTGTCATTTTTTACAATATAAACTTGACAATACATTAGCAAATAACATATTGTTCCCACTCCTTAAATGTCTATGGTTGCTTCTTCTGTGACAAGTGGAAAAAGATAAAGGAAGGTTAACAATGGGTCTAGGCCCATTAAAATGCCAATTTAACATTTTCTTTCACAATTATTTCTCAACCTTATCATTTCTACTCTATGCCCTCCAACATAACTTCAGCCCAACAAAATTACCACCTTTCCATGACCTATCATGTGATCTTAAGCATTTATATATTCTCAACAATTAATCTTTCAACCATATAACAATTAAATATTTTAAAATAAGAAAACCCAAGGTTGATATTCCTAGAATAAAGTAGCACTATATTATTAAATGTACTTAGAAAATTTAGCTAATTTCAAAGTTTAGGCTCAAGAAAAAGGCCAGAATAATTGTTATGGGTACCTCAAATGTGTGTACAGTAGGAAAGTTAAGCTTTTGTGTTGCTCAAAATAATTTGAGTGACACACATGCACTAATAAATAGAAGGCCAATATAACATGGCAGTAATTCTTCGATGTAGTTTTGGGTCAAATTAACATGGCAGACATGTTTATGCATTCATAATTTCATGCCAACACAGTGCACTACTCAATATGATGGAATTCCCGATGCTAATTCCCCTCCCCACCTGTCCTCAAACTTGTACGACCCAGACATATAGAGATGACATACAGAAGAGAAGTTAAGAGAAAAAAAATTTGTGAACTACTCAATATGGTGGAATATCCAATGCTATCTCCCTGCTGTCACCCAACAGTTAAAAAATGTATGTATCTCAAAGTTCATGGCAATAGGATAAAGGCAATCATCAGCAGCATGGAGATGTATGAAGCAGGGGTGGCAAGGACAAAATCAGACAAGGATGCAAAAGTTAGGATGTATCAGTAAAAAATGGTCAAAAGCAAGAGATGTCTAAAGGTGTGTGCGTATAATAGTTCATAAAGATAATACTTCTTAAGGATAACCGCAACAACAGTGATACACAATTATAAAGTTAATCATAAGTCTAAGAGCATGCATCCACAAATATAACTTATGAAGTGTTACAAGGTACTTGACAGCTCTTTATTTCTGTTACAAGTCAATACAGCCTATCATCAAGGAAAACAGTTCCATAGTTCACATCTTTCACTGTAATTAATTAAAGCAATATATAAAAACTGAACAAATAATCAAATGTGCAATTGAGTAGAACTTGTGATCTGACATATATATTAAAAAAGAATAAAAAAACATACCTAAAAATTGGATTGCATCATCAAATCGTAAATGCTTGTCATCTTGGAGGCAATAATATGTGAAAGAATTCTTATATAGATTTTGGCATGCGGGCACAGTCTGCACATAGATAAAACAACATACAAGTGCATCAGGACAATCTTAAAAAATGGTAGCAACCAATCCCTCTGGCTGAGATTTAAAAGCATATGAAATACCAGAAAATATTATAAAAGCTGACCTCTTGTCAAATACAACAAAAGGTAATGATGTATGGTAGTATAACCATTGCAATTATTCTTTTTATTTGCACAGAAATAAACAGGAAAAACTTGTAACCAAAAGGAAAACTTTTAACTGTGTCAAGATTCAAAATACAGCTATTCTTAGGTAATAAAAATAAAAACTAAAGTGGCATATACCAATATCAAATATAAACTCATTACCGATTTCAAATTTTTTAGATAGAACATGACAATTGCAATGTAAATGATAACAAAAAGGAACACAAACCCAATGAAAGGAAAGGGCAATATCTATAACCTATTTCCCATTTTCATCGAGTACATACCAACTAAGACTATTATAGAAGCAGATGCCTGGTGAATAGCAAGCTTCGAAATATGTTATTCCGCAGATGAAACATCATTGGTTAATTGATGAGAAAAAGGTTGCTCAAAGCAATGTTCATGTTGAGGCATTGCCAATTTGTTGATTTGTTTGTTGTGCATAAACACTAGATTGAAGCATGCAACCAATTACCAATAAGATCAATAACAACTTGACTAATATAAGTAATCTGTTTGACTCATTTATCCTAAAAGAATAAGTCTTTTAACCAGTTATTGTGAGAAAATTATAGAAGAATTCTATAGATATCAAATTATATGACATCTTTATAATCTGGTATTTCCTTCTGTTGTCACATGTATAAATTCTCTACATATTCGTCTTGTTTGATCCTCCGTCGAATGAGCATGATAAATTAATCCTTAGAGTTGAGTCAAGTCCGACTTCTAGTGGACATAATCTGTTCAAGTAGTTGATCCTTTCAATGTCCAACACAATTCTAAGTTGTGCTACAGTCTGCTATTAAAACATATCGAGACAATGAGTTCATCTTTACTCTAAATGAAGCATAATTTCATCTTCTTATCTTAATGAAGTTTAGATGGGGCCCTTCCCCTCCTTTTTTTAAAAAAAAAAAAAAAAAACCACCAATCATCTATTTTCTCCTGACTGGACAATAAAGGCTACCAAATTCATACACATTTTCTAATGAACATCACAAATTAAGTTACGGGGAAGGATTTTTTGCATATATACCCTTGCAAATATCATGGTTCGCGGTACCGTCCCGTCCGCATTGTCCCCGATCATTACCTCGCCGTCGACCCCAAGGATCTTCCGTCGGCAAGATCCACCACCAGATCTGGCAACAAATCTGGTGTCAGTCCCTCATCTGCCACATCGCCATCCCTCTTCGAGCTTCCGGCGTCAGTCTCTCATGCACTTCTTACTCGCCGGCGCCGCGGGAGAGCTGGCGACCATCGTCCTGCCCTCGTCTCCCATATCCGGTGACGGGGAGCCGTCGGATGTCCGATCCGAGAGGATCGGACGATCGCAAAGAGAGGAGGGAGGGAGAGCGAGAGAGAGAGCTCGTGATCATCTATGCCTGCCCATGGCGGAGGTGACGAAAAAGGGGGCTCCGAGATCCATAGTGAAAGTGGCGATGGCTGTCTCCCGGATCGGACGATCGCAAAGAGAGGAGGGAGGGAGAGCGAGAGAGAGAGCTCGTGATCATCTATGCCTGCCCATGGCGGAGGTGACGAAAAAGGGGGCTCCGAGATCCATAGTGAAGGTGGCGATGGCTGCCCTCTGAGACGAATCCCCGCCTCACCTTCCTTCTTTGCCCCAATCTGTTATTGGATTAACTTCTTTTATGTCGTCCTCTCAGTTGTCATCTTCGTTTAATTCCGCTTCGGGTCATGACCGGAGGCATCGTCTTTGACCTTGGAAGAAACCCTAGGCTCGCTGCATCATCTTTTCAGATATTGCAGGATTAGTTGGAGGTACATGACTTCCAATACAAGATGGTTCCCATTCTTCCTTGAGATAAACTTTTTGGCATGGTGATGGTTACTCCTAGCCACAGCCAGACGGGAGTGTGAAGCAGATCACAATCCATGGGTCGTACATGGCTAGGGGATCTGCCCTTCATATAATGCAATCTGCTCATTCAAAAGGTTTTGAGGAGCCAGTTATTGCAACTCTTCTACGCGAAGTTCTTAAAGCTCTTGTTTATCTCCATATTCATGGGCATATCCACATAGATGTTAACGCTGGCAATATCTTAATTGATGCTAATGGAGCTATTAAGCTAGCAGACTTTGGTGTCTCAGCATGCATGTCTGATACTGAAGATAGGAAAAGGTCACGAAATACATTCGTGGGGACTCCATGCTGGATGGCTCCTGAAGTAATGCAACAGCTACATGACCGGCCCCAAATGTTTGAGCCATCTCCGCACAGTGCGATGCCACCAGTACTATGGCAGAAGTAATGACTGTGGTAATTTTCGAACCAGAGCTTGTTCTGGACCCATCGGGCGAGAAGACGGTGCTGGCCACAACAGCAACAACTGCAGCTGCAACCTTTACCACCGAAGTAGCAGCATACATTTCGGCATTATGGGTTCGAGCTTCTGTCCTTATCTTCTCCTTATGATTCTTGAGCCATCCACCCGGCATTTTTTCTCTTGGCAATCCCTTAAGGAGCTGGATGTCTTGATGTCCGGGGACAGATACTGATGGCTTTGGTGAGACCTTTGAGGTAAGCCCTTGTAAACAAGTCTAAGACTAGCCTACACCTTGTCACTCTGACCTTTTCTCTATCATTGAGTTTTTCATTTTTCTGAACTCTACTAACTTGAGCATCGGAGTGTCTCCTATCGGAGGAATCTCGGCCAGGAATTTGTTTTGCAGGAACCTCTAAAGGCTGATATTTTCTTCAAGGCTGATATCTTTTTAATGGTCGATTTCTTTCTTGAAGGCCGATATCTTTTTAATGACCGATCTCTTCTTGAAGGCCGATATTTTTTTAATGACCGATATCTTCTTAATGACCAATATCTTCTTGAAGGCTGATATCCTCTTAATGACCGATCTCTTCTTGAAGGCCGATATCTTTTTGAAGACCAATATCTTCTTAAATGGTCAGTATCTTCTTAAAATGGCAAGTATCTTCTTAAATGGCCAATATCTTCTTAAATGGCCAATATCTTATTAGGGCCCACTGAAGTCCATGGAAAGGTTCACTAAAACCTATCTTATTAGGGCCCACTGAGGTTCATGAAAAGGCTCACTAAAACCTATCTTATCAGGACCCACTGAAGCCTATCTTATTATTAAAGGCATAAGAATGATCTCCGTGATCTACCCTACGAAGTGCCGAGTTGGGCTTAACCAGTCCATCTTAATCAAAAAGGCATGAGGATGATCTCCGTAATCTACCTCACGAAGTGCCGAGGTGGGCATGATCAGCCTGTCTTAATTCCATTTTTTGAAAGGCATGAGAATGATCTCCGTGATCTTTTTTCTACGAAATACCGAGATGGGCCCGATCAGCCTATCTTAATCTTTAATTAAAGGGCATAAGGATGATCTACGCGATCTACCTTACGAAATGCCGAGGTAGGCCTGATAAGCCTGTCTTATTCTCTATCAAAAATTCAAAAATAATCCATATGGTTTACACTATTATTTGATGAAGTGCCAAAATGGCCCAATCTTTATTCAGGGATGACCTACATGGTCTATCTTGCGGCAAATCCAGCAACACACCAAAGTGCATCTAATCAATATATATTACTCAGCAGCTTATGATGATATGATATGTCTATCTTATTCTCTATCATTATCAATCAGCAGCTTATTGATGATCTGGCTTGTCTATCTTATTCTCTATCAAAGGCAGATCTAATTGGCCAACTGACAAAGTGCAAAGGCTATTATTTATTACTCCCTTCACTGAAAATGAAGTCAGATCAGTTCACTAGCAACATTTTTCAGCTCGGGAGTGGGGGGCTGTGTTATATCCCTCTCATCTAGGCCCATTAAAGACCCCAGGCCCATTAAGGCCCAAAAAGGCCCAAAGCCCACTATGACCCACTAAAGGTCAACCACTTCGGTTATTCTGTTACAACTACTTCGGTTATTCTGTTATTCAGTTACAACCATATTCGGTTATTCGGTTATTCGGTTACAACCACCTCAACCATATTCGGTTATTACAACCTCTATAAATAGGGTAAGAGGGGAAACTCCAAGGATAAGCAAGGTCTGAGGCCACTCCACACTACTCACTTCCTTTTCTATCTATGCTATTATTGAATTCTCCATTCTGTTGATGCCCAGACCACCCACTGACTTGAGCGTCGGAGTGTCCCCCGCAGGAAATCCGGTCCAGGATCTTTTGCAGGTATCCGCGCCCGGGAGCAGGATCAGAAGTGCGAGCGGGATGCCCGACGCTGCCGAAGTTTCAGCCCAGGTGATCTAGCGGCAACTCCTCACGTGTCAAGCCATGAGCCCTTGGCTGCAATATTGGTGGCCCATACATGTCCCGAAGCTATGACTACGACGAATCTTCAACTACAACATAGGACTATGGTGATAATAAGGAGAAGGTTACCTCCCATTTGTACACAACCTCCCCGTACACAAAAACCCCCAATGCTGTGCTGATAATAAGGAGGACACCTCCTGTCTTTACATAGACTCCTTGACTGGAAGGCTATGTTGTGACGGGAGGGAATCATTTGTTCCACATTGGTTGTAAGTCAAGTAAGATTCTAGTTTATATAGGAAGGGACCACCCTTTCCATGCACCTTTTAAAATGGAATCCAGGAGGGCAAAACCGTGAGGCCTATAGGCCAGAACAGACAATACTTCACGTGCTAAGCCATAAGCCCTTGGTCGTAACAATTTTAAGTACCATTTCATACCACTACCCTTCTATGTTAATAATCCTAAAAAACTTAACATTCAGGTTGTACTGAAAAGAGCTATCTTATTATATAACCTTTTAAGGGTATTAATGCAAAAGGGTATTTATTAGTACCATTAGTCAAAAATCCATCAGGAAGGTATCCATGCAAAAATAGGATGACTTTGAGGGTACATATGTAAATAGTGAGTTTCAGAAGGTAATTATGCAATAAGCTTTTACAAGGATATCTGTGCAAAATAAATAAATAAAATAAATAAATAAATAACTTCTACTATAACTAAGTAAATAGATTATATCATGGTCTTTGGAAAACAACAATTTCATAAACCACCCACAAGCCCCACATAACTTAAGAACTGCCTGTAATTCCAGATTTTCAAATAAAATCTGCCTACACCAAAACCACCACTCCAAATGCACACCTCAGATTCTCTGGTGCCATGCAAGCTTTCTTTTCCTTATTTTTTTTTGGTCTTTTAAGTTTCAGTGATAGTATTGCAGGCCATCCAATATTGATGAAACAGCTTTCTGGAAAACCCAATCAAAATGGGGATAGAATGAAGCTTACTTGGAAAAATTGCATTTTATCACCATAAAGATAGGCTACAATCATGGGTGTAGCAGCAATCCAACTTCTGTACAGACTGATATCTTTCACGATGAACCCAACATACACTTGAGCGTTGAATCCCAGCATCATTGCAATTCTCACATTATGGGCTTTCTTTTTCCTTCTTAGCCTCCATGGTCTAGTCAGTCACCATTTAAAACTTATTATGGGACCTGGCCCATATCTCTTTTTATTTCATATCAATTTAACATATTTTTCAATATATTTGGGAAAAAAAAACAATAGACAAGCTTATCTTAGAATAAACGTATAGATATCGAAAAAGATTGTACGAGGAAAAGATTCTTCTTCTTTTAAGTTATGCTCCAACGTAATCGTTCTGCCCTTGTTATGCCCGACTATAGCTTCATGAATGTACACATTTGTTTCTTCAGAATGGTAATCAAATATTTAATAAACAAAACTGTAAACGGAGCTCCAATTTTTCCAACAGGAATCTCAAAAGAAAAACAGTGTCCCACGCTCTGATTCCAAGTACGGAATACTCGAATATCCTAATTGATCAAAATAAAATGCCAAAGTTTCCATTCTCAAAATATAGAGTTCTGAGAACCATTAGTTAAAAAAGATCGAGTTCCACGTAGCAACGAGTTACCACAATGATTATAACAAAATACAAAATTTCTCCTCTTTTTTTTCAATAAAAGTACCCAAAAAAATCAGTTCAAATGCCCGTATGAAATCTCCCAAGAATAGTTCTGGTTTCGAGATTTACTTACGTTAAGGATGCGGGAGATGCCGAGGGTCTTAAGGAGCTCCCCCCTGGACGCGTTGTCGTAGCTCCCTAGAAAGAGGAAATCTTTGAGGATCTCTGAGGGGAAGGCGCTGCCCTGTTGCACCGAGCGTTCCTCCGCCACCGGGATCCGGTGGCCGCACACCCCGCAGACCTCCCCCTCCTCATACTTGTGGTAGTGGCCGCAGATGCCGCACGGATTCTCCCTCTCCCTCTTCCTCATCGCGCGCAATCAGAACCGAGATCCCTCCAATTCTCCACACACACACACAACCCCCCCCCCCCGGCCAAAAAAAAAAAACACCTCGAAATCAAGACGGGGAGAATCAAGCTATGCGAACGGCGCCAAGGATCGGGAAAGGCGATTTCCAGATCAGGAAACGAGGATCGAATCGAGAGTCTGGTCGTCGAGTTCGGGAAAGAATGCAGAGAGGAACCAAAGAAGCGAGGAAGGGCACTCGAGAAGATCGGACAAAAATCCTCTGGTAAGCGTGACATTTGCGTCGGGCCTCCGCACGTGCCAAGTACACATCTCACCAATCTTAAGATACACAAAAAATAAACTAAAATTATATAACGGACCCGTTAACGGAGACCGAAAGAACCATCGCATTAAGGTGGATGGGGGAAAAAGGAGGAAAAAGGAGTAAAGGACGATTCTAAGTAGAATTTCATTAAAAAAACATTTTTTTTTATTTTTTAATAAATTAAAATTAATAATTCTTTTTTTTTAAAGTATCATTTGAATATTATCTTTATAAATAATAATATAATATAATATAATATTATAATAATATTTTAATATTATATTTATATTTGTACAAGTATTCTATTATTTATAACATATTAATATTATTTAATATTAATATTAATGTAATATTTATATCAATGTTATATCATTACACATATTAGTATTATATTAATATAATAAAAATTATGATTTAATAATATATTATATTATAAATATTATATTAATATTTATATAAAGTTTGAGAGAAAAAAAATATATTGTATTATATTTATTAAATATATAATATATATTTCACACATTTTATTTAAGTATAATGGATGCCTAATCAAAAATAAATTATTTTAATGATCAATCAAATATATTAAAATTATATTTATAGATATAATATTTTTTCGGGAAGTAACTTTTTAGGTCAAAATAAAAAAAAAATCATGAAATAAACAAGTTGTGAAACTTAGTCAAAGAAATAAGACCAATAATCCGTATTGCAGTTTGGCGATTGACTTAACGATGGTGCGTGCGACTATTTACTGATAGACACATACTATGTTATCGATACGAATCTTAAATTTTGTTGATACATAACTTAAATTAAGATAATATATAGTTGTCATGATGTTATACATATCCAATAATGGATACATATACATATACTATTTTATTAATTTATACATTATATTTTCTTGACAAATATCTTGAGCCAAGACATAGCATTATTAATTTATTAATTCAAAATATATGTCCAAGTAATATACATCAAAACCTTATTAATATATTTTATTAATCCACGATATAGAATCATCCTTGGCGAAGATGGTGATGCCAAGGAAAAACTTCGATTTCAAGTAGATATGAGATCCTGAGGTTTGATTAGAATCGAGGAGTGGAAAAAGATGAGGGGAAGCCGATGAAGAGTTGCCGCAATCGTTTATAATGGAGTTTTTGACATAAAGTCAGAGGTACAATAGTCCATCGAAAAAATAATAATAAGGGAGAGAGGAAACGAAGAAAAATAACGGATTTCAGGCTTTTTTTAATTTTTTTTTAATAAGCAAAGGGACGCCAGGTAATGTTCGATTCCATCTCGCTACGTAATGTTCGATTCAAGATACTTAGATTTTCACAATCTTGAATACGTCAACCTGATACTACTAAGATGCCGGTTAGTATAATGGAAATAAGATCCCGATCTCTCATTCACATCAACTATCATGGCTACTTTCATGAAAGTAAAAGAGTGCTTCTCTGTATGAGAATATGGTGATAAATCTAAAGCCAATACTTGAAGCAAGCAGTATCGATGGTATCAACTCTTAGCAAACGTGCCAACTGGCCTGAAACCTAAGCACCACCCTCATAGCACACATCAGTCGATTTGGATACCTCCCTTCATCCGCAAAATGTCTCTCGAAGAGGGCTGCTACAAGGCCTATTGGCATTCGAATTATTTATCCAAGAAAATATTATAGCTAAATTAGAGATGGTAATTCTTATTAACCCGATGGATATCCGACCTGATTCGATCATAATGGGACAGGCAAAACCCGACCTGTCTAATTTATAAACATATATGGGTTATATAAAAAAAAAAAACCCGACTCGGGTTCGGATCGGGTACGGATAGTAGTACGTCCCAACCCGAACCCGACCCATTTATATATAAAAAAATTGTGTTTATAAAATATTTAAATAAATTGAATATGGGATCCGACTCGACTCGACCCGATCCATTTAGGTTTTAAGTAAACTAGGTTTTAAGAGACTGGGTATACCCGACCTGACCCGAGATGGGTATGGGGCAGGTATGGGATGGATAATTTTTTAGTATGATGGATATGGATTTTAGGTGATCCGATCCAAACCTGACTCGTTGCCATCCTTAAGCCAAATCAAAGCCAAAACTTTGAGATGCTTGAAATTCGAATATAGCAACGAATAGGCCCTTCAATGCATCAACAAATTCGGCAAATGGAACTAAACAAGAGGGCACTCTTTTATCGGTGGCGTAGATTAGATTAGTCAAATGATCTTTGATAACAATTTTAGCACCTATCATTGTATTGTTGGCAGAACTATCAAAGCCAATCTTCGGCACACACACCAAAGGAGAGGGGATGATCCAGCAACAGCAATGGGCATCCAATATAAATAGAGCTAAAATTGGATCGGATATGGATCGAATATTATTATATCCATATTCATATTTATTTTGTTTGATGAATAAGTTTATAAATACAAATGTTAATCGAATACAAAAATTTATATCCATATTTGCTTTAAAGGGATATTATCATGTCCTAGCCCGAGGTTCCAGCCGAGTATGCGACAGACGACCGCATACATTATAATTTAATTTCATCGAATATGCAAGGTTTGCTTTTTTATTTCCACATCATCGAAAACTTAAATAATGATAAAAGAATAATTAATCTAGCTCTCAAGCTACTAAATAATAATGAATAAATTTAAGTAATATATTTTCAAAGAATAAACAATGGTCGTGGCATAACGACTCCACTTCCATGCCGGAATCCGGATCTTATATCTTAACAAATTCCATCAAATGTCTTCGATCCTCACCATAATGTTTCCAAATCCAAGTATGAACTATTATGTTGAGGAGGTGAGGGTATTGACAGTCTACGTATCTCTTTGATGGATGCCCGAGCCTGTCCATCCTTTCTCCAACAAAGCTGATAAGACTGGGATCCCTTCAGTAAAGAGATCTCCCATATTATTGTTCATCATTTTAGTTAAGAAGATGGAAGACGATATATATATATATATATATATATATATATTTTAATCAACCGGGAAGACAACCTCATATAATTTTAGAATAGATACAACTCATAGGATCAATCTATAAAATATCACTAAATCTTTCTGACGTATTAACTAATAAAGATTAGGTAACATTGCTAGAATGATCCGCCATAAAGTGAGATTAGCCCCAATCCAATTTTTCAATGTCCACGTCCATATTTAAAGGCAGGCAAAAATATTAGATATCCAATAATCAAAGAAAAACATTTGGTTACGGGACCCCACCGTCCAAGTAAATTGGTGCTGAAAAGCTGCAGCAAGCGAACGAATCCTTCTCCAAATAAAAGGAGCATCCAAGGTGCGCTATTGGCAGTCTACATGATGCTTCTTCTTCTTCTTTTTTGTTGTTGTTTTTTTTTTTTTTTTTTTTTTTGATAAAAACGGCGTGTCCTATTCAAATATGTCTGCATGATGTTTAAACATTGCGAAACATGGCATCCCAAGGGCCCTTCCCAATTAATATATTCTAGTTGTGACCTTATCAAAGGATTTTTATCACGACAAAATCTTCATCCATTCTTCACGGTGTGCATGGAAGGTCGTCGGTATTTAATACGCAAAAGTGTAATTCTTTGTTCACCGGAAAGGACGGTGTAAAAAAAAAAAAAATACATCATCAGATATTATTGAATCTTGTAAATCTTACTTTTTTTAATATATATTTAATATCTATAATTTTATATTTTCATTAAAATTTATGAACGATACCTAAAATTTTAATAAAAAATAGAATTATATGCATTAAATCTATATTAAAAAATAAGATTTATATGATATAATCAGATTTTATGATGTATTTATTTATTTATTTTTTCACCGTGCGCGGTGTACGGGGACTTTCTCATACGTAAAATTAGCCTTGAAAAATAACTTCGATTTGGGAATGATGGGCCCATCGGTTAATTGGAGAGGTGCTTGAAAAATATATATCAAAAATATACACCGACATATTCAATTATTCGTAATATTCTCGAAAGAAAGACTTGACGTGCCTTTACCCATCCAATCAATATAAAATAAAGACGGAATAATTAAGATTTCTACGAAGAAGGCGACGTCGGTCCTAATGAGACCCTCAAGGGGGGGATAATTAATTATCACCATATCCTCGCAACTTTTTTAACAAATTTATGGTTCACCAAGTTCATATTTTATCAGAGCAAGCCTGACCAAATACAAATGATCGTAGATGTACCGGGATGATAAATATTGATCAATTCTAAGATGATCGTACTTATATAGGAATAAAGTATCGAACGACTATTCGTTTATTTATTTTTAGTTGAACTAACTGATCGACTATTTTCGTCTTGAACGTATTTGATATCTTGAATCACGGGAAGATTACTTATTGCGGTGGATTCATGTAAGTAGCTGCTCTAACCTGCTTGCTCGATACTGACATCACCATGTACAAATTATAGAATCCAATAATCATAGACATATCCCTCATGAATGCACGTAACCGAAAACTCAAGCATCGCCAACTTCGGAGTCTAGCTGTGGGGTAGAAGTAGCATTGCAATGAATGCGTGCGTGGCTTGAGCAGTGCAACTGGTGGACGTCTACAACCATAGAGAACGGAGATAGCCTGCTGTTAAATATATAACCTGGAAAATATCTTGCACCGCAAAGATGGTAGCTCAATCGGTAAAGATCTTGTCTCGCTACTCATCAATCATGAATTCGAGATATGTTTTAATGGATGACTCGATTAAATTCAAAATTTTTTCGAAACCTGTGATAATCGGTACGGATGAAAGATCCGGATTTTTCACGCATGGAATATTACCTAGACACTCCACCTGATCATATTTGGGTGCATGTTATGGGTCTTAAAGAGAGAACCGAGTATCATGAAACTCCTGGGATCGAAGTTGATGTTAGTTTTATGATATAAATGCCACCAGCCTTGTGATCGGCATCGTCGGAGCATGCTGCAAGACCTGCGTCGAGTCGATTCGATTTGCGGACGCAGAGCAATGGTCTAAAAAGAGATATAAATGCCATGCGGAAAAGCTCATAAATCTCCCCCATGGATGTGCGTTCCATGCTGGTCCAGTGTCATGGTCGGAAGATATCAATTGTCCGCAGTGGAGATAATTCCCTGCTGCTGCTGCTGCTTGGCATTAATTCGAGAATTTTACAGGCGAATGGAAGCGGTAAACTTGGAGCCATGGTTTCACAGCTTGTGCCGTGGATATTTATTTGATGTGGGGATCCTGTCACTCCACATGCCGTTGTGGTCCAAAAAAAAAAAAAAAAAAAAAAAAAATCTTAATTAAGCTTTATAATGATCCATGCCAATTGACCTGTTCGGCAAAAGAAAAGGTTTGCAAACGATGCTCCCATTGGATGAGAAGGTGGGAGTCGCCAACAACAAAGATGATAAGATAAGATGCGGTGGTTGTCACTCACGCATTGTTAGATGGGCTACCAGGTGAGGTTTCACTTCAAATAGAACTTTTCTTTTATCATTACGCTCTAATTTAACCAGAATCGAGAGAGTGGGAGCGATTCTGGGATTTAGCATGGATGGATCCGTGGATACACACCACACCTTCTTTCCATGGATGCACTCCTATTGTTCGTTTCTATCTAGAAACATCGAACAAGTATTTTGGAACGGAAAGGGCGTGCAGTTATCCGAAAATGGGGTCGGATCTATTAACTCCATGGACGTATAATTAACCCCAAGAGTTAAATAAAAGGGCCGTCCATGTGGTTACGGGTCACCACCGGTGGGAATGTGAAGCGAACTGCTGGGAATATCACCTGAAAGCATCGAAAAGACGGATGAAGCAGTGGGTTTAAAGATTACTGCAACTTCTCCGGGGCCTGAACCGGTTGGCTTCGCTGAAGTGCTTCTTTATCGATCGATCTGCAACAAAATTTTTAGGACACCGATGATGTTCGACAAAAAATACTTTGATATCTAAATTAGCAAAAACTTGTCGATAACAGAATGAAAAAATTAAAGATATAGCAATATAAGGGGATGGAAGAAAGAACTTAGCTCGAAACAGAATTTTCAGATAACTTATATAGACGCAAAACAGGTCAAAAGTCGTTAGAGAGTAGACCGAAAAAAATCGATTTGTCCCAATAAAGATCTGGAGAGTGATCACGTAGCACCTAGAAAAGATGGCATCGTGGGAGTAGTGGAGCAGGGTTGTTGACGTGGCATGAGTTTGTTACAATGGAAGAAATTTCTGAAACTTGTTGGATCCTGAATAGTAGGCCGGATCTCAGCGAGAGTGGACTGTCGGACCTTGACTCCGATGGATCGGACTTCAGCAGGAGAAGCCGATCCGATTTGATTGTGAGCCGGATGGGCAAAACATATGCCTTTCAACATCTTGCTGTTTAAAAATAAGCTAAAAATAATTGACGTGTTTTTTTTTTTTTTTTTGGTCAGAAAGAAAGTATATTAAAAGCAAACCAAAAGGAAATGCATCAGAATGGCCTTGCAGCACCGATCAAAATGGAAGCCCATGAGATATAAATGGGCACAGGAACATAAATAACCAGACAAAGCAAGATAATATACAACAAAAAAATTGTACAAAAATAAAGTGACCGAGTAAACCTTGCGGAAGAAGATGATGATATAATATGATGCAACCTTCTGATAAGAAAATAACCAGAAAAACACTGCAGAAACCCTTCAAGAATTTTAGTGATAAAACTTCCTCCTGAAGCGTGGCAGCAGCAAAGATTAATGAAGCTTGGAAGAGAAGTTTATCCCTAGCATCCAAAAATTTCATAATAGAACTTTCTGATAAGAAAACATAATATATGCAAAAGAGCTGCCAAAGTGAAAGAGAACAACGAGATAAGATATTCAAGGACAAAGTGAATATAGGCACCATCATCAAAAACTTGAAATAAATTCCTTGGGTATATAATATTCCAAGTAGGATTTAGCAGATATGCCAATTCCTTCTTCCTTTGCCATGAACTCAAACCTGGAGTAAATATTTTTCATTTAACAATATGCATCATAACTGAAGCAGATCATAGCATCGACACCGAGTAAGGAGAGTTAAGCAAGCTGCACGATAAATATGGCATTCCCTCAACTACTCCATTTCATCATTATTCTTGAAAAAACATCGAAAATAAGAACCTGCAATAAACTGTATTGTTAACCAGAGCTTCTTCGGACCATGAGCTCCATTCCAAAGTAAAGGTACATAAGAACAATACAACAGTACATACCAAATTGTGACATGGTATAGCTTACCGATATTATAGTAATGCATATTATATAATACACAATTAATGAAGCAAATATAATTTAAAGGTATGATTAGTTTTATTTCATGGTGTTTTATCATGCAACATTGCTTCTAAGTTTTATTTTTTATAAATTTTTTTAAAAACATGTACATATAAATAATAATGTGTCAACTCTTAAGGTACATATAACAAAATATGACCATATATTTGTTATAAAATATATCGAACATTTTGACAATATTTTTTAATACACTTTCATATTAAAATGCAAAATATTTTCAAGATAAATTTTCCAATGCATTTCTATAAAATATGCATAATATATTTAAATAAAAAACGTGGAATCATGGACAGCATCTTAAATTTATGTCTTGCAGTTGATTATCAGTTTTTTATTTTTGAATCATTTCGTAATTAAAACTTGAGTTTTTTTTTCCTTTACCCTGTATGCCTTATTTTGTTATGCTGATTTTTATTCATCAAAATGACATCGCAATTCATGATGTCCAATGCATTAATTTTAGCTTATTTTATTTTTACATCTTGAATATTTTAATTCAGGGCTTGCATTCATCAAATTCGAGGAATTTATTCGTGAAATAACATGAAGGGAGGGAGTAGCAAGCAAATTAATGAAGGTAAATTTTTGATAGTAGGTAAGCGTACCGGTAGGTGAGCGCATCCGCTATTTTCACAGGCGGATAAAAGGGCCCCCACAGAGACAGCTGCCTTCAATTGTGCTGGTCCCTTGTTTCGTCTCTTTTCTGTTCTTTGTCCGAGACAGGAGCAGTGCAGTCTCTCTCCTCTCTCTCGGAGAGCGCAGGTGAAGTACCGAGAAGAACCTTCAGATCTCAGCAGAAGTTCGCAAGACGCTGGCGCTCCGGCGCCGCAGGTAAGCCTTCGGTCTCTTTTCCTCGCATTTCCTTTCATATGGCTTACTGGAGCTCTCCACTTCCGCGGGATCTCGCGAGGAACGCCGTTATTTTTTACTTCTTCGTGCTCGAAGGGCCTCGATTTGATGGAAATTCGGGATCTTGGGCTCTAGGAGTCAGGCATGGTGTGGCCTCCCGGTGAATGTGGGTTTCTTGGCCGGATTGATCGAGGTTTGGTTGGAATGAGGGTTTCTTGGATCGATTCCCAGAGATTGAAATGAACTAGGAGCAAGATGCGGTCAGGGAGAGAAATCTTGGCGCTTCTAGAGCTGTCACGTCATTCTTTATTCATCCCTTTTCTCCCGTGGTGAAAACTTTGGCGGGATTGGTGGTTTTGAGTTTCCACGGGTTTAGTGCGTTGGTCTGGTTCAGTCTATGTTTCTCCAGATTTCCCTGTCTTTCTCTACATGGAAAGCTTAAATTTTAGGATTTTGACCAGAAAAAGCTTATCTTTCTTTGGCGTAATATACTTGCTGTCTGGAGCCAGAGAGACACGGCTGGTATTGCTGTTTAATTGTTATATGATCATTATGCCTCGAGTAAAATTCAGCTTTTCCGGCAGTATGATGGTTGCATGCTTAAAAAATTGTTTTTTTTATAAAAAAAATTCCACTTGGTGGATGTAGTGCGAAGTCGTGGATGCTAGCTGCACGGGTGATGGTTGCCAGTCAACTGATTAGTTATTCGCGCGTATTACCGTGGCCATCTATTCACAAATGCACAATTTTGCCGAAATTTATAAGGTTTTAATGTTATCATTGCATACCGAAATTTCTCCTACCATCTCAGCACTTGATTCAACTCATGTACATGGAATACCATTATATCTGTTTCATCCTGTTGTTATGCAACGCTGATATTTTAAATTCTTGCAGCACTCTAAAAACTCAGCTATCTGATGCATTCGAGTTCACCATAAGTTAAGTGAGAACAACTGCATATGCTGCATCAATCTACTGAAGGGCACTGACTTTAAGGTATGTTTCCTTGATTCACATTCTCTACCATCATGCAACCGCAACACATCCAATTATAGAGTCATTTTCTATGTAGGCTGTCTTGAGCTACAAATGGCTGTCACAGGAACCGAGAATCCATTATTAGGTGAAACCGCGTGTGGTTCTTTGCTGCAGCAGTTGCAGGTATTTTATTTATTATATGCAACTTTTGCTTTCAGTGGAAGAAGCAATACAGTGTACTAGATACATGATCTCTTTGTTTTAGCTAATATGGGATGAGGTTGGTGAGAGCGATGAGGAACGTGACAAGATGCTGCTTCAGTTAGAACAAGAGTGCCTGGATGTTTACAAGAGGAAAGTTGATCAGGCATCAAAATCACGAGCACTTCTTCTCCAGGCCTTGGCTGATTCTAGGGTGGAGCTTGCAAGACTTCTTTCTGTGCTTGGAGAGAAGTCTTTTGTTGGCATAGTGAGTTTTTACGAAACACTAATGCTCTAGCAAACGTTAACTGTTAAATGGTGTTTTTATTTCTTGAACGCTACCCTTTAGAAACTTCATGAGATGATTAGAACTCACACTTCATTTTGCTATGCCATATTGAAGCATATGTATGAGCCAGCGCTTGCTGCTTAGGAGTAAGAAATTCTATTTCACCAGGAAAAATAACTAGAATTAGAACAATAAGAATTTACTTATTTTTGGTTGATGTGATTTCTGCTCAAAGTTGTCATTTTATAAAAATAATAGTTTGTGCTTGGGGAAAGAAAAAGTTTTAGTTTCAGAATGTTAATTTTGAATTTTCATAGTTAAGATTCAACTCTCCATATAGACTTAGTTATCATATATTGCATTTTAATTATTGATAATAATTTTATCAAATGCTTCATAGAGATATGAACTGTGATATATGATTTAATGTGTAGACCCGGAGATATATTACCCATTCAGATCATGATTTCAAAAATCATTGAAATGGGATGGTACATTCAGTACTGTACCATTCTAGCACAAAAAATGGCCACAATACAGATGTTGGAATGCTGAAACAGCTATACAGATATGAGCTCGACATGGTGATGCTGGTGTGTACTGGCATGTACCAGCTGACATGGTTTTTCAATTATTAAGAATATGTTAGTTTTGGTACATACCATCATACTGATACCTTATCATTTCTATGGAAAAATGGTACAGAGTTCAGTATTGGTATTTAAAACCTTTATTGAATTTATAATTGAGAGTGCTTGTGGGGAGGGTGCCCCTTGGTGCAATGGTAAGGTTTCTCCGCCGTGACATGGAGGTCATAGCTCAAAACATGGAAACAATCTCTCCACACACAAGATAAGGCTGCACCCTCCCCAAAACCTGCAACTGCGGGAGCTCATGCACATTGAACATATTTGTGGAGGGCAAAAGAGCATGCTTTCACTGTATTAATATGCTGATTGTGAAAACCCCTCTCTAACCCTTCTATCCACTATATCCTCCTTAATACTCAGACCCGCTACATCCCCCTTAAACACCAAAAGCAACCACTTTTGATCACTACTTTCGATAACTCCTCACCTTCCTACTTTGTTGTTTATAGACAACTATTCCATCTTCTTTCGTTAAATAGAGCTATTGTCTTCTCCAGTTCTCCTTCCCAATTCATCTACACCCACCATTTGCTATTTCAACCATCGAAACCTACAGCTTTCTCCTGACTTTGTTTCTTGTGCATCCTTACTCTATCAGTCAAACCTACCATCCCACTTCTTCCTCGATCCCTTTCACCTGCTGTCCTTTCCCTCTAACCTTACTTTCTTGCTCATTTATCTACTACTTGCCCCCAACTCCAGTATGGTCTCTCTCCCATGTGCTAATCTTTTCAATGCCCTTTCTGACCTTCTTGCATAGGGAAGAGAACATATTGAAAATGGCAAATGGGCAGGAGACCGTTAGATAGGGTTGTGGTGGTGGATGAGATGTTGCAAGAGAAGTTTATGACATCAGGTAGTGGGAAGGTGGCCAACAAAAGTGCCATCATTTAAGCAGTTGGGACAGAAAGGTTGTTGTGGCATCCATGTAGGTGGAGTGAATGAGAGTGGTAGTATCATATACACACTGTAGGTGGGATGACGTTTTGTTCTAGGAATGGGATGCAGAAAACAAAAAAATAGGACTTCTTAACATATTTCTGATACAAATTTAACTCTTCCAAATATTAATAGGCTTTTGATACTTAGATACAAAGCATAATACAGTGCAGTGTCTTATTTCTTCTTTCAAATTATCACCTTTGTCTTTTCCATTTGACATCCCTCCACTAGGAAGAGGTCCAGACCACCTTATCTCCCCCCACAACCACACAACCCCCCTCCCTCCAAAATAAAATAGAATAAAAAATAAAAAATAAAAATCAGAGAGACCACCCATAAACAGGCTCATATGTTTTTGCTTGTATGCATGCATTTGAAGGCATGCGTAGCCAGTATAATTTGTAATAGAGATCCAAGTTGCGGGTCTTTTGGAGCATTCTATGTTTAATACCTAAGTATCCCTGAATAGCTGGAATGTTACTGAAGTGCATATTGGCATGGAAAGCAACTTCCTACTCATAGTCAATATTAAATGCAGTTCACTTCTCCTTGCCATGCAAGCTCTTTATGCAGATAAGTGGCTTTATCCGGTTCTTGCACTGTTCTGTGTGATATTACCAACAATCTGCTTATCAGGGAATCCAAGTAGCAAAACACTAATTGTATTTTGGACAATGAGGTATCTGGCTCTAAATACTATTGACATATACATGAAAATAACAAGTTTCTTGGAGAATGTAGTTGCCAAAGTTACTTTTGTGTGGTTTCTTTTTGTATCATTGTTAATTACATTGGCCTTGATTAGTGAGTTGTCCTTGGTATTCTACAGCCTGATAAATCATCTGGCACAGTTAAGGAGCAACTAGCAGCTATAGCACCAGCACTGGAACAGCTACGCCAGCAGAAAGAGGAGAGAATAAAGGAGTTTGCTGATGTACTTTTGCAAATTCAGAAAATGCAGGGAGAAATTGCTGGAACTTTAAAAATTGGTGAGCACAAGGGGACACCAGCAATTGATGAGGAGGATTTGTCACTGAGGAAGTTGGATGAGTACCACTGTCAACTCCAAGAACTCCAGAAAGAAAAGGTTACTATTGAAATTGATCATGTTAATTTTAAAACCGCTGCATGCATACTAACATTTGTGGTGCTTTTTGGCAGAGTGATAGGCTGCATAAGGTTCTCGATTTTGTCAGCACAGTGCATGATCTTTGTGCTGTCCTAGGGATGGATTTCTTCAGTACTATAACCGAGGTTCATCCTAGCTTAAATGATTCTGTTGGCGTGCAGTCCAAAAGCATTAGCAATAATACCTTATCGAAGCTTTCTAAAATGGTCATGGCACTTGAAGAAGATAAAAAAATGAGACTGCAAAAGGTAGTTCTTGTTCTGTAGTCTCATGTAGCTAGTTCTTTAAACGGTCAACGCAAATTCAACGTCCAACTAGTTCTTTAAACAGTTAATGCAAAACAGAAATCTGGTGCGATTTTCCCTTTTGATAGTTGTGCAGCTTCTTGCAGGCTTGCTGTGTGCCTAATTTGTTTGGATCTAGTGGAAGTTGAAGATTGTCCTGCATTCATCTTGTGCACTGTCAAATGAACATCATATTATTGTTATTTTGTTACAGCTCATTAATATTCTGATTGCAAACTTGACCTTTTATGGCTTATTAACATGTCAACATTTGTCATTCTTTTTTCTCTGCTTCCTTCATGCTACTTTCATGTGCTTTCACTGTTGCTGCACATTATGATCTATATAATATTGCCAGCCTTGCCACAATGTCCTGATATGACTTAAAATGCATGAATACGAAATGAACTTATTTAGGTTTGTTTGTTTTATGTCTGCTTCTGTTTGTCTGTGAACGTGTGTTTTTAATGGTTTGATTACACAATACATGTGCATGTAAAATGACATACTTGTATTTTCCTTGACTTAAGATAGTAAATCATATGCAACATAAGCTACAGCATTATAAAATGGTTAAAAGATTTGAATATATGTTGGAGGTTTGGAGAAGAAGAGAGAATGGTCTGATAAAAAAACTTTGACAGCACATATGAGAAGAAAATTGATGAGGCTTGAGATGGGGTCTTCTCTTGGTTTTGGCTTGTCTTAATAAAGTGTATGGTTGTATCAACATGGACATTTTTTCTGAAAAAGAAGTTGAACTATTTTAAGACTTTTATTGCAAACTATAAGTAAACATATTATACATCGTAAGATTTTATAAGATCATATTGCATTCTTTTTATATGTTAAAAATATGTTAATTTTTATCAGTTCATATTTGTTGGTTTTAGAAGCGTATATAACATGAACTTTGTAACCTGTGGGTGTGGGATCTGAACATCTTTTTGCAGGACATGGTTTAAATCTGGTCTTTAGATTAATTTATTAGTTTTAGAAATGCTGGCAAGGTTATCTGCTCATGAACATGATAAACTCAAAATAAATTGGTTATATCAATGTGTGATATCTCTCTGTTTATTTTCTTAAGATAACTTGGGTATCATTGTTGTCTCTAAAGTTTCTCCATCTTTTGTCCTGCCAAAAAGGTGGTAATGAAACTAGCCAATAAAATGAAAGCATATTCGGACCATGAGAGTCTTTATCTGCATGGGTCCAGGTCACATCATCAGTTCTTCAGTCCCTCCTCCCTTTCTCAAACTCAAACATGGCCTACCGAACTACTTCCATGCACCTGAATATCCATGGAAAAGAGGAAAATTAAATTCTATATGTTCAACCATCAACAGGAACTGCTTTATATCTGCACAATCGATGTAATTGACAGCATGAGAACTTTCTAAACTGAAGATGGAGCAATATATATCGCCTAATTATTTTGCGTGCTTGTGTCATCTATAGATTTTTTTTAATTTATTTTTTGAAGTCCTGAACTGTGAAATTTTATGTAATGTTTTTTTTTTCTTTTTCAAGTGGATGTAACAAGTGATTTTCATTCTTAACTCAGCTTCAAGAGCTAGCAGCTCAGTTGACTGATCTTTGGAATCTAATGGATACCCCTACAGAGGAGCGGAGTTTGTTCAATCATGTTACTTGTAATATCTCTGCAACAGTGGACGAGGTCATGGTTCCTGGAGCCCTTGCCCTTGATCTGATTGAGCAGGTTGGTCAATTGCACCAAATTTTTAGCTTTTCAAACCATTCAGATTTTTGTCCACCAGGTAAATTTTTGAATAAAACTTGAATTCATTTGGCGTGCTCTAACTTTTTTGTTTTTTTTAAAAAAACTTTCTTTTACACAAAGGCTGAGGTTGAAGTTGAAAGGTTAGATCAACTGAAGGCCAGCAAGATGAAGGAAATAGCTTTGAAGAAACAGACTGAGCTTGAAGACATATACGTTCGTGCTCACATTGAGATAGATTCTGCAGTTGCTCGAGAGAAAATAATGTCTCTAATTGACTCTGGGAATGTTGAACCTTCAGAATTACTAGCAGACATGGATAATCAGATATTAAAAGCCAAAGAAGATGCCCTATGCAGAAAAGAAATTTTGGAGAAGATTGAGAAATGGATGTCAGCATGTGAAGAAGAGAGCTGGCTTGAAGACTATAATCGGGTGCTGAATTCACTTCTTCTCTAATGTAGATTATATGTACTGAATTCACTTCTTCTCTAATCTAGATTATATTTCATCTTTTTCAGCTCTTAGTTCAGTTGAGTTACTTCCAATGGTGTTGGCTTGTGGAATTTGCTTGTTCCATATTAACATGGGATGACGGTGACGGATAAAGACACTGACCTTGTTAACCTGGATTAACTGTCATTCAAATCTTGTTCTTTCGATTGACCTTGGTGGTTAATCATCCTAGTCATCTTTCACTAATAGTTGCTTCCAAATTAATTTTACCGGAAAATGCATCTTTGCAGCTAGGCCCATTAGAAAACAAGCTGCTTGAATATTCTGTTTATGTATTTTTTGTTCAAAAAAATAGAAAAGTAACCGTCAAATTTCAAACCTCGCACGTATGTTCCATGCGCCTCTTTGAAACCTGCCCTGTGACCTTTTGCTTGGCTTTGTCATTTGGAGTTCATGCATGTTTTGGAATTTCTTTCAGCACTTAGCAAGAAAATTTATTGGAACATAAGATAATCTTTCCAGACGAGTCATTTTGCAGTCCCATATAATTTTCCTAATACATGCATGCTGACCCCCTAATTTAAAACCTTCTGACGTTATACTTTCTTTTTCAGGATGAAAACAGATATAATGCGAGCAGGGGTGCACACTTAAACCTGAAGCGTGCCGAGAAAGCTCGTATATTGGTAAATAAAATTCCAGGTATGTTTAAACAACTTCATTGGAGTTCATTAATATCCTTTTCTTGTCAAGACTACTAGACTTTCAAAGATACAAAGATCAGCCTCTGTAAATTAACTGGCAAGGCTCACACATATTCATGTCAAGCACTAGGAGAGGCTGCAGTGCGTGCATGCCCAGCAATATCTGAACAGAAACAGTTCCACTTAAAAATCTGACGCAAAGACATTTATTCTTGTATAAATATCAGGCCCCATTACTTTTAAATACTCTGTTACTGTACCAGTGTCTGAGCTGGTTTTATTAATTTATATTTGTGTGCTTCCAGTTGTAGGGTCTTGTGGATAAAATGGGTTGACTATTGTGCCTGCACATGGAGGTATTCGGGAGCCCGCATGCTTAAATGTTACACTAGCTTGTGTCCTGCATGCATTCATTAGATGATGAAATTATATGAGTAAAGCCCGAGCTTAAATTCTCGAGCACATCGCTGTATAAATTTTCTTCACCACCATGATAGCTCTCTTTGGATGCTAGGGAAATAAAGAAAATGACAGTGGAGACCAATTTTAGGGAATCTAGGCACGATGATCTCTTAGTAGGAATAATCAGCACCCATTCTCTTATTTTCATTTCCTTTGCATTCCCTTTCCCTGCATCAAGCCTGAGCAGGCTTCTGAAAAGGTGAAATATTTTTAGTATGATAGAATTTGAGACGATCAATTGCTAAAGAAAGTGCGACGCCTTTTTTTTTTTTTTTAAAATAAATGATATCTAGAAGTATACCTGTTTCATAATTTTTTAATGTACTCTGCTGCATTGCATTTCTAATTACAACATCAATTCATTACTGTAGTCATTTTTTGTAGATTCATGACACTAGGTAACGAAAATCTGAGCGGTACTTCGAACGTTAAAATTGGATCTGCGTTCATGTACTTGATGGTTGACGATGCATTTTATCAACATCGGGTTTGCAAAAGATGTTTCTTTCCATCAGCATTCAATTTGCAATAAAAGTTAATACTTGATGGCTGATTAAATGTTCCAGTGTCATTACATGGCTAAAAATTTTGTATGCGGTCGTAGCTCTTGTTGATACACTGGTGGCCAAGACTCGGGCATGGGAGGAGGATCGTGGGAGGTCATTTACGTACGACGGCGTTCCTCTTCTCGCAATGTTGGATGAATATACCATGCTAAGGCAGGACAGAGAGGAAGAAAAACGAAGACTGAGGGTAGTTTTATTTTGGCCCTTTCATGATCAAGTGCTGCTGCGAGCCCAACCTTTCTTTTTTAACGTGTCCCTTCTTGTGTTACCGAATTTGCAGGACCAGAAGCGGTTCCACGAGCAGCTGAACACGGAACAAGAAGCTATGTTCGGGTCCAGGCCAAGCCCAGCGAGACCACCTGGGCCGAAGAAGGTGGTGGGCCCTCGTACGAACTCGGGAGCATCAAACGGAACCCCGAGCAGAAGGCTTTCTCTTAACACCCATCACGGGAGCAGCAATGGTGTTCGATCTGCAAGCAGGGATGGGAAGAGAGAAGTTGGTCGGCCTGCTGCTCCGGTAAACTATGTAGCCATCGCAAAAGAGGATGCAGTCTCTCCCGTGCCCGGCAGCTTCCCGGCTCCTGCTTCTCCGTGACATCGATGTGGAATATGTATTGGGGGTAGGTTATTTTTGCTATTTAATTGTTGCAGTTTGTGTTCAGGCTTGATGTGATAATTGCCATGCTCGACTTTCTTCTACGAAGTTCTTGATAAATTAAATATCAAACGGAGAAGCGTTTATGCGATAAACACTTGGTGTTGCGATGCTGCAATGAATCTTTTTGTAATGTTAAATGTTGGCCTTGAATGTTGATATTTGTCAAGGCAAAAAGACGGCCGTTCTGTCGTTCATTTTGACCCGAGGGACTATTATTAAACAAACTTTTTGTTACTTCATTGTTGCACGACTCTTTTAGCATGCTCCATGCAAGTGGATTTCATTGCTGTCTGGATGAGTTCCTGTAACCAGAGATTTACCCCCACTAAGAAGTGGAACGGATGATGATAGCCTCGTGGTTCTCTGTTTACCTACCGGTCCTTCGATCGTGTAGTTTTCTGTTAAAAGAAAATTGTCGAAGGTCGCATTCCTTCGTGTCCGGTTACCAACATGCTGATTGTCATGGATGATGATCGACGTTGCATGCTCGAACTTCTGGATTTTAAGCATGCTAGTTGTTGTTTTGCCAACCAGGTCCGAGTCGGATCATCATGGGCTGAAAAAAAATGTGTGATAGCCATCCAACGATGCTAGGATAGGATGGGCGTAGAGCGATAGCGTAGTTGCAATCGCGTCCAGATTATTATGGATCCGTTACCCAACTTATGGTCTGTTAAGAAAGCACAGGAGGATCGAGCCGGATTTTATTTATTTATTTATTTTTTAACAGGAATCGGGTCTGTTGGCTTGTTTGGTTCGTATTCTTCTAAAGGTCCATTCTAATCTTGATTTAAATTCTATCCGTGGGTCCATTAGCTTGCAGGATTTTTTTTGTTTTTTTTGTTTTTTAACTTTTTATGGATTTCCCCCCCCGCCTCGTATAGGATTTGGGTTGGGCAGGTATTCAATGGGTATGGGCCTATTCTGTCCGCTAAATGAATCTAGTTTGGAAACCCAGCCCAATTCAACTGGATTTCGCAAGCAGGCCTCTATTTGATTAGATCAATTCCTAAGCTGGACCCACACATGGGCATGGGAGCCGATCTAATCAAGTAAAAATTGACCAAGTTAGACCTAAAGCTTTAAGCCGGGGGAAAAGTAATTCTGGTGCTTGTTCTGGGTCGTTACTAACTTCAGTCCCCTGTTTGGTAGTAATTTATGTACTCTATAGCCTATGAATAAAACAATGAGGTGGCATACGTGTATAAAAATCTGGCATGAGTCATGAGTGCGTATAAAACAAGGCACAAGTATGGTGCGTATAAAACAAGGCACGAGTATGGTGTATAAAACAAGGCACGAGGTGGCATACACGCATGATTTATCAAAACCGGAGTGGTGGGTCCTCTCCCAATGTAATAAATGGTGTGTCTCGAGACGCTTGCTACAAGAGATGTCTGTCTATATATATCGAGATTGCTTGGCTCCAATTTGGATGATGATCTGAACTAATCACTCATCGATATTTTGTTGCATCTTTGGTCCTCATGACGTTATCTCGATATGGTTTCCAATTTCTGAATTGCCTCGCTGTTTGATTGTCTTAAAAAAAAAACGTTGTCAATTCTGTAGAACAGGAATTAAATTAGTTTATTACCGGCTATAAATCGTAGTAGTTTAAAAAATTGATGATTTTGAAAGGTTTTGGAAAAAAAAAAAAAAAAAAAGTCAAGTAAGATTCTTAGTGAGTATAATCCATCAGTTCCATGTGCGAAAGAAAAAAGCACTTGGATCAGGATTACGGAGCTCCGGTTTGGTAACCGTTACGGGGGGGGGGGGGGGGGGGAAATAAATGAAGGCTCGCATTTGTGGGATCAGGCAATAAGCATCTTATTATGTGCATATAACTAGTACCTTCAAAGCATTTTCTTTTTTATTAAACAATGCTTTAGACACTAAAATCATTATTATTTTGCTATTGTGAGATATATGTTATTATAACAGTCAGTATAACATTAATCATTTTCATACTTTCTTTCCCTTTTTTTTTTTCGAATTACATAAGGTGGCGTAAATAATGGCCATTGTGACTATTTAGACAGTAATTATCTCATTAAGAATCCATTATAATACGGTGACATGGTTATTGAAATCATACTTTAGACAAAAAGGGAAGATGATAGAGCAACCTTTCGCCCATGTAAAGGACCCTGATTCGCATTAAGAAAAAAAAAAAAGGGTCCTGGTGCCAAACAAGATTAATTATAGCGATTTGAAGATAAATAGTGGCAGCATGTGGAGCCTCACTACCGGAATCAGACTAAAAAAGAGTCGAATCATTCAAGAAGGATGGGCAAGTTTGCATATTTGGCCAAACTGTAAAAATTTACACTTCGAACCATTGCACAAGAAAATGAGTAAATTTCCTCCACACCTATCTCATATATTTGATAACATATCAGTCTATTATATGGTTCAGAGTGAGGATGAAAACATCGATTTTGACCCACCCCTAACAATCGAAGGGAAGGTCGACTTTGTGCAAGTCCAGCTCTGGTGCCCCTCACCAGCTATATTGTATCGATCCTTATCAAACATCACCATAATAATGACAATAACGGACCGTTCACCAGCCTTGCTCTCCTCGCTGCAGAACCGTGCCCGGAGAGCTACATCACACGCATGATGAAGTCGAAAGAAATAGCAGTAACGGCTTGGAATCGCTGTTGCATCCGAACAGGATTTGGAATCCCAAAGGGTTCCCCTCTGAGTAGGGCTGGAGCTGAGCCGGTCCCAAAGCCCATCGCTTGGAGCCGGATCGGACCGGTCCGATAAATTTCGGACAGGTCCAAAATTGGTTCGAGCTTCGGATCAGATTAATTGATCCGAAATTTAATCCAATTTCGGATCGATCCAAAGTTCATTGAGCTGGCCCGGTCCAATTCCGATCGATGGATTTTGAGCCGATCCGGTTCCGGGCCAGTCTTGCCCTTGAGCCGAAGATTTTGGAAACGGGAGGTTTATTAATTAGCTTTTTTCAAAGATTAAGTGAATCTTCCTTCCCCTTCGATGTGATTATAAAATACTTCGGGTTGGGGTGAGGTGACCCGATCGATGGGCATTTGGAATTGGCGGAAATGCTTAAGCGCTGTGCTCCAGAAATCGACTCGTGCGAGGATACCTACTCTGGTCATGGTCAGAGCAATTAAACGTCCCTTCCAGGCATCATTACCAAAACGGATCGGATTAGAGGTGACAATTTATTTCGATCGATCCGCCATGCAATCTGGAGCTAATGAGCAGGTTTTTTCCGAACCGATACCAGGCACAGCTGATATGGATAATGATAAAATTCATCCAAAAAACTCGATCCTGATATACGTCTTTACTAATTATATTTTTATTTTTATTTTTTTAAAAAAATATATGAAAGAAAAATAATTTATATAATTTTATTTGATATAATTCATCCAATCTGTCGCATTCTGTTCCGTTCTAAGGTCAGTACGGAGTACATACGGTAATAAATTTCTCGATCCAGGCATGATTTCTTGCCATCCCTGACCGAGATCGGATGAGAGAGAAACTATTTTTCATATGTTATTATAAATTTTAACTTTTTACCCCCTACATTTTTTTTAATCTCCGAGAATTAGATGCTATTTGAACAATTTTTAATAATTAAATAGCGATATTGGAACCGCTTTCTTTTATTTTTTTTCGGGTGTGATAGTTATTATTATAAAACAACAATGTCGACTCACAAAAAGGAACAATAACGGAGATCCTAAATGTTTGTAACAACCATAAAATTTGCAACAATTTGGAATTTTGAGTGTGATATATTGTGATCAAGGTTGTGCCGTGGTATTTTTTATTATTTTAATAAGAAAATAGAAAGTTTTTAATCGTCCACCAGATAAAGATAATTAGAACAATACCTTCTCCGGCAGGTTATATATATATATATATATATTTTCCTTTTCTTTTCTCGAAACCTTTTTTTCCCGATGAAGGCGGTGGGCAAAGGTAGAAGCGGCGGTAGCGCTTAGAGAGAGAGAGAGAGAGAGAGAGAGGGGAGGAAGAACGGTGGAAGAGATGGGCAGCGGAAAGGGAGAGGAGGGCGCCGCGGAATATGGAGACGCACCCGTGCTGGCCAAGTGGTGACAAGAGAATTGGTGGAGCGGGCTTCGGTTTGGCGGGCGTGGTGGTATTGGCACCGGCTCAAGTGCGGTTCAAGGTTGGGTTAATCGAACCAAAGGAGGAATCGGTCGGTTCATGAATCTAGGGTTTACGGTAGGACGCATCTTTTTCTCGATTTGAACAAGAATCTTTTTTTCGCGAGACTCACTCATGAGTCCTGTTATGTGCCTGTAATGGTGGGTGGGTACATTGTAATAGTGACAGAGTTTCCTATCACGGGGGAAATTTAACAGAAAATAACAATACTCTCTCTCATCCAATCGAGCCATGTACCCAAGAAAAAACCCTATATCTGGAGGCTTGGGCTCGGGGGCCTTTTGAATCCGGGCCAGCAAGTCTTTTACATCAAAATCAGGGCCAAGTAGTTCATCCGTAACAGCGAACAGCTGCGGCAACGACTAGCTACCGGACGTATGTCTATTTTATATCCAATTGAAGGAGTCCACCTTCCAATTCCATCTATTAACCGGAACGTGTCCTGGAATTAAGTCAGAACCGGAGAGGAATCTAGAAGAGGAAAGCCCGGCAGGCGAGAGCTAATCACTTTATCGGGAAACCCTGAAATTTTCGCCAAAGGTGTGTGTGGGGTCCACGTGAGAGAATGTGATGGCTTGGGTGCGATGGTTTTGACAAATTGCGGGTGTCTTTAGTAATGTTTTGTGGACCGATACATTTGATAAAGCTTCGTTGGGCTCTGTTTACCTGTTGGCAAGCCAGTACACCCGGCTCTCTCTGGACGAGCTAGACTAGTCCCTGGCTTGTACTGTAACAACTGTTGCACCTATAACGGCAAGGAAACCAACTACCCTTCTCCCCCAGCCCCCTACTTTTAGGGCTCCTGTCTTGAGAAGCGTGGGAGAAGGGGAAAGAGAAAGAACCTCCTTTCCTTTATTTCCATCTTACCTTCTTTCAACTCTCTCTCTCTCTCTCTCTCTCTCTCTCTCTCTCTGATGGCTAGGTTGTCAAGGGGCTATGTTGGTGTTGTTGTTGGAGTGGTATTGCTGATAGCTATGGGGTGTGGAGGAGGAGGGACAGGGAGATGCGAGGCAGCAGAAGGGGTGCACCATGTTGTTGGAGGTGATCAGGGGTGGGATGCTTCTTCTGATGTGGCCGCTTGGTCCATGGACAAGGTCTTCAGGGTTGGAGACAACATCTGTGAGACTTCTTTTTCTTCCTTCTTCGTTTTTTTTTTTTTTTTTTTTTTTTTTTTTTTTTTTTTTTTTTTTTTTTTTTTTGTGGGTTAGATTTTCTAGGTCTTCTCTAAAATATAAATGTAGATATATTAGACTTTTGTTTTCTCAAAAAAGAAAGAAAGAAAGAAAGAAAGGAGAGAGGTTGAAGGATGGTTTCGTTCAGGGTAGTTTTCCAAATAAATTAAGATCGTCTTAGTCCAGGGGGAGGGGCATATTTGGTATCCAGTGAAAGAATTGTTGGAAATTGGATGTACTTAGGATGGTAGCTAAGTTTTTTTTAAGCTCGTCTTAGTCCAGTGGGATGAGCAAATTTGGTATTCAGGGAAAGAATTGTTGGAAATTGGAAACTGAAAATGGTAGCTAAGTTTGCTTTAAGATTAAGGACAGGGTTTTTCTTACTCTTAAGTTGGCCGATTTGTCAATATGGATTGGATGGAGTCTTGCTTATGTTTCAATTCCAAGATGTTCTAAGTTGATTTTGTTTTTTGGTATCATATGTCGGCATAGCATTACTTGTGGAAGGTATTACTTACGATAATCAAAATTCTTTTAAGCATGATTAGTTTAAAATTTACATCTTATTTTTCAATAATATCCTCTAACTGCTAGTTTCTGGTTTGGATGTATTGATGTCATGCCTTGTACTACTACATGCCCTTAATGATTTGTCATTAGATCGAAGACATGTATTCAAAACATTTATATATATATATATATATATATATATATAGTATTCTAATCACAACCATTGATTAATTGAAGCCATCGTATTAGCAAAGATATCTTGTGATCACTGATGAAAATTAGGTTGGGTACTTCAAAATCAGCAGATGCATGCTACTAGTGAATTTATCATAGACATGGTACTGCACGAGGTATATTTAAAGAGCAAGTTGGCAAGCACGAGAATACCATGCTCGGTTGTCCTGTTCTCGTTATCACCCAAAGACCTCTTTTTTTTATCTCCACAAACAAAATAATAAATTTAATTTACCTTAAAAGCATATAAAATAATTTATTAAAAATTCTTTTATTTTATCAAACATGAGTATCTCTTCTGAGTTAAAACTAAAGACCCAAGAACGACCATGTTTGCCTAAAAATTTGGACAGCTATCAAAACTTCAAGGGTTCGATCGAATTCTAAATTCATAGAGGCTACGAATGCAAGACCCGAGTCTTTGAAAAATAGGATATGGAAAGTTGATTCTACTCGGTCGGAATCCAATAATACAGCAAAACTTCGCAACCTAGATGGAGAGGATCCATACCACCCAACTCATAGGTCAAGATTTCAGCTCCGGTCGATGACTAATCGATGCTACTCATATATCATTTGCAGGGTTCACATACTCTGTGGCTCGGGAGAGCATCATGGAGTTAGGGAGCAGCAAAGAATTCGAGTCCTGCGATCTCAGCAACCCAATCAGGATGTACACCAGTGGGCTCGACCAAGTGAGCCTCGACGTAGCCGGTGCACGCTACTTCAGCAGTGCCGAGCGCGAGAATTGCCAGAATGGGCTCAAATTGCATGTCCAGGTGGTGCCCCAAGTCGAAGCCAGCAAGCAAGACAAGCAGCTCATGAGTGCTCGAGAATTGGCTTCGGGTCCCCAGCCATCTGGCTCGAGCTATATAACAGCATCAACTTTGATGTTGGTTGGCCTGATTCTGCTCT
Organism: Areca catechu; assembly: GCA_021397845.1. NCBI lineage: Eukaryota > Viridiplantae > Streptophyta > Magnoliopsida > Arecales > Arecaceae > Areca > Areca catechu. The sequence continues at coordinate 31,221,086 of CM038045.1, forward strand.
GTGCCATGGCCTTCTAATGGGCTCGAGTCATGTACGCAGTCTAATGTTCCTGTTTCATCTTTCACTCTGGTTGTTGTTTCACTTGGTTCTCAGCGTGCTTGTGTTATGGATGTTAGGAAGATCCTTTGAACATCTTGGATTATGAGAAACAGCACTTTTCTTCGAGTCTTCCTTGCTAAACAATCTTTAATCTGGAGAATTAGAAGGAGCAACTGCCATGTTTGGTCTTTGCACATAAATTTATGAAAACGTTTTGAGGATGATGATATCTGATCTTCCTCCATATATTTTTTCTATGGTTCATCATTGCGTGGATGTTGGATGACAACGTCGAACCTATTATCTGAAACTCCCTTTCAGCTCACTCTCATGTATCTTTTATCTTTTCTATGTTTTTTTTTTTTTTTTTTTTTAAGATATAAGAAAATTAGCATAAAATTGTTGTGAAGCCTGCTTATTCTGATCTCATTATGATCGAGAGTTTGAATCATCTAAAATATTTGTCACAAGAAGTTTTAACAACCTCAGACATGGGGGCTGTTCTCGTTGAACCATTACCTTTTCTTTGTTAACGTTGTACAAGTAGTCGATGCTATCACCAACTTTGTTCGGTCCTGTTTCTCCTCCAAAAGTAACTACTTTTTTTTTTTTTTGGCTTGTTTTCAGAAAATTCTTAAAAGCTTATACTCTGTAAAGCATTTATAGCTGACAGTAACAGTTCCCATCTAGCAGATGGAAGGAACTACCACCTTATCATATTCCAGTAACTCAACAAAAATGGAGTTCTCTCTTCTTTCTTTCTTTTTTTTCCTTTTTCTTTTATTTTTTGATGAATAACAAAATTGTGAGTTCTCGTTGTGCAAAAGGTGATATTGATCTTTGGCCAGCATGCGCCGTCCCATTAAATCGTAGGCCAAGGCCGAATGCTTTGTTTGGCTCCAGTCTTCTTCTGTCACATAAGAGATATCATCTGTTTTGATTTCTGGTTACTATGATACGGCATCCTTGTAGTTTTGTACTTTAAAAAGTATTTCATAAAAAAGAGAAGGTTCGATTCCATATAAACTAAAGTTCTTGGCTCAAAATCAATATGGAACTATAAAATATCCCTTTTTCCTACACCACGATACCTTCTGCGATCAAATGTCACTGATATAATAGATGGTCTGATAGCTCTGCATTTGAGAATACTCGGTGCTTAATAGGAATTTGTTTCTTTTTCTTTTTGAATCATCATATGTCATGCTTTAGTTATAAAACAAACACGCATCCATGGTTACCAAAATATTGCTCGGACAAAATTGCATTCACTATTCCTATGCTATGATTTACAAGGAATTACTCTACCAACACTTAATCTACATGCTATCGAGCGGCTCGAGAAAGATGCAAATAAGAGCTACACTCTCTAATTCTTTTGGCTTTGGTGGAACTAATGCATCCCTCCTGGTTGTCCAACTTCTCCAGCTAACAGGACCAAAAAAAAAAAAAAAATTCAAATCATGAAAGAATTATTCCGGTTCCCGAATGGTTGAAATAGTTTTAAGAGTGGAGATTAAGCTCAGAGGGTTTGGCTGGTGCTTTAGTCCATGTTTTACAGTAATTCAGTATCGAGATCGGGATGAAACGAATGTAATATCTTATCAGGGATGCTCTGGATCCGAGAATTTTATTTATTTATATAATTTTCGTCTCTCTTCGTGATAGATTTATTTGTTTTTTTTATCTGATAATTTTTTTGGCGGTACCCCGAGCTGTGTGATGCTGGCTGGAGGCTTTTGCCTGTACTTCTTCAGTCCAAGATCGGTCAGGGATGGAGACCACCTTCTGGTCCAAAGGGTCTCATCCAGCAAGCAGAGCATCTTCTGATGCTATCAAGTGGACCGGCCCCATTTTATCAGGTCTGCAACTCCAAAGTTTTTGAAGCCATCATCATTGTTCACTAAACTAATCGAAAGGACCATTAGTTACAAATCACCTACCCCAGGGGCAACGGGTTGGCCAGCGGTCACCATCGTCTGCCTGCCAGATGCTACGTAGGGTATGCACGAGGTAGGTAGAATTGATTTGGAGATGTATCCGAATTGTTTTAAATCAATTTTTTAAAACAAAAACTCAAATCAAACCAATTATCTATAAAAAATGGTTCGAAATCAATAAAAAGAAATTCAGCTCCTGTTTGATTCAATTTATTAGATTGTACTAAATCTAAAATTTAAAAAATTAAAAAAGTAATTTTTTTAAAAAAAAAAATTTATTAAAATTTTTTTATTAGATTGCACAATCCAAAATTTAAAAAATTATTTTATCATTTTATTATTTTTTAAAAACTTTTATTAATTTTAAATTTTTTTATTAATTTTAAAAAAAATTTAAATTTTTTTTATTAAATTTTGATGTCGGAAATGATTTATGTAGAAAAATTATGGATTGATTTCAGCGAAATCGTAGTTACAATCCGTGATTTCTAATTAATCTTTTTTAAAAAATTATTAATTTTTTTAATTTTAATTTTTATATTTTTTTATTAAACTTTAATGAAAAAAATTGTTTGATGAAATTATGGATTGTACCCGTAATTTCACATTAAAATCATGGATACAATCCATAATATCTCGTTAATTTTTTTTAAAAAGAATTATTAATTTTAAATTTTTTTATTAATTTTTAATGTTATTCGATAGAATTATGGGATGTATTTATATTTTTAATTAAATTACCGGTACAATTCGTAATTTCTTTCGTACAAAATTTACTTTCGTAAATATAGGTGGGATTGCTTTACTTCCGTAAATAATTTTTTTTTTATATTATTTTTTTAAAAAATCCGTTATGTAAACCGCCAACATCCCCTCTAAATTTTAGAGTTCGATTAACAACGTCATTAAACATTAAAACCATACAGCCTGTAAATTTTAAGGGCCAATCACGACGATCAACGCAAAGTCGGTGCCTCCGGCAAGGATCAAGTAGGTGTGCACGTGCGTACAACAGCTAATATCCTCACCCAGCCAGACAAATTACCCTCATCCACCCCGCATTCTAATTTATGACCATTCGATGACGTCTTTCTTTGCGTGCGACGGTCCACCACGCCACCAGAGACGGCTGGCGGTGAGAAAGGCGACAATAAAATCCGGTCCCCCACTGGCCACTCCTCTCCTCCACCAAAGCTCATCCTTCTCTCTGGCTTCGGAGTTTGGGTTAGTTCTTGGAGGAGAGGGTGATAGGTTGCCATGGGTCTCAAGTCCTTCGTGGAGGTGCCTCGGGACTCCCACTTCCCGCTGGAGAACCTCCCCTTCGGCGTCTTCCACCCCAAGCCCTCCTCCGGCATCGTCGCCGGCGATTCCTCGCCTCCTCCTCCCGCTCGCCCTGGCGTCGCCATCGGTGATTTCGTCCTCGATCTTTCCGTCATCTCCGCCGCTGGCCTCTTCGACGGCCCCCTTCTCAAGAACTCCAAATGCTTCCTCCAGGTCCACCCTTTGCCTCTCTATGTTCTTGTTCCTCCGTTATACGTTCCTTTTAATAGTCGTGATTGGTCCGCTCTCGTCGATTGTCGGTACTTTGGTTAATCGAGTGGTTCGTGGAGTGTCTCTATGTCAAATTATGATGTAAAATTTCTGTAAACTAAAGGGGTTCGGGTGATGTTCAGGGTTTGTATCTTTTCTTATTCCTGGAGAAACTGGGATTCCTGAGGTTTATGTGATACTATGGCATGATTTCTGTGTAAACAAGGATTGGGTTTTCAAGAAAATTAGCTGCCTAAACAGCCTAGAACGAGTGAACAATGGATATAACGGCTATTTTCTATGTGATGAATGGAATAGCATTATTATCTGCCACCGGGTGTAATAATTGGTCCCTGGGGCCTGACTCTATGGCAAGTAAATTGCATGATTAAAGTCAAGATTGCTTGCTCTCTTTCCGATTCTTTTAGCTTAAAGGTTTCGGGCTGCTCGAATGAGTATCTTGTGGCTACCTATACATCAAAAGAGATATTTAATTTCTAAAGTGACGTTAATCCTAGCAAAATACCAACGAATATATAAATAACAATCTCACATCCACTTTAATTGTTACCCTCTCTCTCTCTCAAAAAAAAGACCCACTTTAAGTGCCAGGGTTTGCCAGTGTTATTTTTCTCGAGTGGAATAGGTGGTTCCCGTCTTCACGCTTAACCGCACATAGACAAAATACATGCTGACACCATAATTATTTGGCGCAGTTATTATGTTGCTGCATATGTTGCATGTGATTTAACTTTAGGCCCGTGTATTAATATGTCAGTATTATTGGAAAACTGACATGGTATCATTTATTATATTTTACCAGCCTTCTCTTAATATGTTCCTAGAGATGGGACGACCTGCTTGGAAGGAGGCACGTTCAACTATCCAAAAACTTTTATCAGGTATCATTCATCCCAATGTGCAAACGTCTAATTTGCTGTAGTTCTGTAAATTACCTGCTTGTGTTTGTGTCACGACCTTTTATTATGACAGGTGATTTATTGACCATATGACTGTTTCCCTCAATATCATGGCAATTTCTCTTTGCTGAACCGACTAGCCAAAAGGCATGCTGGCATTCCACTATAGCCATTGCCTCAGAAACCTAGGCATGTGGGTATCACTTTACCTTCAATGATGAAAATTACAAGGCTGATTTGTTATCACCTTTGACGATCAGCCAACTAAATCTTGGCCATGGATGCATGTAGTACATTTGTAAGAAGAGCAGATCCCTTATTCAAATGATACTGATTAGTGTTTTTTCTTTTGAGTAGGTGGGATGATATTGATTAGTGTTATTTCCTGAAAATTTACTATTACGAATATGCAGAATCAGCTCCATGATTGTTTCGAGCAATGTTTGTCATACTGCCTGGTAGAAGACTTACTATACCATATAAGTATCATACAATCTCAAACCGATACTATCTACCGTATGGTGTACTGACATTGAAATGACATGGTATCAGTACGGGATCCGGTATCGAGATGGTGGAGCTTGGTTTCAAGGCATTCCATCATATAAGAAGGGCATATCCGTTATTCCAAACTATAAATGTGCTGCTACACCAAGCTCAATTCTACAAGTTGTTGTCAATCTGAGTTTCGTTTATTTCATTTGAGTTTTAATTGTCTTCAAGTGTTATCAGATGTCATAAATTTCTCATCTCTTCTATTGCCCATTTATGTTATGTTTTGCTCCTCTATTTTGTCAAGCAACCTGATAAAGACAATATAAGGCACTGTATTGTACCAACAAAATGCACAGTATGTGACTTTTATGGTGAAAGATACAAATATGAAATACATAGGAAATGCTTATTGCATTATCTGCTGTAAAAGTAGTTAAAAGTGTTCTGAATTATATCGGAACTGCATAAGATGAACTTTAAGAATAGTCTTTAACATGCAAGTTAAATATGATTGAAGTGTTGGATGCATTCTTTCAAGTGATCATGCATTTTTGTTTAATCATATTGGTTTACTGGTTTAACAAAAGACGAAGTTGATTTCAACCCCCCAAAGCTAGGTTTTTGTATGTTTGTTAATTTTAATTTTCTAAATATACCCACACCTTTTTTTTTTATATACAGCTGATGAACCAACTTTACGTGACAATGCTAGTTTAAGGGAAACATCCCTTTTGCCAATGGTGGGTGATTATCATTTGTGGATCGGATTTTGCAGTTCAAAACTTATTCACTAAATAACATGCCAATGTCATATTTGACCGCACAGAGTGAGGTACAGATGCTTCTGCCGACTGTAATAGGGGACTACACAGATTTTTTTTCATCCATGCATCATGCTAAGAACTGTGGGACCATATTTCGAGGACCAGAGAATCCAGTTCCAGCAAACTGGTACCTTTTGTTCATTTTAAATCTGTTTACATTACATCCATATGGATATCATATTATTTAGAACAGGATTGGCCATGACATAGTATTTTCATGTATATTACTAGGCGCATTGATGACCAAATAGTGAGCAATGATATTGTACACAATATTGTATACCCATTGCAACATATGGATTCCTAATATGTGGCCGTAAATTTAATAATTTTGTTTATGGATATTAGTGTGTATAAATGGTACCTGTATTCACTTCAAATGTTGTATTATGCTCATTGGCTGCAGATTCCAGATGCACATGTATCCAACTTCGTTCTATGCGAATTTAGCATTCTCTTCACTTGCTTGTTAGCCCTTGACCGTCATGAAAGCTTAAAGACCTAACATGAGCGGAACATCTCTTTCATTTGATCAAAATGCTGTGATCAGAGAACCATATTTGTCATATCAAGAGGGTTATCTTGTCTGTGTATATCAAAAATTAAGTATGTGAAATGGTAGTTGTTAGTTGACATGCTTCATTAATGTACCACCTGCTCTTTCCATTCTTCATTGTTCTACCATACATCCACCGGTACATTTTCATTTCTACCACAGCCATCCTGTTTACTTGAACTATAGTACATCATAGACTTGATATTGTGCCACAGAAGGATAGTAACAAGGTAGTGGACTGGCTGTCCCAGAGGCTTAGATCACAGCAGCCAATGCTGTGGTTAGGTCATTCTATTGGGCCTGTCACTGAGATGGCTATTGTTGATATTAGTGCAATTTTGTTTCACAGGTTGCTAGGATCAGAAAAAAATATAGTCTCATAAAAACATTCCTGACCCTCTGTTTGATATGAAGGATGGATGAGGAAGAAAATAGATGGATCGCAAGATCCATCCTCTCATGTATTTGATGAAACATAGAAAGATGGACGGGAATGGTTTTTTCCTCTGTTTAGTATAGAAGGAATGAAAAAAAGGATGGAATGATGGATGATATTTGTATGATATATTTACTAAACTATCATTTGATAAAAATATTATTATTATCAATTTATAATATTTATTTATACTAAAGAAGTAAGCAATATATAAACTTATAATGTTTATAATTTATAATTATATAAAAGATTATATAAATATTTAATTTTAATTTAATTTAACTAAATAAATGATTTGATAAATTAATTTATTTTTATATATTAACGAAGTAAATAAAAAATTAATTTTATAATTTAATTTAAATAGTTAATTAATTTTATATAAATACTTTATTAAAAATATTAGATAGAAATAAAAAAAGATAATTTTAATTATTTAATTATAATTATTAAAATTATGCACTGAAAAAATTAAAATAATTAGTAAAAAAAATTTAGTAGTATGGATAAAATAAAAGTATATATAAGTAATATGAATGAAAAAGTGAAGAAGCGTTATGGTTTTGCTAAAAAATCAATGAGAGATAATTTTGTCAATGCAAAAATCTACCTCTCACATGCTCTATCCATCCTCATTTTTTCAATTTGAGAGGATGCAAATTAGTGAGCCCGGTGGATGGAGAATCCCTCCTTTTCATCCATCCATCTAAAATTTCTTGAACCAAACAGTAAATGGAGGCCATCCATTATCCTTTTCATAATTCCAACCAAACACGGGGTGAGTCTCAGATGCGTGGATCTAGCATGTAGTTCTTTTTAAGCGCCTAATTACTTCATCCACTTTCTTTAGTTCTATTTAATATGTCTTCATTGTCTCTCCATTGAACCGCATAAACATTTGAAGTTAACATACATTGCAAACTATGTTTTTTCTTGGTCATCTATTTGCTTGGAACCTTATATCTAATAAATTCTTATTAAGATGCATATTAGATTGTTGTACTAATCTTTAGAGTTTAGACTCTTAGCATCCAATTCTTGCCACCACAAGACCCCTAATTCTAATTTTCACCTTGTTCTATTAATTAACATTATGTCATCTCAACCATTGTAAAGAGATCCATGCTTGACATCTACTTTTGGTGTTGCATCGTGTTGATCAAATTCTGCTTGTGATTAGAACTCCTTGTCATGCATGATTGCATTAACAGTTTAATGTACCTTTTAGGTATATCCTTGTTTTATGCCCAATTGGCCACTAAATTACTGTGTTATGCTAGTCTATTATATGATTTCTTGAGTTGATCAAGATTTTGGATGCCTTTTATTATTCGCTAGATCTTTATGTACTATGCATAGGCAACAAAAGTAGCTTGCATGGCCAAGCCTTTCTATCACAAGGCCAAGTTAAAATTGTCATTTTTAGGAGTTCCTTCTTCATAACTTCATATTTGTGGTTGTGGCTCATATCTTAAATTCATGTTAGTTGGTGGAATTTTTGTACATCACCTCTTTCTGGTTTTCTTTTGGGCATCACCTCTTTTCTTTGTTTGACCTGTTACGGGTTATTATTACAATGTTATCTAGATATCTGACAATTACATTAACAGTGATTTGGAAAATGGTGCAAACTGCTTTTTGGATGGAAAAGAGGAGCAGATTATGAATAAAGGGAATGGCATCAGAATTCTTCCTTTTATTCTGAGTGTGCTATAATTTTTCTCGAAGCATTTGCAGTTTTCCATACTTTCAAGATCACATTTAGTGAGCTTGCTAACTAGACTAGCCCAAGTTATTGCATTATTTTCCACATTTACTTGGATTTATCCTCAAAGCTTTGGCCCTTTGTACCCTCTTCAAGTTATCTCTATTCCACTTGCATGAATTTAGATTAATAGAGATATAAAATTCTTTTTCTTAATAATGTGAAAATGAATTTCTTATAATTGATTCTGTGTCTATTTTGCAAACATTCCTGAAAGCTCTAATTTAATATCTAAACAAGGGACTGACTTTTTTTAAGTCAGCTGCAACCACTTTATTATCTAGATGATCATCCAGTTTTTTCAATGCATGTACTCACTTTTTTTCAACTATTATTTTTTCTAATGATTTTTTGATATATTTAACCTTGATCTTAGCAAGCAATTATGTCTAGAGGATGTATTTGCATCTGAAAAGTTTTTTTTCTTGCATCTCTTGCATTGTTTGCCTCATAGCTCTAATGCATTCTTGCTGCAATTCAGTCTTTAGTTTAGTGACCCTGCTTTACACCTTGAAAATTCTTTACATCTCTTCTGCTACAATTGTGCGGCATGCTCCACATGTACTTGTGACTTCTACATGTTCTGAGATCATTATTTTCCATAATGTAAGTTGGGTGCAATCGCAGGTTTCACCTTCCTATAGCTTATCATGGACGGGCATCATCTATCATAATCACTGGAACAGATATTATTCGTCCAAGGTGCACATTTTTTTATTGGAATCTTCTAGTTGCTTTTTAGATTTTTTTTTATAAAAATGTCCCCATAAAAAACATAAATTGCATTGAATATGGATCATTCACATTTACTTTTCTTGATTTTGTTTTTTATGTTTAGTGAATTTGAAATGGAACATACTTTTCCATTACCAATGTTTTGAATGATGTAGTGATTTAATTTACAAAGGATGTCTCATTTTCTTTTGGTCACCAGCCTTCATGCAGACAAAAACATGCACCGCCAATACAATGTCTGTATCTAGCAACTATTTTCATATGTATATGTTTTTAAAATTTTTGATGATCTCTTTGTTTTGTCTTAATTCAGAAATAGAACAAAACTATCATTTCAGTCATATTGCAGTAATTTCTAGGATGTTTCCCAATTCATACTGGAATTTTGATATTAAACAGTTTTTTGATCCATTCTATTCATCTTATAATGCCCTAACTGTCTTCCATGAGCCATAAGCATTATGATCACCAAAATCTTCCTTTCATCTTCTTATGGATTCTATTTCAAAAAATTCCAACCTCAGGCATTCCATAGCAAATTCAAAGATTTTCCTTTGGCTGGATTACTGAAGTCCTACTTTCCTTTTGCCCAGAATCTTGTAGAACTAACATAGAGATTCCTGCATCAACAATATTCAAAACAGAATCAGCATATAGCTATACATTATCAGGATGTATGGATGTGTGTTAAGTTGTGCACTTGTTAGACCAGCTGCACCTGCACCTTGTCTTAGCTGATAACTACTATGACCCTTAATATCATATTTGTCTTAGTGCCTTGCATTAGAAGTGCCAAACTGTCATGTGGTGATGATATTGTCATGGATTGACAGTACATAGTTTTCAAGGAGTGTCGTGGAAATTCCAAATATTCTATATGTTTCATATCCGAAGAAGCCCTAGGTAAAACTTTGCTAAAGCAAGAGTGAGATTTTATTTTTGTAAATTGAATGGATTTGCTATGCTTTTTGGTTTTTTTTTTTATTAGGAGGATATATCCTTAGAAATTCTCTTGAAATATTTGTTGTAATTAAATTCTGAAAGCTCCATCTACTTTCTTTCAGTAATACATAAGATCCAGCTAAGCCCGCCTTTCTTTCTTCATTCTTTCTTAATAACATTGGAATTTGTTCTCTTTTCTTAATCCTAATATTGTTGTAAAAAAACCTTAAAACATGTTCTAGTAATGGATATTCCCATGAGTTGATAGGGAGGGGAAAAAGAAAGGAAGAAAAACATTAGGTTTGGAATCCATCTTTAGAAGAAAAACATTAGGTTTGGAATCCATCTTTAACTAACACTAGATGATTGGTATTTGTCATCAACTTATCTCTTTCTTAAAGTGCTTGAAGGGATCCCCCACTTCTTCACCCTCATGAGTAGTGCCTCATGCTCCGTTTACTTCGAAAACCTGTGCCACCCTCTAAATCTTCTCACTTTAGTGTGGTGGGGCCAGCTCATCTAATTTTCTTTTAGTTTAGAGTGGTTAAACCACATGTTAAAGCGAGGACTTATTTAACAACTTCTGTCTGTTGAATAGGTCTCCTTGTGGACTAACCTACCTAGTGGTACTTAAATATGTTCCCCATAAAAACTGGAATATGTTGACTAGTCAAAACATGCCTTCTATAAAACATAATAAATTCACTTACTATTATTATTTGCTTTCCCTTGCCTACCTTCGTGAACAACTGGTATTCTATCTGTATTGCATCGCTTTCTGCCAGATTCTCTCCTTGTTTTAGTAAACTTGGAATTATTGTGAAGTTAATTACCAAGTAATATTGCCATCCTGACACAATTTGATCATCAGAAATGGTAATTTGGTAGCATGTTGTTATCTTGTTACTGAAAAATGTCATTCTATTATAAGCTTCTCTAAAAGAATGAAGAGTTAAATTCAATTTCATTTTGCATATTTTGCTATGGATAAATAATTAACTAAACATTGAGAGTTGCTGCTTATATGGGTCGAAAAAGGAAAGTGGCACAAGATCCACATACTAAAGGTACTTTTTAAGATAATCAAAATGTTTCACAATGCAGCAGGATTTTCTGGGTGGATTGCAAATGTTAGCCATTGCATTAAAGTTGTTATCGGCAAAAGTCTTTCTTGCACTGTTTGTCTATTGATAATCTGGAGTCTAATAGCACTATAGATATGCAAGTCAATCTCTACATGCATGCTTTATCCATGTTTCTGTACTTTTTCTTTAGAAGACAAGATTGGAATACTTGTCAAAATACACTTTTTGGGACTAACCTCCTTGGAGGTCCATATTTTCCTTTCATGGCAAGTTATATTGTTATAGATAACTCAGGCAGCTTTATAGATTACACGTGCACTTGCTCTCAGATTCAGCTGTAGCGTCATAGTAATTTGTTTGAGGTTTAAGACATATGAATCACGTCTGTTTTGAAGGATCATTGAAATTTAATCACAGAATCAGTTTAATAGCAGTGTACACTAGCTTCTTATCAACCCTGACTTTATTCTAGGTAGTAAATTACTTTATTTTTTGCAACACGGTTATTCTTGAATGAATTAAGTGATAATTGGCTAAGGTGAATGTATCATCTGATATCTAACTAAGATTTTTTTTTTTTTTAAAATCTTTGGTCAGAGGTCAAGGTTTTCCAATGGGAAATTCCCCTCCTTATTTTGGGCCCTCACAAAAGCTGGATTTTGAACTTGAAATGGTTAGTCTTTAATGAATTTGTTCGTTAAATACTTCCTCACATATCCAGATGAAATTGCACTATGAACTCTTACTTGATTTTCCCCCCTTTTAAATGTTATTTATATTTTAAGTTTTGCATTCAGTTCTTGCTCCCCTTAAAGCATTCAACTATAACTATTGAATGATTATAGACAACTTTCACATTGGCCCATCATTTTCTAGGTTTTACATGCATATTCCACCATATATATGCATTTAGATATAATTATTCAGATGCGGATCATCTTATCTTTGTGATATTGCTTCCAGGCTGCTATTGTTGGTCCAGGAAATGAGTTGGGCAAACCAGTGGATGTTAATGAGGCAGCAGATCATATTTTCGGACTTGTACTGATGAATGATTGGAGTGGTAATTACTATTTTCTTTCCAATTGTCTAAGTTGCTGTTTGTACATGGCCCCCACTTTGTATTACCCATTGATTAGAGATATTTAACAGCCAGGGACATCCAAGCATGGGAATATGTGCCTCTTGGACCTTTCTTGGGAAAGAGCTTCGGTAGACAATCTTGCCCTTTAATTTGCAGCAAATTGCAGTTATGATTCTGCACTTGTTAATAATAAAAGTCCCATAATCATTCATGACCATTTCAGGTACAACAATATCCCCTTGGATTGTGACTCTTGATGCTTTGGAACCCTTTGCTTGCGATGCTCCTAAACAGGTGGCTAGATCTCTTAATTGTTTTAGGTCTTATAGTACTAGGAATGTTTTTTTCCTTGCAGCTTAAGAGGACTTATTTTTCTTGCCTTTCCATCTAAGTAAATTGCGTATAGCTTCTTATTGCTGAAGTATTCCAAAGAAGAATTTTTTAAGAGGAAAAAGTAGTGAGAACTAATTTGTGATAAATTGCAGGAGCCTCAGCCCGTGTCATACTTAGCAGAAAAAAAACATGTAAACTATGACATACCTTTAGAGGTATGTATTTCTTGTCCATCTTGCTTGTCAGTTCAATCAGTTCTAACAATGATATATGCTTTTGTTTGCTTGCTGGTTTTATCATCCTTTATCAAAATTTCATATCTTGAAACGATAATTACACTGTATAAAATTCATAGGTCTGATGCAGTAAACTTAATGTATTGATAACACTATATTTCTTGCTGCAAGGTTTGGATCAAACCCGCAGGGCATGAACATCCATCAATTGTCACAAAGAGTAACTTTAAACATCTGTAAGAATTCTGACACTCAAGTTTGTTTGCAAAGGCTGCTTTCAAATCATGAAGTCGTTCATCTTTACAAGCCTCTCTTTCTCATTTCTTATTAAATTATTTTTTTCCACCTTAGCATCTGACTTTCAAGTATATCAACAATTAAATGTTGTCCTTCAATGTCAAGTGCCAAATTATGTAAATCTGACTAATTATTTGATGCAATTATTTAACTGATTTTCACTTTTTCTACTAGTTGTTGTGCCTGATGCAAGCACAGGTAGCATATCAATTCAGGAAATCAAAAATTTATTAAAGCTTTAATAATATAAACTGAATTTGTTTTGCACTTGTCATCGTGAACAAATGACATATCTCATCACATAGTAGTTCAAGAAAAATTCATCTTAAGAAGTACTTAATTTAGGTATGTCTTGTTCAACTATTGAGCCATTATCTTCTCTAACCACACTGAAGAAATATATATTCCTATTGTCAACAACTCAATATTAAAAGTTCATCTTCCAGCTATCATATCAAAGGAAAAAATGCCTCTCCACTGATTATAATATTATTTATAGGGCTGTAATGATGGGTGTAGGATTTCTGGTTTTGTTTTATGGACGGTTATCATCATGCAAACCCTTTAATCTGTGCAAGATCAGGAATCAAATTTTGAGTCGGCGGGTTATAAAGTATTTCTGTTGGCATCATATTAGATCAGACAAAAGGTTTAATTGCATCATGATTGAGTTTATAATTGTGGAAATCTTTACACACGAATATGATGGACGATAACTATTTTTTCTTGGCGAGAACTTGTACAGATCCAAACTGACAACTCATGTCACTTATCCTTCAAATGCTGGGTTGCCTTTTGTTGTACTTTTGGTATATTTTTTGATTTTTTTAAAAAACATTTTCTATTTTATAGAATTATGGAACCCATCTTGACCTTGGATCTTAAAGCTCATAAAAAAATTCTTTACTAAAAGGAGAAAGGTTCCAAAATTTCAAGCAGCCAGAAATTCTGGCAATTGGCAAACTTTATCTTTACTCCCAAGTTGTGGAAAATTAGGTAGATCTAGCTGTTCTCTACCTTTAGTAACATCAAAGATATAAAGAGTAGAGTTTCTTCTTCATCTGTTAACCCTTGATAGCATCAAGCTATTAAATTGTCAATATCTGGAAGGCAAGATCCCTAAACAGTTGCACAACCCCCTGTCTGTGTCGCATCTCTCTTGTGCCAGTGTTTGTATGTAATTAAAATTTTATTGGACCTTAATTCATGGACTTATATGTGTCATTTTTCTTTTGTTTCCTTGTATACATTTACTAAGAAAGCAGCGGTTGTTTTTAGCATATAATATATGGAGCTTCTGTGCCATGTTTTCCAGGTATTGGACAATAGCACAGCAACTAGCACATCACACTGTCAATGGCTGCAACTTAAGGGCTGGTGATTTGCTGGGAACTGGGACCATCAGTGGACCTGTATGTAAAAAATTTGATTATTTCATCCAGAAATTATCAATCGATAAGAAGTTCTTTTCCCTTTCTTAACTATTACTAATACGTCTTTGCTTCTTTGATGGAAATCTTGTTGACTATATTGTTCTATCAGGAACCAGAATCTTTGGGATGCTTGCTAGAGTTAACATGGAATGCTCAGAAGTCACTTACCTTAAATGGTTCAGATCGAAAATATTTAGAAGATGGTGACGAAGTCATTTTTACTGCTTGTTGCAAGGTCTTAAATTTGCATCTCTCTTATCCTTCAGTACTTCATGTGTTGTTTACAGTTTGCCATCTTATATGATTTCTCTCTATGGTATTCTACTTTTTAGGTCTTTTAGTTCTTTTAAAGACATTAGTTCTACAGCATGTCTCTGCAGAAGCTACTGAATGCCTCTTAAAAAGTAGGATACTGCAGAATTAGAGAAGCAAAAGGTAACCCAAACATGGTACCTGTAAAATTTAAATTAGCTAGAGGATTACCTGCAATTATGTTGAACATATATAATTATATATCACAATACAAAAAGAAACTAATTATTGGTATAATAATGAAGTGCATTGCCTACATGCATTAAAAGTATTGGAAAAACATCTAAGCTAATATCTCTTAGGTCGTGTAAATTATTAAAATAAAGAGGTTGTATAATTGATTCCTGCTGATAATACATGATGTCATGGTCTTCTTACTGCAGAATAAGCCTAGTAACAAATTCCATCTGCTTTTCGTGAGTAATGTTTTCAATTTTACTCATGTGAAGTACGCATTGATGCAACTGCAGAACCTTTTTCCTCAACATTCTTCTGCTACTTAACTCCTATGCCACATAAAGTCATCCTTTGCCTCCATTGAATATAACAGAATGATCAGATAAATCCTTTCATCATTTGAATGATATTGGTTATTCACATTATGGAGCAATTTTTTTCAACCGGGTGAATATGTGGAGATGCTTTGCATGACCATTTTTGTCAAGATGATAATCCTATCATGGTTTTCATCTCACCAATAATCTATCTTTTCACCTTTTTTTTCCCCCCCTCTTTGGCTTTAACTTGTATCCTAGATACAGAAATCCCTTTCTTTCAGTTTACAGTATCTCATATTGCATATATTATGTTTTTCATACAGATTCTTCCTGGCAGGGCCCTCTATAGAATTTATTCATCCAGGTTCCCTGGGATCATTGTTTAGGTTTTTCTGTTCCATTACAGTCAATATTCCAGCAGATTTATTTTTTTTTATCTTTTTTGCAATCACCAAGTCAAATTTGGAAACCATGGTGACACCTTGAGTGATTGCTTCTTCTCTCCTTTTTTCCCTTTTTCAGAGTGAACCTGCTTAAATTGCTTTTCTTGATCAGAACCCTATTGCAATCTCAAATCGTTTATTTTATAAATCACATTCTCAGTTATTGATAATAGTTAACAACAGTTTGAACGTGACATGTCTCGTCAGGTTTTTCTTCCTTTGTAGCTTTGTTTTACTGAAGCTGAACTGTGTACGGCCAGAGTCATATCTTGTATTCATGGAAGTGTGGAACTGCTGCTAGTATTCCCAGTTTTTGATGACCATGACAATTTGTGGTTTATTTGCAGGGGAAAGATTTCAATGTGGGATTTGGAACATGCTCAGGGAAGGTCATGCCGGCTCTCCCTTGAGACAAGCTGTTTTGAATGCAATTTTCAGTTTTGTTGCTGTCTGCCAAAGCTGTCATATCATCAATCCACCAATAATGATTTTACATTAAAAAAAAAGATCTGAATTCTCTACTAGCATTGCTGTTGCAATTTGTACGTTATTAAGATAATTAACTTTGGACATGACCAATCTGGGGAATCATTTTAATGTGACGATTGCAAGCAAAGAATCTGGAGTTTTGGCAGCGATAAAAAGACCATGGAGTCCTCTACGGAGTTCTTCCGATCGTTCCATAGGCTGTGCCAAGATTGCCCCTTATCTTTCTATTTATTTATTATTTGCGCTTGTTTCCTCTCTAGATCCATTTTTCAGGTAGTGCGAGATTCTCAGATCCATCCTTATATTATGAGTCCGGGAACATTCTCGGTCTTCCATCTTTTATTTGCGGACGGCTGCCTGTTGCTTGGCCGGACTTTCCTGGCTAATGCGAGGGGCTTCAGGAGGATAGTGGAGCAGTACTGTTAGGCTTTAGGCCAGAGGGCTAATTTTCAAAAGTCTGGGATATATTTTAGTCCAAAAATTATCCTCGGCGTCCGGACCAGGATCATTCACATGTTGGGCATTCAGGAGCAACAAGGACTGTTGCATTATCTGGGTATTCTTATTTTTGGTACCAGGCTCACCACGCTTGACTGCGCTCCCTTTGTGGCTTCTGTCACGGACAAGATTGGAGGTTGGCAGGCCAGATCTTTATAAGTCATGGATAGGCTCACTCTGGTCCGATCGGTACTGGCTTCTCTTCCTGTTTATCTTCTTTCTAATTTTTTTTTTTCCAGGAGGGTCATACTCAAGATTGAACAGATGATTCGGGCTTTTCTCTGGAACTCCTCTTCTCATCGGAGAAGGATACATCTTATGAGCTGGAAAAATATCTGTCGATCGATGCATGAGGGGGGGTTGGGCATCACTTCTTTTCTTGCAAGGAGAGAGGCTTTTATGACTCGGCATGTCGCCAGGTTTTTTCTATGTCCGGATACTATGTGGTCTTCTTTCATGAGGGTTAAATATGGTGACATACCTCTGTATCCCGGTGATTGCTCTATTTCTACGAGAAGGCCATCGATTGTTAGGAGAGAGATGATTGCCAGAGCCTTGATTGTCGCCATCCAGATCTCCTGGGTGCTTGGAGATGGCCGATCTGTTAGCTTCATGAATGATTCCTGGATATCGGACATTCCTTTAAGCAGATGGCCTACTTTCATCTCTGTTCTGACTCTGGTTGCTATTACCGTAGCTGACCTCCACACACCGGGTCTTTCTTCTTGGAACAAAGACAGGGTCTTATTAATTTTTGGGGACATCCTTGGACACTAGGTCCTGTCTATTCCACTCCCGGTCCATCCTTGCTATGATATTAGAGTTTGGAGACACACTACCTCGACCAGGGTGCCTATTGGGGATCTCACTCCTACACCTGATTAGGATCTTTATATTTTCAGGAGCTATCGATGGATTTGGATCCTCTCGGTGCATCCTAGAGTTTTACTCTTCATATGGAAACTCGCTTGGCACCGCCTCCCCACGCGGGAGTTTATCACTTCTAGAGGGGTCCATATCACTCCTGAATGCCCCTTTTGTGGGATTCAGGTGGAGACGCGGACTCATGCCATATTTCATTGTGGTTGCGCTAGTCGGATCTGGGCTCTGGTGGGTTTCTATGGTATACCGGCTCAGCCTGATCACATTCTGGATACTTTTTATACCTTGCTACGGACGGTGCCTATGATCCAGGTTTCATTTATTGCTTATCTGGCATATCATATTTGGAGTTCTAGGAATGACCGGATTTTCACATCTTTGAGGCATTCCCCTATGATTCTGGTTGAGAGGGCCAGGATAGCTGCGATGGAGTATTGTAGGTCGGCCGTGATGTCGGCTGGGATCTGGGGTTCCCCTCTCGCTCTTTGAGCGACCCGGAAGGTTTTTATTACCTAGGAACCTCCTCCACCCTTTGTCACTATTAGTTTTGATGGGAGCCTCCGCTGTAGGATGGGCGGAGCTGGTTTCATTATTAGGGATTCATCGCTGGGTTTCTTGGTGGCTGGGGGTATCTCTTGTTTTGACTCTTCGGTGCCGGTCCTTGAACTTTATGCTGCATGGGCTGGGATCAGATATGCTCGTCGGGTACTAGGCCTAGATCATCTTATCATTAAGGGAGATTCTGTCACCGTCATTTCTTGGATTTCGCTGACTTCTTCTATACAGGTGGCTCATCCGATCGTCAGAAATATTAGACTGATGCTTCAGGCTTGCTCTTCGCTGACGATCAGACACATATTCAGGGAGGCTAACTCAGCAGCCGACTGGGTAGCCTTTTTGTTGCTCAGCACACGGACTCTATTTTGTGGACTGATTGGCAGAGAGCCCTTGTACAGTTTAGAAATATTTTGCTCTCTGTCTTTCTAGGTTGTATTCATTTACTTTGAATTTAATAAATACATCATTTTATCAAAAAAAAAAAAAAAAAAAGAAAAGATCATGGTGTCCTGTGTGATGTTGTCGTCTGTGGTTGCAACAATTGTGGGTGTCAAGTATCTGATTGGCTTGAACCTAGGCTTCTCTGGATGCTTAGCCACCATATCCCTGACATCTTTCTACACAATGGAAGTTGGTCGAGTAGGATAGGTGGAGAGAGAGTTTAGGGAGGTAAAAATGGGTGGCGTTAGAATTTATATTTTCGGAAGTTTACGTCGGAGGTCCTGGATGCTGTAGATTATTTCGAGGAAAGATTAGGTAAATTATGAAGTGTTTAATGAGCTAAGCTGTTAAAGAGGTCGAATTTTGTGGCAGGTGTAATTTATCCTTTTAAAAGGATATTATGTACCTAAGATGGTAGTACAGTTGATGGGTGCTCACATTCACATCTTTTCGATCACGGGTTCAAGATGTGATCCATGCGGTGATTCAATTAAATTCAGAAATTTTTTTTGGAAAGGAGTATTTTACTCTGACTGTTTAATGGGATCAAGTTGATGTACTCATCTTTGAACTATGGCAGCTTAATGGAATCATGCTGACGTACTCATCTTCTGGTGGGGAGGGTATTACAAAAAAATAGTTATCCGAACGAACATGGCTTGGCGGGACTGGGATCCAGTAAGGACAGGCTGACGTATTTACCTTCGGATGGGAGGGTATTACGGGAAAATAGCCATCCGAATCGAACATGGCTTAGCGGGACGGGATCCAACAGGGACAGCTATAGTGAAAATTTTCCTCCGTCCATTTTTTTTTTTTTTAAAAAAAAAAAGAAAAGAAAGAAGGATATTATGCGAAAGTCCTTGGAGTGTAGCAAGGTGGTTGAAGTTGCACCGAGGAAAAATAAACTAAATAATGAAGGACTTGACCTGTTGGTCTTTTGTGCTGCATTTGGCTATGGAATAAATTTTGAAAGAATGAAGGTAAGTTATTTGGATAAGTTTGAAGGAAGAAGACTATGGAATAATTTCCACTAAAATAAAAAATAAAGACTACGGGGTAGAATCTTTTGTATTTTGTTACATAGATAAGTTTGAGGGTTTTGTCGTAATATTATTATTTGGTTGGAGGAGTAAATAATGGAGGTAAGGGATGTTTTCTTTTATCCTTAAAAAAAAAAAAAAACTTCGCTTCCATCATCTTTGAAAAGATGGCTAACTATGCTAATAAGATTAATTTGCCATAATTAATCATAATGATATCATTCAACCATGATTAATAGTATAAAAATTAAATACTATGTGTAATTATTAATCTTATTACTAGTATAATTTCTCATTATTTAAATATTAAAAATTAATAATAAAATAATGTTATTCCATGTTGTCAGAGGTAGAATGGTAATTGCAATAGAAAGGAGGCCTCCAATAAAGAACGGTGCAATTTTGTGCAGGAGGACAGTCTGATGCTCAGGATCATAGGGACAAACATCAAACACAAATTTTTATGAGGAGAATAATTATTGCAGAATAGCTCGTGCAGTTCTTTCTTAGATCCATAACCATAAGACTTCAAACCAAGACCTTAATACCGTATCTTTGGAGAATTCCCTGAACTGGTCGTTTGGGTTGTACACGAATAAAATAGGTAACACAAAAGCTGATGGAAGAAGCCTAGTAGCTTCGGATGGATTCCATGGAACACTACTATGCAAGCAACGAGTCACTGAAACCATCAAAGAAAAAAAAGATAAACCAGTACCTTAAATTCACCTCACCAAAAATTATATACAACTGTTCATCCAGTAGTCTGATGGAACTTGAGAAGCTTCTGCATTCAGCTCCACCTTGTTCTTTGGTTGCACTTGCTTGCATCTCTTCTCTTTCTCAACTTCCTTCAAAGAGTCCCTCTTGCTTGCCTGGCAGTAAGTATTAAGCAATCAATTCCACACCATTCTCATTAGTTATGCTGTAATTTAATGACTTTGTCCCTTAGTAACGGCGTAGCTTCCGATAGCATTCTAGTCACAGGTTTGGCATTCTGGAATAAGATGGCTAGATGGAAAATTCAGTTAAAATTTGGAGTATTAACAGTAAAGTTGGAAAATATTGGACAAATAAATATAGGAAAAAAAATTAGAATGTAAACGTTATTGATATATCTGTAGGGTTTGATGAAAAACAAAAGTAAACACGGAGGACAAAACAACGATCATAACCAAAAATACCACAAAAAAGCAACAACAAATTGGAGAATAACACTTAATTTGAATATTCTACTTCTTTGGGAATGTAACTAAAAACCTAATGAATGATTTCTTGAGAATTTTTCAATGGTTTTGAGATTGTTTTCACCATGCAGAGAATTACTCACCTTCCTTGACCGTGTCATATAATGATAATCTGGCACGGTTTTTCCTCGCAACACACTTCTTGTAGCCTTCAGCCTGCTTTTAACTGGTGTGCAGCCATCTATAGATGTCTGAGAAGGTGTGGTAAAACTATCAAAGTTCACAGATACATCATTAGAACCACAACTTTCCTTTTCCTCGACCGCTACATCAAATCTCTTCTTGATGATTGTTGATCTCTGATAAGTGGAAATGGGATCAAAGTGCTTGCTCAAACAGTCCTCTGCCAAGGAATTTTCGGGCATGCGGGTGGCCATCCATCTCTCGAGCCAGCTCCATCCCATGTTGGGCTCCTTTGAATCAGACCAGGTTGATTTTTTTTTGGCAGAGCAAGTTCTCAGCTGTTTATGGACAAATTAACTCAAAATTACTTCAGAATTAATTTGACTCTAGTTATTGATCATATTATCCTTACCTGCTGAGAGAAGGCATAGGCTAGAGCTCTCTCACGTCTTGTTGTTGCTTCAAGTCTGCTTTGGATTTTCAATTTCAATACACTGCTACTGAGAGTGCTATTATCCCACTTTTCCTGCAATTGGAATATTGCATTTGTATGCTAACACTTGATCTAGATTTTCTTTTCTGTATTGATTTGAAATACTGAAGAATGGAATCAGTGTTTTAGTTGAATAGTTGAACAAACTGTGGGTCAAGAAAAGTTGGTAGATCAAATAGCTAAGAGAATAAAATCAATAATGCAATTCCCATCTTTCATCAAGTGTTGAGCTTATTCGAATTTAAAAGTGGTCCTTATTCTTCCTTTTTTTCTTTTTTAGTATTTAATTATTTTCTCAACTTGCCAACTGACACTGCTTGAGAGTTTGGTTCTTGACTGAGGAAGCCAAATCAGGTTTAGATTTTGTTGTAAGGAAGATTAATTAAAAGACCTGAAATAAATCCAGATGAGTTAAGTGATTCCAAATCCAAATGTTCGTTGTTTTCACAGATACAATTACTAAACCCACTCTATAACACCACCAATAGTAGATCTTTCATTACCATAAATGTTAAATATTATCTTGTAGCTTACTAGGTGCATTTAATTAAGTTCTTAACACCAGCTCTTTTTCTTGCTGGTGTCTGAATATGATCCCTGCATTTCAAACATGTGAAGTTTGAAATAAAACTTCCCTATCTGAGTCACCATTGTCAATGAAAACCTCAAACATATTAAGAAACCTGCAAACAGTTCATGAATTTTAAAAAATTAGCTTGAGCAATAATTTTCTTAGACTGGGTAACGTAGTCCAAACTCCAAAGTACACTACCTGCTACAAGAAATGCCAGGCAGCAAACAGTAGTCGTATCTTCTCAAACGTTCTGGCAAGTGAAGAAGTTGAAATTACATCATGTGTAACATTTTTTTCGGGTTTATATGTGTTCCAAGATAGTTTTCTCAACCATACCACCCCCCACAGAGATATATCTGAAGCTTTGCCATTAAATGAGGTTGATACAGGGGTAAAGAAAGAAAGGATTAATGCTGACAAAGATGCATCAGTCAGTGGCCTGAGAGCTCTTTGATATGAACTGACAAAATCTTCCTACATACCAACGCAATCCTTGTGTATATTAGTTGATATCAAGTCTAACGATTCTGGCCAGTAAACCTTGAGATTCTGTTTCTCATTTCAAAAAATCCTAGAATAAACTGCCACAGAAATTCTATGCAAATCTGACAAATAACAAACTGATCAATCTTGGACTGAGTTTAAGAAAACTATAAATCTTTATGTGCTCTATCATCATTAGATTAGTCTAAACAATTTAGACATTCTCATGGGCTGTCATCTGAATCCTTGCTCAAATCTCTAGTAACTTTAGCGGCATGATGGCTTTTCTTATGTAACTGAAAATAGGAAGACTTACATATGGAAAACCCACATACAATTTCCTAGGATAAAAAGCACCCCTGATGCTTGACTTCATTAAAATGCCTCACCAACATGCTGTTTGGATGGGTTAGTGAACGTTGCTACCAACCAGATATGACTAAAGCTGAACAATGTACAGGAAAATCAAGAATATGCTCTCATCTGGTCCCACACTAAATATTTACAAATGCAGAAACACAAGCAAGGGAAGTGCTCAGGATAGGCAGAGAGCATGCTGATCCATGAAAAACTGTATTATATGTTTCTGTCACTGACACTGCTATGTACATCAATCATGTGACCAAGTCAAAGTATCATATATTATCAAGTTACTGCATGAAGCTATTATGGTAAATTTAAACCCATTTGTTTTATGGAAGAAAAAACTATAGAACTAAGGTGGCTTTTAGACAGCAAAATCAGTTCATCAAATCCAGAAGAAGGGTCCAAGATGGTCAATACCTTCACCCTGTATACCTGTGTCTGAGCTTTGTGCTGCACCTTGTGCTGAATTATGACACTCTTCTCTTGAAGACTAAGATTTTCAACAGAATCTCCTAGTTGGGCTTCAGTGGATGCAGCAACCAATGCCCCAGTTGGATTTCCGGATCCTTCAATATGATCTCCTTCACATGATTTTCTGATTTCTTTGCATAACTGCCTTGCCTGAAATCAGGTAACTGAAGTGGCTGTAAGCTATCAATAACTTCATGGAATTGAGAAGAGGAAGGATATACTTATTCACAATACTACATCCCTTCACAAAACTAACCACAAAGACATTTTTTGACAGGAACTCCGATTGAAGCAGTCCATTCAAAAGGATGGTCAAAATCAATGTACTTGAATTAGAGAATCAATGAAATGTATCTCTATCTGGCCCCTTAGAATTATTTTGCCTCCAGCATCATCAGAAGTCTAAAAAGAAATATGGAGAAAGTTTGAAGTAAAAAACCATAAAGCCTCTGAAAGCTGATTGGATGAAGATGGCTGCATCTTCTTGACTCAACAACCTTGCAGGTGAGTTCCCTTCTTTCGTACTCGGTTCTTCGTGCACTTCTAATTTGACTATTGGAGGACCTTCTTCATCTCTTGAAGTTTCTATCACATGCTGCATTGTGGTTGCTTCAGAACCATTAACAGAGGATAAATCCTCTGCAGTAACTGAATTGAATTCATCTCCACAAAGGTAGTGTCTAACAGAACACCACCTACTCTTATCTACTCCAAAATTCCTCTCCTGCTGAGATCAAAGTACTTTAGTTTGCATCCATCTATCTATAGTCAATTAACCAAAGAACTAAAGAATCAGGAATTAATGTCTGACACCCCAAGACATCAAAGGGTATAATGTGCCATTTTAAATCAAAAACTACATGAAAATTATGCTGACAATTCCAGAAAAAAAAAAGAATATTTGCATCTGCAAACAAAATATTTCACACAGAAGAAATAATATAATGTTCACATAAAGAAGGAGAGATCTATAAAAATGTAGTAAGCTGGCCATTGAGTAGCCAAAAAATTGAAGATACAGAATCTTACAAAGAAAAGTTTTTTTTTTTTTTTTTTAAAAAAAAAGAAAAATCCTGGCAGGAGACTCCAAGAGAGAACTTCAACTGACACCGAAGGCTAAACAACACAAAGAGCGGGAAAGATCCAGACATAACTTACACAACCAGTTAATAGTTACATCAAAAAAAGGAAATGAAAAATTCCAAGAATCAGCCAATTAATACACAAAGAAAATGAATGACAATTAATAATAGCTCTAAATGCAATATATCCAATAGAACCAAAGCGTCATGAACGCAACATAGGAATTTTATATCAGGAAGAGGCGCTTGGAATCAGAAAAACTACATTGCCATTGCGTATGCCCGAAGAAGATCGACTCTTCAAGAAGACTCTCCTAACCAGACCCCCAGACAGACCCATACCAGAAGAGAATTCTTATAGGAGATCCCTCCAGTTCTACTCAGTCTCCCTCGAACATCTAATTTTGAAGAGGAAATCTCAAAATCGTGGGGCAACACCTAAATCTGCGCTCACTCTACAGTAGTTAGAGTAGCATGCTTAAGCTCTCGGACAGAGCTCTCCCCCCTTAAATATCCACAACCCCCCAACACCAAACACCAAACAACTTTGCGTAAAGGCACTTCGCTCGATTGGAAGAGCGCTTTCATTGTAGGTGGAGGGGGCCGAGGGAAATCCAATGTGTTAGTTGGGGCGGTGGCGGAGCTTTAGAGCTGGACCTGGGCATCGTCAAGGCCCACGATTTGAAAAGAAAAAGTACAGGGGGGTAGGAAAAGGGGGTGGCCTCTCCATGTGTACTAACCAGAAGCACTTGCACATGGCTACTAGCTAAAGTGGACCTGCCAGGTTTTGCTTCCTGTTGGGTGCAGGGATAAATCCTTTTCCTCGACAATCACCCCTACCTTTTTTTTTTTTTTTAAGGATAAGTTTTTCTTTTATCCTTCTGTTTTTATAATCTCTGCAAGATAATGGGTGTTCGTTATTGGTGAATTGGTAAAGGTAAGTGCCGCCAAAGATTTAGCGGAGGAGAAGGATGGAATAACTCGAAGTCATCCACCGCAACGGTGGCTGAGAGGATTTATCGTGTGCAGGACTTGAAGGGATCTGGAACGGTTATTCGGTGTGGAATGGATTGTGTTGAGATTGCAGGCAGACCATAGGCTTGGAAACAAAAAAAAAAAAAAAACTGATTCTCTACGGCAGTGTTATCATACGTTAGTTTGAACGGTACAAGCAACCTGATTGTATAAGTTTGATACTTGTTGCAGACAAATTACCTATCCTTGAAGCTTTGTGACGGTATTGGATGATCTTGCTTGCTTCTTCCATAGAATGAGATCCTGTTTTTGGATGCTTCTCTAGGATATATATAAAAGGTTTCTGTACCGGAATTATCGGCGAGAATACTCAAGTCGATGAAATAATCTGAGCAACAATCCGAGCTAAATAAAAAAAAAGAGAATATCAAGAATAAATATGCGCGATAGCTAACAAACATATCTAGAAAGAGATCTCTTTTACTTATTTATGGAATTACGTGAAATAATAGAATATTATTTAAAAGGTAGCTTTATCTTATATATTATAATAGATTTTGGTAAAGTATCGTGATTTTGTTTTCTGTATATTTTTCATTAGAATAGTGGTGGTTAGGATGATAACCGTTGCCGCCAAGATCGTCGTGGCCAGTAGCTGCTGTCGACGTTGGATCACCTCTGGTCTTCTCGGGGTTGACCCGTGCTCCGGAGCCTGCAGAAAACAAGATCAGACACCCGGGCCGGGAATTCTGGCGAGGGCACTTCGACGGTCAAGTCAGTGACGATCCAGGAAAATAGATCCTCCTGGTCGAGCCCTCTCGATGGACTCTACGCTAGGAGGAGTGAGTGGTGTCAGAGTGGGAGTGCGAGTGTGCTGGGAGAGATGGTAGCCGAGCTGGATTAGCCCTCTTGTGTGGCTATTTCTTCCTTACTCGCTTAGATAGCACTTGTATACATACCTTCCTCCTGGGGGCGTCGAAGGTTCTTTTAAGTCCAGATGACCGTTGAGCGCCTACCTCGGGATCTCCCCCAAGCTGTCAAGCGCGTGCGGCGATGTTCCATGCCATGGATGGGACGTCTTTCCCGATCCGTGATAAGGGAAACTATCGTGTGTTCTGACATTTCCTCCGATCGCCCTATTCTGGGAAGCCTGGCAGTGTCTTGATCGGGGGGCCGCCGCCTCCGGAATTCGAATCTCTTGGTTGACTTCATCTTTCGGGTGGTGCAGGTGGCTGGTGGAGAGCGTGGGCCTTGGTCAGGGAGCTTCTTCCTCTCATGGTGTAAGCGATGGCCGCAGATAGTTATTATGACTTGACGGGCGCTTCCTGGTGGTCTTCGGGCCGCTCGCTGGTGTCTCGGGGAGGTGGCTCCGCCCCCTTGATGGTTCGGGGGCACTGTCCAAGTGGCTGTTGAACTGGAGAGCTGGGACTCGACTCCGGCTTGGGGGGCTCGACCTCCGAAGGGCTCGACCTGGCGGAGGAGGCTGGGCTCGACTTCAGCTCGGGGGGGCTCGACTCGACGGAGGAGGGCGACACGCGACCCGACCCAGAGGGCTCAGCCTCGGAGAGGCACGACCTGACGGAGGAGGGCTGAGCTTGACTCTCGTTCAGGGGGCTCAGCCTCGGAGGGGTTCGGTCTGGCGAAGGGGGTCGCTCGGCTCCGACCTAGGCGCCCCGAGTTCGCGAGGGCCAACCTGGCAGAGGACGGAGCTCGGCTTCGACGGGCCTCCTCGTTGATCCAGGGGAGCTCGGCCCAGTCAAAGGAATCCGAGATGGGGTGTCCACCATGATGGATCTTATGTCATGGCATCTGACTGGGAATGCACGCCGACACGTCAGCTTCTCACCACATCATTTGCCCCCCACTTCCAAGTGCCGTTGGTGCGGGGCGCTCGAGGTGAAGAGAGTAAATGTGCTGCTGACGTGAAAAGGTGGGGATCTGGCGCAATGATGGTCACAATCGATGGCATTTGAGGAAGCGATTTCTTCAGCCTACCCAGAGGAGCCACGTGGACACATCTAAGGAGCAGTTATTGTGGGCACAGAATCCGAAGCGGCCATAGTCGAACCTAGATGTCAGCCCTGCCGATGAATGACACGTGGCGCAGATCCAATGTCTTGGAGCTGGGCTCGAAGACTTAGTGGCCGGAGAGCTTGGCTCCGGGCTTTGAGGTCTCGGTGTTAGGCTCTGGGACCTGGTGGCCGGAAAGCTTGGTTCCGGGCTTTGATGCCTTGGAGCTGGGCTCGAAGACTTGGTGGTCAGAGTGCTTGGCTCCGGGCTTTAAGGTCTCGGTGCTGGACTCTGGAACCTGGTGGCTAGAAAGCTTGGTTCCGGGCTTTGATATCTTGGAGCTGGGCTCGAAGACTTGGTGGTCGGAGATCTTGGCTCCGAGCTTTGAGGTCTTGGTGCTGGGCTCTGGGACTTGATGGTCGGAAAGCTTGATTCCGGGCTTTGATGCCTTGGAGCTGGGCTCGAAGACTTGGTGGCTGGAGAGCTTGGCTCCGGGCTTTGAGGTCTCGACGCTGGGCTCTGGGACCTGGTGGCCGAAAAGCTTGGTTTCGGGCTTTGATGTCTTGGAGCTGGGCTCGAAGACTTGGTGGTCGGAGAGCTTGGCTCCGGGCTTTGAGATCTCGGTGCTGGACTCTGGGACCTGGTGGCCGAAAAGCTTGGTTCCGGACTTTGATGTATTGGAGCTGGGCTCGAAGACTTGGTGGCCGGAGAGCTTGGCTCCGGGCTTTGAGGTCTCAGCGCTGGGCTCTGGGACCTGGTGGCCCGAAAGCTTGGTTCCGAGCTTTGATATCTTGAAACTGGGCTCGAAGACTTGGTGGCCGGGGAGCTTGGCTCCGGGCTTTGAGGTCTCGGTCCTGGGCTCTGGGACCTGGTGGTCGGAAAGCTTGGTTCCGAGCTTTGATATCTTGGAGCTGGGCTCGAAGACTTGGTGGCCGAAAAGCTTGGCTTTGGACTTTGATGGCCTGAGAGCTTGGCTCAGGGCTTTAATGTCTCGGAGCTGGGCTCGAAGACTTGGTGGCCGGAGAGTTGGGCTCCGGGCTTTGATGGCCTGAGAGCTTGGCTCAGGGCTTTGATGTCTCGGAGCTGGGCTCGAAAACTTGGTGGTCGGAGAGCTGGGCTCCAGGCTTTGAGCGTCGGACCTTGGGTCGGGCAATGATTCTCCTGCAAGGCAAAATTGTTCGTGCAAGGAGAATCTTAATCATTAGCGGGTAAGGATCTTATGCTATTGACAACGGAGAGCTGGGCTCCGGGCTCGGACGTGCCGGAGAGCTAGGCTCCGGGCTTGAACGTGCCGGACCTTGGGCCAGGAAGTGATATTCCTGCAAGGCAGAGAGCCATTTGTGCAAAAGAAAATTTTCATTATTATTGGAAGATGGCCTTACACTACTGATAATATCTTCTCAGGTTGCAGGCATTCCATGTCCGAGGAAATCTAGCACCATCCAGATCCTCGAGGTAGTAGGCCCCATGCAAGAGGGCTTCAACCACCTTGTAGGGGCCTTCCCAGTTCGACGAGAGTTTGCCGCACTCACGGGGTTGAGATGCTTCGACTCAGTGCAGCACCAGGTCGCCGGGTCTGAAGACTTTTGGCCTTACCTGCATGTTATAGTACCGGCCACTCGTTGCCGGTACGCCACCATTCGGAGCCGAGCTTTGTCCCTCATTTCTTTGAGGAGGTCCAGGTTGAGCAGAAGGTGCGCCGAGTTCTGTGCTTCGTCATATTGCTGCACCCGCAGTGTGTGTACGCCAAGCTCAACTGGGATGACCGCCTCAGCGCCAAAAATAAGGTTGAAGGGCGTTTCGTCCGTCGCCGTCCTGGGCGTTGTGTGGTAGGCTCAGAATACTCGGAAGTTCTTCTGCCCATCTTCCCTTGGCTTGGTCCAGTCTGGTTCTGAGTCCTTGGAGGATGGTCTAGTTAGTCACCTCGGCCTCCCCGTTTGTTTGGGGGTGAGCTACCGAGATGAAGTGGTGCTAGATGCCGTGCTCAGCGCATAACCCTTCGAACTCCTGGTTGTCAAACTGCCACCCATTGTCGGTGATATTGCAGTGGGGGAGCTCGAAGTGACAGATAATTGACTTCCAGAAGAATTGGTGGACATTGGCTTCAGTGATCCGAGCTAGCGGCTCTGCTTCGACCCACTTAATGAAGTAGTCAATCGCCACCAGCAGGAATCTTTGTTGACCGGTGCAGGGGGAATGGCCCTATAATGTCCATTCCCCACTGGACAAAGGCCAAGGGGATGAGAGCTGGGAGATCGGCACCGTCGATTGTTGCTGTATGTTAGCGTGGCACTGGTACTTATCGCATCTCCTAACGAAGTCAGCAGCGTCCTTCCTCATGGTCTCCCGGAAGTATCCCTGGTGGAGAGCCTTGTATATCAGTGTCCTTCCTCCCACATGGTTCCCACAGAGGCCTTCATGTATCTCTTGGAGTACGAAGGCTGCCTCCGTGGGCTTGAGGCACTTCAGGAGCGGGTAGGAATGAGACCAGCGATAGAGTTGGCCTTCCATCAAAACAAACCAGGAGGCCTTCTTCTTGATGAGGCTGGCTTCCACGCGGTCCTCCGGCAAGGTGCCATCAGTGATGTACCTGACATACCTGTCCATCCAGCTCGGCTTGGGGGTGACTTGCTGCACCTCCTCTGGGCCTTTGTAGCTTGGATTTTCGAGGTACTTGATATAGGCGCGCCTCAGTGACGAGTCCGACAGGGTCGCGAGCCTTGACAGTGCATCCGTACGGGCATTCTCCCCATGGGGGATGTGGAAGATGCTGAAGCGTCGGAAGTCTGCCATCCTCGAGCGGACTCGTTCCAGGTACCTCATCATCTGGGGGTCTCTGGCCTAATATTCTCCAGAGACTTGCCCGGTAACTAGTTGGAAGTCGGTAAAGACTTTCAAGCTCTGTACGCCCAGCTCGCGGGAGACCTTCGGTCCCGCGATGAGCACCTCGTACTCTGCCTGGTTGTTTGTTGCGGTGAGCTTGAAACGAAGAGCACACTCTGTCACAACCCCGTCGCTGTTGGTGAGGATGAGGCCTGCTCCGCTTCCACCGGAGTTGGACGCGCCATCCACGTGGATGATCCAGGGCTTCTCCTCTGGTTCGTGCTCATCTTGGCGCTCCACCGTTGTCTGCTCTGGCTCCTCGACGAGTCCTACGCATTCGACCACGAAGTCGACTAGGACTTGAGCCTTCTGCGACGACCTCGACCGATATGCTATATCGAACTCGCTCAGCAGCAGGGACCATTTGGCCAATCTTCCGGAGGTCTCGGGATGGCTAAGTATGGTTATCAGCGGCTGATCCATCACGACCACGATAGGGTGTGCTTGGAAGTAGGGCCTGAGGCACTTAGCAGATATTATTAGAGCAAAAATAAGTTTCTCGGAGCGAGTATACCTAATCTCCGCATCGCGGAGGATTTTGCTGGTGTAGTATACTGGCTTCTGGGATTCGCCATCGTTTGCGCGGATGAGGACCGAGCTGACGGCTCCAGGTGTGATCGCCAGGTAGAGCAGGAGCTCCTCTCCTTCCTCTAGTCGGGAAAGTAATGGAGGAGAGGCTAGGAATTCTTTCAATCCCTCGAAGGCCGTCCTGCACTCCTCCGTCCAGGTGAAGTCGTGCATCTTGCACAGCACCTTGAAGAAAGGAAGGCAACGATCGGTCGATCTTGAGATGAACCGGCTCAAAGCCGCGATCCGCCCCGTTAGTCGCTGGACCTGCTTCTTGGATGTTAGGTGCTCCATGTCGACAATAGCCCAGACCTTCTCCGGGTTCACTTCGATGCCCCTCTGGGTGAGTGGGTGACATGAAGCCGAGAAATTTGCTTGCCGCCATCCCAAAGGCGCACTTCGCCGGGTTCAGCTTCATCTGATGCTTTCGGAGGTTGTGGAAGGCTTCGACGAGGTCGGCGATGTGGTCCAAGCTCGGCCTGCTCATGACCAGCATGTCATCCAGTACACTTGCATGTTCTGGCCAGTTTGGTCTTTGAAGACCCTGTTGACTAGATGTTGGTACGTGGCCCCAGCATTCTTCAGGCCAAAGGGCATCATCCTGTAACAGTATGTCCCTTGGTCGGTGACGAAGGCGGTGTGCTCCTCGTCCTCTGGGTGCATCCGGATCTGATTATATCCGAAGAATGCATCCATGAAGGAGAGGAGTCGGTGTCCTGAGGTGGCGTCTACCAGCTGGTCGATCTTCGGCAGGGGGAAGCTATCCTTCGGGCATGCCTTGTTGAGGTCAGTGTAGTCTACACAAATCATCCACTTGCCGTTGCTCTTCTTCACTATCACTACATTCGTCAGCCAGCTCGGATATTGCACCTCTCGAACAAAACTGGCGGTGAGGAGTTTGTCTACTTCCTCGTTGATGGCCGCCTGCCTCTCCAGGGAGAAGCTTCTCTTCTTTTGCCGAACTGGTCGGTGTTTTGGGTCAATGCTCAACTTGTGAGTGATGATGTCAGGGGAGATACCTAGCATGTCCACCACCGTCCAGGTGAACACATCTGCATTTGCCCGAAGGAACTCCAACAGGTGGGCCCTTTCCTCGTCGTGTAGCTGGGAAACAATCTACACCGTCTTCGCCTGGTCGGCTCCCAGTGGATATGACATTAGGCGCTCGACCGGGCCTCCCTTGGGGTCCTGAGCCCTTTGGTCAAGATCGTCCGCCCTGGGGTCATCCTCAAGGACCTTGGCCCCGGGAAGAGTTTGGAAACAATGTTGCGCCGGCTAGGGTGCTCCTCTCATCTCTCCGACACCGTAAGGAGTTAGGAACTGTACAAGTAGCCTCTTGGTGGAGATGACGTCGTCGAGCAGGTTGAGTCCAGGTCAACCAAGGATCACGTTGTAGGCTGAAGGGAGCCTGACAACCGTGAAAGTCATCATAATGGTACTTTACCGAGATGGGGTTCCGGTAGTAACCGGGAGAGTAATTTCTCCTTCGATCCTTACAGAATCACCTATAAAACTGACAAGAGGGGTGTGCACAGGTTTGAGCTAAGTAGGAGAAAGATTCATCATGGAGAAAAAATCGTAGAAAAGCACATATGTGGAGCTTCCACTATCAACTATGATGCGTTTTACAGGATGTTTCGTGATTGTCATCTCGATGACCATGGCATCATTACTTACATTTTTTCCCCCATTTTTCCCTTCTCTCATAAAGGGGAGTACATTTTCAGAATGCCGTGCCCCCCGGGCTTTCTTGGACGCGCGCTCGGCTCCCTAGCATATCATCCCCACCGGCTTCTCGGTAGGGTGGTTGTCAACTGCTGGGACCGGTGGGAGAGCAATGAGCGCCTGGGGTTCTGCTTGAGGCCTGCCCCCCACGTACCGTCCGAGGTAGCCCCTCTTGATGAGTTCTTCGATCTCCCTCTTGAGGTTGTAACATTCCTCGATGTTGTGGCCGTGGTCGTGATGGTAGCGACAGTACTTCGTTTTGTCACGGCCAGTGGACGATCTTATCGGAGGTGGGCGCTTTAGGTATGGCTCACTTTCAATTTCCATGAAGATCTTGGTCCTCGGGACGAAGAGAGGGGTGTACCTCTCTTCGAGAATGGGAGTGCCTCTTGGTCTTAGCCCCTACTGGAAGCTCGGAGTTGGGGGTCCCGACTTCCACATCCCAGAAGTCTCAACGGGAGTTGGTTTCTTTTACGGCTTCCCATCGAGCTCCCGTCTCATACGATCCACTTCCTCAGCGCGGATGTACTTCTGAGCTAGGAGAAGGAGCTCGGAATAAGTCTTGGGGGATTTCTTGTCAAGCGAGTAGGTCAAGCGGGAGGTCCTGGGTCCTCGCTTCAATGCCAGCATGGCAACTGGCTCATCAAGGTTGTAGATCTCCAACGCGACAGCCTTGAAACAGGCCACGTAGTCCCGCAGGGGCTCATAGTCCTGCTGCCTGATGGAGAAGAGGCTGTCCGTCTCTCGTGGCATCTTTCGATAAGCATCGAAGTGGGCCATGAACTTCTGTCCCAACTGAGTAAAAGAGCCGATACTCTCTGGCTCGAGGCGAGTGAACCACACCCGAGCTGCCTTCCGAAGAGTAGCAGGAAAGGCGACGCAGAGGAGGGCGTCGGTTGCCCCCTGAACCCTCATGAGGGCTTTGTAGCTCTCAAGGTGGTCCAGGGGATCGGTGGTCCTATCATAGGGATCCACCTGCGGCATACGGAACCGATCCAGGATCGGCTCCTCTTGGACTTCTTGGGAGAATGGGGGACGGACGTCGTAGCCCGCTGGCTCGCTCTTGGAGCCCGGTAGAATGGCAAACCGACGGGATAACTCTGCCAGCTTGTGATCATGCTCCTCCAGGCACTTTTCTGCCATGCACCTGATGGCTTCGTCAGTAGACCCCTCCACCGAAGGAGATGGAGAAGGTGACATGGGTGCATGGTGTCCATGACGGGGGGTCTTGCTCTTTCTGCCTTGGCGGGCTTGGACATCACCTACTCAAGGTTTGGTGAGCGGCTCTCCCTGTCGACAGATCCGGCTCGTTATCTTTTCACCAGAGTCTGGTGACTACCTAGGTTGTCGGTGATGGCCCGCGGCTGTGAAGGCCTTCCTTGGAAGGAATGCAGGCTATCGTGGGGTGCTGCGGCATAAGCCGCGGAAGTCCCTGGCTGCTGGTGGGTAGCCAAGGACCAGTGCTGATGCTAAAGCTGGCGCACTGCTATGGCAAGGACCTGCATCTGCTAGGTTAGTGCAGCCAGCTAAGATTCCACCAGAGGCGGTTGAGCTGGAGCGGGTGGTTTTGCTTCTAGGTTGTGCGGGTTCCCTCGAGAAGGGGAGTTTCTCGCACGACTGGTGGAGACCTCTCTCGCTCGCATCGTCACCATCCTCCCGGTGGGCTGCTTGCAAAGGGGCTTAAGCTGGATCAAAGATCATCCTTCGCGAGCTCCTTCCTGGCGTGCCAATCTATTACCACCAAGATCATCGTGGCCCGTAGCTGCTGTCGACGTCGGATCACCTCTCGTCTTCTCAGGGTTGACCCGTGCTCCGGAACCTGCAGAAAATAAGGTTAGACACCCGGGCCGGGGATTCCGACGAGGGCACTCCGACGGTCAAGTCAGGACGATCCAGGGGAACAGATCCTCTTAGTCGAGCTCTCTCTCGATGGACTCCACGCTAGGAGGAGTGAGTGGTGTAAGAGTGGGAGTGCGAGTGTGCTGGGAGAGATGGTAACCTAGCTGGATTAGCCCTCTTGTGTGGCTTTTTCTCCCTTACTCGCTTAGATAGCACTTGTGTATATACCTCTCTCCTGGGAATGTCGAAGGTTCTTTTAAGTCCAGGTGATCGTTGAGTGCCTACCTCGGGATCTTCCCCAGGCTATCAGGCACGTGCGGCGATGTTCTGTGCCATGGATGGGACATCTTTCCCGATTCGTGATAAGGAAAACTGTCGTGTGCTCTAACATTCCCTCCGGTCACCCTATTTTGGGAAGTCTGGCAGTTCTCGATCGGGGGGCTGCCACCCCCGGGATTCAAATCTCCTGGTTGACTTCCTCTTTCGGGTGGTACAGGTGGCTGATGGAGAGCGTGGCGCCTTGGTCAAGGAGCTTCTTCCTTTCCTGGTGTAAGCGGTGGCCGTAGACAGTTATTATGACTTGACGGGTGTTTCCTGGTGGTCTTCGGGCCGCTCGCCGGTGTCTCTAGGAGGTGGCTCCGCCCCCTTGATGGTCTGGGGGCACTATCCAAGTGGCTGTCGAGCTGGAGAGCTGGGACTCGGTTCCAGCTCGAGGGGCTCGACCTCCGAAGGGCTCGACCTAGCGGAGGAGGCTGGGCTCGACTCCGGCTCAGGGAGCTCGACCTCGGAGGGGCTCAACCCGGTGGAGGAGAGCGACACGCGACCCCGGCCCAGAGGGCTCAGCCTCGGAGGGGCTCGAAATTACGGAGGAGGGCTGAGCTCGACTCTCGTTTAGGGGGCTCAGCCTCGGAGGGGCTCGGTCTGGCGAAGTGGGTCGCTCGGCTTTGGCCTAAGCGCCTCGAGCTCGCGAGGGCTGACTTGGCGGAGGATGGAGCTCGGCTTCGATGGGCCTCGTTGATCTGGGGGAGCTTGGCCTAGTCAAAGGAGTCCGAGATGGGGTGTCCACCGTGGTGGATCTTATGTCGTGGCATCTTACTGGGAATGCAAGTCGACACGTCGGCTTCTCGCCATATCAATAACTTTTATTAACACATTGTTTGTCATAATCTTCAGCCGGGATGGTTAGAAATTATTTATTTCTATTACCTACTTGGCTAGAGTTACTTGGTGAAAGTGGAACTTGGCCTCGGATGCTCTTACTTAGCTAAGAAGCTCTACTCGATCTCGGGTTTTTGTACTCAACCAAGACGCTACTCGGCCGTTGCTATTTGGCCTAGGTGACTCGATCATAGGGATGACAATTTTTATCGATTCGGTGGATACCTGACTCGACCCCCCTAATGGGACAGGTAAAATTCGACCCGTCTAATTTATAAACGGATATGGGTTATATAAAAAAAACCCGACTCAGATTCTGGTCGGGTAGAGCTGTCAACAGGTCGAGTTCGAGTCGGAACCTAGATATCCAGATCCGGACCCGATTTTAGCTACTGGATGGTCCAATTTTAAAATACCAGACCCAGACCCGAATGGATCCCGGATATCCGAACCCGAACCTAGACCCGAATGGAAGGTACCACCATGGCCCATGAGCTTGTAAGAGTGGAGGATTCCTTTTTTTTTTTTTTCATTCTCTAATAGCAGGAATAGGAATGACAAAACTAAAACATATATAAAATATAAGAAAGATTCCACTACTTGTTTTGATATTTTTTTTAAAACTTTTAACATGACAAAATCATAGTCTAGCTATGGTAACGTGGCACTGATGATCATGGCTATTAATAAAAAACAGGAACAAGGCAACAACTAATCGAGGCACTGTAATTGTAGCACACTAGCACTGTGACAGTGTAGCAGGAGCTCGGATCCAAGG
The DNA here is from genome assembly GCA_021397845.1 of Areca catechu. NCBI lineage: Eukaryota > Viridiplantae > Streptophyta > Magnoliopsida > Arecales > Arecaceae > Areca > Areca catechu. The sequence continues at coordinate 31,257,673 of CM038045.1, forward strand.
AAGACAACCTAGGAATAATACCGGGATAGGGGCAGTGGCAGCCGGTGGGGGAGTGGGGACGATCGACGATGTTGGTGGCCGGCGGTGCTCAGATCCAAGAACGATGTCGAGTAGCAGGTGTCGATCGTTGGGGAGGGGGGGGCGATGTCGAGGCTCGGAGCAACAGTGGCTAGCAAGTAGCGGGCGTCGGTCGTCGAGGGGTCCGCCATCGAGGGGGAGGCCGATGTCGAGGCTCGATCGCTCGGAGCAGCAGAGTAGAGCTGTCCACGGGCAGCAAGCATCGGCCGTCGAGGGGTTCGCCATCGAGGGGGAGGTCGATGTCGAGGCTCGGAGCAGTAGAGTGGCTAGCGAGCAGTCGGCATCGGCTGTCGAGGGTCCGTCGTCGGGGGAGAGGCCGATGTCGAGGCTCAGAGCAGCAGAGTAGAGCTATCAACATGCAGTGGGCGTCGACTGTCGAGGGGTCCGCCGTCGAGGGGGGGAGGCGTTGGCTGTCGAGGGGGGGAGGCATCGGCCATGGAGGGCTCGACCGTCGAGGGAGGCGTCAGCCGTAGAGGCGGGTGGATTTGGGATTCGCTGGCGACTGGAAGGGAGAAAGAGGGGCTATGGCACAAATGGAAGAGGTTTTATCGTAAAAGCCTTGATGGATTCTTAACCGTTGGATTATGATCCAACGTCCCATATATATATATATATATTATTATTTTATTTAATTGAGTCTCGGGTCTGCCGGGTCTGGATATTACATATCCAGATCCGAATCCATTTAACTATGACTAATTGGATCCGGGTCAGGATCCGGATAAACTGGTCCAGATTTAGATCCAGACCCAGACCCTTTAGGTCCGAACCCATGGATCTCGGGTCCGGACCGGACTCGTTGACAGCTCTAGGGTCGGGTATAGGTAGTACTACACCTCGATTCAAATCCGACCGATTTATATATAAAAAAAATTATATTTATAAAATATTTAAATAAATTAAATATGAGATGAATATACCCGACCCGACTCGATCCGACCTATTTAGATTTTAAGTAAACTAGATTTTATGAAACCGGGTATATCCGATCCAACTCGATCCAAATATAATTTTTTTATACCCGATCCGAGGATGGATACGAGATGAAATATTTTTTAACGGAATTGGTATGAAATTTGAATGCTCCGATCCAAAGCTGACCCGTTGCCATCCCTGATGCAGCAGGACGTAGGACGCCAGGTGCATCACGTGCCATGTTTCATGCAGGTGAGAGGCGGCCATCGTTTAATAGCTTGGCGAGGAGGCACATGCTCCAGAAGAGGCGATTTAGCCTCACAGGCCATGTCAAGCGTGCCGAGGAGGTGCCGTAGGCGTGTCGGGGGCGGTCGGGACGCCGAGCCGAGGCGGTCGTGGGTACCGAGGCGATCGGGACGTGCCAAAGGAAGTCGGGACGCCGAGGACGTCGTGGGCGTATCGGAGGTGGTCGGGACGTCGAGGAGGGACGCTGAGATGATCGTGGGCATGCCGGAGACGGTCGGGAGATCGAGAAGGGACGTCAAGGCGGTCGTGGGCATGCCGGAGGCGGAGGGGACACCGAGGAAAGTGAGGTCGGTGTTGGTGGAGACGGCAACGAGGGGGGAGTGGCAATCCCTGGCGACGGCGTCGGTGCAGGAGACGAGCTGGGGGTAGCCGTAGGACCAATGCGGGCCTAGGTGGAAGGAGACGATGGCGGTGAGGGCATGGAGCTCCGTCGTGATGGTGAAGCCTTGAGCCGTAGAGGGTGCACGGTGTGGCTGCCCGGTATCCTTCCAACGTTGAGAGAGGGAGGAATTTGCTGCTCTGTGAAACCAGAAGCCTCGAGCTCGAACCCCGTCTCGATCCGAGACTTTGCCGCGATCCGGTTGATCCGGCCAAACCGGGATTTGGTTGATGGCTAATCAGCCCGAGTTGGATCCATTGGCCCGATGCAGAGGGGCCAGTGTGGGAGACAACTTTTTGGATCTGTTACTTTGCCGGGCTGCACAGACCTGTTGCAGAGGGCCCAGAGAATGCGAAGTTTTGGCCCCTCCTAGACTTGCAAAAATAAGACTAAAAAAAAAAAAAAAAAAAACAATCATACGGTCATAATGTAACCTTTCAATTCGGTTATTTTCCCCTAGTTTAATATAGTTATACGCTGCATGATCTGCTTCTGATAAGACTAAAAATTAAGACCCAAAAAAAAAAAAAAAATCATGGATTTCATAATATAACCTTTCAAATCAGTTCTTTTCTCTTCTACCAACCAAAAAAAAAAAGGGTTAGTTCTGTTCCCCTAGTTTAATATAGTTTTACACTGCGTGATCTGCTTTTAAGACCATAGATACATGCAAATCAGACTTGTAATCTTCATTTAGCAAGCACATGGGTGTCTGATGCTTGAGATTGGACGGTATAAGCTTGTAAGTGCTGTCCTACCAGGTTGCGAGCTCATCCAAATGTATAACTCAACGGACTAAAACTCCAGCACATAATTGCTTGAGAACAACATGAAAAGGCTTTTCAATTTCTTGAGTTCATATTCAAGATCATCCTTTTTACCCACTTTTCACTTCATGCAAACCAAAATGAATACTTTTCAACAGATGCAAACCCGGAAAAGCTTTGGAACTACTTGAGTTCTTAGATAAAGCTCTAACACAAAAATGATACAACAGAAACTAGCCTTTATGGAAGCCAATCTTTCCTGCATAGCTAAAATAGCACCAGAGGAAAACCCTAGTACATTTTTCACTGCTGAAAAATCTCGTTGCTCAACTGAGTTCTTAAATGTCGATCACTATAACTACTAAATTCCTGAAACCTAAGAGATGGCAGGTAGTTCGATGATCACATCTAAAGAAATAACCGGCATCAACTCTTGCAGTGCAAGAGCAGAAATTGCAGCCCAGAATATTTGTGAAAGGCTCCTGTTTCTGCCGTCATTGCTAAGAACAGGGAAAAAAGTTGAACCTGTGTTGTGACAACTACTGCACTGCCCTCACACGGATGATCCTCAAGCATGCTGTTAACATTTAGTGTGGCATGAATCTGAAATCATCAGGGTGTAAATCAACCAAGTTTTAAAAAAACAAGCATAACATCACCCCAGCAAGATCAGACTATTATGGATTTTGGAACTCTTTTGAAAATGTCTTTCATATATGTTAACTAATGCAACACAAATAAAAACAGCTCTACAATATTTAGATTGTTACTCTGCCGAAATTCGGAATGGCTTCCTCCAATACACTTGCCGCCTTTCCACCACAATGTAGAAAAGGATGGAAAACCAGGAGCCATTAGTGTAAATGCTTCTAACCAAACAGGATCCATATTCGTACACAAGGCAGAACACACTGGAAAACCAACCAGTTCAAAACAATTTACACTCCAAGAGCACCTCTCAACTATGGATAGTTGTACTCCGTATAAGTTTGCATGCAATAGTACAGTTGTAACAGCTTGTGTACCACCAACTGAAACGGACCGGTGGGGACACAAGCATGGTATCAGAGGAAGTAATCAGGGGCTGGTTTCTTAGAAGGAACTCCTCTTGCTTCCTGCATGAAAAACGTGCATTTAAGCAATTGATCTATTGAGTACAAATTCCAAGGAAGAAAGAGTCAGGATCACAAACATGTGGTGCAGCTTCAAACACACGAAACTGCTTGTTCAGGTTCTCATCCAGCTCAAGGATGGCGGCCACATTACCACACCTGATAATCATTCATAAAGGAAAAGGCATGGTTCAGGGAGAATAAACTGCAAGCATATAGACATACCTATCATCATGGTCCCACTTTTTTGACAGTCCACCCCATTCCTACCATGCTAAAGGTGGTGTGTTTTGAACAACAATACAAGCTAAAGTGCTGCTTGAATGAGACAAACATCTTTTTAAGCAAGACCTTTTAAAAATTCTGTGATGCATTAAACTTTGAATAGTTCGTACATTTGGTTAATGAGGCATATATTCATTAAGAGAGCACCTCTTTGACTCAACATGAGGTTGAACAAGTGATGGGTCATATCTGATTTTCTCCAGTTCAGCTGCCAATTTATCGGTAAATCATCAGCTACATTAAATGAAAATTATGTGATACCAGACATAATGAGGATATGTTAGCAGAGTTTCTTTATCAAACTCAGATATGAACTTCAGCAATAACATATGGACATTAGGATTGAAATATCAGTAAAAAAAGGTTAGGATCTAATCAGGAGACCTGTTATTATTTTTATAAGATCCAAGTATAAACAAAAAAAATGGTCAGAATGTGATTTGGACAAGCAAGATTAACAGTCAATCCTATCAGATTGCTAGAATTTTTATTTTATTCAAATTTGCTGGAATGCATACCAATAAAGCAATCCATCCCCATGCTGACTGATGGATATAAAATAAGACAAAAGCCGAACTTTAACTAGCTATATTCATACAGGCGAGCAGAAGATTCGCTAATAAATCTCAGAATGCACCATCATATCAAGACCAAGAATGACAGGTTTCCATCATGCCTAATTTAATTGGTTGGTCCATTCTGTTTTTAAAAATGGTGGATCCAAGGTAACCCTTGTAGCAATGTGACTTAGGAGATCAAGAAAAGGCTCTATATACTAAAGAATAGGACAAAAGATTCACCAACTAACACCTTATATTTGTTAAAGATAAAATATTGTTGCAAATTTTGCAGATGGACAGTTATTCCTGCAATCTATTTTGAGTTGACAAGGATAAAGAGTTCAATCAATTTTTGAAGATAAACATTTAACAAGTACCTGTAACAGTAATTTGGAGCAGACCAGACTGTTACAATCTGGTTATTAAACATCCATTTATATCCTTCCATCACTAGTTGATGTGCACGACATATGTAATCAATATTGTTTGAGTGGTTAAAGGATGTAACCACATTTCCACCAAACAGGAAGCCAGCACCCCTAGGACTCAAACCCCAACCATCAACAACATCTTCTGGATCTGACCACAGAAGATCACACATGGCCCCATCATGAGGCACTTCCTGCTTCCGGTCTATTGTTCTAATCTGTCGAAGAGGATATTATCTCTGTTAATGATTGCGAGCTTCAGTAAATAATAAAAAACAATTGGAAAACATATAGCTGACCTGATCTAATGTCGTAATGGCAGGAGATAGCCCCCCATGGACACTAAAAATTTTGTTTTCGATAAGTGCTGATAGGCTGTACAAAAGAATCAAGGACATGTTAAAACAATTAACATTTTCAAGAAACACAAAATAAAATCTGAAGAGGTTACCTTAAGAAGTCAAATATATCTGTGCAATACCTCCATACATTTACTGACCCATATTTGCGGAGACACTCATCATAGAATCCATAAACCTGATTAGAAGGAACATTAGTGTTCTTTTTGACAGGAAAATTCAAGATATATTATAACACAACTATACGATAACAACCTGTGTGATCTGCCGGCTCTCATGATTTCCTCGGATGAGCGTTATACGGTCTGGATACCTAACCTGCACAGAATCAGGAAAATTGGCCAGAGCTGATTCAAAAGCCTAAAAGAATCCTGGAAAATTACACTATATTCATAAGCAGATAATATATTACAGTAGAGGATTACTCTTTTTCTGTATGTGTGCTAGCATAAAGTTTATACAATGGCAATCATAATACTCATAGGGTTCAAACTAGTAAGTCACTTCGACAATCAGTCAGTCATCCTTGCAAGTTAAAAGCATGAGATGGAAGCAACAAACTCTGGAACTAATTAACACAAGTTCTTAAAAATTCCTTGGATCAACTAGAAGGGAACAACATCATGAGCTTTCGGTGTTCATCTGCTGGCTTTTTGTTCCTCTGTTGACTTGTTTTATACATTATCTTCTACCACTGGATGTTAATGACACTTAACAGGTTGAGAAAAATGAAAGGTGGATTAAAATGTTGAGATGCAATGCAAAAACAATCAATATCACACAAGATAGTCTTGAATTGGCTGGATTCTTCTGAATCATGATGCAAGAACGTACCTTTACTTGGATTGGTTGGTACCTCAACAATGTATGGACAATGCATATATTGTTCAATCTTTCTAATTGTGAATGTTAGAAGAGGAATAAATAAACTTTTTTACTTTGTTTTTGAGAGTCCAGAAAATCTATTGGTGGTGAGAATATTATAAATTCATAGGCGATTGCTGAAATAAAAAGGCTGATAGTGGATCAACAGACAGATAACAGACAGTTACCATGGAGGATAATAGATGTGAAGAAAGTGTACACCAAGGATTGAGGTCCCGGCAGGATGTCCTATGGGACACCAGGACGGGATACCATCCCATGTGTTGGAACAAGACATCCCGCTAGTGTCCCAGCATTCCCAATCGGGATGCTTTGGGACATCCCTGTCCCAAGCGTCGAGACGGGGCAGGATGCCGGCACGTCCTATTTTATGAAAAAATCGTGACATCCTCGTCCCACATGATTTAAAACCTTGGTGCACACCATTAACTAAAAAGAGAATCATATAAAGACAAATCACATAAATGTGGTGAGTGACAACTATTTGTTAAAATTTATCAAAAAGACAAAAAGTTCAAAAGAAAGTTTCATTATGTGAGTCCTAAAGAACTCAAAGGTTGGCACTTGAATATTAGCAGCACTTAACTAGAAATATGTCTTTGAATGCAGATTAATTACTCATCTGGCACTAGCTCTACCTCACTACATTAGTCAACGGTACAAAACTTATACTGGGTTTGCCACTTTTTCTAATTAAAATCATAATAGCCCAGGAAACCAGTCTCCTTGCTAATGTGATAAGGCAAACCATTTCATGCATGTTTTGGACAATGTTTTCAAAATTAATAAATTGGTTCAAATATGACAATTATTAGAAAGAAAGTTCATAATGAGCAAAAGGTTATGCTAGAAGGATATCTTACATCGGTTTATATTTTTTTTAGAAACTTCGTCCTTTTGTTTAAAATGAGAAACATGAATTCTTATTTGAACTTGAATATAGTAAGTGATACAATGACAAAACACCACTTGATCTTCCATCTCTAATCTCTAGGGCTCCTGAAAAATCTATTGGGGACCAACCACCACCCAAGCACCAAAACAGATGACCCTTCATTCCTAACATGAATTACTTGAGAGATGGATTTACCAAGTTGCATTTCCATAATTTCAGAAGTATGGAAGTATGCAAATTGTAGATCCATGTATATGTCTAACAAATATCGCATGTCAGAAAGAAGTAAATAAAAGATGCTACCCAGTTTCAATTATTTCCACTTTTGGCTTGTGTTTTGCACCTTAGCAAATAGCAACTATTGATTAAATATAAATAGGATTAGTAGGACTAAGTCTCTAAAATAGGTTAAAATCAATTTCACCAAGGAAGCTCAGGTCTAACTTTGTATGATAACTCTGGAGGTGAAATTTCGCGCAGCAGGCAGAGATTCCTTGTTGAGAGTGTAATTTTTAATATGGAAATAGCAGAATCAGGTGCTTCTTACTTCTATGAACCTTGCCTAATTTTCTCATTATAGAACACATTTTTGCATATGGAAATAGCAGGATTATGTGGAAATATAATTCTGCTATTTTTGCATATGGAACATGTTGCCGTCAAGATCATGTCCTGCCTGTAGGCTCGATGGGTCCCGAGGCCAAGTCAATCACTCCGAGAGATGTCAAGTGCCTCGTCTCAAAATGCTCCTAGCCACCAGACGGTCCTGCAAGAAAAAGAGAGCTCAGGCCGGGGATCCCGGTGGGGATACTCCGACGATCAAGTTAGTTTGGCAATCAAGGACAATAGGTCCTTAGTCACGGAGACCTAGATGACCATCGTAAAGAGGCTTTTTCTAAGAGAATTAGTTTCTTTCTCTTGTCTAGGTAATGGGAGTTACTTGCTACCTCTTATCTTTGTCGGAAGTCCCTCTTACCAATATATAGAAGTCGATATTGTTGGATAAGACCTGATGTCCTAATAGCATACTCCCTGGAGGGGTACAGACTTCATAGGACCCCATGGGATAGAAACTGGGGTTTTGGCAGAGCCCTCTGCATCGGGTGCAGGCGGTGTGCCGCAGTACATCCTATCGGAGAGGGTGCAGGCATCGCAGAGCCCTATAGGACAAAAATTGGGATCCCGACAGAGCCTCCTACATCGGTGTAGGCGGCATGCTTCAAGACTTGCTCTCCTGAGTAGGGTGCAGCTCCCACAAAGCCCGATGGGATAGAAACTAGGATCCCAGCAAGATCTCGTGCATCAGGTGTAGACGGTATGCTTCAGGACTTGCTGTTTGGCAGAGCACACCTTTGGGAGGGGTGCAGGTTTGGTGGAACGCCACTCCCTCCTTGCAGGACATTCCTTCCGAAGCACCGCGGCAGGTTTGGTGGTGATGATGACACCGCTCTCCCCTGCCACCATCCGGCGACGTTGGGACCAAGCAAGCCGTACATGCCTGTCTAGGGTCGACGCATCCTGCGATCCCCTTTTCCTTCCCTGGCCGATGGGGAATCAACTCCTTCGATGACCACTGGCCAGGAGCTCTACTTGATCGGGAGTTCACATATTTTTTCATGTGGAAATATAAAAATCAGGTGCTTCTAAATTTTTTGACCTCTGCGAACCTTGCTTAATTTTCTTACGATAGAACGCAAATATTTTTCTGGTACAATAGTAGGGATGTTTTGTTCAGCATTCATCAAGAGAGTCAGGTCTAGATTCTGGATTTTCATTGTTTTTATAATTGAATTTCTCAACAGATGATATTGTTAGGTTAACTCCATGCAAAACTTTAAAAGAAAAAGCCTATGCAATGCAAGGAATTACTTCTGGTTGAAATAAATGTTTTCTTCTTAGAATGCAATTGTTCATTGGTGAGACGGCCCTATCTTCACTGGCTTCAGTCCAATAATTATTATATTAGCCTCGTATAAATCCCATTAAGCCCTTGCCTGATGTTTAGAGTGTAAGTTCTTGAAGAAGATAGACAGGATGCCGCTGGTTGTCCAGTTTATCACTCTTTTCTACTGCCCGCAATGAAATTACGTAGGAAGAAACCCTCTTCATATTGTAATTTGGCATTTACAGTCTTCTCTGTGCTTCCCAAAATCAGAGAGATTTTTTGCAATGTGCACCCTTCTATGATACTGTATCAATTGTTTGTAGTAACACTCCCCCAGAAGTATGAAATTAAATCCAAAAGTTTGACTCATCCAAAGGACCAGGGAAAAAAGGCCTTTAATTTAATAAATACCACAAGCATAATATGCATTACAACTTCCAGTTTCCATGAAGCTACAGCCTGGAAGTTGCAGTGACATGAGTCAATAATCAGGACGAGTTTTAAAAACATAAGCAATCAACAGCATGGTACTAACCAAAGCTAAACATGTAAAGGGATATAATCTCAATTTTTTGAAAAAAAAAAAAAAAAGAAAAGAAGTGCTTCTAATATCATTACCTTCAATGCTAGCAAAAGCAGAAATGTTTCAACAGAATAAAACCCTCGGTCAACAAAATCCCCTAGAAACAAGTAATTAGTCTTTGGGCAGTCGCCTCCAACTTTGAATAATTCTTTCATGTCATAAAACTGTCCATGAATGTCTCCACATATCTGGAAATAATAATGAAAACACTATTAAACAGTGAGAACATATCAACCCCATCTCATTTTAGGTTTATCAAAACACACACACACAAACTGATTGACACATCAAGACATGATCTTTAGGTATGTAATGAATACATTTCCCAACTCTAAAAGTACCTATGTACAACACCACTGTTTAGTTCATTCCAACTCCCTAAGTATCTACCCAAGCTCCCAAACTATATGAAGAATTTGTGGTTGACAATGTAAATACTTGGATGTAGCCATTCTGAGGGTGCCTCTTGAACCACAAACATTCTCCACCAATCTCAGAAGCTTCTTCAACCGCTTGAGCATGCACAAAGTACTTAGAAACCAACTTCCAACATAAATATAGCAGCTTGTTGAATTAAAACTGAAAAAGACATGCCACTTAGAAAAGGAAATCAAAGAAGGCTCTAGAATCCATATCCAACAAATAAAGAAAAGGGCACTTTAAGGCTCTAGTAAGTCCTCTTTAGCATGGTTGATCAATAGCAACAAGATGAGATGAGAAGAAAGTAGACAATAACATCTGTTAGTTAGAAAATAAGACAAAGCAATTGCCCCTCTCAGGAGAAGGCACGAGAGGGAATATTGGGACAAGAAGAAGAAGAAGAAGAAAAAATTATGATAATGACAAGATGATAATAATGACAAGAAAAGAATAACACAGAGAAGAATCAGATGAAAAGAAAAGGAAGGAGATGAAAATGATGAAGAGCGAACAAAAAAAAGAGAAAAGAAGAATAGGAAAAGAGAGAAGCAATTGGATAATCAACCACATAATTTAATGTACTCTTTTCTGCAATTATTTCCAGGAGATATTTACCTCGTAACTAGAATACAGTTCTCATGGTTCTATCATAAGCCACTACATTATGACTCTTTGAGATACACTTGGTATGCATTTACCCTCAGCAGAGAAAATATTCTCCACTTCTTACTTAACCACGTTCACAGAAATATGAATCAAAGGAAGAAAACTGTACCCTTCCATCAAATAGTTTCATTATGTCCCACTAACACTATGTCTAGGTAAAATTTCTTGGCTGTCTTTTTTTTTTTTTTTTTTTTTTGATAAAACGGTGTATTCATTGCACAGAATGAAGATGAATACAACCTAAAGAGTCAGCTAATATAATATCCCTAAGCTGTACAGGAACAGAGTGCCAATCAGACCAAAGGACAAATCCCGTATGATGAGCGACAAAGGAGGCTACCTAGTCCGCAGCTGAGTTGGCCTCCCTATAGATATGTCTAATAATCAGAGAGTGACATCCCTGGAACATGAGTCTAATATCCCTGACTATGGGATGAGCTGTCGGCACGGAGGAGGAATGCGTAAACCAAGATATGACGGTGGCAGAGTCGCCCTCAATGATAAGACGATCAAGGTGAAGAACCTGCCAAGCATACCTAATCCCAGCCCACACGGGGTATAACTCCAGTGCAGGAACCGAGGAGTCCATAAGGGGGATACCCCCTGCAGCCAAGAATCCAAGACGGGAGTCCCGAATAACGAAGCCCGCTCCTCCCATCCTGCAACGAAGGCTCCCATCGAAACTGACAGTGACAAGGCGAAGGGGGTTCCCAGGTGATAAAAACCCTCCGGGGCGCTCGACGAGCGAAAGGGGAACCACAAATCTCTGTCGACATCAATGTCGACCTGCAGTGCTCGATAGCAGCACTCCTGGCTCTCTCCATCAGCTTCCTCGGAGAAGACCTCGAGGATGCAAAAATCTGCTCATTTATGGAAATCCAAATATGATATGCCAAATAAACAATAAATGAGACCTAGATCGTAGATGCTGTTCGCAGCAGTGCAAAAAAGACATAAACGATGTAATCGGGATGAGAAGAAGGGTCATAGAAGCTCGCCAATGCCCAGATCGTCCTCGCTCGACCACATAGGTAGATGGCATGAGTCTGTGACTCGCCCGGAGTCCCACAAAAAGGACAATCCGAAGTAATGTGGATGCCCCTGGAAATTAGAAACTCGCGAGTAGGGAGGCGGTGCCATGCGAGTTTCCAAATGAAAAGAGAGACCCTGGGGTGAACCGGCGATGTCCAGATCCAGTGATAGCTCCAAGACAAATGATGGTCCAAGGTGGGCCATCCAATGAGGTCAGAGATGGGCATACGGGAAGACGTGGTATGTCGCCAAACTCTGATATCCGAGCACGAGTGAACCGGAAGGGGTATGGACAGGATCCTGAAATCGAGGATCTCCCCGAATGTGGACAGAACCACATCCGTATCCCAACTGGCTAGCCCCGGCCGCCAAAGATCAGCAATGGTCATGGAGGGGGGGCGTGAGAATCGAGATAAAAGTGGGCCACCAAATCAAAGAAATGTCCGATATCCAAGGATCATGCATAAATCTGATCGATCGGCTATCTCCTAAAACCCAAGATAGCTGAGGGATGATGATTGAGGCCCTAGCAAGCATCTCACGCCAAATAACCGATGACTTCCTGGTGGGCCGAGGGCAATCACCGGAATCTGAAGGGATATCTCCATATTTGGCCCTCATGAAGGAGGACCACATACTATCCGGACATAAGAACCTGGATGCATGTTTGGTCAAGAAAGCCTCTCTCCTATCAAGGAGTGAGGGAATGCCCAAGCCGCCAATCTGAGTAGGACGGCATACAATGTCCCATCTCATGAGGTAAATCCTCCTACGAGCAGAAGAGGAGTCCCAAAGAAATGATCGAATCATCTGCTCAACCTTGCTAATAACATCCTTAGGAATAAAAGCATTGGAGAGCATATAAACAGGGAGCGAGGCTAGGACAGAGCGAACAAGAGTGAGCCTATCCATCATGGAGAGCGACCTAGCTTGCCATCCTGCGATCCTATCACTCATCAAAGCCAATAAAGGGGTGCATTCATGCCTAGTCAGCCTGGTGCCAGATATGAGTATTCCCAAATAATGGAGAGGGTCCTGTCGCTCCTGAATACCCAGCATATGAATAATCCTGCAACGGAGAGTAAAGGCTATCATGGGACTGAAATAAATTCCTAATTTCTGGAAATTGACTCTCTGGCCTGAAGCATAACAGTAGTGCTCAACCACTCTCCTGAATCCCCTAGCATTAGTCAGGGAAGTCCGACCAAGTAATAATCAATCATCCGCGAGGAAGAGATGAGAGACCGACGAGGCTCCCGGCCCAGAAATATAAGGATGGATCTGTGAATCCCGCATAGTCGCCGAAAGAGATCTGGAAAGAAAGTCAGCACAAATGATAAATAAGAGGACAGAGGACAACCTTGCCGGAGCCCACGGGAGGATCGAAAGAATTCCGTGGGGGATCCATTAATCAGGATAGAGAAAGATGGAGCATTAATGCAAGCCATAATTTTGGAAATCCAGGAAAAGTGAAAACCAAAGTCTTCCAGTGCTTTGGCAAGAAAGGTTCAGTCCACACAGTCATAAGCTCTCTCCATATCCAGCTTGATAGTCATAAGACTGTGCCGCTGAGATGCTCGATGAAGATCATGCATAAATTCCTGAGCAATTAGAATATTGTCAGTAATATTGCGGCCTCCAATAAAAGCTCCCTGCTCTGGACTAATCAGCTTCGAGAGAATCAGCCTCATCCTGTTCGCCAATAGCTTAGCACAGACTTTATAAAGAGTGTTGCAGAGACTGATGGATCGAAAATGAGAGGGCAAGGATGGATCCTGTCGCTTCGGAATGAGGACGATAAAAGTCTGCTTCCAGTTGGGAGGCATGGTGACCGTATTAAAGAAGAGTTGAATAGCAGCAACCATGTCAACCCTCAGAATATCCCAAAAAGATCGAAAGAAAAAAAGGTGGGAAGCCATCTGGGCCTGGAGCTTTGTCCTCCGCCAAGGACCACAGAGCAGATTTGACTTCCTCATCAGATACCTGATTCAGAAGTAAATAATTCTGGAAAGCAGAAACTAAAATTTGAGAAGGAACAGAAGAGATAGAAGGAGAAATAGGATTAGGAACAGTCCACCTGGCTGCGAAATACTGGAGAAATTCCCTTCAGATGTCTGCTTCGTCCTCGATCTAGCCCGCCTGATTAGAATAAAGAGCCCGGATTGTATTGGTATGTCTCTTGATGATAGTAGCATGATGAAAATACCAGGTGTTCCTATCCCCCTCTCGCAGCTATTGCACCCTGGATTTTTGTCTCCAGAGAACTTCCTGGTTCTGAAGAAGGGTATGATGGCGAGCTAGAGAACTCCGAAGGGCCTCAAGGTCCTCGTCCGCTAAGTAGCCTTCGATATTCTCCTTAACCTGCAAAGCATGAATAGAGACTTCTACAGTCTTGATTTGGTTCATCAGATTGCCTACCTCCACCTTATTCCACCAGAGTAGGCGTCTCTTCAGAAGCTCCAATCTCCTGGATATCCTATAAGCCGCATCACCCCGGACAGGCATTCTCCAGACCTCCCTAGCTATGTCTTTGGCCTTTGGATAGGAAAACCAAAACTTCTCAAATCTGAAAGGCACGGGTCTATAACGAGGGGTATTCATAGAAAGGAGAATAAGAGCATGATCATAAGCAATCATGCTCAGGTGGCACACTGTGTGATCCGGAAAGAGAGAGAGCCATGAAGAAGTAGCATAGTATCTATCCAGCCTCTCCCACACTCTGGCCTGACCAGAACGGTTATTGAACCAAGTGTGACAAGGAACCAGGAAGCCTAAATCCATCAGGCCGTTCTCCTGGATGAAGTTGAAAAATTTCCTTATGCCGGCATCCTGGACAAAGGGTTTACCACCTTGCTTGTCCTCCTACCTATCTATAGTGTTGAAGTCCCTAGCTACAATAGTAGGGATCCCCTGATCAATCAATACAGAGGCTTCTTCCCAAACCATTCTTCTCTATCTATAAGACGTACTTGCATATACGCCACAGAGGAGCCAGGAGGGACGATCAGGTTCCGAGACCACAATAGCTACCAGCTGAGAAGATCTGTGAAAAACATCAACCCTGGCAACTCTAGCGTCCCAACTGACAATGATGCCCCCAGCCAGTCCCTGGGAGGGCACAGAGTAAAATCCCCAATCCCTGGAAAGGCGACACCTGAGACCATCTAAACTAGGACCCAAAATCCTAGTCTCCAGCAATACACAGATCTGCGGGTGATATAGCTGAAGGTACCTGTGATAAGTAGATAAAAAGAAGGATTTTTTTGCCCTCCTTACATTCCATGCAAAAGTTTTCATAGATACATAAGTCAGAGTTGAGGTTCGGACCCCTGTCCCGCCTCACTTCTTTTAACTACAGTGAAGGATTTCTTTTTCCCCAGGCTTTCCCCCTTATTTTACAGGAACATTAACTAAACCTTTCCCTTCACTATTTCCTCCAATCAACCCCAGGGCCTGTTTGACCCTGTCACAGACAACCATGTGCTCACCCTGTGCAGAGAATCCCTCAGAGGATGGCTTTTGAGGTGTGGCAGCCTGAATTTCAACCTTCGAAGTCTCCCCTGCTGGCAGCATCGGTCCCCCCTATACAATCACTAGAGTGAGTATTTTCCCTCGATCCCCCCCAGTCTGCTGTTTTGTGTAGACTGATGAACCCTGCATATGGGCTGCCGGCTTCCCTGAATGAGGCTGCGATCGAAGAAGCTTCCTTGATCCCACCTGGACCTCCATTCCCTGCACAGCAACCTTCAATACCTCCCCTTCCTCTGCCTCCTTAGCCATCTCTAGCCCTGCTGACCCTTTGTCCCTTTCCTCCCCCCTGCTCCCAGAGTCACCCCCGAGGACCCAACACCCTCAAGCAAACCATGCTCCCCCACAGTCCCACCTCTCACTGATTGTCCTACCCCCCGGATTGCCAAAGGGACCCTTGCCGAAGCCATAGGTCCCTTCCCCTCCTCCGACCTTCCTGAGAGGGAGACAAGCCCAGAAAGGTCCCCCTCCGTGAGAGCTCCCATAACCAACCCAGAACTCTCCCCTGACTGCCCTCACACCTCCCTATTCATCCCGGACTTCCCATCAACTCTGCGCCACTCTTTTTTCATCTCCCTCGTCCTACTCTCAAAAGACCCGGTAGAAGGTAACAGTAACGCTCCACTTATAGCTCCCAGTGTCCCAGCTTCATTAACATGCACAAAGGGATTGGGGGGGCTAACCTGATCAGAAGGTACAGAAGTGGACTTCAGTGATGACGAAGAAGAAGACCTGGAGTGGCTTCTGCTCTGCTTAAGGGATACCATCCCATAGTCAACCATCTGGTAATGCCGGTGACCCTCTTTCGGAGGAATAAGCTGCATGCTGTCCGCCAGGGCCGCGAAGAAGCTCCCGCCAGCCTCCTTCAATGATCCTCCTCCCTCGGAGTGGTCCGAGGCCGTAGCTTCCGACGACTTCCTCCTAGCCACCTTGGTAGGATTTTGCCACCCTTCCAAATCAGGTGGCGACGTAGGAGTTGAAGAATGCCGATTGGGAGAAGACCTTATGAGGGAGGAAGACGGTGGGTCAGAAGAAGAGACCGGGGGGCCTTACCTTGGTCCGGCATTGCAGCTGTCTTCGCAGAAGCCCCCCCCGGGCGAGCTGGGCGCACCCTCGCCGTCGTCAACCAGGGACCGAAGGTGAGAATCTCCCCCTCAGGCGTGGTGTTGGACCCCAGAGCATTGGATTCCTGGGCCCGTCCTGCTTCGACCCCCTATTCATTGATGAAGTTGCCAAGGCACAACCCTGGAGTTAGAGCTTCAGTCCTCCCATGTTCCTCCCGGAAATGGCAGACCTCCATCAGATGGCCAATTCTTCCACACCAGAAGCACACAGCTGGCAAGCTCTCATAGACCAATTGCTGCCAGAAAACTGTGCTCCTCCCTTGGATGAACACTCCCGGCAGCAAGGGTTTGGAAGCATCTAGCTCCATGCGAACCCTGGCGAAGCCCGTTTTCTTCATAAGATCGATGAAATTATCCAAGGAAAGAGGGTTACCTGCCTCCCCTGCGACTGCCATGATTGCCGATGGCTCCTAGTACTCCAACGGCAGTTCCGATAGCCTCATCCAAACTACTGTTCGATTGACAGGGCTTCTTCCCGAAAGGAAATCAGACTGCCACGGTGCCAAAGCCATCAGCTGCCCTACAACGTACCAAGGCCCTGCCCTCAACACCCGGTTGCAGTCCTCCTTCGTTTCCACACGAACCACCACATGATCCTCCCCCACCGAAAAGACCTCCGGATCCGAGGTCAGTTGCATCTTCAAACGGACCTCCTTCGCCAACCTAGCCGCTAGAACCCATCGACCCAAGCTGCGGAAGATGACAGCGAGGCCCTCCCATTTTCCTCCGAGCCTCGTCAATCAATGAATCCGGCATGACCAACACCTTGGAGAAATTAAGCTAGAGTCGTTCCACTTCCTCTTTCGTTAGCTTGTAGGATGACCACACCGGTGCTCGGGGCAGTCCGTGCACGATCTCCGTCCACGTTCGGTCGGTCTCTTCCTTCCCCTCTAAGCCTGAAGCTCTTCGCTCAGCCCCCTGCTCCGCCATAAGCAAACCCAGCAAGCAAAACTCCGAACCCTAACCCTTGAAACCCAGAAACCCACTCGAGACCCTCGGAAGAAGACGGCGTGGAAATCAAGAGACTCCAACCGCCAAAGCAAACTTTTTTTCTTGGCTGTGTTTTAACTACTAATGTTAGATTCTTCCTTGACTGGTCCACATTTGGTCCACATTTCACCTGTAAATATAGTTAAGGGTTCAATTTAAAGTGGGTGATAGAACAATGTTAAAGTTTGAAAGGATGTATCTTAGGAATGTGAGTGTTATTTAATTGTCTTTATGTTGACCACAATCCTCTAGGTATAGTGTGTAAAATCGGATAAAGAGGTATTATAAGGTCCTTTGTTCTGATGTACAATGATGAATTCGAAGAGAGAGCGTTCAGGCTCTCTCTTTAAGAGCTAAGGGAGAAAATTAGTTAAAAAAGAAAAAGAAAATAGAGTTTGTGTTCCGTACACATAGTAATTCTAGCATTCTCTATACCAGGAGTGACGAGTAGAATCTTAAAACCACCTTCTACCTACATTTTAAGAAGAGAAGATACAGCTAATTTTGCTGGACTCTGGGATAGACATTATTATATTTTCTTTTTGGTTTGCATCAGATGTCCTTTATGGCTCTTCCACTGGGCCTATTTTTATTGTTAACTTATCTCTTTTACCATACAAGATAAATTCAAGATTGTGATTTCAACTTTTTTTCTCTTGAAAGTGGAGGTTAAGTTGGGTTTGATATAAGTAAGATTTAACATGATTAGGAACACATATAGATTGATAAACTAGACAAAGGGGATTTTCTTGGCACCTTATCCTAAGCATGGGATATCACACATACAAAGGGTAGCTTCAGGTTTTGAGTTGAAAAGGACGGTGAATGGGGAAAATTACAGTATGATTTCTGGGATTAACATAATGTCTATAAAAGAAAAAATAAAATAAAATAAAATCTCCATAAAAAAATATGAAGTTGTTTAAAGATGGTTTCATCAGGCTTCCTGACCAAACTTAACTTTATGATGTAGCCTTCCTGATCAGATCTGAGCAACAAGCCACAGCTAATAAATATAAGCACTCCATGACTATGAGAACTCATGCAGACATGTATCGAGTCCCACATTGGTTGTGC
Organism: Areca catechu; assembly: GCA_021397845.1. NCBI lineage: Eukaryota > Viridiplantae > Streptophyta > Magnoliopsida > Arecales > Arecaceae > Areca > Areca catechu. The sequence continues at coordinate 31,275,947 of CM038045.1, forward strand.
ACTGAGAAGTTCTTGGATGCTTATGCAGAGCCTAAAAAACTAAGTACTACCTTTTGGGTAGCTTTTTCGGATGAAATCCTGAATTGTTATAAATAGTCAGAGATGACCCAGTTCATGGCCTACGTGGACTAAGGGATGCTGAAGCATAGATTATGTTGGCGTTAACCATGGTCTATTGCAGGCAAAGTATGGAAAGATTTTGGGTACTTTCTAGGGTCGAGGAATCCAAATAATACCTTCCAATTAGTCTTTATTTTGGGTAGGTCCTTGCTTGTTACAATGATAGCCACGTAATTTTTTCAACAAAACCTCACACTAAATTGAGACAAATAATAAGGGGTGTACACACCACTCCCATAACATGCCATCGAAATCAAGAAACGCAACCCATAATCTCAAGGCTTAATTTGTAAAGCTTGTGTACACTATGAAAAAGCGCGTTCTCTCAAAAACCCATGAAGGAAAAGCGAAAAAAAAAAAAAAAAAAAAAGAAAGAAAAGAAACCCTGAAGATGCAATATTTAATGGAAAAACCGCTCGAAAAGCAAAGCCTAGAAGCACCTTCGATCAGTCTAAAGGGATTCAAACCAAACCTATATCAGAAAAGGGCAAAATGCATCAGAAAGCAATTCCAAGTCAAGTAAAACAGATCAAGAGAAGGGGGATCCACTGAAAGAAAGGGGAAAAGAAGAGAGGGGGGAGGAGAGAGACTCTTACGGTGACCGGGGCGTCGACCCTCTGGACGTTGCTCTCCTCGACGAGGATCTCCATGGCCTTGAGGCACAGCTCCTTCACCTCCGACTCCTTGAGCGGCTCGCATCGCTTCAGCTGTTCTATTTGCCGATCCAAGTCCGACATGGTTCCCTCTGTCTCTCTCACTCTCTATCCCTCTCGCTCTCTCGGCGGCCTCGCTCAGAGGCTCCGAGGAGATGCCGCTGCGGCTCCGGATGAGTCCGTGAGGGGGGATCATTTATAGGATCTCTGCGGCACCAGAGCTGACGGTGACTGGATCCAGCTCTTCCGGTGCCCTCACCTCACTCTTGCACTGGCTAGGTAGTGCGGTGACTTTACCTCCGGCCTCGTTCGTCTCCGTTTGCTGATAGGCCGGCCCGCCGGCTTCAGAATGGAAGATGGGCCTGGGGCGGTCTGTGTTTGGAGGCGGCTGCAAAGTTGGACCGCGAGGGATTGGATTTCAAAATCTTACCCTTTTCCTCTTTGACTCAAATTGGTGCAAACAAGGCATCGTCCCTTGCTCTTCATATATTTGCCAAGTTAAAGAAAACAAAATTCAATGAATTATGGAACTTATTGACCTTTAGTTCAATTTAGTGCATTCGTTATATCAAAAAAAATAAATTATAAAACTTAATTTTTATAATTGATTTTCTTTAACTCAAAAAGATATTTAAAAAGGCCATATAGATAAAAAGTTTAAAAAGATGACCAGGTTGTTTTGAACCCCTCTTTCCCCCTTAAAATTGTAAATTAAGAATTTCTTTCCTATTATAGATGATAAAAAAAAAGTAGACCGATTTCATCACTCAGCAAGTAATAAGAGTGTTACAAAATACCAGGCATATAACATACCTCTGTGCCTTGCATCTAAGTATAAATTGGATCTCTTAGTTGTATGTTTCAATAGAATGGATCAACATCATTTTAACTTCCTACTAAACATCGAGTAATCTAATTCTATGTTACATAATTAGATAACTAAAAAAAATATAAATATTATGACTTTTGCAAAACATCTAAACACAGCTGACCCTCTTGATGTTAGAGGAGCAAAAGATTTATTGATTGGCGCATTGGCTAAAAATAGTTATAGTATTTTTGGTTGGAGGGAGTTAGACACTGGAATGAAAATAAAAATGAATAACTTTTATTTCAGCTATTTGGTTAGAAGGCATTCTATTTCCATTTTGATTATGAGGAAATGAAAATTGTTCCAATATTTTAATATTTAATATGGATTATAATCTAAGATTCCAAACTGATTCTAATTTTAATTCTAATATGAACCAAATACACCAAGTAATATAATCATTCTAATTTTTATGTCGATTTTAATTTCAGTTACGAACCAAAGCCATCCTTGATGAATTATTGTTGAGATAATAGTTTGAACCTCCCCTTCTAGAGGGATTGATCAATTGAATCCTTCTTGCAGTATGCAGTGTAAGTACACGGTGCAAACCAAATCAGCTAAGCATAGGTTTATTCGATGTAGATCAATAAAATTATAGCACGGTTTGTTAATTCAAAGGCTATTCAATTCAAGCATAAATCGATTGGAAGTAATTATGCGAATGCCCAAGGACATGTGTCGTACCCCGATCCCTTACCCGAGCCGAATGCGTAACAGACGGCCGTATATCCTTGGGTTCATTCTTTTTTGGACATATAAGGCCTGTATCAAACCAATATCAACAAAAATTAATCAACCAGGCAAACACATGAAATTTTTATTAGACAAGCAAATTCAAATATTCATAAAAACTAACAGTCACACATTTAAAATTTATTAAACATTAAACATAAAAGTGACAGGATCCATGTTGCCCAGGTGGCTTAGTCCCAAGAGGGGGTGAATTGGGAATTACAAAATTTTTGCAAGTATGTGCACTAGTAATTCCAATTAGTGGTTAGGTGCTGTGTTAATCAGAGAATGAATGCAGAAGCTAAAAGATAAAACAAACACAACACAAACAAAGCAGATTTATAGTGGTTCGGAGCAACCCAGCTCCTATGTCCACTACCCAAGTTCACCACTCGGGATTTTCACTATATCCCCCAAACCGGAATACAGTCGGATTGTTTTACAGGCTCACAATCCCAACCTCTACACTTTGATTTTTGAAACCGAGCTCATCAAAGAAAACAAAGCTAGGTTTTTACAGGTTCACCTAAAACCTCTACACTTTGATTTTTATATAGGCTTACCAAAGAAACCTCTACACTCTGGTTTTAAAGGCTCACCAAAGAAATTTATTTGGTTTTTACAATAGGGCTTACCAATAAGCCAGATATTCTAAATGATATAATAAGAAGCAACAATAAAGACAAACTCTGTTGTCTGGGTGGTTGCCAATGCAGCTCGAGTGAAGATCCACTGAATGCTCTTCAATGCACTTCAATGGCTTCCTTGCTTTCCTCAAAAGGTGCTTCAAGCTTCTGATAAGAGTTGTTGTAGGCTTGAAGGCAAACTTTAAAGTTCTAGTGCTCTCTCACTTCAATAAGTGTTCAATAAATGCTCAATAAATTATTAGCCTCTTCAAGGATGTTCTCATACCTTATTTATAGAGACTTCAACTGCCTTCCCTTGATTTTGAACGTTGTAGACCGTTGGAAGGTGACAGGTTATCGTTGGAGCACTTTTGGAATTCAAAAACTGAGAACTGGAACTAGCCGTTGGAGGTGACCCTGTCATTCCAGTCGGCTCGGACAAACTTCGAGTCAGCTCGGATGAAGTTCGGGTTGACTGGGCAGAGTGCCAGTCGGCTAGCTTCCACAGTTGAGAAAATACCTTATTCTGGACGAGTCAGCTAGGCTGAATTCCAGTTGGCTGGAATCTTATAGGCTTCTCAGACCATTTTCAACTGAGTTTTGGATGAGTCGGCTCGATCTAATTCCAGTCGGCTCGGATTCCTGAAAATCTCAGAACGTTTTCAACCTTGTTCTGGACGAGTCGGCTGGACCTTGGTGCCAGTCGGCTGGATCTGTGTGCCAGAGAACTTGTCTTCAGTGCCAGTTCCAGAGTCGGCTGGGTTGTTCATCCAGTCGGCTCGAAGGTGGTTCTTCAGCCAGATCAATTTCAAACTTCCAGAACACTTGTCCCAAGCTTTAAAGATCTTCTTCAAGCACTTTTTACAATAAATTCAAGGAAAAATTTGAAGCTTGAAAGACTACTAGAAGTAACCCTTTAACTGATTTTAGTAGGAAACTTTTTGTAGGGTTCTTCTTTACAATATTCTAAATATTTTACAACTCAACACAAAACAAAACATTAAAGATTGTAGGAGTTAAAATATGTGTCAATGTAGTTGTCCTACAAAAACTTGTCAATCATTTGAAGAGTTGTTAGATAACTAAATATATGCTCCAATGTTTTGTTATCATCAAAATCACTTTAGGGGTCAACAGTCTACTAGGCCCTAAATTCTCACTAACTGATTTTTAAGCTCACATGTTCCTATGGTCCTGAAAAAAAAAATGCAGGGGAATAAAGTGAGTTTCCTAAACTCAGTAAGTTATCGTACATCTCAAGTATAAATCTATCACGAATCAAGAGCAAGATAACTCGAATAAATCAGTGCTTACAAGTAACCAAACATAATAATAATAATAAAATAGAGCCAAATCAGTTAAGTTTTCATTATTAATCTCATTTATTACTTTTCTGACAACACACACCATAGGATAGCCATCTACCTCACTCACCTAGTCCCTCTGACTATGGCCATGATCGGCCTGTGGCTAGCCCCGAAAGAGACTAGATCCTATGTACACATACCGCTCAATGGTCATGTGCCAGTGATAGCCCCACTGGAGGCCCAAAAGGAAAACTAGCTTTGAAATTACACGAGAAACTTGCATCTTAGCATGTACCAGCAATCGCCCCGCTGGCTAGGCCTACAAGAAAATCTAGGTCCTGTGTACACATACCGCTCAATGATCATGCGCCAGTGATAGCCCCACCGAAGGCCTAAAAAGAGACTAGATTTTAACTCTTGTAATCATAATCGGACTAAAGAATAACTAAAACCAACTCAACCCATGACACAGTGTATTTTAATCATATGTGTTTAGCCTCATATCACATCAAGTCATTGATATACAGTATAAAAGCATACAGTAAAATTCAGTAACATATTAAATAATAAGCTCATATCATGCATGGCAAAATATACTAGAGAATGATAACTTACTATAGAGTTCCTACCAACTAAGTACAGTTCAACGCTAGACCTGGTCTTCCAAGAACAACGACGATCCTGTACCACAATTTTTTTTTTTTTTATCATACCATTAATTTCTATATACATATATATAAAAACTAAAAAATAAATAAATTCCCAAGGACACCCTCGAACATCAATTCTAAGCCCAGTCCGAAACTTAACCATTCCTTCCCCCACTTTTTTTTTCCTGCTCTGAACCGAACACCTTTTTTTTCTTCTCTCCCGAAATCCTGCTTCTACCGGGCCGGTCCATCCCGGTTAACAGAGCCAACCAAATTCTTCTTCCCCTCTCCCGACTCTTTTCCTTCTTCCTCTCTCTAAAACCCACCGCCATCTCCCCTAACTGAGCCGACCCATCTTCCTAAGGGAGGCCGGAAGAAAGAGAGGATCGGCGACGATCTCGATGGTCGTCCGGCCACCTGCCGGAAACCCAAAAGCGAATGCCCCCCTCCAGTCGGTTGTTTCTGCTCAAGTCCATGCTCGAGAGGAGACGGACTCCCACCGACCGCCTTTACTCATGCCCATGCTCGAGTGGAAACAGAGATTAGAGCTCTTACCGGCGAGGTTTGCGACGGTTTCGGCAACACCGGAGGAAGACAACAGCCGGAAATGGCTGAGGCACACGAGGAGATTGCCTGGCGAGATCGGCGTCGATCTTCGGCGTCCACCAGAGGAAGAGGGGTTGGATTAGGTTGAGGCACGCGAGGAACTCCCCGATCCTAGGGAAAAACCCTCATCTTCCCACACCGTCGACCGCCATCTTCGACCCCTCCACCAAGAAATTCAGCAGTTCGGTGCCACGCTAAATTGAATTGAAGTTCGCAACCCAGTTACCGACTTCAGTCCAAATTTTGTATGGGTCGAACAACTGGAATTTGATTGGGCCTCATTACATGACATGCCATCATTATGCAAGTTGTTATATATATATATATATATATATATATATATATATATATATATATACCAACATCATGTCCAAAGGTTATGAAACCTTTCAATCATCATGGAACCAAAGAGATTTCCTCCGTGTTTATTTTTTTATAACCAATAGTTTTCAGACTTTATTACCTGTCCCCATTCATGTTTAGATACAGGTATTTGTACATCATCAAAGCAGTCTAGACCTATCCTTTCTTCCTCCATAAAATACTGGAATCCATCATGTACAATGCATGGGTGATAACTTCTTGTTATCTTTTTTTTTTTTTGGTTAAACAAAAAGGTGAGAGAATTAATCTAGAATTTAATCGAGTCACCCGCGGGTGCCCTGCCCCCTAGTCACGTGCCCCCATGTTTAGATACAGGTATTTGTACATCATCAAAGCAATCTAGACCTATCCTTTCTTCCTCCATAAAATACTGGAATCCATCATGTACAATGCATGGGTGATAACTTCTTGTTATTATTTTTTTTTTTTTTGGTTAAACAAAAAGGTGAGAGAATTAATCTAGAATTTAATCAAGTCACCCGCGGGCACCCTGCCCCCTAGTCACGTGCTCCTAAAATTAATCTGGAATTCAATCGAGTCATCCACGAGTTCATTCCTTGAACCCGTGACCAGTGGACTATTCACAAAGGAGAGGCGTGCCTTAACCACCAGCTACCACCATAGTGGTAACTTCTTGTTATCTTGCAAGATTATTATATATATATATATATATATATGCTGTAACATCTAAAGCATCAAAAAAGGAAAAAAAAAAAAAAAAATCCAGGGAGTCTTGACGCCTTTCCCATCGTGTAGGTAATGATATAGAAGTTGAGGAATAGGTAGAGACATAAATATTTTGAAATAATCCATCTATTGCATGTTGCTCGAGACATAAGGTAAAAAATGAAATGCAGACAGTGGCACTCCATCAATGCTCGCTTTCATCTTATCATGGCCAGTGCCCAGTGGACATATCTGGATCCAACCTGGATACCAGATCCAGACCGGACCCGTCAAGGAAATAATATTTAGATTCAAATCGTAGAACCAAACGCGCTCGCCCCGGATTCGGATCAAAACGAACCAGGATCGGACTTGCTATCAAACCTCGGTTCTGATCCTTCGGGCCTCGTTCGCTCCAGGCCTGCTCTACTCGGCTACTACTCTAAATATCGTCTCTTCCGCTTCCTCGGCATACGGTCGAACACCTCCCGTGCGTCGCCGTTGCGGGAGGGGAGCCTATTTGAAGAGCTGCGGAGCAAAAGGAGCACCCCACGCCTCAAGAGAGCTCCCTTGGGACGAGAACAAGGAGGGAAGCAGCGGGAATGCGATGAGCATCGTTCCAAAGGAGACAATCGAGGTCATCGCGCAGAGCATTGGGATCGCCAACCTCGCACCCGATGTCGCTCTCGCCCTTGCCCCCGACGTCGAGTACCGCCTCCGCGAGATCATGCAGGTACGAGAGCGCCCCTCTCTTAACCTTGAGGTGCTTCGCTTCGCGTTTGATTCTTGGAAAGCTCATGGTTCTCGGACTGTTCGAATCGAGGGTTTCAGGAGGCGATCAAGTGCATGCGCCACTCGAAGCGGACGGTGTTGACGGCGGATGACGTGGACAGTGCGCTCGGTCTGAGGAACGTGGAGGTGAGTTTCTGTTCGAGTTGTAGGTTGCGAACGGTTTGATTTTTCTTGAAAGATTGAAATTTTGGGGTTTTAAATGGGTTTATAGGCTTTTTAATTGCATGGGTTTGGTTATTTGGTGTTCTACTTGAAAAACCTAGATTTGCTGCTTATAAAAATACAGAATTAGATCTGTTAGTTGTAAAGCTTGATTCTTATTTGATTTGTGGTATAGTTGGAATGCGGTTCATGCTAGAAATTTGGAGTTGCTTCTGAAAGCAAGCAGAGGGAGAGGGGGGAAAAGAAAAGGAGAAAAAAGAAAGTTGAATTTTTGAGCAGCAAGACAAGAATGATTTAGTTGCTGGAAATATAGTTCCTTGTCTAGATGGATGTTTTATATTTAAGAAGGGTATTTATACATTCTGGGTTGTGATTTGTATCATTGCTTGAGAAAGATAAAGGATTATTTACGATTTAGTTAATTTTCTTGCATAACTTTGCATGTAAACTCAGTTTAATGTGGTTAATATGTGAATAGTGGTGCTCAGTTTTTGGCTTTAAAATTGGAAGGATGTCAATTGTTTAGTTACTTATTTCCCTCAGGAGTCAAGTCTTGATGTGGGTTCCGGTGTTTACACAGTATAGGCTTTTTTCTTCTTCCCCAGGAGCATCATGGTTTACATTTTTGTAGTTCAATGTTCTTTTTGAAACCCACAATTTGTTGTTTTCCAAAATGCATAATTGATTTATAAATTGTAATCTGAATCTGGTATCTCAGTTTAATTAGGTAGTATCTTTCCATTTAATGCTGTTAACTTTTGCTCCTTAGTTTGCAAATGAACTTTCTTGTAATCTGGTATCTAAATTTAATTAGGTAGTATCTTTCCATTTAATGCTGTTAACTTTTGCTCCTTAGTTTGCAAATGAACTTTCTTGTGCTCATAAATCCAGTTTTCTTCGTCCAGCCTCTTTATGGATTTGCATCTGGGGATCCTCTGCGGTTTAAAAGGGCTGTAGGGCATAAGGATCTGTTCTACGTTGATGACAAAGATGTGGACTTAAAGGATGTAAGAACTACCCTTAGCAAGGATATTTTCCTTATGTCTTTCCAACTACCTTCTATGTATGTATATTTTTTTGGTCTGTTATCATCAGGTGATCAATGCACCTCTACCTAAAGCACCACTTGATACTGGAGTGGTGGCTCACTGGCTAGCTATTGAAGGGGTGCAACCTGCAATTCCAGAAAATGCTCCTGTGGAAGGTCTGATTTCATGTCACACATGATAGTAATAATATTCTCTTGTTTGCACAGGATGTCTAATTATCTTGAATGTTAGAAGTTATTGGCAACATGATGTTTTAGTTTTGCTTGTTCACTACCACAGCCTAATTCCTAAGCTCTTTCTTTCAACCCGTATGAGACTTGTATAGGCTTAACTATTCGAATAATTCCCCTTCTTCATACGAGGTTTTATATTTTGTCAAGATCTGTGGCTGCACATCTTGTTGGCTACATTTTTTCATCTTTTCCATCTTCACCTTAATTGATAGTCATGGCCTATGCAATTGATCCTACATGTTTCCTTCAATGCCAAAACCACCTTCTTCTTGGGAAAGGCCCGCATGGTTGTTCATCTCAAGGCTCACTAACAGTCAAAAATTATTTTATCTCAGAAGCATAAATTTTTACATATCAAAAGCAAATTTATACTTTAGCAGCCTACAAAGTTGATACTTTATACACCATGAAAGTGATTGTCTGATAGCCAGTTCAACATGCTAAACAAAATTCAAAATGTTTGGTAGAAGATCTGTTTCTGCATAAAAAACTGAACACGAAATAGGGAGGAGTCATGGGGCTGAGAGATCTCCAAGGGGCACACTACAGTGTGTGCGTGTGCGCGCACGTGTGTGTGTGTGTGTTAGGGTTGGGGGGGTGACTTCGTGCAGGAAATCAAGGTCAGGGGTGCTGCAACATGGCATGGCAGTAGTGATTAGGAAGGACGAGGTGAGGCAAAATTGTGGAGATCAGGGAAGCTAAGGTGAGGCAAGGTATAGAGGAGCGGTGGTGCTTGAGGCCAAGACAAGGTTGGATGGCAGATAGCACCATGGAGGCAGAAAGGAGGATGAAGGAGAGGAGAGGATGGAAGGTGAAGGGAAGGATCTGTCATGGGTGGGTGGGGGTGGAGAAGAGAACGAAAGAGATTGGTTGGAGTGGTGTAGGGTATTTTGGGTTAATGAAGTTGTTTTTAATGAATGGTTGTGACACCATCTTGTTAAAGTTGTTATTTTCTATTATTAGGTAAATTTATTAACCCACTCATTTGCTGCAGGTCCACATCTCTTGTTTTTGTTCATATATATATATATATATATATCACTGTATTATTATATATTTATGCACTTATATTGTTTGTTTTTGTTATACATACAACCTGAACATAATGTACTATATTAGTAATCTGGGCTTTGGGCTTCTTAGACTAATATCTGCTCCATTTAGTTTTTACAGAAAGACACAGTCCAAATCAGATCCCCATTCAAAGGAGACTGGTATTTTCAAACTAACTTTTTTGAGGTTCAGTCGAGTTCATTAGGGTCTTATCATGTTGGTTTGTTCCTCAGAGACCAATCCCCAAATTGATTAGAGTTCAAATTTTGATTTGGGAACCATACTCAACCATGAGTCTCAAATTCACATACAGTTGGGTCAGCTGCCCGACTCACTTGCAGCCCTAGACCAGCCTTTAATGGAGTTTCTTAGAAGTGGACTAATTATGCTATATGGAAGAACTTTTTGGCACATACTAATGATGCTATATTGAAGATTTTTTTTTTTAAAAAAAATCTTGATTTACTAGACATACCTTGTGTTTTTTAAAATAAAAAAGTATCATAAGTTCATAACCAAACTATTTTGGAAAAATACAAGTGAACAAGACTTTTTTTTTTTTTGGTTGAAATTCTGGAAAACAGAAAGGGATGCATAACCAAGGTTGGGGTACCAGTTTCGGGACCTGTACTGGTACCCAACTGGTACAGTATTGGTATAGTCCAGTTCTTGGTAATGGTACTTGATACAGCAAGGTTTGCAATCTCGGACCGTATTGACTATTGAGTGTTGGTATTGAGGTATGCACTGTACTGGCACTTAATATGGGTGTACCAGTTGGGCACCAATGGGGGGTCCAGTACCAAGATTATAAACCTTGTGGTACAAGTGGTGTACGAGTATGGATTTGCTATCAGTTCAAGCCAGTATGCCCAGTATGGACTGATACACTCTGCCATTGCAAATCATGAGCATAGCCTTATGGGCCCTCACATTAACCTTGATTTGTAACTTGGTGCCAGAGAGAAATCAAATTTACTGTCGAGTTCAAACTGGTAGAACTCCACCAGCATCAACTAATTTTGAAATAGATTTATAAGCATCAAATTCTCGTTATAATCTCTACCAGTTGTAACAGGATCAACTGCATATGCTTTGAAAATGTAAGGCCAAAATATGTTCTTTCAGTGATTGCTAGCATGGCTTTGGAGATCGTCCATTGAGAGCTTTGTATGTCTTATCTGGCATAGTTTTCTGAATATGCAAATCCTTGCAGTTGGAACTCATCTGGGTGTTTTAAATATGCTGTTCATTTGAAATTATTGCTCAGTAGGCTGTGATGCGCCCCTGCCTGAAATCATATTGTTGATGTGTATCTTTTTTCTGCCCTGCAGTTGTCTTGTATCAACTTATTGCATTGTTTTAACTTTTAACTAATGTTAGAAGTTACTCTTTTCTGCAATTGGGAATTTGTGTCTCTAACTATGCATAAGTTACTATCTTGAGCTTCTTTCTTCATTGTAAGCCTTCATTATAATTTAAATACCCAAGTCCTGATATTCTGAAAGTATGGAAAATATCTGTTAAGACTAAAGTGAATAGTCTTTTGTCCATTTCCATTGTCTTTTAATATCTGCCTATTGTGCTCCTCCTGATTCACCAGTTCTTGGTTTGCTGTTGTTGCTTTTCATGGGTATCTATACTAAATGTTACCTGCATATTTATTCTATTATATATTTCTTTTTTTTCCCCCAGCAATTGTAGCCCCATCAGAGAATAAAAGATCGGAGCACAGCAAAGAAGATGGACTTCCTGTTGATATTAAACTCCCTGTTAAACATGTATTGTCAAGAGAACTTCAGGTGATATTCCCAAATCTCGTGGCTCGATGTTTTGGTCATATTAATCATTTCATTGGTTACAAAACTGTTCTGAAACTTTGTTTGTGATGAAGATATTTTATTCTTTCTCTTGACTTTGCAGCTATATTTTGATAAAATCACGGAGCTTATTGTAAGTAGGTCAGATTCAATCCTGTTCAAAGAAGCTTTAGAGAGTTTAGCCACAGATTCAGGGCTTCATCCGCTAGTTCCATATTTTTCATACTTCATTGCAGATGAGGTTCGATCTCTTATACGGTTGATATAACAACTGGATTCAATCTTCTCCATTTTAATATACTTTTTTCGACTTGCAGGTCACCCGGAGTTTAAATAATCTGCCCCTTTTGTTTGCTCTGATGCGTGTTGTCCGAAGCCTTCTCCGGAACCCACACATTCATATAGAGCCTTATGTAAGTTCTTTAGTTTGAAAACTTTGCTATTAACTTTAAATGCATGTGTTTTATAATTGCTTTTTCGCATACAGTTGAACACACCTGATTGCTTATTTCATTATGGTGTTATTCCATATATTTTGTTTGATGTCAAAGATAATATTTATGATACCTTATCTTTATTACAGAAAAGGAAGAGATGTAGCAACAACAACCCCCCCTCCCCCCCCCCCCCCCCCCACCTCTCAAAAAAAAAAAAAAAAAGGGTTCTGACTTGACTTACCAAATCCAGTACATTACACTGCACAAAACATTATGCCATCACTGGTAATTGAGATATTGTTTCGTGCAGCATCCAACTCGACTGACCAATTCAATACATTTTGCTGTAAAATACATCATATTTTCATTGCTTATCTTGATGTTTGTCTAATGAGCATCATTCATCTTCTTCAGTTGCATCAGTTGATGCCATCGATGATAACATGCATTGTTGCCAAAAGGTTGGGCCATAGGATTGCAGATAACCACTGGGAACTAAGAGACTTTGCTGCAAATTTAGTCGCTTCAGTGTGCAGAAGGTGAGAATACTGCTGTCTGTGCAAAATTTCATCTTTGCATCTTAACATGGATACTACTTTTGAGACCCAGATGTAGGGAGAGAGCGTCTATATATGCTTGACTTGCGTATTCTGTCATGGTCATCGGTATGTGGGAGAAATATCTGGTTATTATTGTGGGTTATGCTTGACTTGCGTATTCTGTCATGGTCATCGGTATGTGGGAGAAATATCTGGTTATTATTGTGGGTTCTCCCTGAAGTAAGAACCTGATCTCCTTGATGAGTGATTTTATGCATCTTCAAATCAAGTCATGGAGGCTTTCAACTGGAATTCATTCTGAAATTTGGTTCATCGATAACTCACAGTAGGAGTTTGTCTACTCTTTGGGCACAAGTATGAGTAATTCATCATTCTGATTTTCTTCAGTCTATTGGCTGCACAGGTTTCTTGACCTTAAAAAAAGAAATGTTTTAGATGGTTTTGGAATATTATATTAAAGGAGCATGCACGCGTTTGGGGATAGTTATTGTACTATTGGTTCTTTTAAGTATTACTTGATCTATATACTTCTATAATATTGCTCTTAAGAAACAAATGCTGATGGAGGACCCTTCAAATCCGTGAGCATAGTTTGTACAGTAATTTGTTCCTCTTGTAGTTGCTTTCAGCCTCCTTTTTCTCACAGCCTGCGCTAGTTGATTGACACTTGGCTTTGGGAGTGAACTATTAGGGTCAGAAACTAATATCTTAAGATTGAACTCCTAACTTTAGATATGGGCAAGGGGCATCAATGAGATGATAGAGCTGTTCTGCTACTGGACTCTTGCTGATGACCGCTGCTGTGGTTGGTTCCAAGAGGAATATCTACCATGCATTCTCATTATATTTTGCTGGTAGATAGGGGCTTGAGATGATGCTTTTGCCAAAAGATTGGGAGGATGAATATCTTCATAAACTTAAACCTATTCGCTAACTAACCTTGAACAATTGAGTTATTGATGCCATTGGAAGACAAATTATGTCCTCATGTTGACCACTGATTGTTGGCTTCATACCTCAAAGAAACCAGAAATCTTTCAAGCATACTCCTTCAAACTCCTCTCTGGATCTCGATGCTTGCTGGGAATCGATGTTGAAGGACCCTTTGCTTTTATGATGTTGTTAGATGGTCAACTCATCAAAGTTTTCTGCATAGCTAACCACTCTCTTTTCTTTTTTTTACGTAGACAATAGCTTGACAGCTCATACTGAACAGTTACTACTTTGCATACTTTTGTACATGTCAGCTAGTAATTTACTCAACTTCAAGTTCCATTTTACACAACATCAAGTCCTACTAGGAAGCTGCAGTTCTGATTATTAATGTTATATGAAAGTAGATGGGGATATTTATCCCTTGTAGGTCTATACTATTAAGTAGCAGCTTCACCGTTTCTGTTAAATAGTTGAAACTTTTGGTGGCCTGCTAGGCTTCTATCATTCTTTGACCTGTATTTAAATAGCCAGGTCATAGTGAATTATGTTTGAATATTTTCTGGGTATTGAGAACCTCTATTTTTGCAGATTTGGTCATGTGTATCACAATCTTCAATATCGATTGACTAGAACTCTTTTCAATGCTTTTCTGGATCCATCTAAAGCAATGACACAACATTATGGTGCCATTCAAGGGCTTGCTGCATTGGGAACCAGTGTGGTATTTTCTGTTCAACTTTCTTGTGGCATGGTTTTTTTTTTCATTATGTAATTACTTGATGCATTTCAACTTGCTAGGTCCATGTTCTCATTCTACCTCAGCTGGAGACGTATATGCAACTTTTAGAGCCAGAGATGCAACTAGAGAAGCAGAAGAATGAGATGAAGAGGAAAGAAGCTTGGCATGTCTATGGTGCCTTAATGGTCTGCTTCATTAACTGATATTTCTCTTTTGTAATGATATTACAATTTGTGTCAAAATCTTGGAGACCTAGATGCTATAATGTTTCTGCTGGAATGCATTTATCAGTGCGCTGCTGGTAAATGTCTGTATGAACGGGTCAAGTTGTTCCCTTCTTTGCTGCATCCACCAACACGTCAATTTTGGAGGAGTAATGGAAGGGTTGCAACTAAAATGCCAAGTAAGTTCGCTCTGGACTAGTTCTTAGATCAGGATTCAAGTCACCACATTCTTGTTATTTTCACTCTACTAGAGCAATCAATTTAGATGTGTTGTAATCACGTCATACTGCTTTTTGGCTCTCCTTGTTTTAAGCTGTTGACTGAATATTTTGAAAAGTACCTGACTGAAGTAGGTGGCATATATTTGGCAAAATATGCTGAGAGTATTGGCAAAAAGGTTATTTCTAGGAGCTGCTTGATGATGAATAAGCTACAGAAATATACTTTAGGCAAGCCCAAACAGAATGCAGCAACAAAGACAAGCTTGGCTGTGAACAGTAAGGTGCTAAGAGCAAACAAAATAACTATTAGGTGTCAACAATCATGAGGGAAGCTAGGTTCATGCTGTTATTCAGTTGGGAAGATTACATAGACACCCATTCAACTTTTCTCTATTTGTACTTGCACCCCACATGTTTCAATTTTTTCAATTAGACCCCAAAAGCTATGAATTGGTTACAATGTGGCCTAGACATCCATCCAAGCTCTAATGCTGTTAGCTACGAGTGTGAAATGACTAATGTACCCTTAGGTTTTCATTTCCATGAAAACACAACTCTTCTAATCCAACTGACAAGGGTATTCATGGAATTTTGTCTAAATTTATCTCATGTGACCATCACATGTTCATGGATCCTCTCAGAGATGGGTGGCCAGGCCACATCACAATCACAACCTAAGTTTTGGGATTTAATTGAAAAAAAATTAGAACATTTGGGGTGTAAAAGTGTAAATTATGAAAATTGAAGGGGGTTGCTGTAATTTTCCCTATTTAGTTCAACTAGATCTTGAACTCAAAGGTAAATGTCAAATAATTGTATAAGTGTTTTGAACCATTTATAATGCTAATAGTGGTATACAAATTGCACCTGCTATCATGGAATACAAATTGGCTACACTCTTTTAGTTACGTGGTATGGCACAAAAACTTTCTAAAAAATAAGAATTTGGAATGCAGAGCATGCATCTCAAATAAGTACACTTGCATTCAGAGATGTTGTATGCTTGTATTTGTGTGTAGATCTTTTAAATTAAGATATTTGTAGCATAAGCATGTGTTGTCAGTTATTAGTGAACATTATCTCGTCTAGGTACACACTTATGTGGGTGATATAAAAGTTAATGAACCGTGCAATTGCTGCTAATTACCTTCGATTTTGGGAATGAGCTAGTCCAAGAGGAGGACCATGACAACCCTCTGAATCTACAAGTTGCTTGACTCTGGAAGATAGATGTGGTCTTAGTCTGGTTTTTTGTTCCTGTTGACCTCATTTAAAAGCATATTTTTGTGGCTCGCTATGCTCCAATAAAATAGCATTATGGCATTCTGATTTTGTTGCCCGATGAATTTTGCAGTTATTTTTTTTTCTTGAGTGTGTTGCATTTCCAAAGGCATACACCAACAAAGACACATTGAACCATGACAAGCTGAACCCAATCAGTTCTGGATAGTTTAGTTTGGAACCACGAGAAATTGTATGGCAGGTGAAGAAGGTTGCTGAAATGTTTCAGACAGTAACTAAAAGTTTGTAGAAAATAACTTTGCCCCTTGGGTCATAATGCACATTCAGTCAGTTTTCTTTTATAAACTGTAGAGGTATATGCTTATCTGTATTACAAGTTGTTAACTAAGCGAATGCTTGCCTCTCTATATATTCAGTAAAACGGAAGGCAAGTGCCAGTCACTTGCTGCAGCAGCCACCCCTCAAAAAACTTGCAGCTGATGGCACAGTGAGTTCGATCCCTCCCATTTCCATGACAACCAGCATGCAAGGGGCAGCAGATGGGTTTCCAACTTCAAGCGAGTCTGGCATCAGGCCATCCTCTTCCACAGGGCAGTTATCCAATGAGAGCATCTCTGGTGGAAGCAGAAAGGAAAAAAGTGGCGGCAAAGCTCCAACGCCATCCACTGTCTTGGCCCAAGCTTGGAAGGAGGACTTGGATGCAGGGCATCTCTTGGCATCTCTATTCGAGTTATTTGGTGAAGGCATATTGTCATTCATTCAGCCAGCAGAAATGTCTTTCTTTCTGTAATCAACAGTTTGATAGGCTTCGAACGAAGTAGCTGATGTCATAAAGAGTTGTAACCGGGAAACAGTTTTCAGGTTATATGTGTCTCAATGTGAAAAAAATATGGCTTAGCCTGGAAGGTGTTCCTGCTGTTGCCTAAATGCATATTGTCTGACTCGGAGTTTGTATCCCAGTTGTATCATTTGACAAATTCCGAGATCACAATTTATTAGGTTAATTGTACGATTGACACTTTGTTTAGTGTCGGGAAGCACACGTATACTAATTATATTGGCTGTAGGCAGATTGCTGATAATGTTCACTTCCTGGGCTGTTGAGTGTGCATGATTCCAAAGAGGGAAGTAAATAAAAAAATATAAAGAAAAATAAAAAGATAGCCTACTAAGGCAATGAGTCTGTTTTAGTTCAGATTGCTTTACCGTTTGGCCTGAGGACCGGTTCTTGTAGGTCATCAATGTCTGGACTGGATTAGGTGCTGGAAAATGAAGAACTTTTCCCCCCTTTAGCACCACGTCATCAAATCCAGAGGACGTAGGGCAGTTTGGGTCCTCTACAAAGCGTAGCTAAGATTCTACCCTGAGCATACTTTGTGAAGGACCGTGGGATTCAGAAGCAGTGGCTTATGTTCGGTAAAAACCCTATTTTGTGGATGGAGCCTATGCCCTGCTTGTGATCTCCCAAGGACCCAAACAAACCGAAGCAGGAAACCATCTCTTAATGTCAAAAAGTCTGCCACGAGGCGATCTTGGAAGTTGATAGATTACCCCCTCGCAGACGGCCTAACCCTGCTCATACTCTCTGGATTTGTCTCTGAGAGGGATGAACTTTTCTACCCCCTCACGTTACAGTGATTAATGTTGAAAATTGCAACAGCATTACCCAAGGCACTTGATCCTACCTAGCACTTTATTACTACCAGAATTGCATTAATATTCAAATCCCAGAGCTTCACAACAAAAACTGATGACATTAAAGCAGCAGCCACATATGCTTAGGCCAAACCTAGTTTGGTTTATCCAAACGCTGGTTGGTTTAGGTAAAATGTTTATTCTGACTACCAAATATCAATGCAAAATCCGATTGATGTTATAACTTTTTTTAAAATAATAATAATAATAATTTATTTTTTTAAAACCCCGATCTTCCATTTTCACTATGCTTTGGATTCATGGTAGCTTATTTTCTGGAATGGTATTGGATAGCCAAATTCCACCCCCAACCCAAATGCATCATGCGCTATTCTACACACTAGTCGTTAGATCTCTCAAACAAAGTGTACCTACTTCCATCCACCATTCACAATAAAACAGGAAAGTCAAGCACTTGCACTACAAATTGTTGTGAAGTACACTAGCAGCATAGAGCAAACCTCACCATCCAGCTCCAGTTAGACTGTAATTTACTGATTACACCACTAAAATAGAAAAAAAACATGGAAAATTTAAAATACATTTCGAAATCAAAATAGTTATTTTCTTGTCTTTCAAGCATGAGTAACAGAAAACATGCGCTAAAAAAACATAAGAAAATGAGAAGCTGTATACATGGATTGAAGGGTGAATGCAACCAACTGTTCTGGAACACTACATTAGTTGCATTCTGCAGCTAAATGAAGGTTGCCGAAAAGATAAATACTCAAAAAAACAGCTTCCGGGGCATCGAGGGCACTGGAGATGAGTTGGTCAGAGTGTTAAGGGGGAGAGCCCCGCCTTTGTTTTCTCGGGCATCAACAAATTTTGCTGCCTTTGGGTCCGTCAAGAGGGTCTTCTGAAAAGACTGAGAGAAGCCTGTAGCAATTATCGTCACGTGGATTTCACCAGTGTAGCGTTCATCAACAACAGCTCCAAATATTATATTTGCAGAAGGATCTGCCAGGCTAGTTACAACCTGTAGAAATAGCATTAACATGAGATGTTTAAAAGACAAACCATGGTCATTTGGGCTGCACAAACAAGCTAACATGGTGTGATTTAGAGATAGCATGATATCATAGACCTCCAGAGAAACGGTCCAGCACCTATTTAAATGCGCGCATGCATCCATGAACCATGCATGCATGCATAACTGTATAAATATGGGCACGTGCACAGCAAATGTATTCTTCTACCGGAGCATATATGCGTATAGAAACGTATCATTGCATTCATGTACAGATACATCTGAGGTTGTGCATAATTATATTACAAAGGAGAGATCAAAATTTGAAGTTTTTGTAATTGGAAACCCCGCATTCTATTAGAATACTAGAAAATATGAAATCATTAAAATAGCGAGCATTATTGCTTAAATTCTAACTATGCGAAACCGAACCTTATCATTTTAATTGGTCAAAGCATGCATGATACAGCCATAATGTGCAACCTGAGTATGGACCAACAATCTGGTTTTCAGTATCAAGCATGGGAAGTAATTGAAATGCTGGGAATCATGAGAGATAAATCTACTAACTTGCCTACACACTGTGAAGAAAGGTTCATATGTGTAGGTGAAGGGAGATATGAAGCACCTGAGACACTCTGTTTACTTCTTGCAAGGTTATATCCTTTCCCCCAGTTATATTGTACACAACCCCAGTAGCAGATTCAATCGATGATCCAATTAGGGGGGCAAGGGTTGCTTGTTCAGCAGCTTCTTGTGCCCTATTTTTACTAGAGGAAACACCAACACCAAGCATGGCAGTTCCAGAGTTCTTCATGACAGCTTTCACATCAGCAAAATCAACATTTACAAGTCCAGGAATCTGCAAAATTTTGAAAATAACTTCAAAATCAACATATGCATGAGCAATGGTATGCTACCATTGCTCTATCACTGATCAATAAACAGCTCCCTCCCCAACCCAATGGTTGCTGCCAAACACCACTCACCGTTATGATGTCAGATATCCCTTGCACCCCTTGGCGTAAAACATCATCAGCAAGAAGAAATGCATCCTGAAGAGGTGTATGTTCATCGACAACATCCAACAAGCGATCATTTGGAATTACTATAAGAGTATCAACGCTCTTTTGTAACTTCTCAATAGCCTCCAGTGCCTGCAAATGGAGAAAGCACAAAACTAAGGCTTTCAATACTCGTCAGGGATTGTTAAGAAGAGAAATTGGAGGACAGCTACTTGAGGTCCGTATGTCATAGCAACAGGGTGTAATGTAGAGTTGTATTTGTTACAATAAGTTAATCCATAACTCATAGTGCACATATAATATAAGATGCCTAAATTAGTACAATAGAAGTTCTACATGGGAAATAGAACAAATTTCTTACACCAAAATCATGCATTCAGAATGTGCTGTTTGACAAAAATTAAATCTAGGCACTGCATTCAAGCATATCACATCTTAACACAAACATAGCACAAGATTCAACTTAAGGGGCCTGCAAAGGATATAAAACTCTGCAATCAATCAAGGCAGATTCTGCTCTTCACGAAATAAAATGATGCACAGTATTCAGGCACTGTGTGCGGGCTTTCTGATGGCACAGGTCTTTTATTGAATTTCTTCAAGAAATATTTTCAGTATATTCACCTTTAAGTAAATTGTTCAGGACACTCAATTTTGTTTGCATCACAGCCTATATGTAGATGGGCATCTAATCCACTGCTTTTGTAAAACTCATTCAGTTCCTGATACTCACACTATCATTAATAAACCTAACTGAAGGATTCTTTGAGAGCTCGGAATTAGGTGAAAAGGGCAATGTAATGATATTCAGAGAAGACAAAAGATACCCAAGCCCCCTTCAAAAAATCATCAATATTCAATATAGATGAACAAGGTCTCAAATCCAAGGAACTGTTCACAAAGGGTATACAGCACGTACAAAGTAAGAAGAATATCCCGAAACTTGCCTGTAAAGAACGTTTCCGCCCTTCAAAGCTGAATGGATAAGTCACCACACCAGCAGTCAGATAACCAGCTTCCTTTGATATCTGGGCAACTACTGGAGCGGCACCAGATCCTGTGCCTCCACCCATACCAGCCGTTACGAAAACGAGGTCTGAGTCCTTGAGAGCATTGGCAATAACTTCTTTAGATTCCTCAGCAGCTTGCTCTCCTAGAAGAGGATTTCCACCAGTGCCTGCACTTTCGAGAAAAATAAATCCAGTGACAGTGTGATACTAACACAAAGTGCACGACTTTTATTAATTAAAGAAGCATTAAAATTTGTTTCTTCAATCTAACTACTTAAATTCACTTTTTCGGTCTGTTAATGATGGTTGGCAACTGATAGTGAATGGTGGATAGATGACCGTTCTATTCTAGATAAAGATTATACCATAATTTAGCAAGTCAAGGTAAATGTATTATTAAATGAGACTGGTAAAAATTTAAATCCCATACAACACATTTACAGATCATTATTTATATTGCAGCACATATGAATATGGTAGGCACAATTACTTCTTTACTGTAGTTTGAAAATAGGTAGAGTGCCTGACCTAAACCACGAGTCAAAAGCTCTCCAATTTGTAGTGGATTCTTTGCCTGTGAATGTATTAGAGCCTGGGCATCGGTGTTTATTGCATAAAATTCAACTCCCTAACATTGCATGAAATTGATATGAGTATTCTATGATTAAGCTAAACACAATTGACATATAAGACAATTAGATATATGAATAGACGTATCAAGAATCACAACAGTGTTATTCCAAATGTTGTCATAACTGTTGAAATATAGGCATATTTAACCAAACAGTTATGATAGAGAACTGAGAAATATTAGCCCGGCTGTGAAAAGATAGACCTTAAACAAAATCCTCAAAGTAGGTCCTGTATGATAGGTAGTTATATTTTACATAATACATACAGCACATAATTTTAAACAATATGTAACTGTAAATAGAAAAGTAATTTTCAGCATATGTGATGCTTAAAACCATAAATTATACAAAAAAAGCTACAATCAATTGCTAACTATCTATAAAGCAAATAAAGTTTATGTAGTCACCATCCTGTCTGGTTCACCAATAGTAACTCAAAAGCAGGAGGATGCAACAGTTAGAATGATGAGCAAAATTGTAGACAAAGAGGTTATTTGAATTAGCTAAACCCACATGACAGCAAGTTGTGAACATAGGAAAACAGTAGTACAACAAAAGACTCCCTTTATGGAGAAAAAAACTCTCCTTTAATCTAAATAACAATGATAGCAACATCATTAACTACAAAAGTCTTCAAAAATAGATTATATAACCTAAACCATAATGAAGAGTATGCATGCATGTACGTATGAAAGAATGTAATTCAGAAGAGGATGTTTACAGAGAATTAGACACACGAAATCAGAATGACCTATTAATATCAGTAAAAGAACAATTATATTGCAGAAGAAGATAGGTAAGAACAAATGAAGGAATAGGCTACAGCATAGCTATTACTAGCAAGAGTTTTGGTTCTGCCCAATACAAAAATTAATCATAGAAACTACCACAGCATCTAGTTGTCAACTAAATCAAATTATCCTATCACACACCATATGCTGGATTAACAAGCTGTTGCTCATCTTGTTCAAAGAATAGATTAAAGATTAAGCACACCTAAGGGGTTGCATGCGGAAACACAATAACCGAAATTCTAGAAGCAACCAACTTCATATCAGTAGAGAACAATTAAAGCAGACCCTTCTTCATGCCACTAGTATTTTCTGACGTGAAGGCTGTGGATTAGAGATGAATAACCAAGTTTGTTTGATTAGACTGATGGCCCCATTTTGTTTTGAAGCAAAGAGGAGACAAAAAGGCAATATAGACAAGCCAAATTCGTAGCTAAGGGAATTATGAAGGCTTCAACATTTTTTCCAAATTTGTTTCCGCTTTCTCCTTCTTCTTTTAATTTTTACATTGAAATTTTTTACTTGTCTCCCTTTATAAGAATTAAAGGGTTCTCCTATCCTTTTCCTCCAGGGGAAAAAAAAAATGAAATTTCTAGATTTGTCTAAATTTAGCAACATTACGGGCAATTGAGTCTTGTCAGTCTATAATCAATAGAAAGGAAGAAATTTACAAGACCAAAAGGCTAACACACCTGAGAAAATAAAGAAATAAAACACAAACAGTAAAAAATTATTCAAAAAACAACTTCCTTACTGCAATTCCTTTATCCCAAATACCAATCATGACCAAACAACAACATAACACAAACACCCACCAGCAGTATATATTTCAGTTCTACAAACATTTTAGAAATTCAAGCACAGAATATCCTGAGAAAAAGCCAAGAAACTGAGATGCTCATTTCAATCCCCTATTCCCCTTGGCTTTAAAAGGAAATATGTCAAAGGCAACTACCAATGCCATGATTAAATTTTGGGATGGAAACCAAACTGGTAGCAATTCTAAAGGTCTCATACTAGTAGAGGATGAGGATCCAATTGATTGGTTAGACTATCTGTTACAATAACTCAAGGCATGTCAACTTGGATTTCATAAATAACATACAAAACTAGCTACTGATTGTATCGCTTATGACTTAAAGGGCGTTCATAGTCATTTAATGCATTGTATTTGAATTTCAGATTAAATTTTCATTGACTCATGAAAACGTTTGTGTGCAAAATTAGACTATAAACATACAATTTAAATCCCTATGACTTTAACATAACCTACTTCGAACTCAATCCAAAATGAAACTTGACCACGTTCACTAACACCATATATGACTTAATCAGCACCAAAAAAAATTGTTTATTTAATAATATATTATACAGTTCATGTAGGGAATACGTTATTATTGCTTCATCATAACATGAATATACCGATTCAGAGTGTAGTAGTATATAATGTCAGACCCACAAATGCAATTTCCTGCATTTTTAAGGCAAGAATGGCAAGGAAAAACTTTCAAAAACCTGAACAAAACATCATTTGAAAAGCAAGATTCACAAAAATAACCCGATATTTCGCCAGACGACTTCTATTGAGAACGTTATAAAGTACAAGATGAAACAATTAAATTCCCTCTTGAAGGCAAGAAAAGCCCCAAACGCCCCAAGAACTTCAAAAAAAAAAAACACATTTTGAAAGAAGAAAAAAAACGACGCCGCGAAGTATCAAGGGAAATAAAGAAAGAAAGAAAGAAAGAAAAAAAACTTGAAGGAGGTCTATCTTGAAAGAGAACAGCGCCGAAAAAGAGGAAAAAAGAGCTCGCCAGACCTGCAGTCCACTACCAATCATGCGATTGACGGCATTGTTCCCGCCCCCTCCGACGCCGACCACCTTAATCCTGGCCGAGTCCACTGGGGCGAAGGAGGAGTAGGAGCAACGCACGGTGGAGCCCCATCGCCAAAGGCAGGCCCTCCTCCGGCCCACCGGAGCGAGCCCACGCGGGGAGGGCGCAATTCGGAGAGGAGACGGAGACGCCAGATGGGTTGGATTCGAGAGCTGAAGCGAAGGAGAAACAGCCATTGGAATACCGGGGATTAGAGGAGAGGGAAATCGATGGTAAAATGAGATCTGGCCGTTAGGGTTTTTGGAGGTTTTGAGATTTTTATCTTCTCGTCTTGTCTTTTTTTTTTTTTTTTTTTTTTTTTTCCTTTTCCTTTCTTTTTTTTCTTTTCTCCTCTTTTATTCCCCTTTTTTTTTAAAAAAAATGTTGCCCCCTGGAGCTTTTTTTTTTTAAAAAAAAAAAAAAAATATTACTCTCCACGTCCTTAATGGATCAGACTGCTTGGGAAAAAAAAAAAAAAAAAAAAAAAAAAACAAAGACATCGCCAATACTCCTCATCAACTTTCCTTAATTTGAGCATACTCGTAGCTCATGCTGGTTGAGTAATAACAATTATAACATCCATCATTATTTTGGTAGGAGTTGTGTTTTGGAAATGCAAGTATATAATATGTAAGATTAATGCATGCTAAGATCCAAATGAACTTAGAAAAAATTAATTATTCTAAGCATTTAAATTTCGACAAACAATTAGAGATGTTTTTTTTTTTTTTCACCACGTTTCATGTTTTTGGGAGAAAATTAAATGGATAAAACTATTAAAAAATAAATATAACTAATTAAAAAACATATAATGATAAAATTATGTAGAAAATCATATTAGAGAATTAGTTTATTTTTAATAAAACATAAAAATTCAAAGTTATCATCTAAAATTTTAAATAAATTGAAAAAATAAATATCACCGTATCCTTTTTCAAAAAATGTAAACGGATAAAAATTTATATATATATCTATGAAATTTATTTTAACTTGTCGAATTTAGACCAAACAAAAACTTGGCACTAAGCAAATAAATTAAATAAAGTAAAATTAGCAATTAACAAGAATTAAAACATAAATAATTAAAATTTGTAACCTAGCCTGTACTTTTATTTAAAATAAATATCTTAAACTAGCTTGTATATAAAAGTAAGAATGGCAGCACAATGATTCTTTCATTTATCCATTATTGATCTTAATCCATCAATCATCACCGATAATTTTTATAGTATAGCTCACGTTTCATTCATTACCTCAACCAATCCCTTTATACATAAACATGTTCAGGTTTTCTAATAAAGGTGAGAAATTTTTATGGCAAAAATTACTTTTTATTTTTTAAAATTTTTTTCCGTATTTCATGCATATCAATTACATTTTAAAAATTTTAAATTTAAAAATATATTTTATTATAATATAATTTTTATGTTCATCTTTTTTTGTGATATCCAGGACTATCTCATCGTGTGCTAGAATTTAATAGAATATTTTTAATTAAGAACAAAAACTTACTATTTTTTATTTTATTAAGTCTAATTGTAAATATGAATTTGTTTACTTTAAGAAAATTTGCAACGACAAGAATAAACTCAAAATCCTACTTTCCTTGGCTAATAAATTAAATAATTAAATAATAATAATAATATTTTATTATGATTTGATAATTATTTAATAATAATATTTTATTACAATTTTTATATTAAAAATAATAATAAATCATAATTGTTTAATAATATTATTTTATTAAATAATAATTATTTTTTTTAAAAAAAAAAATTATCAAGGGGTGCCCGTGAAACAAGGATCGAGTGAAAAAGGTCAAAAGGTAATTTCCATGGTGATACACCCCGTTAAGGTCTTTTAGTGTTCGTTAAGGGTTACGTGCGTAATAGCCAAGCTCTTTGGAGGCATTTAGTAAGGTACCTGCCTCACGTGACCACACCTATGTAGGCGCCGCGGCGTCCAGCCAGAACTCTTATCCTCTGGAGGCCATGGCGGGGCTTCTCCATTGCTTCCCTTCGCCGCCGCGCGTAAAGCCTGCCGTGGTTCTCCGGCGGTTCGATGCAGTCCTTACCTCCGGTTAGTAAACTAGGGTTCGGTTTTTTTGTATTCAATTCTCTTGAATTCGATTCAAGATATGAATAAAGTCCATGTGCCATTGATTTTTTTTTTTTTTCAAGAATTGCCTCAAGGTCGGAGTTTTGGTAACAATTTTGGGGATCTAGGTGGATGGAAGGCACTTTAGGCAGAAGAAATGTAGCGGTTTCTTTCTTCTTCTTCTTTTTTTTTTTGGTGTGTGCGCGTGCTAATTTTAGCTCAAAATACCGATACATTTGCTTCGATTTTTATCTCAATACTTGTTTCTTTTGAAATATGCTTGCAAAGGGGATACTCAATGTTGGTTTTTTTCTGGGTCAATGCTTTCTTTTTTTGCACTCATTATTTGTGTGTACTCATGGCCATGTGAAGCACTGAATAGGAAAGATGTCCTCTATGGATTTTCATAGAAATATTTAAGTAGAGTTCAACGCAATCATTATAGGTGAGGCTACAAGACTAGGGAACAACCTCACCCTTGCATATAGTTGATGATTTACCTGAAATCCACGTAACATTAGTTCAATCCCTAGCCATGATAAAAGTCTAACTAATCCGGACTTGCATGATATAAAAGCAAAAAATTAGAAACTCTTGGCATGACTAAAACATTTAGGATAATTTCATGTGTAGACTTTGACTATATTTTCAACCTTCTTAATGACAAACCTGAAAAAGCCTTGAATGCCTTAAATGAGTAGATTTTTTTCTAGTCATGCCTCTAGGACGGCAAACTCAAAGTATCCAAATGTTGAAGATCTAATCCTCCATAAGTTGCTTCCATCATGTGGAACTTATTCTCAAGATCTAAACCATAGCTCAAGAATATATATATATATATATATAACATCATAAGAGAACCAAAGATTTAATGTGAATAGAAATTAAGATGTAATATCAATTATGATCGATCAAAAAAAAAAAATCCCATTGAGTGACCAGTTTTGTTATTTACGATCTATTATATAAGATAATGAGAAGATAGATGAATATATATGTAATAAATTATTGCTGGTCGGATATAATCAAAAATTGTATTTGAGACGTTATGTGATAGGGGGAATATCTTAGAGACTTAAGGGAAAATTTTATGGAAGAACAATAAGGCCTGTGATGCTGTACGACTCAAAGTATTGGAAAATAAAGAAAGTACATGAAAACAAATTAAGTGTGGCAGAAATGATAATGTCAGGATGGGTGTGTGGTAAAATTTGAAAGCATAGATTAACAAATGAATAATTAGAAGAGTTGTAAAGTTGCATAAATTAGGAACAAAGTCATGAAAATTCAATTGAGATGGTAAGGGCATATAGCGAAGCTTGTAAAAAAAGAAGAGGAAGACCTAAATTAACATGGATGAAAGTTGTAAGGTAAGATATGGAGAAACTTGGAATAACATTAGGGATAACCATAGATAGGAATACTTGATGTATGAGGATCCATAAAGTCGACTCCAAATAGCTGGGAAAGGTCTCGATATTTGTGATTGTAACACCATATGAGAACCAAAGGTCAAATATATTAGCTATAAAATAATTGCCCTTGTGATTGAATGGGAGGATAAGGGTTATATTATATACATTGATCATGTTCAAGTGATGCCCCAGCCATCATAATGATAAAGCTAGCATCTTCCACGGATCTACCACTCATGATGATCATGTATTGAAGCCACCTAAATCAACTTTCATAAAATTGCATTAGAGCAGGAAGAAATTCCCTTCTACAAAAGGCTCTTTCATGAGTGTCTGGAAGAATAGTTGATTCAATGGTGATGGACATCTCGATCAATTTCACAATCAGTTCTTTGTCGTATTGGTTTGCCATCTTTCTAAGTGTCTCTGGAACATAACAGCATGGGGGAGAAAACTGTCAATGTTGTAGCTTTTATTGGAATTTTCACCCAACATGAAGATGGTGGAGATGGAGGGTTGGATCCCTAGTTGAAAATTCATATTTCCATCTAACTAACGGTGCATTCTTGTGAGAGTTGATCATTTCCTATTATCACAACTATTGTTCTTCAACTCACAAAAAACACCCGACTTTTAAATTTTCTCATCAAATATGTATTCTGTAAGCTCAAAAACTCTCACCATTGTCTTGTTAGGTCTTCTAGTATGGTTGTTGTAGCCTTGGTATCTGATAGACTGTAAAGCTTTGATACTACACTAAGTTAAATTCAATGGAATAGAGCTACAAGCTCATTGGCTGAGATTATAGGAAGAAGTAGAGAGTAAGGAAAAAGGATGGGAAGGAGAAGGGGAAATTGGAAACCATTTAGGAGAACAGAAAAATCATGGTTAACTAAGTTGATATAGCTAATATTTTGTGTCATGGATGTGACTTTTCCTACATATGTAGGCCTAGTCACTTGAATCCTGGTAACATTATTTACTTGAATCCTAGTAACTTTAGTTGATCTCAACCCTGGAAGATTACATTGATGAAAAATGTTAGTTCATTAAAGTGTTCCCTTGAAATTAGTCAGATGGTCTTCTAACTCTCTCTGTGTGTGTGTGTGCGTGTTTTGAAGTCAGTATAGTTTTCTACATGCAAAAATCAAGATAACATTGTCTAAGTGCCATTCTGATCTCTTCATGCCCCACCCTTTGACATGGGGGATTCTAGCAAGGAGTCTTATCTTTCATGATCAGAGCAAAAAAAGACACATCTATATGATTTGAAGCATGTTGAAGAGGCCCATGTAGACCCATATACCTTGCTATTTTACTGTTTTACATGCCATTCTTTACTTAAACTAATCTTAATATTTTGTTCATGTATGGTCAAATTAAGATTCTTTTTCATGTTGCTGATACCAAAAAAATTTCCACCAGAAAAAATGGTGCTTCTTGCATTTAAAAAGGAAAAGGTGGCAGTGTTTTCAATTTGCATTCAGGCATCTGAGAAATACCAAATCCCATCAAGCAGCATGTTCACATACTCTACTGGGGATGTTCTTCCAGTGGCTAATTCAAAGGAAGTTTATGATGGTGACGGGAAGATACCTGATTTTCGCCATGCCAAAATGAAATACATATCCAAGCATCAGGTATGATGGTGAGTCACACATATGTTCCGTTATAGTTCTTGCTATTTATATGCTGTATACTTCTCACACACACAGACACCTTAAAGCTTGAAGGGGAAACATAAATTATAAGCAGGTCTTAACGCATCAAAATCCTACCAATATTAAATTTCTCAAACAAAACTCAGGAGTTCCAAAAAGAAGCTTTCTTTTGGTGAAGTGGTTTCTTGTAATACTGCCTTGTGTATTTACATAAATTACCTAGACAAACATATAATTGCATGCGAGTCAATTCCCAACAATTGACTGTGATTTTTGCGAGATCTGTAAATGTTCTCCAAAAATGTATGCTATGCTTCCAACGTGTAAGATGCTCCAGATCATGAGGGCCTGTTTGGATGTCAGGTCAAATTATCCAGCGATATGATCTGCTTTTTGTGAAAAAAGTTCAGAAAAGAAGTGAGAAGATTATGGAGTTTTAGGTTTGACAGAAGCCACTGAATCAATTATCCTAAATTTTTACAGAAATCTTTGTTTTAATTGAATGTTTCATCCAAAAATAGTCAATCAGGAGTCTTGTTGGCTTCCCACAGACTGACAGACCTTTTAATTTTTTTTCTCTGCAAGATCACCTTTGCTTGACAACTCCTAATGTGGGAGATAACATCATATGGATAATGTGGTTGGCGATCAACAGGCCCTAAATGTTGCTTGTGTGCCAAAGAAAAGCTTTGGTTTCTTCTAATAATATTTTGGAGCATTTGAATGAGCTGAAGTTTCTTTCCAATTGGCTAATGTGGATAATTCTCGGCTCAAAAAAATGCAAAGCAAACATCCATAAAAGTTCTATGAGAACTAATATGTACCAG
The DNA here is from genome assembly GCA_021397845.1 of Areca catechu. Taxonomy (NCBI): domain Eukaryota; kingdom Viridiplantae; phylum Streptophyta; class Magnoliopsida; order Arecales; family Arecaceae; genus Areca; species Areca catechu. Next base: position 31,306,030 of record CM038045.1, read on the forward strand.
TAAAGACTCAAATTCTTCTCTTCTCCTATAGTCATCCATGAGCCTTAGATGATGTGAAGGAGTCTATTCACCTTCAGAGTGGGACATAACATCCAGAAATGGAACTTGTAAATTTCTTAAATTTTATTGGGAGGCATATTTTGGCTACTAATTTTACTGGGTTATAAACAAATGATGTAAATAGTCCTTTATGGAATGCATTCACAAGAATTCATAGGACATATTGTGAGTGGAGACAAACTGACTGTATGCTTGTTTGCATTGCCCCGGTTGTTCAATTACATTAGATAAGAAATCTTACCTCACAGAACCAAAGACTTTGTAGGTCCTTTAGACACATCTTTATTCTGACCACCTTATCTCAAGAGGCTTGGTCATTTCAATAGTGAATCACAAGTCCAATGACTGTTCCATGTTCAACAAGAGACATACTGTTATATGTGGACCTATGTTTCAAAGGCCTTTATGAATCATAGAGGAATATTTTTAGTTGTCAAATCTACACCCGCCACATGTTGATTCTGTTATTTGTATTTGCATTGTTTTTCTACAGCAGTCAGCACCCTGTGACTATGCTTCTCTTCATTCACTTATACGTGCTGCTTATTTTGGTAACACTTAAACTTCTTTTCTTTTAATGGCTTCTTCATGAGGTAATAGCATTTTGCCTTTTTCTTCATTGTTTTCTACAGAAACTCGTGTCACTCAACTTCCTGAGAGCATTTGCTCTTACAAATTCATTGATGCTCATTCTGCCTTCTAAAGTTTTAGCAGAAACATGTGAAGTTGATAATTCATTTTTCAACATGCCTCTGCTGTTTGCAATAGCCATGATTGGGGCTACCGTTGGGGGTAAGATGATATCATAAATCTTTTAGTAAAAACATGGATTGACACTGCATCAAATTTTGAATCTTTAATAGGTTCTTTGATTTTCAGTTTGTCTAATACACTAGATTGATTAATTTCTTCTGAGATTATTGTACAAAATCAATGGAAGATTTCAAGGCACTCTCACATCCAAAGGCATCGGTATCATGCCTTGAAAATATGCCCAGCATTTGGTCTGTTATCTAAGATTGCTTCTTCGATGTCTCTGGACAGTTTGGTTAATGCTTCTTAGTTTCTTTTTCCTTGCCATCCTAGGCTACAAACTATAAAGTTTTCTTGAGAACTCCAATAGATGTTGCCATTGTAGATTTCATCTTCCCTCTTTGAGATTAAGCATCAGGGAGCAATTGATGTGCTTCAAAGAAGTGAACATTAAACATTCTTATGGTTGCATGAAAAAGCCTTATTCATTCATTTGGGGTTCGCTTCATATCCCCCATCACTTCTATGTTCTAAGAAGGGGATACAGCTTCTTCTGATGTGAGCTTTCACAAGTTCTCTGTAACATCTGTCTGGCATTTCTCAAGTCTTCCCTTCTGAATCCTATTTTAGGGCTTCTTTTCTGGTTTAGACTTTACACTGTCTAAGCCCCAAGTACTTGTCATCTCTCTCTCTCTCTCTCTCTTTGATAAATGATACAATCTCATATAAAACTGCCATTATGCATGATTGGTTCACCTGTTTCTTCCTTTGAAAAAACAATGCACTTTCTGCTTCAACCATGTGATCCTAAGATTATTAATCCTTTGTTATTTAATTGTCGCTGTACTTTGTGTATACATTACCAGAATCATAACCAGCTAGCCTTTTCCCAACTATTTTGGGTCTGCTTTCTTTATCCTTGTTAACCAAGTATTCCTATTTTGGATTACCTGTCACACTATTCCAAGTTTTTCCATATCCTTCCTTTCAACAACCTACTTCCATGTTACTTAGGTCTTCCTCTTCTTTTCTTACCACCTTCAATACAAGGCAAAGTACCTCTCTTTATTCAAGCCTCGTCAAGTCTTTTGTACGTGTCCATACCATCTCAATCGAACATATGAGCATGAATTTGAAGAAGGATTTATTTCATCTACGTGGGCATCCATGCTTCAAAGTTGTCTATCAAATATTCCTATAACTTTTCTCTTTTACTAATCAATGATAAGCTAAATTGACATAATACAAACAAGTAGTGATTTTTCCTATTCTATCTGAATGTTTATTCTCTAGGACTTCTTGCACGGCAAAGAAGAGGTGAGCTCAAGCGATTGAATGATCAGCTTCGCCAGATTAATGCAGCACTAAGAAGACAAGCAAAGATAGAGTCCTATGCTCCTAACTTAAGCTATGCACCAGTTGGCAGTAAGATGGCAGAATCCGATGTCATTGTTGATCCCAGGAAGGAGCTGTTAATTACAAATCTGAGAACTGGGAAAAACTATCTGAGAAATCAAGATCCAGAAAAGGCATTAGCAGAGTTTAAGGCTGCTCTTGAAGTTGCACAAGATTTGGGAGATTACGTTGAGGAGAAGAAGGCAGCTCGAGGATTAGGTTGGTTTCCTTTGATATATGAGTGACTTTTTTTTATTTTAATAATTCAAAATTAGAAAACAACTTTTATTTAAAACTCTCGTTTATTTCAGAATTAACCATGTTCTTTTTGATTTTTGAAATTAAATATAGTATCCTAGTCCTTCAAAATATCATTGACCTTGAGAAAACTAACTATTGATTACACATTTTGTGTAATATAGACATCCACCTTTCGCTTTAGAACTTACCTTGGTTAGGAATGAATGGCAAAATAGAATCTGGAATGCTGACCCCAGGGAAAATAAGGATTGTTTCTGATGGTTTACTTGTGGCAAGTGTTGGTTAGACAGCCATTTTACAAATTATGAATCTTGTGATCCAGCTAGTGAAGGTCTCCTTTTAGATTGGCAACCATTTCTTCAGGTTAAAAATAATGGCTGGTTCTAACTTAACATACTGCAAGTGTCGCATACTATGTACCTCAAAACTTGTTGATTTTACCCTACTTTTAGTCATCTACCGATCTACCAGTGCTCTAAAACAGATCTCCACATTTGGCATTCTTGTCATTCATGAAACATCTCTTAGTCACTGATCACATAATATTAATGACACCCTCGGCAGACACTCAGAGAAGCACATGACTGGGTTGTTACTAATTCATAAACATTCATTTATGACGTGTCCTAGTAAATTGGAACTACTATGCTTGAACCACATAAAACGATAGCCATATAGCGTTATGTAATCTGTTTAGGAGGGTTAATCTGGAAAGTAACTATTTTCATAACAAAAGGTTATAAAGCTTGAAGAGAGCATAATAATAGTCTAGATTCTAGAATGTAGATTCCAGAATGCATTAAATTTTGAAAACATTTACACATGGATATACTAGGAGCAAGGCGTTGCTTAACATCTTCAATCACATCATTTTAGAGTATTGAGGAATAAATTGGGACAAGAGTCCAATTTCAACGTGTCAAATTACTGCAGAGTTGTTATGATATGTAAACAAATTTGGAGGATGCACTTTCTCAACAAGCAGTGTGGGCAGGCCAGCTCCAAAATAGTACTCAGTTGCAGTTACAGTGCACTGCAGTGCAGTTACATGCAGTGCAATGATAGCCACTTGATAAGGTTTATTGGCTTCACTCAGTCAGGAGTTTAGTCACCATGCTAAATGAACTATGACCATTGCCACCAAGCTGTAAGCATGTTACACCGGAGGTGGTCTGATATGTTGTTTGATCTCATGACCAATTTTTGTTCTTTCAGGGGCATCTCTACAGAGACAGGGGAAGTACAGGGAAGCCATAAAGTACCATTCCTTGGTTTTGGACATATCCAAGAGGGTAGGAGAGGATTCTGGCATCACGGAAGCTTACGGAGCAATAGCAGATTGCTACACGGAGCTTGGAGAACTCGAGCAAGCAGGAAAGTTCTATGACAAGTACATTGCAAGATTAGAAAATGACTAATGATGCTTATTCCATCTCCTATTTCTTCTTTTTATTTAACTGTGAAACCATTAGTTGAGATCCAGTAGAGATTTGAGATGGTTGGCTGTATATCCGGAATTTTCCTTTTATTCAATGCTCCAACATTATGTATAGTTCATGATGACAGTAATTATGCGTCCACCTTAAAATTTTTCGACAAGTATTTCATTTATGCACTTGATAGCAGCAGCAAAAGCTTTCCTCGCTTCTGCCACAATTACATAATCTTCATGTGGCCGGTATTAGTTTTATTCTTGTCAGATTTCTTCTGTAGGAATCCTTCACAAAAAACCCTTCTTCTCTGGGGGCTTTGTTGCACGTCTCTTTCAACTTTTGAATGTGAAAGGCCTGAATGGTGACAATGACACCGGATCGGATATGGATCCAAAAGCTGCATCTTGTGGCGCGAAGCTTTGCTCTGATTTGAATTTGCAACCTTCATGGGATAAGGCTGTATCCACAATACTTAGGGCAGACATCCATCTTACCTGGAGCAGTTCTTGTCACTGGAAAGTAAAGGAAGACGAAATGTTTTTGATGAGCGTAGCAATAAAATTTCTTCAGTTTTTTCAAAAATTTCACAATACTGGCAATACATCTGAGGCTTTACATAATTAATTGAAACGCAAGAGTATAAAACAAATATCCATCTTAAACTATAAAAATATCTTTCATTATAAAATAATATTTTTAAAAAATATTATAAAATTTAAGAAAATCTATTTTTATATCATAAAATTTGAATATATTAATAATTGAATGACGGACATTTCAATTTTGACAATTTAATTAATAAAATGATTAAATCAATCTAAGAAAATGAATAAATGAGCGCAATACCATTTATCCGTACGTATTAATCACGTGGCGAAATAAAGGTTAAAAGCTTCCCCGCCACCCCCCTCCCTCAAATCTCTTCAACCCCATACCCAAACTATTCGATCGCGAGCTACCCCCCTCCCTCAAATCTCTTCAACCCCATACCCAAACTATTCGATCGCGAGCTACCCCCCTCCCTCAAATCTCTTCAACCCCATACCCAAACTATTCGATCGCGAGCTACCTGGGAGGCGAGTGAACCATGGAGGCGGTGCCAACGATGGCCGACGGCGGCGGGATAGGCTTCAGGAAGTAGGTTGACTCTTCACCCCGCTCCTACAGTGGCGAGTCCTGGGACGAGCCCATCCCATCCTCCACCATTATTGCGGCATCTCGCCTCTGCCTTATATGTGTAGCTATGGCGGTCGCATCGTCCCCCACCCCACAAACAGGTCCCTCTGCTATCTCGGCAGCGAGACACGGATCATCATCGTCGAACGCCACTCCCTCGCCGATCTCTCTGCCAAACTATCCCGGAGCCTCCTCGGTGGCCGCTCTTTCTCCCTTAAGTACTAGCCACCCAACGAGGACCTCGACTCCCTTGTCTCCTCACCTCCGATGAGGACCTTGGCAACATGATCGACACCACCTCCTCCTTCGAATCCACCTCCTTTGCCCCCTTCCTATCCCACCTCCTTCCAATCCATGTCTGCCCGGAAGATCGCCCACCCGATCAGCGGATCGGTGGTCTTGAGGACCACTTCGCCCACATGAACATCTCCTCTGCTATCGCAGCCGTCTCCGGCCAGCGGCCGGACGAGGGCTACAAAGACTCCAACTTTCCTCCCTACTACCCCCCTCCACCTATTCCCCTCCCCACTGGCTCCTCCTCCACTCCCACCATCTTCCCCATCGAGAACTCTAATCGGGTCTTTTCCGATGACTAAAAGTCTGACCATGGTGGTGTCCGGAAACCACCGCCCCCTCCTCAGCCCAAGCCTACTTCGATCGATGCCCTCATCTCTGACTCCACCACCAGGTTTCTTCTCTCCTCAATCTTATTTTACCATTGTCGATTTCTTTTCTCTTTGTTTTCTCGTTTATCAAGGTTCTCTCTTATCATCTCGTCTTGGTCTTCATCTTCGTCTAGAGTTACGTACTATCTGGAGAGAGTTTCTTCCGTCGCTACCACCAACTTGGTATGCAAACCAAAACAAGAACTGCCGGTCTCCGTTGATCTAAGCTATAGAATTCCGATGCCGGTCCCTGATTCTGGCTATGTTCTGCCCCTGGTGCAACGGGAACAGCTCCAGCAGTAGCAGTTCATTCAAGCCAACCCCCATTACATCCACCACCCGGCCACTGGCAACGTCGTCTCCGTCCCCTCCTACTATCCCATTGCCCACCCAATTCAACAACCGCAGCAGGCCCATCCCTATGATTCCTAGGTTCCTCCCATGTTCTTCGTGCCTCATCGCCAGAACACGCCACCCTATAATATCGAGGCGGTGTCCCCCAATTTGGCCGACTTGGCCGCCACGAACCCCACCGAGACATGAATTGCCGGCGAATTTGTATAGGGCTACAGCTGTCTTCGTGCCTCCCCCTACTGCATTGCGGCTGGCCCAGTCTGCGCCACCTCTGATTCACGCGTCAGCTGATCAAATCTCCCACCAGGCACCAGTACAATGGAATGGGATGTCATGCGATGCACCACCTCGGTATCAATAGCCGATTATGACTCTTAATCGAAATATATACCATTATTAATATAATTAAATATTATATTAATAAATTTTAACCTTTATTTTATCATGTCATGATGATTAGTACGTGCCTAAAGTCACGTGACAAATATAGACAGATGATGTTGCGCTCTATCTCATCGTTTTCTTGAATTTGATCGATTTAAATTTTATTGGTCAAATTAATAAAACATCAACCACCAGGTTACTAATATATCTAAATTTTATAGTATAAAAATATATATATATATTTTAAAAAAATTATTATATAATGTATATACTAGTTTACCGTATCATCATGATATTATGAACGGTTATGTTGGCATAGAATCCCTTTTCCGACCGGGCGGAGTTGCCAGATTACAGGTTCGCTCTCCTGGTTCACTTGCAAAATAGATTCCTGGCTGGATGTTCTCCGGCGGGGGACATTACGATGCCTAAATTAAAGGTAGGTTCCAGCAACAGAATGGAGAGGATTATGAGGAAGGAGATAGCAAGGAAAGGAACTCTAGTTTTTTCAGGATCTCATTGTTATTATCTTGAGCGTCCCCTCCTACCAGTATTTATATCGGCTGGCCCGGACTGCGGCTTCATCCTCTTTTCTACGGTTACGATGGAGGATAATTGATTCCCCTCTGCTCATAACCGTGGGCGGTTGTTGAGTGGTTCCGGTCAGGCCGAAGGCGTTATGATTGGAGTTAGTGGCCACTTCGACATAGTTATACTTTGGAAGTAATAGTTAGGCAGCTGATTGTAACTGTTGCAGCCACGTTCATGTGGGTTTGATGTTAGTTGGAGATCTGCCTTCGAGTCTCTTCTCCAAGAGTGGTCGTTGCTGGATTGGAGAGATGTATTCGTTCTAATTTACCTTCGGGCCGGTACTTACGGCCCTGGTCGAAGACCGTGTCTTCGGCTGGGGCTGAAGATCGTGTCTTCGGCCGGGGCCGAAGGTCATGTCTTCAACTGAATCCGAAGATCACATCGTTGTCTTGCCTGTTAGTCACTCGACTTCCTCCGGGCGCTTTGGTTCGAGGTCTCCGATTCGGGAGGGAGTGCACGAGCAGCCGAACCGGTGGTTGATTTATGCTTGAACCGACCTATCCTAACAGGTTATATATGAATTTGCATAGACTTTTGAAAAATTGATTCTCCCAAGATTTACGGTTAAAAATATGAAAAACAAGATACTCAGCAAAAAAGAGAAAAAAGAAAAAGAAAAAGAAAGATATTATATCATCCTGATTTTTTCCATTAATTTTCCTTTATAATATGATGATAAATGCGCATATTTCCGCTGCTCTTCTTGCTGTAAAGCCCGTAAGCACAGGGACTGCCACTGTTGATGTTGGGGTGTTTGCGCCGCTGCTCTTCTTGGGTCTGTACGGGTGGCTGCCAAGCCCTCCTTTTTATCAAATTTTAGGAGGTTGGGGTGTTTGCACCGTCCCTTCTTGTGCATCTTTCTTGAAACCAGATTGACTGGATCCTCCTTGGAACGGGTTGTTTCCCTCCATTTGGGGTTTCTATGCCATTGACTCGCAGGGTCTGTCCGGGGGGATCATTGTCACTTGGGATCTAGGGATTGCCACTGTTGATGTTTTCCACCGGTCTTCCCAGCATGTCGCTATTGTCATGATGGAAACTAGTGGATGTACTTGGGTTCTTTCTGGGATTTATGCCAGCCCTGATTACAAAGCAAGGAGGCCTCTCTGGAAGGAAATTACTGGCTTGATTGATCAGGATATCCCTACGATCATTGTTGGTTATTTCAAATGTATTCTTCATCCGACGGACAAGAGAGGTGGAAGGCCCTATGTTGCCCAGAAATGAAGCCCAAGAGGGGGGGTGAATTGGATCTTTTTTGAGAATTAAAACAATTGTGCAGGTCGTGTAGTGTTTGTGGATAATGCACTTAAGTATATGTAGCGGAAAATAATAAGTAAAGAGCTGGAAATAAAGTGCAAAAAAAAAAAAGGAGATAATCACACACAAACACCAAGTTTTATAGTGGTTCGGTGCTCTCCAAGCACCTACGTCCACTTCCCAAGCTTTCCTTGAGAATTTCCACTATAATCTCTTCAAAGATTACAGCGACTTGTTTTCCAAGGCTCACAAGTCAAAACCTAAGTTGGTTTTGTCACCTAGGCTCACCAACAAACCTTTACACTTGTTTTGTCTTTGAGCTCACAAGTCAACCCTAGTTGATTTTGGCTCACCAACAACCTTACAACCTACTTTCAAGAACCTTGAAAGCTAGGTCAAACAATAATAAATTCAGAATACAAGAATTTAAACACAAACAAACTCTCTTCTTAGAGTGGATGAGGAATTTTTGAAGCTCTTGAATGATTGCTTGATGTGACTTAACTTGGAATCTTCTCAAAAGTATTTTTGGAAAGATGAAATGAAACGAATGTAAGCTTTTTCAGTGAAATCTCTTCTTTTTAGCTTTTGGAAGTGGAGTTCTTGAAGAAGAACTTTAACTCTTGGATATTTCCTTGCTTTCTTCTTTTTTCTTGCTTCATGAATGAGTTTGGTGAAGCTTAAATACACGAAAAATATTCAAAAAATTGTTTTAGACCGTTAGGGATCAAGAACTAGCCGTTAAGGGCTAAAAACCATAATTTTAGGCTGTCAGAAAATAGTTCCATTAAGACTGTCAGAACCCGAGTGTCGACACTTGGCTGTCAGGTATCGACACTTGACATAAAAGATTTTTCATGGACAAGTTTTGTATTTTCAAAAAGTCTCAGGCCTTGAGTCGATACTTGGGAACTTAAGTGTCGACACTTAAATTTCGGTGTCGATACTTGAGTTCTGAGTGTTGACACTTGGCGTGCCATGAAAAATTTCTGCATACCAAATGCTAAAGTATCGACACTTGGGCTCCCAGGTGTCGACACTTGGTTTTGCAAATTTCAAAAACAAGTGTCAATCAAGCCAAAAACATAAAGATTTATCATGAAACTTAAATGCAACGTATATAAACAATAATTGAACTTATTTGTATCCTTTTTGAATGGAGAAGACTTCTCAAATCATGAAAAAATGCTTTGTACCAAAACGTGCCATGATACTCTAATTTTGAGAATTTGAGATGCTTGATTCCTGAAAACTCATAACTACAAATAATTATTAGTATAAAATATGTACTCAACATTTTGTTATTCATCAAAATCACAGGATAGAGCCAACACCCTATCTTGAGGATGCTGGAGTTAGAGATTGTCACTAATTTATGGAGCACAATGCTTTACTCCATCTGGGCTTTTCTGGCCCTCGCTTTACCTGGTGCAATAATCGCTCTGGTCGAGCGAGGGTCTGGGAGCGTATCGATAGAATCCTAGCCACCCCTACCTAGATCCAATGGCATCTTGCTTTTGTGGTTTGCCATCTCTGCAAGATCGGGTCGGATCACTGCCCTTTGCTCCTTTCTACGGATTCGGTCATTTCTTGTCATCCTCCTTTCAGATTTGAGAAGTTCTAGCTTGCCTATCATCGATCCTGGGATATTGTGCGGGATGTTTGAAGGATGCCTGTTCGGGAAAATTCTAAATACCGAATAACTCGTAGGCTTGAGCTTCTCAAACGGAGGTTGAGATGGTGGAATAAGGTAGAGGTGGGGAATATCCTTTCTAGACTAAAGGTCATGGAGAGGGACATTCTTTATCTCCAGGAGAGAGAAGCTACTGAAGGAGGTCTTCAGGACCAAGATCTCAATACTCTACGAAGACATCTTTCCGACCATCACTCCCTTCTTCTTCAACAGGAGACCCTTTGGAGGCAGAAATCCAGGACCCAGTGGATCAAGGAAGGAGACAGAAATACCAGATTCTTCCATTAAGCTACTATCATTCGGAGGCAGTCGAACCGTATCAGGTCCCTCCGGACTGCAGATGGCCACCGGGTGGAGAACGACTGGGATATTAGGCAGCATATTGTTCAGTTCTTCCATTATAGGTGGACAACTCCCATAGCTAATCTCCCTACTTTCCACTCTTCTCTTCCTCCGACCAGGGTGTCGGACCGGGAGAATCATATTCTTACATCCCACTTTTTTGTGGACGAGATCCGGGAGGCTCTATTTTCTATGGCTAAAGACAAAGCTCCTAGACCGGATGGCTTCTCCCCCTTTTCTTTCGCAGGTACTGGAGTATTGTTCGGGAGGACGTCATTGCTAACATCCACAATTTTTTCTATTCGGGCAGGATGACAGAATCCTGGAAGCAAACCTATATCACTCGCATCCTAAATGCAGGAATGCTTCAGATCCTAGCCACTTCAGGCCCATCAGCCTTTGTAACACCTTATACAAGCTCTGTGCTAAGCTCATGGTCAATCGGATGAAGCCACTTCTTCCCAATCTAATCAGTATTGAGCAGGGAGCTTTTCTGGAGGGCCGCTCCATCTCGGATGATCTTCTTATTGCTCAAGAATTCATGTTTGATCTCCGAAGGGCTTCCACTCGGAGGAGTCCTATGGCCATTAAGGTAGATATGGAGCGGGCTTATGATCGTATGCAGTGGTCCTTTATTCGTAAGGCGTTGGAGGACTTTGGATTTCACTCTAGTTGAATCTCTCGGATTCTGGCGTGCATTCTTCACCCCTCTTATGCAATTCTGATCAATGGCACTCCCTCTGACTTCTATGGCTCCAATGTCGGGCTCCGCCAAGGTTGCCCCTATCTCTGTACCCCTTCATTCTTTCCATTGACGCTCTGTTGCGAGCTCTGTGGGTGCCGCCTCAGGGACTGGGTCTTCAGCCCTATGTCCTAGCCCCTTAAGCCAACCCTATCTCGCATCTTTTGTTTGTAGATGATTATTTCCTCATGGGTTAGGCTTCTGTTTGATGCACTATGGCCTTTCGACGGATTCTCGAGGAATATTGTCTTGCTTCTGGACAGAGAGTCAATTGCCACAAATCAGAGATTCATTTTAGCCCGAAGACTCCAATGACAATACGTCGATCGATTCGGGATATACTTGGCATCGTCAATCGTAGCGGTGCTCTGCATTATCTTAGAGTATCGGTCACGGGAGGTATGCTGACGAAGGCGGACTGTCATCATCTCATCAAGGACGTCCAGGATAGAGTGTAGGGATGGCAGCGCAGGACCCTCTCCTTCATGGGTCGGATCACTTTGATCAGGTCTGTCCTCACTTCCTTGCCGGTTCATCTATTATCTCATGCTATCCTTCCAAAATCTATGACTCTTAGAATAGATCAAATTATTCAGACTTTTCTCTGGGAAGCATCTCATGCTACTAATTCCATCAATCTTTTGAGTTGGCAAGTGGTCTGTCAGCCGCGTCGCGATGGTGGTCTCAGTACCACTCACTGCTCTCCATTTGAGATGCCATGTTTGCTAGATATGTCACCAGGCTTCTGCTCAGTAAGGATAGCTTGTGGACGGAGATGATTATGCATAGATATGGCCCCTTATACCATTCTGGGCATCACCCATCTTGGCGTCGATGTTCTCCCATTTGGCGTGCTATGCTCACTACTGCCTCGGATATCACCCCCCATATCAGATGGGTCCTAGGCAATGGTTCTTCTATCAGCTTTATGTCCGATCCATGGATTGCGGATTTCCTTTTGTCTCGCTAGCCGACCTTCATTGCTACGGACATTAGTAATGCGATGTCTATTCCTGATCTTTTGTTGACTGATGCCTTGCAATGAAATCCGTCACAAGTCATCCGAGTGTTCGGTCACATTTTGGGTGCTCGGGTTTTGTCGATACCCTTACCCATCTATGCTTGTTGTTCTGATACTCAGATCTGGAGATCTTCCAGCATTCCCAGAGCGTCTACTTCTAAGTTGATTCCCCTGATCAACCACGGCCCTCTGTGGAGTCTCGATCTCGGCTGGATCTGGCGGATCCCGGTTCATCCTAAGGTCAGTGCATTTCTCTGGAAAATTTCTTGGGGTTGCCTCCCTACCAGAGCTTTACTTTCATCCAGAGGTTTGCATGTTCCCTCTTACTGTCCAGTATATGCTTTGGAGGATGAGACTCTGGTCCACGTCCTCTTCTTATGTCAGCGTGTCACCCATATCTGGGACTTAGCGGGTCTTCTCCCTTCCTTCAGCAATGTTATGGATTATGTTGATCATTTCTTGGGATTACTTCGACAGGCCACTATTCAATCTCATGCTACTTTTATGGCCTATATAGCTTATCACATTTGGTTATCCAGAAATGACATTATATTCAATTCAGCTTCTCCTTCTGCAAGGCTGATAGTGGAAATGGCTCGGATACATGCTCGTGACTTCACTAAGACGACCATGATATCTTCAGACATCTGGGATTGCCACTTCGCTCCTCGAGCACCCTGCGAGATTTTTGTCTCATGGGAGCCCCCACTCCTCCGAATTATATCACGATCAATTTTGATGGGAGTGTCTTGGGAGCGCATGGGGGTGCCAGCTTTGTCATCCATAGCCCGAGTCTCGGGATTCTTGCGGCGGGGGGGCACCATCTTTATGATCCGTCTGTCCCGAGCGCGGAGTTGCATGGTGCCTGGGCTGGTATCACCTATGCTCGGTAGGTTCTGCATGCTGACCATCTAATTATTTAAGGTGACTCTGCTACAGTTATTACTTGGATTCAGAAGGCCAGAAGGGTTCGATCATCGCATCCTCTCCTGCATGATATAGCTCTTCTGCTCCAGGGTTGTTCATCCTGTCTTGTTAAACATATTTTTAGGGAGACTAATTCGGTAGCTGATTGGGTAGCCTTCTATGTTGCCCATCATTCTGATCAGGTTTTGTGGACCGAACTTGAGAATTTTCCAAGGGATCTCAGGAATATTGTACTTTCAAACTTTTTGGATTGTATTCATGTTCGATCTTAATCTGAACACAATGATTTACCAAAAAAAATAAAAGTCCGTAAGCGTAAACTTAGCGAAGCCATGCCTGGCACAAACTAAGATCATCCACATAACGATCATCAGTCCCACAAGCCACAAGCCCATCGATGTGAGTACAGTGATAAAGCCCAATAACTTGTTGAAAAAACAAAATATACCCAGTGACCGGGAATCGAAGCCCGTCGACAAGGATTTCTTATCAACCTGGCATTGATGATAAAAGTTTGGAAAAGTCTTTATGCACCGCATGTGGTGCAGTAAATCCAACGTGGCCCGTACTGAATTTTTTTATTGGTCCAAATGTATCCACTGTAGTATGACGAGATGGGAGCTGAGCGTATCTAGTATTAATTACCATTCAGCTTTTATTTAAAATTTTTGTCCAAACCAAAATATCATTCCCTCCAGTCCCTTGAACTAGGGTGTCGTAGGTTTTGAACTAGGATGTCATAGCTTTTGAATTAAGATGTTGTAGCTTTTGAACTAGGATATCGTAATACTGTTTTAGGTTTTAATTTATATTTCCTGCATGGTTATCATTTTTGAACTATGGTGTTGTAGATTTTGAACTAGAGTATCGTAATACCGTTTCATGTCATTTTTGAATTAGGATGCTGTAGGTTTTGAACTAGGATATCGTAAAACTATTTCAGGTCATTTTTGAACTAGGATGTCGTAGATTTTGAACTAGGATGTCATAGATTTTGAACTAGAGTATCGTAGGTTTTGAACTAAGATGTTGTAATACTGTTTCAGATTTTAATTTATATTTTCTGCATGGTTGTCATTTTTGAACTGGAATGTCGTAGGTTTTGAATTAGGATGCCGTAATACTGTTTTAGATCATTTTTGAACTAAGATGTCGTAGATTTTGAACTAGAATATCGTAATACTATTTCAAGTCATTTTTGAACTAAGATGTCGTAAATTTTGAACTAGGATATCGTAATAATATTTCAGGTCATTTTTTGAACTAGGATGTCGTAGGTTTTAAACTGGAATGCCGTAACTTTTGAACTAGGATATCGTAAAGATATTTTGATCAGGATAAAAATTTCAAATAAAAGCTGAACGGTAATTAATGCTAGTCACCTCAGCTCCTGTCTCCTGTCCCGCCATGCCACAGCTGATATATTTAGACCAATAGAAAAGTATGATACGAACCATGCTGGATTTGCTGCACCGCATGCGATGCACAAAGAATTACCCTAAAAGTTTCCAACAGCATTCCGGTCCGCATGCTCACCTAGACTAAAACAACTTGCAGACAGAGACTCGATCCAACCGAGATGTTAGCCAAGTCTATTATAAAATATTAAATTGTTTAATGCATCTTGCTCCACCTGTTAACTTGTAGTTCGGTAAGGCCCAGTCAATGGCTTCCATGAAGATCAACCCCTGCCAACCATCACCATTAAATGCATGGTTGTAATTTACAGTACATAGACCTCGTCCACCATGACATTTCAAATTGTTAGATGAAAATTGAGCCAAATTTCCTATCTCGTTGCACTAGTTTTGTGCTAAATAGCCTAAAGTTCACAACTGCAAATCAATGTCAAAGAATGACAAATCCTAAAAGCAATTTGCTTAAGAAACGAATATCCAATGACAAGAACTCATTTTCTCAACTAATTTGAATCACATAGTACATTTGACCGAAGTTCCTACAAGTAATAATGCCGGAGGCTTCTCAATGCCATGAGCATAGAAAAACATAATCTTACAACATTATATTTTTCCACGTCTAAATAAAAGTAATTTAAGACAGCTGCCAGGATGCATTTCTCCCTCTTAGAGCAAGAAAAATGAAGTACACCAATAACTGATTTGCTAGAATCTGAAGCTGGGGTGGACGTCCATTGCCCAAGCAAATTTTGCAAGTAGTGACTTGTTAAATATCTAATAGGAAAAATAGAGAATTAGCAAAAACCATCACAGCAAATGTTTAATGGAGTTTTTTACAACAAAAATGATCAGAAGAAACAGGGAAAGGACAAACAATATACTTATTTTGGACATATAATAAGAAGGAAAATCTTATTAACCATAAAAAAAAAAATGAACAACTAATCACGAGAACTTAAACAAAATTAAAAGCTGCATGCAATTTAACAGTGAAGAACAAGCATTGCAATGACATCAAAGAGATTAGTGACAAGTCAGCCTAGGAGGAGAGTTTGACCTTCTCAATTGGAACTTCATGGCGCTTGCACCATGCAACCGATATCCTAGGATCAAGGTAATTGATCTTTGATGTACCCAAAGCTACTGTTTTCAAATCTTCTTTTATCTTTTTGTCCAATTCCATTTTCTCTATCTTTGCATCAATCTGAGCAATCTTCTTCGCTAACCTGCAAGTTGATTTATGTAAGATGGCATCGTAATTTTTTGAAACTTCAAAAACTTAAATTTATCGCAAGCTCATTACGCTTCAAAGGACAAGTTCCTCTTTGTCTTCCCTTCTCTATCTTTTAGTGGGGGCTTCCCTTTCCTTGCTCTATTCAAATCCACCTTCAACTCCTCCCTTTGGGACTGTAAACATCCCATCATGAAGCACAAGGAATATTTTAGAAAAAAAAAATACAGAAGATAAAAAGGAAAGAGGATTGTGCATAAAACTCGTATTACCTTTAAGTCCATTATCTTTTCATTCAATCTTGACATCTGGGCATCATGAGACTTGGAGACACTGCGTTGATGATTACATATAATTGCTACCTGTTTTGCAGAGGTATCTATCAATCACAGACAGTTCATGTTTAAAATTATCACTGAATGGGCAAAGTAAGTACAATCATCACCTCTTTGTTTGCACGCTGATAAACAGCAATTTTTTCAGGAAGAGTACCCTCCTTGGTTTCCCTGTTCAACTGTCACCAAAGGCCACGATCAAATCAGACAAACAAAATTATTTGTCAGTCATAGCATTGTGATAAATGGGTAACGATAATGAATTTTGGAGGGAAAAAATCATACGTATAAATGAAAAACATAAATTGACCTAAAATGCATAAAACCCACAACATTTAAACACTATGATGTAGCTTAACGTTCAATCTGATAAAATTTAGCCTTATCCATACTTTAATTTTTTAATAAAGATTAAAGTTTGAATACCCAAAAAATTGAAAAAAAAAAAAAAGATGAAAGCTTAGCAATACAGATATATAAAGATTGAGATTTGGATACTTGAAATGTCCTATTCACGAAAAACCAACTTCTGCACAGCATACTTTCTGGATTCACCTATATGCTCAAAATAGTTTCCTAACTGAAAGCATTCTGAAGACAGCAGAGTTTGTACAAGTGATGGCTCCTCAGGCTCATCGAGCAAAAACTTAAAAAGCATAAAAACAAAATATTCATATATGGGAGGAAAATCGGTGATGTTAATACTCACAATGTCATCCAAAGTAATGGAAGCATTGTATGTACGAAAAACTTTCGCAGTAAGACCAGGCATGAGTTCCTTGAGATGAGCATTAAGCTTACTCGTATCCAGCATGTCAAAGAGATCTTCACCATCACTTTTTCTTGCTAATGAATTACAAGCAAAAATTAGCAAGTGAACACTGGGATACGAATAAAAGGACAAAAAATAAACATATAATGCAGTTACCAGTCCGGAATTCTCCAATTGCTTTGTAGACAGGTAGATCAACCTCCACAGTGTTGAAATATCTGATAGAATCTTTACCGAGGAAGTCGAACTGGTTTTTTTTTTTTAAAAAAAGAAAAAAACAATGTCAAAAATCCAAGCAGAAAATGAATGAACCAGAGCTAAAAATATTTTGAAAAAACCATCTACCTGCAGCTTATTGGGAGGGACCAAGACAACATTCTCCACTTTCAAAGTGCAGCAACCGACAGTATCAGCCTCGTCATCATCCTGCATAAGATGTAGTCAGTGACAGATATACAGGTAACCCATTAACATATGATGCAACTGCACTAAATTGCTTCTGCTGGATGATATCCGTGACACTAAGCACACCGGCAATTCTCAGGACAAAGGCAGAAGTTATGAATATCAAGGAAAATCTATCGAAACATAACTGAAAAGCTGTCTTGGGATATCCAGAAAAACTGTGAAGCACACAACCATCCATCCAAGGGATGGAAAGGCAGAGGCCTTTGGTATCCCTTCCAGTCACTAGCCAATATGCTTTTTTCTCATGTTTTTCTTCATTCATGGTTTGATATCAAGGAAAATCTATCGAAACATAACTGAAAAGCTGTCTTGGGATATCCAAACAAACTGTGAAGCACACAACCATCCATCCAAGGGATGGAAAGGCAGAGGCCTTTGGTATCCCTTCCAGTCACTAGCCAATATGCTTTTTTCTCATGTTTTTCTTCATTCATGGTTTGATATTCTGGTGTTCTAGGTATAGAAGAACCACACCAATCTATCCCGAACTTGGTAGTTAAACTCTACAGTGATGATGATACTATAGG
This sequence comes from Areca catechu, assembly GCA_021397845.1. Lineage (NCBI taxonomy): Eukaryota > Viridiplantae > Streptophyta > Magnoliopsida > Arecales > Arecaceae > Areca > Areca catechu. The sequence continues at coordinate 31,323,838 of CM038045.1, forward strand.
GGAGGTCCTGCGGGAAAATAGCTCGATGCCAAAATGATAAAAAGCATAACACCTGACTTTCTAAAATACCAACCTACAAAGATGAATAGATACTCAACATGGATGCTGGTGGTCCACAGGAAACAACAGGCTATCACATAACTGACAAGTTGTCTTGAGAACTCCTGGAAAACTGTGAGGCACACAATTTATTTTTCTAAAATACAAACCTCAAAAGATGAGTAGGTACTTTATATGGATGGTGGTGGACCATAGGAAACAGATTTCAGATGTCTATCAGCGGTGGTGACAACTGCCAAATTATGTGTGTATTATAAGCAAAGCAGGAAGGACTAGCACAAATCTAATGCATGATAATAGAACCAAAAACAGAAATGGTAGAAAAAATAACTGAAAGTTGGAACAAGTAGAGTTCTGTGCAATTGCAGCATCGCAATCAATGATAAGATATGCTAATCACCAAACATTTTCATACATATCACAAAACAACTTGTTAACTGAAGCTTCAGTGGACATAATGCCCAGAAGAGATCAAAAACAACACCAAGTAACCTGAAACTTTGTAAATTATATGCAGATGCAAGAATAGGTGTCCTAAAAGAACCAGGCTCATTAAAAACTCAACATTCCAATTCTTGTAAATATGAAATTGGGTTTTACTCTCTTTTTTTTTTTTGTCGGGGGGGGGGGGGGGGGGCGTGGGGGGGGGGTACATAAATAGGGTTTACTTTCAAACAACTAAAATATATTATAAAACATTTAACTTTATTGTGTAAATATTATAATTGAATTATGATTTATTAGAGTTCACTGGATAAAATTGTGAGGCAATCAACCAGGCACAAACATCTCAGACAACACATACATATACAAAGCATGATATTTAATATAAACTTTAAACTGTACAATGGTGACGGACATAGATAAATCATATACATGTATCCAAGTAAGGAAGGCAACGAGCTAGCAAGCTTTATTGCAGTTAAAAGTTCCACTGAAGTATCATATCACATGGGGCAAAAAATGCTCATCCATATACAGTTTTAAAATTTTGTTAACAAATGAAAACATAGACATAGACATCCACAACGGGGAGTACATACTGCTAATGTTTCACATATGGGACAACTGCTATTAGCTGGATATTAACATTGAAAAATATTGAATACAGTGTCAGCTTGGTGTCAGCCACCACATCTTAGATGGAAGCAATAAAGCTGGTGCCATCCCAAACCACCTAGTTCGGAGTGTACCGAACCGTACTGGGGTGGACCAGGACTATTCTACCCCTTGGTTTGAGAATTCCGGCAAGGGAAGGGGAAAGGGAGAAGATGAGAGGAAGAGAGAGAGAGAGAGAGAGAGGGCAGGCTCAAAAGCCCATGTTTCAAAAAAGTTTTGTTTTGAAGTAAGGGCAGGCTTTCAAGCCCTCTCACTCTCCCCTCTCAGCCTCTCTCTCACCACCCTCTTCCTCTCTCTCTTCCCTCTCCTCCTCCCTTGCCAACTTTGATTATGTCAGTATGGCCCAGAACAGAATGGCACAATATTGTATCATACAATCAGGCAACCAGTATGGATCCCAGTACTGGCACAACTAACCTTGGATGGAAGTGACCAGAAAATCATATGGAAAAGTGGTGCAAATAAGAGTATAAATAGCTTTTCCCAACCATTACAACCGCTAAAAAGGGAAACAAATATCTGATGCAGCAGAAATGAAAAAAATCAGATCATTTGTTGTGACCTTTTCATTGCCTGCCCTCAGCGCTAGCTTATCAATAAGGTAAGTGGCCACTGCTATTTGCCGCTTTGTAGCATCTTTACTAGTAAAATCCCTTGTATAATTTGCACGAATGTTATGAATGTAATCCTGCACAAAAAGTTATGCATGTTAAGCAATACAAGTACCAAAGGACACCAATGCATGCTGATTTAAAGGCACCAACAAGAGCATACAATTTAATAGCGCACCTTCAACATTCTAGCTTTCTCATATTTTTCTTTGTCACTTTGTCCCTTCAATGTGCTGCTTGCTGCCAAAAATACATATTTAAACTCTCTTGGATTTATTGGATCATTCCAAAATGCCAGCCATGTAACAGTATTGTCATGTTTTACTTCCTTCCACCTGCAAAAGTACTTCGAATGATTAAACATCTCCAAGGCCACTATTTGCTAATTCATAGCTATTTTGCACAAGCTTTAATAACAAGCTATTTCCAGTCTCATGCCATCTCATAATTTATTCTTCAGTTGTAATGTCACCTTTCACCAGGTATCGAACATTCTGGAATTGGTGCACCTTGACCGATATTGATTGTAATATCACTTGGCTGAATGCGTTTTTTCAGCTTTCCCATCTGGCATCACGATTAATGCATATCATTTAATAAAAATATGTGCAAGACATCAAAATGATGATGACTTGACATGTTCTTAATGGTAACAACAAGAAGAAAAGAGAAAACAGAGTAATTGCCAGTTCTTGCTGGACAACACTGGTTTGAGCTTAACATGTTCTGACTCCTAACTACTCTTTCAACAAATTATGTTGGAATAGAACCTTTGGATGCTCTCCACGGCCTCGGAACAATCCTGGAGGTTCAACTCTGAAATTCCCCACCTGAAATGGATGTCATGGTCAAGTTCACAGCATAAGATATTAGGAAATGAAAGAAAATCAATGCTACAGAAATTTAAGATCTGTATCACCCACAAATGACACACAATATTAAATCAGCCCCTCACTAAAAATGCATAATCAAGCATCACTACTTTGAAATAGCATAGGCCCTATCTTACAAATGAAATCAATGAATAACAAAAAAATCATAACTTCTGAATAATTTAGAGCCAGATTTATGGATATAGCAAGAAGAACCAAAGTCACCTCGCTCCCTCCCTCTCTTGGAGGAAAGTTGATTCAGATGTTGATCCAGAGGTCATCAGTCATCTTGCATCTTGTATGAGTTAATGCATTATAAAATGACAAATAGAAGCCAACAATATCAGCAGAAAAAGTAAACTCTCGTATATGTTTGCTTTATATACCAAAGATCAGTAAAAACCAAGATTATATGCCCTGCCAGGACATGTGCATGCATATTTTGGTATAAATGCTTGGCTCTTGTAACTTGAAATAATGAGGTGTCTCAGTTTTTAATATATTAAATGTAAGCTAAATAGCAAAGAAATATGGGGAGCTGCCAAGACCCTCCCCCCACTCCCCACCCCCCAGGCCCCACAAAAAAGGTCAAAAGCTTGACACTTATGAAAATAGGTTTGGGTCAAATCGAAGAATAGCTTATTTAGGAGTAACTTAAGCTATTGGTGTACAAACACCAAAACAATAATGATGAGAATTTGTTGGTTTAACCCAGGTCAGAAGTTACCTTCTCTTTTACACCATCAACAATAGCCCACATGTATTTCTCCTCTTGCTTCAATTTTTCTTCTTTTAAGGCCTTCTTCTCCTATACAAGAAACAAAGCTTCAGCCAGGCACAGATACTGAGTAATTGTTTTTATTTCTTCTGAATGGAGGATTTGAGGAAGATACACTTTCTGGGATTTTGACGAGTTTATCGGTAATATTCAATTATATCTAGGATTTATGGATAAAAAACTCAATACAACACATGAAAAACAATACAAGAAGTATCGAGTGATAAGTCAATTTCTATGAGAATATTAATGCTAAATAAAGCAACCAAATGTTCCTAATAGCCCTGATCAATCATGTCTGAAATTCATAAATGATAGTAAATTGCATCAATAAAGAAGGAAAGAAAACAGTTGCTATTATTACTGAGATTTTTTTTTGATTGGATTAGTTAAATATGATAAGGTGGACAAGCCGCATTTTTCTCATGTACCGCAGATGACATGGGAAACTCATGCCAAAGTTAGAAGGGATCACGCTTCAGCAAAAGCAATGTGAGCTGATCTCTGTTGCACTGTGTTGACCAGATGGCATCGCAGATCGAATCTATATATCCAATAGACTGGATTCACTTTCAATGGAAGACTTGTGGACATTACCCCTCTTGCAGTTAGTTGACATGACTGAATTGCAACCCCCATATCTTTAACAAAAAAATAAGATTGCATTGCTGCACTTATAAACTTGAACACAAAAGCATGTGGATTACTCATGCAGTATATGCAGAGAAATTTTTTTGCATCTGTCCATGTATATAACTAATTTTTACTAGCATTAGGTTATTTTAGGTCCAATTTGGCAAAATATCCATTATCAAAGTGCATCAGCGTATCAAGTTTTTAAGCTACTCAGATTTTATGGTGGATGGCAGCTGGACTTACCTCAGCACTCATCTGTTTTTTCTTCTCTTTCTCCCTCAGATGCCATTCATAGATTGGAGTAAAATCACATAGCTCAAATTTTTTAATGAAATGACTTTTACCCAGTATTTGTTTCCAGTCATTCCAAAAGTTCTCAATGAATTTTGGCTTGGTGGCATAATCTGTGTCCTTCATAACTGCAAACATCGTTGCAACCTGCAATCTGAGAGTTTCAGAACAAAACAATATAATAATTCTAATCTTAACTGAACATAGCTCATCAAATTTTGACAGGTAGTTGCTAAAGGACTGCTATTCTTCCAAAGGTAACAACAATAGTGAATCCAGAGCAACTGCAACTTGCAACAAGGAATGAAAGAAATAGAAGATGAAGGATGAAGCAAGGCAATATAAAAATCCATAAAATCTCACCTCCTCTTGTTCAGGAGTCAAAACAACTGGCTGCCCATTGTAGAGCATTTTGACTCCATGAGGCTTGTAAGGTGGAGGGAAAATAACACCGTTGTGCTCCAAGGTAGTCCATTTCTGACCCCCACCAGATCCAGGAGGCACCTTCAGGGACTTTGAGAATTTTGAATCCTTCATTGCTTTCTTCATTTTCTTGCCATCCTTCTTGAATGATGAAGAAGTGATCTTCTTCATCACTTTATTGGTGGATGATTTGTTGTCTGATGACCCTGATTTTTTTATTCTTTGTGCAATTGGTATATGGTCATAATCATCTGTATTTGTTTCTTTCTTTACAACTCCTTGCTTAGTTTTTATAGGGTAAGAGGAATCTGAGACTTTTGCCTTTTTAATTGAAGAATATATAGGATTATTGGTATCACCAAGAGGACGCTTGTTTGCACCTTTTGGACTCAATTCATTACTTGTTTCCTTCTTGATGGAACCATTAGGCTTAACTTTAGAAGCCAAAGGCTTCTCAACAGTGTCGGAAATTTTTGTAGATGCACCACCAGTGGATTTTGGTTGAAATCTAAAGAGCAATGGCTTATCATCTTCTGAATCATCAGAATTTTCCTTGATACTTTCTTTTAGCTTTTGTGATGATAGTGATGTAGGCCTGGGGGACTGGAGCGCTCGCTTGATGTGTGAGAAGCTGTTTTTCTCAGCAACCACTGATGAAGAAAATTTGGAGCTTAATGGCTTATCATCATCAGAATCATCAGAATCCTCATTTTTACCACATGACCTATCCAGATTCATCTTCCCCTTACAGCTAGTTGCCAATTTATGTTCAGAAGAATGATTAATGACTTTCTCCATATGCATGGAATTGTTCTTCTGAACTGCCATAGAAGCTGCATTAAGTCTGTGACTTAATGGTTTGTCATCATCTGAATCATCTGAGTTTCCAGCATTAGCACAAAAATTATCTAAATGTGTTGTTTCATTATTATTACTTGTCAGTTTCTGTTCTGCAAAATGTTTTGACTGATCAGGTAATGCAGTCCTAGAATTAGATCCCACAATCATAGACTTAGATTTCTCACTTGGTGCCTTCACAGTACTAGTCATCTTATTCTTTTGAAAATTGGAATTCCCATAATTAGGAGTACCTTTATCAGAAGCAAGTTTTCCCAAAAAGTTAATGCTCTTTTGAGATGCTGGTTTTTTAGAACCAGGATTTAACTGATTGTGCTTGGAAGCAGAGTTTGGCCTTTTAAAAATTGTAGGGCCCTCATCATCATCATCATCATCATCATGTGTAACTGGTTTAATGAAACCAGAAACAGCCATTATCCCTCTTTATCTTCTGCAAATGTGTCCTACGTTCCACCAGCAAATTTCAATAAATTAGCCAAAGGACTGAACACAAAAGAATATTAGGTATTAACTTTATGCAACATAAAGAAGAATAAACAGTATCATGAACTAATCTTAAATGCTGATCTAACAGCCCAAAACTGCCCTGGCAGCCACAAGTTAGTATAAAATATTTGAATTCTGTATCCTGGCATGGAATCAAGACCATGATTGTTTCAAGGACACAAATTGGGAACTTAATTGATAAGTCGACATACCATTCCTTAGTCCAGCTACATGTGCCCAATTATCTCGGACACAGTTTTAGTCAATCGAAATTCTAGATACTCAGTATTTAACTCAAGATTACTATTTTTTTTGAAAAGTAATGTACTGTCAAAATAGGAGGAAAGAATCAAGACAGTGATTGTTTCAAGAAGGAGAACGATTTATGATTTTAATTGATAAGTCTCCCCTACTCAGATTGCATGTGGCCAACTACTTAAGACCCAAATTCAATTAACCCCAATTTTAAATACTCGGTATTCAGTTCAATGATTATTATCACTTTGAAAAGGTAATGAACTGTCAAAGTAAAACAAAAAAAAGAACCTGCTTATTCTTGAGTTAAATTAATATTCAGTAAAATGGAGGGTTCAACCAACAAGTTGTCTTATTTCTTAATATCAAATCACACACCCTACCGCCTAAGAAAGGGTTTAGAAATATAAATAAAAAAGAGAAGCCCAATGCATGAGGCTCCCACCACTGCAGTCACAATGGAACAATCTTACCATTGCGCCAAGTCTCACCCTCTGGTTTAGAAATATAAAAATAGATCTCATATGCTCAGTTTTTTTTTTTTTTTTGGATAAAGCAAAAGGGATAGGGGGGATAAATCCGGCAGGTGGGGGCCTACGGGGGTAGCTACGCCGGATATGCTCAATTTTAAATTGATGACTTATGCTTCTTTGAAGAAAGAAAATAAGAGTGATATGTGATTGATGATCCACACTTCAAAAAGAAAAAAAGCTTTTCAATGAGTCAAATAGCAGTACCAGACATTGGAATTCCAGCAGTAAACTTCTTAGTTGATGCAATACTGGTTTAACTCACCTTACTCTTATGCAATTTTGAGTTATCAAGGTGAATCTTAAAGACAACTACATAATCCATGGGCAAAAACAAAATTCACAGGAAATAGTTGAGGCCAGTGGAAGTCAATGTCACTAGTTTTTTATTTATTATGTTAAAAAGTTTATTTGACAGACGTGACTCCAAGCACATGCAAAGCCACCAAACCAAATCCTTAATGGAACTTTATTAATTGTAGAACTAGTTAGTTGGAAAGGCAGCCTAACAAGGGCTTCCAAAATCAACCTAGAACACTAATGATAATATGACCTAAATCACTTCTTACTTGCTACATAATCAAACTAGGATCATACATAACATTTAACATCCATGTTTGAACAAGTTTTAAAGATCAGCATCAACTTCAAATCAAATATTTACATGAACTAAAAGAACATCCATCTAGTTATGACTTCTCGATAGTACTTGACTCTTGTATTCATTGGCACACTCCCAAATCATGTCTTTAAAACTTCCTGAACATTCTAAAGGACAAGCATTCCTGACTAGTATATGATCATTTGTGTTTTTTCTGGAACCACCTCAGCAAAAACCTCTTAGTTTAGGTCTTTACCATATATCTTTAAAACTTCCTAAGCATTCTAAAGGACAAGTATTCCTGACTAGTACATGATCATTTGTGTTTTTCTGGAACCACCTCAGCAAAAACCTCTTAGTTTAGGTCTTTATGATGACTTTCTATATATAGGCCCAGACTATAAAGAATAAGGTTAATTCAAAGAATAGTACCAAAGCCTACCGCTAACATAATAACATCCATTCCCTTCACATAATCAAAGTGAACTATCTGCAGGCAATAGAAAGCAATAAACAATGCTTGAATGACCGCTCGTCTTTATAGAAGTTGAGAAAGTCCACAGGCTATTCCATCATATACACAATCAAGATGAAGCCATTTTTATGAAATACCCTTGAAGAGAACCACAGAACTTAAGGAATATAAACAACATGGAAAGTGTTCTGCAACAGGATCACTTTGCCAAAAGTATAATCACTCAGCATTTAATTCAGCAGGTACATAACAAGGAGTTTTCTTTTTAACCAATTTCTTCCTGTAACATTCTCTAATCCGCTGTAAAGCTTTCTTCAGTGATGACCACTTCATCCAAGTTCAAGTGCGATATGTAATTAGCTTATAAGAAGTCTAAACATATCCTCTTATGCCCCAATATCTAATGGCAACAGCATCACCACTCATGTTAAGGGATTATGCAACTCTCACAGAAAAGGGACAAAAAGGATTGAGGCGTGCTTAATGAAAAGCATGCTTAACTGGTTGCCCAATCATCAATCAGCACGACCAACTGCATGCAGTAGAAAACACATCACGATGTTTTCACTACCTCGATCTACTGGCTGCTAGCCCTGCTTTTTTTTAAAAAAGGGGAGGGGAAAAAAGAAAGAAGAAAAATCTGTCAAGTCTCGAAAGCATATCAGAAGACGTGATAGAACTATAATAGCCTAAAAGATCTTACAGAAAGCACACTCATCAATCATGAAGAAAATAAACACAAAGCTCTTTCAAATTATCTCATCTTATGGCTACATTAAATCCCAATAATCTTATCTACTTCTCGGTCTCAATCAGCACTCCCGCCATAAAATCTCAATCACTGATTTCCCAAAATTCCACGATACCCAAAAAACAACCCCAAACAAGGAGATGGTCGACGCAGCTGTCATGCATTGGTTTACCAAAAAAATAAACAAATTAAAATCCATTATCGCAACCCCAATCACTGAGCCCATACCGAAAGATCAGTCCAGTATCAACAGATTTCATCGTTCAACGTAAATACGGATTGAACAAACACAGGAAACCATCTACGTCTAATCTTTATGACAAGGCAATAAAATAACAATACACATAAAAACAACAGCAACAAATTGTGAAACCAGATCCAATTTTTACAAAAAAAAAAAACAATCACATAGAGGCCAAGAAAGATCCCAAAGGCTAGATTTTCGGAAGAAAAAAACCTGATTTTTTTTTTCGCAAACCACTGAACAGCTCAGATTGATCGAAGTAGAAGGAGGAGGGGAAACCAATAGACTGGTTGTTACACAGATTCAAGCTTCGGGACGAGAATCAGGTTCTCGGAGGCCGAATTAGGGTTTCCGGACCTAGGTTTGCTTCTCTCCCCTCCTGCTGCTGGCTGCCTTCTCTCCCCCTCTTTTCCTCTCCAAACCCAATTTAATTTGCATAAAACCCCTTTGCTTATGCTGAATTATATAACCTGGCTTTTTCTGGTTGGACCAAATGCCCTTCTAATATATTTTTTCTTATGGAGATACTTGTAAATAAAGACATCCAATAAAACATCCAAAACACCCCCTCAATTCAAACCAACCCCCAATCTTTTAAAAAAAAACATTTGTAAAATAAATGAATAAACAATTTGTGCGCATTGCATTGTTCTTTGGTTACCATATATAGTAAATAATAAAATTATGAATGAAAATGCAATCAATAGTAATTTTTTTATAGCATTATTTGATAGATATAATTAAATTTAATAAAGTTATTGCCGTTGATCTCATCACGGTGGCCTGTAGTTCTAGAGCTGGCACCGGTCTCGGACCCTCTCATCTCGAGTTCTCCAAGCTTCCGGACCTGCAAAACAAAGTTAGAGACCCTGGCCGGGGGTTCCGGCGGGGGCACTCCGATGGTCAAGTTAAAGAGCGGCGAGATGAAACAGATCCCCTAAGGCGGGTTCCCGAAGGATTCCCGTGCTTAGAGGAGATGTTAATGAAAGAAGTGTGGGGAAGAGTGGAGTTGATGCCCAGCTCCCCGCGCTGAGTTCACTGAGCTCACGCTTGAGGACTCCTTGAGGGCTCCCAGGATCGTTCTCTTGGTGTGTTTCTCCTTTCTTTCACTTACCTCTCTGCCCGTTTTTACCATTCCTTTTATACCATCAAACTGCCTCCAGCTCGCCCTTCTCTCCGGGGGCTCCCTCCCACTTCTCGTCCCTCTCCCCCCCTTTCCTCTTCGGGTCCGGAAACTAAGTGGCCGGACCACCTCGCCCGTCGTGTGCCACGAGAAAGGGGGGGGAGACTGGCGAGGCTTTGGGCCGAGTGCAGGAGCTCTCCCTTCGAGGCGTTGAAAGTGAGCATCTAGCCATTTTGGGCTCCTGTCCACAAGGATTCCGTTTCTCGGTTACGGGGCCCCATCCGACTGGTGTAAACGAGGTTTCGTGTGTCACTGCAGACCGTACTAGCGCCACCTATGGGGCGCGGTGCGCGCAGCCTGAGTGGCAATCTTGCAACCCGCGCCCCTACTTCCTCGAGGCTTTGCTGAGTAGGGCTGACCTCGGCCGAGGTGGACCTGTTAGGGAGCGCCACCTGGCGAAGGAGCGGAGAAAGGCTCAACTTCGACCGAGGTGGACCCGTCTTCGGGTGCCGCCTGGCGAAGGAGCAGGAGGGCCCGGCTCGACCTCGGCCAAAGTGGACCCGTCTTGGGGTGCCACCTGGCGAAGGAGAGAGGGGCCGATAGCTTCGGCCGAGGTGGACCTCTCCTAGGTGGACACCTGGCGGAGCGGCAGAGGGGTGCTTGACTTCGGCTAAGGTGGACCCGTCTTCGGGTGCCACCTGGCGAAGGAGCAGGAGGGCCTGGCTCGACCTCGGCAGAGGTGGACCCATCTTGGGATGCCACTTGGCGAGGGAGCGAGGGGTCGCCAGCTTCGGCCGAGGTGAACCCCTCCGGGGTGGACACCTGGCGGAGCGGCAGAGAGGTGCTCGACTTCGGTCGAGGTGGACCCATCTCCGAGTGCCACCTGGCGAAGGAGCAGGAGGGCCCGGCTCGACCTTGGCCGAGGTGGACCCGTCTTGGGGTGCCACCTGGCGAGGGAGCGAGGGGCCGCCAGCTTCGACCGAGATGGATCCCTCCTGGGTGGACACCTGGCGGAGCGACAGAGAGGTGCTCGACTTCAACCGAGGTGGACCCGTCTCCGGGTGCCACCTAGCGAAGGAGCAGGAGGGCCCGGCTCGACCTCGGTAGAGGTGGACCCGTCTTGGGGTGCTACCTGGCAAGGGAGCGAAGGGCTGATAGCTTCGACCGAGGTGGACCCCTCTTGGGTGGACACCTGGCGGAGAGGCAGAGAGGTGCTCGACTTCGGCCGAGGTGGACCCGTCTCGGGGTGCCACCTGGCGAAGGAGCAGGAGGGCCCGGCTCAACCTCGACAGAGGTGGACCCGTCTTGGGATGCCACCTAGCGAGGGAGCGAGGGGCCGCCAGCTTTGGCCGAGGTGGACCCCTCCTGGGTGGACACCTAGCGGAGCGGCATAGAGGTGCTCGACTTTGGCCGAGGTGGACCCATCTCCGGGTGCCACCTAGCGAAGGAGCAGGAGGGCCCGGCTCGACCTCGGCAGAGGTGGACCCGTATTGGGGTGCCACCTGGCGAGGGAGCGAGGGGCCGCCAGCTTCGACCGAGGTGGACCCCTTTTGGGTGGATACCTGGCGGAGCGGCAGAGAGGTGCTCGACTTTGGCCGAGGTGGACCCGTCTCCGGGTGCCACTTGGCGAAGGAGCAGGAGGGCCCGGCTCGACCTCGGCAGAGGTGGACCCGTCTCCGGGTGCTACCTGGCGAGGGAGCGAGGGGCCGCCAGCTTCGACCGTGGTGGACCCCTCCTGGGTAGACACCTGGCGAAGTGGCAGAGAGGTGCTCGACTTCGGCCGAGGTGGACCCGTCTCCGGGTGCCACCTGGCGAAGGAGCAGGAGGGCCCGGCTCGACCTCGACAGAGGTGGACCCGTCACCCCACCTGGTGAGGGAGCGAGGGGCCGGCAGCTTCGACCGAGGTGGACCCCTCTTGGGTGGACACCTGGCGGAGCGGCAGAGAGGTGTTCGACTTCGGCCGAGGTGGACCCATCTCCGGGTGCCACCTGGCGAAGGAGCAGGAGGGCCCGGCTCGACCTCGGCAGAGGTGGACCCATCTCTGGGTGCCACCTGGCGAGGGAGCGAGGGGCCACCAGCTTCGACCGAGATGGACCCCTCCTGGGTAGACACTTGGCGGAGCGGCAGAGAGGTGCTCGACTTCGGTCGAGGTGGACCCGTCTCCGGGTGCCACCTGGCGAAGGATCAGGAGGGCCCGGCTCGACCTCGGCAGAGGTGGACCCGTCTTGGGGTGCCACCTGGCGAGGGAGCGAGAGGCCGCCAGCTTCGGCCGAGGTGGACCCCTCCTGGGTGGACACCTGGCAGAGCGGCAGAGAGGTGCTCGACTTCGGCCAAGGTGGACCCGTCTCCAGGTGCCACCTGACGATGGAGCAGGAGGGCCCGGCTTGACCTTGGCAGAGGTGGACCCGTCTTGGGGTGCCACCTGGCGAGGGAGCGAGGGGGGCCGCCAGCTTCGGCCAGGGTGGACCTCTCCTAGGTGGACACCTGGCGGAGCGGTAGAGAGGTGCTTGACTTCGGTCGAGGTGGACCCGTCTCCGGGTGCCACCTGGCGAAGGAGCAGGAGGGCCCGGCTCGACCTCGGCAGAGGTGGACCCGTCTTGGGTTGCCACCTGGCGAGGGAGCGAGGGAGCGAGGGGGGCCTCCAGCTTCGGCTGGGGTAGACCCCTCCTGGGTGGACACCTGGCGAAGCGGTAGAGAGGTGCTCGACTTCGGCCGAGGTGGACCCATCTCCGGGTGCCACCTGGCGAAGGAGCAGGAGGGCCCGGCTCGACCTCGGCAGAGGTGGACCCGTCTTGGGGTGCCACCTGGTAAGGGAGCGAGAGGCCGCCAGCTTCGACCGAGGTGGACCCCTCCTGGGTAGACACCTGGCAGAGCGGCAGAGAGGTGCTCGACTTCGGTCGAGGTGGACCTGTCTTCGGTTGCTACCTGGCGAAGGAGCAGGAGGGCCCGGCTCGACCTCGACAAAGGTGGACCCGTCTTGGAGTGCCACCTGGCGAGGGAGCGAGAGGCTGTCAGCTTCGACCGAGGTAGACCCCTCCTGGGTGGATACCTAGTGGAGTGGTAGAGAGGTGCTCGACTTTGGCCGAGGTGGACCCGACTTCGGAAGCCACCTGGCGGAGGAGCAGAAATACTTCTCCCAAAAAGGGGCATGTTTTGAAAAAAAATCACATGGTACTGACCGTGTCCAGCTGGACCTGACACGCATCCCACGTCAACGATGTAGCCATATCAGTTATCTATTATTAATAGCATATAAAATATTAAGAAATTTCATGCTATTTTTTACTATATTATTATTTAACCTAGTACATGTTGAATAGCCAAAAATTATGAACACTAAATTATCCATTTATCCTATACCATCCTTTAACTTAAATTGCCACGTATCAAAAAAAATTATTCAACATATTATTTTTCTATGATAATTTCTTTATGGCTTTCATAATATTATATTGTTTTATTGTTTTCTATTAATTTGTTCTTTCATGTATCTTGTTACTTTCTTTTATAATTTAATAATATCTAGTTTTCTATTGATTATTTTATATGTAATCATTTTCTGTTTACAATTGTTTTGTTATATTCAAAATAATGATGCTTGTTATGGGATGTATTTTCATCTTTTGATTAATAAAGTCATCATTTTTATCAAAAAAAAAAATTAAATCATTAATGATGTGATGATCGATAGTACGATGATAGTATATAGTTCAAATCAAGGTTTTAAATCTCGTGGAACGGAACTGTCTCGATTTTTTTCTGGAATGGGATGTTTTGGCGTCCCACTTCGTCCCGACACTTGGGACAGGAGATGTCCCAAGATATTTCGATTGAGATATTGAGATGAGATGTTCTGTCTCGGTACATGAAATAATATCCAATCTTGATGTCCCGTAGGATATCGTGCCAGGACGTGAATCCTTGATTCAAATATATATAGTTAGATATGCTCATCTTCAATTTTTATAAATTATGATGATAATGAATTAATATATTTTTAAAAAATATTAAAGAGATTTTTATTGGTTCAAATATGCTAGAATTATCCTGAACCGTTCAAGAAATAAAATTTATTTAAAGTATATATTTTTAAGCCGGCCATGGATATAAAAATTGTTTATACTATCTAAATTTTTAGATCATTATATTATTATTGTTAATGTCTATTCTCTTATTTATATTTAATGTTACTTAAAATGATCATTATATTAAAATATAAATACTTTTTTGATTATTAATCAATCAATTTTCTGCCAAAATTTTGATTCATAAAATGTATAATTTCCAATATTTGTTTATTGCCAACCAAAACCAAGCTCTGCATCTTGGCTGCGCGTAAGAAAAAAATATTTATATTGAAGGTCATGGATGGTAATTTGCATGGGAGGGGAAATAGATATAAAATTTTATAAAATGACAAATATGCCCTCGATTTGTAAGGTTTTGATCGGAAACGTCCCTATTATTCTTCGTCTTTACCAAGACGTCCTTGTCCATTTGTTAGGGAAAGCAGGGAGGTCGGTACGACGGTCACCACCCGTAAGTTTACCCCTTTTCTTTGGTCTGTGCATCTCATGGACCAGTGGCAGTGGAAGGGCATCCACGGTGGATAAATATATATATATTTTTTCCCTTAGACATGGATATATGGGGTTTATTTATGGCCATCCATATTCGATATTTGGATATTAAGATTGACCGCATCATGACGTGGATGGGTCTGGATCAGTTGCTTGAATCACCCTTCTTCTCTGTGTCCAGCTTTGTTGGTTTTGACCACTGCTTTCTCTTGGATCTTAATCTTTCTCGGACAAATCTAGATGCAAGTACTCTGTTTTTTTTTGTTTTTTTTTTTTTTTTGTGTGTGTGTAAATAAAAAGGGATGGGAGGTGACAAATCTAGATGCAAGTTCTCTGTTTTGAACGAGGCAACGCAGCTACTTCACTCCTTTGTTCTCTTGCCCTCCTATGGTATATAAGAAGAGACTGCACCCTCGTATCATAATCTTATAATCCTTCTTTCCATGGCCCACTAATTGTCTATCCTAATCTGCTGAGCTACTGTTCATATTTGTGGCTTCCTTCATTTTTAATATATTTGCCTTGTAATCATGTGTCACTTAATCTAAAGGCCTGGTCGTTATCGGAGTTTATTCAAGAAATGTTCCGTGATAGTTAATCGGATGGAAGAAGTCTTCATGAATTTAATCAATCGAAGGGTCATCAACCAAGTGGGGAAACAAAAAAGATGCCTATCTATGTTGACCGGATTAGGTACCAAATCTTATGAGCCCGAACATGATACCTATTTTGCTAAGGTCATAGGACCTAGCATTTTTCAAATTTGCTTGATGCGGCAATCCATGGATCGATTGAATCAATTTTTTTTAAGCAAATAAAAGATCTTCATGATCTTAAGCCAGCATCGGGCACGTGCCATGTTGATGTGATAGAAGATAAGTAATTATGATCTAATCTAAATTATTATTTTTTTTCCCTTGATCTAATTAAATGACAAATATACTTTAAGTTTACATCAAGCAAAGCGAACTTAGTGGGATGTATATTTTAACTAAAAGGATATCTACAGAATAAGTGTTATACCCAATCGGCTCTCTTCCAAATTAGATCGGAGCCGACGGCCCTTTGATCGAGTCGGAGCAAAGGTCCGGCTGATCCATCGAATGTCCGACCGACTCTTCAAGGGTCTAACCGATCCACTTGAGATCCGACCGACCCACCAGGGATCCAACCGATCCATTTTAGCCGAGCCCATATCGGCCCGGAGGCTCCAGAGATCCCTTCCAGCTGGTATTAGGATTTCGTTATGACAGAATCCTGATATTTCGGTGCCATTACTCTGCGGATCTCATGATCTCGACGCTATTATTCTCCATGTCCCACGATATGGTGCCACCTGGCTACTACCAAGATTCTTCTAGGAACAGATTGGCCATTTCCAACCTGATCCCTAACAGATTCTGGTGAAACTCTACGCCTATATAAGATAAAAGATGATCCCGAACGGTAAGAGAGCTTTTCCTTTCCATGAGCTATCTTCATTGATTCCTCCATTCTGTTGCTCTAAGACTCCCACCAACTTAGCCATCGAAGGATTCTCGCCGGAACACCTCCAGCCCATGGAATATTTTTGCAGGAATCTAAGAAGACATACACTCCAGCCAGATCGAAAAAATCCTTAGACAGAAAGATCCAGCGACAACAATAAGAAATACCCTACAAGCACATGACTCATGGGAGCAGGTATTGTAATAATTATATGTTGTGATGATAATGGAAATAGAAGGGCCGGGTCTGTCTGAATTTTGAGGATGCACAAGGATCCGCTGGAATTGGTTTAGGATTCCAAACTTTGAACCATAAATAGTTTTTAAAAGTTAGGCTTTATGACTTTGTCACCTCAAGGCAGCACCATAGTCTCTTAGATGTTCTGTAGAGTTTTGACTGGATCAATTTTATAAACTTTATACGTTTTATGGGACCAAAATGGCCAGATCCAAAGATGACCAAACAAAGGAATCTAATGTACCATTACATTTAGGCACGACATAATGTGACACAAATTTAATTTTAAACTTTGGGTTAAGCCATGGATATTATTACTTGGACTAGATCCATTGTAGATCACTAATAAATTCATGCTAGCTTGTGTTGCTATTACACATTAAAGGAAAAGGAGAATAAAAAATTTTAAAGAAATCAATATTTAATTGTAGTTAGTTAAAAGAAAAATGAAAAAAATGTTAATCAATGTCCTAAAGAGACTTGGTTAAGAAACATTTAATATCCTTAAAAAACCTAGGCTCATGTGATATTAAATATTGTTATTTTTAAATTTTAAAGATCAATACGTTCTTTAATAAAGTAATTAATATAATATATTAATATAAATATATTAGTATAAATATATCCTAAACTATTTTATATTAATATGATTGATGTGGTGAGATTGCTGACGGGAACATGCGCCAGTTATCATGTCAGAATATGCCGCCACGATGGACACCGCCTCTCGGGCCGGGCTCATTCGCCGGGCTGAGCTCCCTCGGGTAGCCAGGACCACCCGCCGAGATCGGGTACCGCCCTCCGCAGGTCGGATCTCGAGAGATCGGACCGCCCAGGCCTGGGTCGAGCGTTCTCCCAGGTCGACCCCCTCGAAGTCGAGCTCCACGGTCTGGAGTTGAACTCAGCCCTCCGACGCGTGAGGCACCTCCGAGATTGGGCCCTCCAGCCTGGGGTCGCGTGCCATCTACTTCGACCAAGTTGGGCCGCCCGACGTCGAGTCCCGGGGACCGAGGTCGAGCCCGGCGGAGCCAAGTCCCACAGTCCAGCTCGGCAATCACCTCGACCAGGGCGCCAACCGTCAAGGAAGCAACATCTCTTCTCTAAGAACGATGGCGTGCCTCCCGAGGACCGCGAGGCAGTGCCCCCCATACCGCAATAACTCTCCGTCTCTGCCACTCGCGCTGGAAGGGAAGAAAGCTCCTTGACCAAGGCGCCATGCCCTTCACCAACCGTCCGTGCGGCCGGAAGAGAGGGGCTAGTCAGAAGGCACAAATCCCGGGGGCGGTGGCCCCTCGTTCGAGGCACTGCCAAGTTTCCAGGAATAGGATGACTGGAGAGAATGTCCGAACGCACGGAGGCTTCCCCCACCGGATGTTAGAAGAGACGTCCCGTCCACGGCACGGTACCCCCCCGCACACTCCGGCGGGGGGGGGGGCGAGTGCCCCGAAGCAGGTTCAGTTAAAAAGAAACCACTGAGAGTAAGCCAAAAGGGACAAGATCATTCACATATAGTGAGAGGAGAGGGAGGGCCGCACAGGAGGACTGCTCCACCTCGGCCACAAACTCTCTCAACTCGCCCTCACCTCCACTCACACCATACTCATTCCTCCTAGCGTGGAGTCCATCAAGAGGGGCTCGACCGGGAGGACCTGTTCCCCTGGATCGTCACTGACTTGACCATCGGAGCACCCCCGCCGGAATCCCGGCCCGGGTCTCTAACGTTGTTTCTTGCAGGTCTCGAAGGATGAGAAGCTCCCGGGAAGAGGGTAGGCGGTCCGACATCCTTGGAAGCTACGGGCCATGACGATCTTGGCGGCAACAGATTGGCGCGCCAAGAAGGGGGCGAGGAGACCCGAAGGACTAACCATCAGAAGGATCCCCTTGCTTCGAAGGGTCGCCCCCGCCGTGAACTAGCATAACCGGAGAATGGTAACTACGCGAGCGAGAGAAGCCTCCACCAGTCACGCGGGGGATTCCCCCTTCCGAGGGGACCCGCATGACCCGGAGGTGGCACCGCCCGCTCTAATCCAACCACCTCCGGCGGAAGCCCAGCTGGCCGCGCTTGCCCAGTAAATGCAAGTTCTTGCTACGGCAGTGCGCCAGCTCCAGCACCAGCAATAGTCCTTGGCTACTCACCAACAGCCAGGGACTCTCGTGGCACACACCGCAGCGCCCCACGACAGTCTGCGCTCCTTCTAAAGAAGGCCGTCGCAGCCGCGGGCCGCCACTGATCACCGGGGTAGCTATCAAACCCCGACGAAGAGACAACGAGTTGGGTCCGCCGACAGGGAGAGCCACTCGCCGAACCTTGAGCGGGGGGCATCTAAACCCGCCAAGGCAGGAAAAGCAAGACCCCCCGTCGTGGACACCGTACACTCGTGTCACGCCCTCCGTATCCTTCGGCGGAGGGGTCTATTGATGAAGCCATCAGGCGCATGGCAGAGAGGCGCCTAGAGGAGCAAGAGCGCAAGTTGGCATAATTCTTTCGCCGGTTTGCCAACATGCAGAGCCCCGCTGGCGAGTCGGCAGGCTATGACTCCCGCCCCCCATTTTCCCGAGAAGTTCAAGTGGAGCCGATTCCGGACCGGTTCCGTATGCCGCAGGTGGACCCCTACGACGGGACCTCCGATCCCCTAGACCACCTCGAGAGCTACAAAACCCTAATGAGGGTCCAGGGGCCAACTGACGCCCTCCTCTACGTCACGTTCCCCGCTACTCTCTAGAAGGCGGCCCGAGTGTGGTTCACCCGTCTCGAGCCAGAGAGCATTGGGAGCTTTGCTCAGCTAGAGCAGAAGTTCGTGGCCCACTTCGATGCCTGCTGGAAGGTACCCCGAGAGGCGGATAGCCTTTTCTCCATCAGGCAGCAGGACCGTGAGCCCTTGCAGGACTACGTGGCCCGCTTCAAGGCCGCCACACTAGAGATTTATAGCCTTGATAAGCCAGTCGCCATGCTGGCACTGAAGAGAAGGCTCAGGACCTCCCGCCTGACCTACTCCCTTGATAAAAAGCCCCCCAAGACTTAGGCTGAGTTCCTTTTCCGAGCTCAGAAGTACATCCACATCGAGAAGGCGGATCGTACGAGGCAGGAGCTCGACGGGCGCCCACCGAAGAAGCCGGCCCCCGCCAAGATGTCCAGGGCGCGGAAACCAGCACCTCTAGCTCAGAACTTCTGGCAGGGGCCGAGACCAAGGAGCACCCCCGTCCCTAAAGAGGGCGATCCCTACCTGAAGCGCTAACCTCCGATAAGGCATTCCACTGGCCGTGACAGATCCAAATATTGCCGCTATCACCGCGACCACGGCCACGACACCAAAGAATGCCGCAACCTCAAGAAGGAAATTGAAGAACTCATCAAGAGGGACTACCTCGGAAGGTTCGTAGGGGGCAGATCCCAGGCGAAACCTCAGGCACTCGTCGCTCTCCCACTAGTGCCGGTAGTCGACAACTGACCCACCGAGAAGCCGGTGGGGATAATATGCTGGGGAACCGAGCGCGCACCCAAGAAGGCCCAAGGGGCAGACTGTTCTGAAAATGTACTCCCCTTTATGAGGGAGGGAGAAGACGGGGGAAAAAATATAAATAACGATGCCATGGTCGTCGAGATGACGATCGCGAAGCATCTTGTAAAACGCATCATGGTTGATAGTGGGAGTTCCATCGATGTGCTTTTCTACGATGCCTTCTCCGGGATGAATCTTTTCTCTACTCAAATCCAACCTGTCTACACACCTCTTGTCGGATTCACGGGCGATTCTATAAGGGTTGAAGGGGAGATCACTCTCCCCGTCACCACTGGAACTCCGCCTCGGCAAAGCACCGTGATGATAACCTTTACCATTGTCAAGCTCCCCTTGGCCTACAACGTTATCCTTGGATGGCCCGGGCTCAATCTACTCGACGCCGTCGTGTCCACCGGGAGGCTACTTGTGCAGTTCCCAACTTCCTATGGTGTCAGGGAGATGAGAGGGGTGATCCAGCCAGTGCAGCACTGCTTCCAAGCTATTCCAGGGGCCAGGGTCCCCGAGGATGACCCCAGGGCGGATGACCTCGACCAGAGGGCTCAGGATCCCATGGGTGGTTCGGTCGAACGCCTGCTGTCTTACCCCCTCGGGGCCGACCAGGAGAAGACGGTACAGATCGGGGCCCAGCTGCCCAACGAGGAAAGAGCCCACCTGCTGAAATTTCGACGGACGAACGCGGATGTGTTTACCTGGATGGCGGTAGATATGCTGGGCTTTCCCCCCGACATCATCATCCACAAACTGAGCATCGATCCAAAGTATTGGCCAGTTCAGCAGAAAAGGAGGAGTTTCGCCCCGGAGAGACAGGCGGCCATCAACGAGGAGGTAGATAAGCTCCTCGCCGCCGGTTTCATTCATGAGGTGCGGTATCCGAGCTGGCTAGTGAATGTGGTGATGGTCAAGAAAAGCAACGGCAAGTGAAGGATCTATGTTGACTACACCGACTTCAACAAGGCATGCCCGAATGACAGCTTCCCCTTGCCGAAAATCGACAAGCTGGTGGATGCCACCTCGGGGCACCGCCTGCTCTCATTCATGGATGCATTTTCTGGGTACAACCAAATACGGATGCACCCGGAGGATGAGGAATACATCGCCTTCATCACCGACCAAGGGACGTACTGCTACAGAATGATGCCCTTCGGTCTAAAGAATGTTGGAGCCACATACCAGCGTTTGGTCAACAAGATCTTTAAAGATCAAATTGGCAGAAACATGCAGGTGTACGTGGACAACATGCTGGTCATGAGCAAGCCAGGCTCCGACCACGTTGCTGACCTCGCCGAAGCATTTTGTAACCTCCGAAATCACCAGATGAAGCTCAACCTGGCGAAGTGCACCTTTGGGGTGGCGGCTGGGAGGTTCCTCGGCTTATGGTCACTTAGAGAGGCATCGAAGCTAACCCGGAGAAGGTCTAGGCGACCATTGACATGGAGCACCTTACATCTAAGAAGTAGGTCCAGCGCCTGACGGGGTGGATTGCAGCCTTGAGCCGGTTCATTTCGAGATCAGTCGATCGCTGTCTCCCTTTCTTCAAGGCACTGCACAAGATGCACGACTTCACCTGGATGGAGGAGTGCAAGATAGCCTTCGAAGAGCTGAAGGAATTCCTGACTTCTCCCCCTCTACTCTCCCGACCGGAAGAAGGGGAAGAACTCCTGCTCTATATGGCGATCACCCCTGGAGCCGTAAGCTCGGTCCTCGTCTGCACAGATACGGACGGATCCCAAAAGCCGGTGTACTATACCAGCAAAATTCTTCACGATGCGGAGATCAGGTATACTCACTTCGAGAAACTCATTTTTGCTCTAATAATGTCTGCTAAGCGCCTTAGGCCCTACTTCCAAGCGCACCCTATTGCGGTTGACTGATCAACCACTGAGGACCATATTGAGTCTCCCCGAGACTTCTGGGAGGCTGGCCAAATGGTCACTGACGCTGAGCGAGTTTGATATCACTTACCGGCCGATGTCGTCGCAAAAGCTCCAAGTCCTAGCCGACTTTGTGGTCGAATGCACAGGGCCCGCCGAGGAGCCGGAGCAGACAACTCCGGAAGGCCAAATCGAGCCCGAACCATGGGAGGACCCCTGGATCCTCCACATGGACGGCGCCTCCAACTCTGACGGGAGCGGAGCGGGCCTTATCCTTGCCAATTCTGACAGAGTTGTGGCAGAGTGTGCCCTCCGGTTCAAGTTCGCCGCAACGAACAATCAGGCAGAGTATGAGGCACTCCTCGTAGGCCTAAGAGTATCCCGCGAACTGGGCGTGTAGAGCCTGAAAGTCTTTACCGACTCCCAGTTGGTTGCCGGGCAAGTCTCAGGAAAATATGAGGCCAGAGATCCCCAGATGACGAGGTACTTGGAGAAGGTCCGCACGAGTACCGCAGGCTTCCGTCGCTTCCATATCTTCTATATCCCCCGTGGAGAGAACACTCGCGTGGATGCACTGTCGAGGCTTGCGACCCTGCCAGACTCGTCGCTATGATGCACCTACATCGAGTACCTCGAAAATCCTAGTTATGAAAGCCTGGAGGAGGTGCAGCAAGTGACCTCCGAGCCGAGCTGGATGGACAAATACGTCAAGTTCATCATGGACGGCACCTTATCGGAGGACCGCAGGGAGGCCGACCTCGTGAAGAAGAAGGCCTCCCGGTTCGTTCTAATGGAAGGCCGGCTCTACCGCCGATCTCACTCGTACCCACTTCTGAGGTGTCTCAAGCCCGCAGAGGTGGCCTTCGTGCTCCAGGAGATATACGAAGGCCTTTGTGGGAATCACGTAGGGGAAAGTACTCTGGCATACAAAGCCCTTCGTCAGGGCTACTTCTGGGAGACTATGAGGGAGGACACGGCCGCCTTCATCAGGAAGTGTGACAAATGCCAACGCCATTCCCACATACAACGCCAGCCGGCAGTGCCGATCTCTTAGCTTTCGTCCCCCTGGCCTTTTGCCCAGTGGGGGATGGACATCCTGGGGCCATTCTCCACCGTGCCAGGACAGCGAAAGTTCCTACTAGTAGTGATCGACTACTTCACCAAGTGGGTCAAAGCCAAGCCGCTGGCCCGAATCACAGAGGCCAACGTTTGCCAGTTCTTCTGGAAGTCAGTAATCTGCCACTTCGGGCTCCTTAACTGCATCATCACCGATAATGGGCGGCAGTTTGACAACCGGGAATTCGAAGGGTTCTGTGCCGAGCACGGCATCCAGCATCGGTTCATCTCGGTGGCTCACCCCCAAACGAACGGGGAGGCTGAAGTGACCAACCGGACCATCCTTCAGGGACTCCGGACCATACTAGACCAGGACAAAGGCAGATAGGCAGAGGAGCTCCCAAGTGTCCTATGGGCCTACCATACAACGCCCAGAATGGCGACAGGCAAAATACCTTTCAACCTCGTTTTCGACACCGAAGCGATCGTCCCGGTCGAACTCGGCATACCCATATTACGGGTGCAGCAGTACGACGAGACACAGAACTCGACGCACCTTCTACTCAATTTAGACCTCTTGGAAGAGATGAGGGACAAAGCCCGACTCCGGATGATGGCATATCGGCAGCGGGTGGCCCGGTACTACAACGTGCATGTGAGGCCAAAGAACTTCCGACCTGGTGACCTAGTGCTATGCCGAGCCGAGGCATCTCAACTCTGAGAGTGCGGTAAACTCTCGCCGAATTGGGAAGGTCCCTACAAGGTGGCTGATACCCTCCCGCACGGCGCCTACTACCTCCAGGATTCGGATGGTGCCAGATTTCCTCGGACGTGGAACGCCTGTAACCTGAGGAGATACTACCAATGATGTAAGACCCCTTCGCAAGAGTAATAAAGACTTTCTTCCATGCAAATGACTCTTCGAGCACAGCTCCACGATATCCAAGCCCTGAGCCAAGCTCTCAGGCCATCAAGCCCGGAGCCAAGTCCTCCGGCCACCAGGTCTTCGAGCCCAGCTCCAAGACACCCAAGCCTTGAGCCAAGCTCTCGGGCCATCAAGCCCGGAGCCAAGTCTTCCGGCCACCAGGTCTTCGAGTCCAGCTCCAAGACATCCAAGCCCTGAGCCAAGCTCTCAGGCCATCAAGCCCGGAGCCGAGTCCTCTGGCTACTAGGTCTTCGAGCCCAGCTCCAAGACATCCAAGCCCTGAGCCAAGCTCTCAGGCCATTAAACCCGGAGCCAAGTCCTTCGGCCACCAGGTCTTCGAGCCCAGCTCCAAGACATCCAAGCCCTGAGCCAAGCTCTCAGGCCATCAAGGCCGGAGCCAAGTCCTCTGGCCACCAGGTCTTCGAGCCCAGCTCCAAGACATCCAAGCCATGAGCCAAACTCTCAGGCCATCAAGCCCTGAGTCAAGTCCCCCGGCCACCAGGTCTTCGAGCCCAACTCCAAGACATCCAAGCCCTGAGCCAAGCTCTCAGGCCATCAAGCCCAGTGCCAAGTCCTCCGGCCACTAGGTCTTCGAGCCCAGCTCCAAGACATCCAAGCCTTGAGCCAAGCTCTCAGGCCATCAAGCCCGGAGCCAAGTCCTCCGGCTACCAGGTCTTCGAGCCCAGCTCCAAGACATCCAAGCCTTGAGCCAAGCTCTCAGGCCATCAAGCCCGGAGCCAAGTCCTTCGGCCACCAGGTCTTCAAGCCCAGCTCCAAGACATCAAAACCCTGAGCCGAGCTCTCAGGCCATCAAGCCTGGAGCCAAGTTCTCCGGCCACCAGGTCTTCGAACCTACAAGGACTTCCATACTTGAGCTCGAAGCCCGATTCTCAAGCGGGAAGAAGTCCTCCCTCTCTAACTCCTCTACTTGCAAAGAACAGAAAGAGAAGAAAAGGGAGGGGAGAAGAACACACAAGCATTGACAAATAAAGAACTCCATTCCATTTCATTTACAAAGGTACGTCCATGTACAAGTGTCCTCAAGCCCCCGATATGCCAGGCGGCCCGAGTCAACAATAAGAAAAAGAAAAACACAAGACTCCTACCCTACTCCACCGGGCCTTCCCCTGACGATGACCAGCTGGCGCCCTGCTTTCCTCCGCCTCCGTGCCCGGGGCCCGCTCCACGGTCGCCACCATGGATGGAGTTGATTCGGATCCTACCGCCGTTGGAGCCGGCTCGACCGCTACCACCTGCTGAGCTGGCTCGACCACCACGGTCGGTGGGGTCGGCTCGGCTGATGATGCTTGCGCGACCGGCTCCACGACAGCAGCCTTCTCCCCCGCCGCCGTCGGAGCCGGAGTTGAGACCTTGGAACTCTTGGAGCCCAGAAGTCGAAGGGTGGCCAACCGCTCCTCCGAAAGAATGCCACGCAACTGGGTGCGGCAATACGCGAACCCCTTATAAAAGGAGTCCGTCGCCGCCTCCTTGAAATCGCGCAGGTACTCCGGGGAGGCCTTAAACACGGCCACCGCATTAGCTGCACCCTTTTTGAGGACCTCGGCTCTACGAGTTGCCTCCATGGCCCTCTGCTTCGCATCCGCGGCCCGTCGGGTGGCCTCGGCCGCCTCCTTCCTTGCGGCTTCCGCCCGACGGGAGGCCTCAACCGTCCCCCTCTCGCTACCTCGGCCGAGCTCGCGGCGGCGGAAGCCTTCGCCTCTGCATCTGCGGCTCTCTGCTCAGCGACCGCGATCTTCTTCTCGGCGGATGCAGCCCGCTCCCTGGCTGCCTCCGACTCGGCCCGGAGCTCCTTCAGCCGAGTCCTCTTCAAGTCGAGCTTATCCTGGAGCTCCCTCCTGGCCCACTCGGCGTTGGCAACCTCGCCCGTGAGGCCCTTGACCTTCAAATTGGCCTCCCAAGCCTCGTCGTTCTTCCGCCTGAGCTCGATCGTCTGGGACTCGAACTTCGCCTTCCGCTCTCTGTCCCTCCTGGCCTAGTTGTAGAAAAAATCCCAAATCAGGATGAGCTCCCTACTTTGCTGCGACGAAAGACACGTTAGCCATGCCGGTCAGAGTTGTAGAAAGAGAAATTGGGACAGGGCGAAGGAAGACTTACAGCGTACAGGTTGGAGAAGGATGCGCTGATAACGTCGCCGATGAGCCTGCCGCTCCCATCTCGCCGATCGCAGGACTGGACGGAGAAGTCCATCATCCGCTCAGCAAGAGGCGGGTCCTTCATCAGCGAAACATTGGGCCCCAATTTGAAGGGAACCCGCGGTAGTCCCTATCTTTCTTCCCCGCAGCCGACGTGGACTCATCCTTGGCTAGGGAAGCTACCGAGTCGGACTGCAGGCTCGGTGCCACCTCGGACCGCGTGCGGTGCAGCAAATCTAGCATGGCTTGCACCGTACGCTTCTATTGATCCAAAAATATTCACTATAGCATGATGGGACAAAAGCTGAGATGACTAGCATTAATTGAAATTTTTGTCCATACCAAAATATCCTTATGACATCCTAGTTCAAAAGTTACAACACCCTAGTTCAAAATCCAGACCAAAATATCCTTATGACATCCTAGTTCAAAAGCTACGACATCCCAGTTCAAAATCTACGACATCCTGGTTCAAAAAATGATCTGAAACAGTATTACGACACCCTAGTTCAAAATCTATGACATCCTAGTTCAAAAATGACTTGAAATAGTATTACGACACCCTAGTTCAAAACTTACGACACCTTGATTCAAAACCTACGACACCCTGGTTCAAAAATGACCAGAAACAGTATTACGACATCCTAGTTCAAAAGCTACGATATCCTAGTTCAAAATCTACGACACCCCCTAAGAAAAATATAAAATAAAATCTGAAACAGTATTACGACATCCTAGTTCAAAAGCTACGACACCCTAGTTCAAAACTTACGAGTTCAAAACTTACGACACCCCTGTAAAAAATATAAAATAAAACCTGAAATAGTATTACGATATTCTAGTTCAAAAGCTGCGACATCCTAATTCAAAACCTACGATATCCCTGCAGAAAAATTTAAAATAAAACCTGAAATAGTATTACAATACTCTAGTTCAAAAGCTACGCCGTCCTAGTTCAAAATCTACAACACCCTTGCAGAAAAATATAAAATAAAATCTGAAACAGTATTACGACATCCTAGTTCAAAAGCTATGACATCCTAGTTCAAAATCTATGACATCCATGTAGAAAAAAAACTGGAGAGAAGAATATTTTGATCTGAATGAAAATTTTAAATAAAAATTGAATAGTAATTAATACTAGCTATCTTCAACTTTTATTTCATCATGCCAGTGAATATATTTAGATTAATAAAAAATATGACATGGGCTAAGTTGAATTTACTGCATTGCAGGCTGTGCATAGACTTTTTCTTTAAAATAACCTCAGTCCCCGGAGGAAAAAAAAAAATCCTAAATAAAAGAATCCCATGCAAAAACTAGTATCTTATAATTGTACATAACAGGTGGCCATTATTTGTTAGGGGCATTCTGGTCTAACTTTATTCTGGAATAAGCTATTGGCCGACAATGTTCGTTATTAATTGCTGAAATTTGCAAAGAGTAGACAAAAGCGTACACCGATATTATCCCCTCAAAATAATGAACTTTCTCGGGATAAACAACAAAAAAAAATATTATATAGCTATTGTCATGGAAAGATAACGACCGTTACTTGTAGTTTTTATCATATTCTCAGAGTTCAAGAAATGGAATACAATTATGAGGCCCAATTTTTATTGGACTGAATTTGGATCAAAGTTGGCGGTTCTTATCGACTTCAATTCAAATTTGAATTGGTTCTGAAGTTTAGATTTTCCGGCATAGATTTTGAAGAAATCTATCGACGCCGCCAGAGGTGGAGGGATAAGGGTCTTCCTTGGATTTTTTAGGGACCTCAGGTACCTTTGTTGATCCCGATTACCCTCCCTATCGGTGGACGCCGATGGCTCCTTCGCGTGTCTTAGCCCTCACCAGAGTACTCTCTCCACCGGTGGTCGATGCGATCGGAATCCATCTCGCCGGTAAGTCCTTCTTCCTCGTTTTTCTTTTTTTCTCTTGGGGGTACATTTGGTGTAGGGGTGTTTGGCAGGGAGGCGGGGAGGAGGGAAGAATCCGGCCGATTCTTTTCTTTTCCGTTGGAATCGTGGAAAATGGCTGGCGATAGTTGGTCGCCGCCGGTTCCTTCTCTCCTTCCGACGATCCATTTCAGGCGGTCGACCATGGGGATCGCCGCCGTTCCTCCGCTCGCTTGGGGGGATGTTGGACAGCCTGTTAATAGAGAGTGATGTCTCTGTTAACAAGGGAGGGGATTTAATCCCTGTGCTCCCCAACGGGCGGTCGGACGGCCGTCGTTGGGACCGCTGGTCCCTTCCCTTCCTTTCGGCGACTCTTCCTGGCGGTCGGTCGGGAGGGAGGCCGTCGATCCTCCTTCGTTCTCCTCGTGGAGCCTCGTCTGGGCACTGTGGCCTGGATGTGTTTGGGCTGGGCTCGGTTGAGCCAGGCTTTGTGGGGCCAGACTTGGTTGAGCCAGGCTCTGTTGAGCCGGGCCTACTTCCTGGATGGGCCGGCCCAGTAAAGGCACAATTAGGAAAATAATAATAATAATAAAAGAAAAAGGAAGGTGGAGGAGGCGAGGAAAGGAACTGTCTGGGGATGTCTCAAGGAATTTAATTTATGTTTATTTTATTATAAGAATTAATTATATAATTAATAAATAAAATAATTTGTGATATAGGATCGTCATCGCCCTTGGAAAACGGGGTTTAGTGCTTAGTTGGTGGAACGGTAAGTTATCACTCACCGATATAATTCTTGCCATGCATGATTATTTGACTTATTATTGAATTCCACAGTTTATGTTTTTACTGCATACATGCATCTCGATGTGCTATGAAATTTAAACACAGATTAAGATGTAAGAGTCATGGGTTGAGTTGATTTTAGCTATTCTCTAGTCCGACTATGATCACACGAGGACCTAGACTCCTTTTGGGCCTCCAGCAGGGCTATCACTGGTACATGACCGATGAGCGGTATGTGACACAGGAGTTAGTTGCTTTATTTAAGCACATGCTGGGATGCATGTTTCTCGTGTGAAACTCAGAGCTAGTTTTCCTTTTGGGCCTCCAGCGGGGCTATCGCTGGTACATGACCGATGTACGGTATGTGACACAGGATCTAGACTCTTTTGGGGCGAGCCACGGACCGATCGTGGCCATAGTCTGAGAGACTAGGTGAGTGTGTATGGCTGGCCATCCCTAAGTTTGTGATGCCGAAAAAATAATAAAGAAGGTTAATAATAGAAATATAACTGAAATGGCTTCTATTTTATGGTTACTTGCATGCATTGAGTTACTCTTGATTCATGGTAAATTTATATTTGTGACATATGATGACTTACTGAGTTTAAGGGAAACTCATTCCTTTCCCTTGCATTTTTTTTTCAGGACCAGAGGAACACTTGGGCCAGGGATTCAGTCAGTGAGGCTTAGGATCTAGTGGACATTGATACTTTTATTGCTTGGAATTTAATAATGTTAAATGTGTGACTGTTGGCCTTTATGAACATTTGAATCTACTTGCCTAGGTTTAAATCTTATGGTTAATTGCCTTCCTAATAAAAAAAAAAATTGTGATTGCCTGGTTATTCATTTTATTTGAGAATGGTTGGTACAGGCCTTGTATGTCCCTGGGAAGGTTGAACCCAAGAACATACGGCTGTCTGTTGCGCATTTGGCCCAGGTCTTGGGGATTGGGGCGTGACAGATTTAGTGGTATCAGAGCCAGGCTTGTCTTAAAAATCAAGATGTTATAGATAGTGAGAGCGGAGTAGAGATAATTAGGACAAGTTTAAATTAATTAAAAGTACAAGCAATGTTATATTATTTAACTGACTATCTTTTGTGACATAGGCTTAATGGCTCAGACCCGATCCATGAGGACATCAAATCTTAATGATCATGCTTCTCGAGCTCATGATACTTCGCAAGCAGCGGCTCCATCTCGGGCTGCCAGCGCCTTCAGGACTCGTAGCCCATCACTTGATCAGGGCGAGAGCCGAGCAGTTAGTCCTCCTCCTCTGCAGTGTGATATGAGGACAGCCAATTTTGATGGTCAGGTGGTTGGTCTTATTTAGGCTTTAACTGGACTTGTGCGGGAAATGAGGCAGCAGGAAAGTAGGAGTGGTCAATCTTTTAAGATGGATCGAGGGATCACTGAATTTAAAAAGTTGGCACCTCCTACTTTTGAGGGCTCTACTGAACCTACTGAATCTTTGAAATGGTTGAAGGAAATGGAGAAGGTCTTTGCCAGCATGGATTGCACATATCGAGAAAGGTTCGCTTTGCTGCTTATCAATTGCAAGGCGAAGCTTCGGAATGGTGGGATGCTATCAGGAGACAATATGGTAATGAAGAGCCAATTACTTGGGACATCTTTCGTCAAGAGTTCTTGGATATGTATTTTCCAGAAAGTCTCAGATTTGAGAAAGAAAGTGAATTCACAAAACTGATTCAAGGAAGCTCGACAGTGGCACAATATGAAGCCAAGTTTATAGAACTGTCTTGCTTTGCTCCGAACTTGGTGGCCACGGATAGTATCAAGGCTTGGAGATTTGAGAAAGGGCTTAAATCCAGGATTCGTGCTGGAGTAAGACCCATGCAGCTGGCTTCGTACCGGGACGTGGTTAGTAAAGCAAAAATTATGGAGCAGGAGGTTGATAATATGCAACAAGAGAGGGAACGGCAATTGAAAAAGAGACCCAGATCTGATGGGCAGCGAGGGAACCAATACTCTGGCAAACATCCTAGACAAAAGAAAAATCAAAGGTAGGATCCAGGTCCACAGCAAGGAAATGGTCCTCGTTGCAGGAGATGTCAGGGTTTTCACTTGGAGCAGGATTGTCGTTGGTTTTCTGGGGCTTGTTTTAATTATGGTCAGCATGGCCACAGAGCTATAGATTGCCCTCATTCTCAGAATCTCGGGTATCAATGTACCTTCCAGAATGCACCGCGACCACCTGCACCTCCTTCTTCAAATGTACCAGCTTTTATCCAAGGACAACCTTCAGCTTATGGATTTGGTGAGTGCCAGATGTAGAAGACCCAGGCTCGTGTGTATGCTCTGACTCAGCAAGATGCTCAGGCATCGAATGCTGTGGTGACAGGTAATTTCAAAGATCTTTTCTTTTTTTAAAGTTGGTTAAATTGAGTTCATATAATCATAAGTTAGAATTTGATTATCTGGTAGGTACCATCAAAGTAGTCTCTTCTTATGTCCATGTTTTATTTGATTCCGGAGCAACACACTCTTTTATTTCAACCAGATTTACTAAGAAGGCTGGTATGAAACCAATACCTCTGAATTTTGAGATCGGAGTTTCCATTCCAAATGGGAGCATTTTCATGGTCAACATGATTTGTCCATCCTGCACCTTAAGCATTGGAAATTATGATTTTTCATCCAACCTAATAGTTTTGGAAATGGAGGAGTTTGATATTATCTTGGGAATGGATTGGTTGGCCTCTTATCATGCCACTGTGGACTGTTTCGGGAAGAGAGTAGTTTTCCACCCTCCAGGTCAGGAACCTTTTGGTTTCTCTGGTAGTGAAGGGAAGGCTTCTATTAGAATGGTTACAGTTATGCAAGCTAACAGGATACTGAGACAAGGCTGTGTAGGATATTTGGCCAATGTTATGGAATTCCAGCAGGAAGAAATGAAGCTGGAAAACATTCTGACTGTGAAGGAATTTTCGGATGTATTTCCAGATGAATTGCTGGGATTGCCTCCTGATAGAGGTGGAATTTTCTATTGATCTCATACCCAGTGTAGAACCTGTGTCTAAGGCTCCCTATAGGATGGCACCAGCTGAATTGAAAGAACTTAAAGAACAACTCCTGGATCTGCTTGATAAGGGATTTATCAGGCCGAGTGTTTCACCGTGGGGTGCTCCGGTACTTTTTGTCAGGAAGAAGGATGGAAGCTTGAGGTTGTGTATTGATTATCGAGAACTGAACAAGTTGACAATCCGAAATAAGTACCCTCTTCCCATAATTGATGATCTTTTTGATCAATTGCAAGGTGCTCAGGTGTTTTCAAAAATTGATCTGCGGTATGGATATTATCAGTTGAAAATTAAGAATGAGGACATATCCAAAACAGCCTTTTGGACTAGATATGGGCATTATGAATTTTTGGTGATGCCTTTCGGATTGACGAATGCTCCGGCAGCTTTCATGGACATGATGAATAGGATATTCATATCATATTTGGATCAGTGTGTGGTAATGTTTATTGATGATATTCTGATATATTCTAAGAACCAGGAAGAGCATGAAGAACATTTGAGAAAAATCTTGCAGATACTAAAGGAACAGAGGTTGTATGCAAAGCTGAAGAAATGTCAATTCTGGCTTGATAATATTTTTTTTCTTGGCCACACAGTCTTTAAAAAAGGAATATCTGTTGACCCAGCAAAGATTGAAGCAATTGTTAAATGGAATAGACCAACTAATGTGATTGAAGTCCGTAGTTTTCTGGGACTAGCTGGTTATTATCGAAGGTTCGTGGAGGGATTTTCCCGAATAGCTTTGCCATTGATCCAACTAACTCATAAAGGGATTAAATTTGTTTGGTCAGATGACTGTGAGAAGAGTTTCCAAGAGTTGAAGAAGTGCTTGGTGACATCTCCTATCCTTACCCTACCATCTGGAAGTGAGGGTTTTACTATTTACAGTGATGCCTCCAGAAAAGGGTTAGGATGTGTTCTTATGCAAAAGGAGAAGGTGGTGGCCTATGCATCTAGGTAGCTTAAAACACATGAATTGAACTACCCTACTCATGATTTGGAATTAGCTGCCGTAGTTTTTGCCTTGAAAATTTGGAGACATTATTTGTATGGAGTATCTTGTGAGATTTTTACTGATCATAAAAATCTTAAATATTTATTTACCCAGAAGGAGTTAAATTTGAGGCAAAGAAGATGGTTGGAGCTGATCAAAGACTATGACCTAAAAATAAGTTATCATCCAGGAAAAGCGAATGTAGTGGCTGATGCATTGAGCAGGAAGGCCGAAGCTAGCTTAGCAACCTTAATTACTTCTCAAGAAAAAATTCTTCAAGATCTTGGAAAGCTGAATTTGGAGATCCGTTGCATAATTCTAAATTCTCACTTGCTACTCTTAAGATACAATCTATCCTGATTGACAGAATTAAGGCATCTCAGAAGAATGATTCAGAATTACAAAATATCAGAAAAAAGATACAATCTAGGATAATTTCAGAATTTCAAATTCATGAGAATGGATCCCTAAGGTTTGGAAACAGATTGTGTGTTCCAAGGGATGCAAGTTTAAAGAAGGAAATCTTGATTGATGCTCACAACTTCATTTACACTATTCACCCTGGGAGTACAAAAATGTATAGAGATCTTAAAGAGAACTTTTGGTGGAGTGGTATGAAAAGGAAAATAGCTATGTTTGTAGCTCAATGCTTAACTTGTCAACAAATAAAGGTGGAACATCAGAGACCAGCGAGGCCACTACAACCCCTAGCTATTCCAGTATGGAAATGGGAGAATGTCACAATGGACTTTGTTACAGGATCGTCGAGGACTCTCAGAGGGTTTGATGCTATTTGGGTTGTTGTGGATCGTTTGACAAAGTCAGCTCATTTCTTACCTATCAAGGTCAATTTCTCCTTGGAAAGGATAGCTAAATTATATATTGTTGAGATTGTTAGATTGCATAGTATTCCTGTATCAATTGTATCTGATAGGGATACTAGATTTGTTTCTCAATTTTGGAGGAGATTGCATCAAGCTATGAAAACAAAGCTGGAGTTTAGTACAGCCTTTCATCCTCAAACAGATGGACAGTCAGAGAGAACAATCCAGACACTAGAGGATATGCTGAAAGCATGTGTTTTTGATTTGAAGGGGTCATGGGATGAACATTTGTCACTGGTAGAATTTGCATATAACAACAGTTATCAATCAACCATTCAGATGGCACCTTTTGAAGCACTGTATGGGAGGAGATGTAGGACCCCGGTATGTTGAGATGATGTTGGCGAGAGAAAACTTTTGGGACCAGACATTGTGCTGCAGACCACAGATAAAATTCAACTTATTAGGAGGCGACTGCTTACAGCTCAGAGTCGATAAAAGAGTTATGCAAATAATCGAAGAATAGAACTGGAATTTCAGGTGAGAGATCATGTACTTCTTAAAGTGTCCCCTACTAAAGGAGTCATGAGATTTGGGGTGCGAGGGAAGCTAAGCCCTCGGTATGTGGGTCCTTTTGAGATCCTAGAGAAAATTAGAGCTGTGGCTTATCGGCTTGCTTTGCCACCTTCTCTTGCTGGAGTACATAACATTTTCCATGTTTCTATGCTGAGGAAGTCTGTACCTGATCCAAATCATGTAGTTGAATTGGGACAACTTCAATTCAGGGAAGATTTGTCTTATAAGGAATAACCAGTGAAGATGGTGGATAGAAGGAACAAGTCTTGAGGCGACACATCATTCCTTATGTTGAAGTCCAATGGAGAAATCATTCAGAATGAGAAGCCACTTGGGAGCTGGAAGAAATCATGAAAGTTAAATATCCTCAACTTTTCCAGGATCCAGGTATGTAAATTTCGAGGGCAAAATTTTTTTTAGGTGGGGAGAATGTGAGGCCCAGTTCTTATTGGGCTGAATTTGGGCTGAAGTTGGCGGTCCTTGCCGACTTCAGTTCAAATTCGAATTGGCTCTGAAGTTCGGATTTTTCGGCGGAGATTTCGGAGAAGCCCGTCGACGCCGCCGGAGGTGGGGGGGATAAGGGTCTTCCTCGGGTTTTTTAGGGACCTCAGGTGCCTCTGTTGATCCCGATTACCCTCCCTATCGGTGGACGCCGACGGCTCCTTCGCGTGTCTCAGCCCTCGCCGGAGTGCTCTCTCCACCGATGGTCGCTGCGATCGGAATCCATCTCGCCGGTAAGTCCTTCTTCCTCGTTTTTCTTTTTTTCTCTTGGGGGTACGTTTGGTATAGGGGTGTTTGGCGGGGAGGAGGGAAGAATCCGGCCAATTCTTTTCTTTTCCGTTGGAATCATGGGAAATGGCCGGCGATAGTTGGTCGCCGCCAGTTCCTTCTCTCCTTCCGGCGATACATTCCGGGCGGTCGACCATGGGGATCGTCGCCGTTCCTCTGCTCGCTTGGGGGGGGGGGGATGTTGGACGGCCTGTTAACAGAGAGTGATGTCTCTGTTAACAGGGGATGGGATTTAATCCCTGTGCTCCCCGGCGGGCGGTTGGACGGTCGTCGTTGGGACCCCCGGTCCCTTCCCTTCCTTCCGACGACTCTTCCTGGCGGTCGGTTGGGAGGATCGCTATCGATCCTCCTTGGTTCTCCTCGTGGAGCCTCGTCTGGGCACTGTGGCCTAGACATGTTTGGGCTGGGCTCGGTTGAGCCATGCTTTGTGGGGCCGGGCTTGGTTGAGCCAGTCTCTGTTGAGCCGGGCCTGCTTCCTGGATGGGCCGGCCCAGTAAAGGCACCATTAGGGAAATAATAATAATAATAAAAGAAAAAGGAAGTTGGAGGAGGGGAGGAAAGGAACTGTCTGGGGGTGTCCCAAGAAATTTAATTTATGTTTATTTTATTATAGGAATTAATTATATAATTAATAAATAAAATAATTTATGATACAGGATCGTCATCGTTCTTAGAAAACCGGGTTTAGTGCTTAGTTGGTGGAACGGTAAGTTATCACTCACCGATATAATTTTTGCCATGCATGATTATTTGACTTATTATTGAATTCCACAGTTTATGTTTTTACTGCATACATGTATCTCGATGTGCTATGAAATTTAAACACAGACTAAGATATAAGAGTCATGGGTTGTGTTGATTTTAGCTACTCTCTAGTCCGACTATGATCACACGAGGACCTAGACTCCTTTTGGGCCTCCAGCGGGGCTATCGCTGGTACTTGACCGATGAGCGGTATGTGACACAGGAGTTAGTTGCTTTATTTTAGCACATGCTGGGATACATGTTTCTCGTGTGAAACTCAGAGCTAGTTTTCCTTTTGGGCCTCCAGCGGAGCTATCGCTGGTACATGACCGATGTGCGGTATGTAACACAGGATCTAGACTCTTTTGGGACGAGCCACGGGCCGATCGTGGCCATAGTCTGAGGGACTAGGTGAGTGTGTATGGGTGGCCATCCCTAAGTTTGTGTGATGTCGAAAAAATAATAAAGAAGGTTAATAATTGAAATATAACTGAAATGACTTCTATTTTATGGTTACTTGCATGCATTGAGTTACTCTTGATTCATAGTAAATTTATATTTATGATATATGATAATTTACTGAGTTTAAGAAAAATTCATTCCTTTCCCTTGCTTTTTTTTTTCAGGACCAGAAGAACATTTGGACCAGAAATTCAGTGGACATTGATACTTTTATTGCTTGGTATTTAATAATATTAAATATGTGATCGTTGGTCTTTATGAATATTTGAATCTGCTTGTCTAGATTTAAATCTTATGATTAATTACCTGTCTAATAAAAAAAAAAAATTATGATTATCTGATTATTTATTTTATTTAAAAATAATTGATGCTGTATGTTCCTGAAAAGATTGAATCCAAAATTATATGATCGTCTGTCGCGCATCTCACCCAGGACCTGGGGATTGGGGCGTGACAACAATGTAGAGCAATGACGCAGTCTCAACCATCTGGAACGTGTTATATAAATTTTTTTTCTCCATTGCTTTGTCACGGCTTTCTAAACTCCTCTCGGTCTTTCATCCTGTGGCTTGTAATAGAAATGATGTGACTAGAGACGTGCTATTGGGTTGCTGCAAAGAGGAAACTTCCTGGAGATTGCGGTAAATAATCATTTGATTAGGGAAATGCGTGCAGTGATCGTTCACCGGGATCTCCTACGTGCCGCCAATCACGTAGCATGGAGGCGAAATGGATCGAAAACAAGAGGCACGAATTTTATTTTTTTTAAAAAAAAATTGTTAGATTTAGCAAGTAATCCCAATTCAATCAAGATGGGAGAGAGAGGGGAGAGAAGTTATTGGTTGAATCAGGTTCGCTGGGTGCACCATTAATCCAATTACAAAGCAGCACGCATATAGATGGTTTTAAAGAAACCGGAAGGAAGGGGTGCAATGCAAACACCTCACTTCATGAGTGTATTAGCCGACCACCAATTTTATGGATTCATGCAACCAATAATTTTACATTAATTGGACTTGGATTTTCTCCAAACACATGCTAACCAGCTTGTGGCATTATTGGACTCTTGATAGGCACTGCAATGTTAAATTCTTCGAGAGGTGGAAGATTGTAGTAGAATTCACCACCAAGATTCTAATCCAAGAAACTTGCTTCGTTGGATCAATTGGATGGAGGTAAAGGAATCATTTCCAGTAGCGATCTCCCATCACCCATGCGGCCATGCTTGGATGTGGATCCAATAACTCTTGTTATGACAAAATAATCGGATCGATTTATAAAGGACCGAACAACAGAAGGCCGACAACATAAAAATTTGATCAACTCGTATATGAGATATGGGATGGACAACCGACGAACAAACTGATGACCAAACTTCACTGATCGATTGAAAGGAAATATTCAATGAAGTTGGCAAACAAAAACAACTATCATGACAAGAATATTGTTATAGCAGCTGTTTATTATAATAAAAATAAATTAATCTCAACAAAACAACGTTGAGGTTAATTGAAAAAGTTTTTCCTAATAAAAATTAGTTATAATGAATACATAAAACATGGATCAGAGGGGACATTTGAAAGTAAAGGAAAAAAATATATGCATGCATTTGAGAAAATTTATAGCACCAAGACTTCTCTATGATTTTTCATATGTTTACCAGAACACTACTGGATTAAACATCGAGGGATATTCTACTGGAAAATTTCCGATCGAGAATTTGTTTTACAAGGATTCAAGGTGGCCAACTGGTGATTCCTGTTGACTAAACTCAATTATCAAGGTTCAACATCAACAACTCCTTTCATGTTCATGAATTGAATTGCTTTGCTCATGTCTAATTGAACAAAATGGATTATGTTAGGAGGCCAGATAATCTTCAGATTCTTAAAAATGATCCATGCAAATAAATTAAATAATAAGGTGGTATTTGGTTCATTTCATTCCATTTAGAATAAGTCCTTATTCCTATTTATTCCTTCAAATAGCTACGAAAATCGAGATAGGCTATTCAGAATAACCTATTCTGGTTAATTATTGGTATTCTAGAATAGCTTATTTTAGATCATTTTATTTCTATACGACGAGCTCCATTATAATAATAATATTAAAATAAAATTATTATTTCAGATTTTTAATTAAATAGAAATCTAGAATGACAAAGATGAATAATTATTCTCCGAAAATTGATATTTCTACCACAAAACTAAATTTTTATTTTCTGAAAGCCTATAAATGCATCCAACCTCCTTTGAACATATACAGCACCTAACTCAAAAACAAATGAAACATAAAAAAGATCCCCTCGATTCTATATCTCGAGCTATTCCACGTTGTTTTTTTTTTTTTTTTTTTCTCAATGAAATGGAAGGCCATGCCTGACCCAGAATTTATCCAGCGTGGTTAATGTATGATAGAATCATAGAACCCATAGCATTGGGCCACTATGGGCGCTTTCCAGTCCTAACATGTAGAGACTAGAGAGAGGTTCGAACAATGAGGCTTAGTCTAAATCATTTGAAGCATGTGAGATGGGATCTAAGGATAATCATTCTTGGGACGTCCGATCGATATCAGATGGTCGAGTGACAAGAGGAGGTTGCCAATCATCGGGGGGGGGGGGGGGGGAAGCGGCGGCTACACGTGCGGCTAACGAAGCTGGGCCCCAGAAAACGAGTGGCCAGGAAAGCGTCGTCCATGGCTCGCACGTGTAAAGCGGGGCTACTTTGCTGCCGCCTGGAAAGCAATGGTGGGGCTTACGGAGTCAACCGGTGGCGCGTTTCACTCATCCACTTCATTCCTGATCCCCACCTCCTCTCTCTCTCTCACTCATCCACTTCATTCCTGATCCCCACCTCCTCTCTCTCTCTCTCTCTCTCTCTCTCTCTCTCTCTCTCTCTCTCTCTCTCTCTCTCTCTCTCTCTCTCTCTCTCTCTCTCTCTTTTTTTATATATATATATATATTTTAAAAAAAAACTTTCATCCAACTCCCAGCAGGGTCTTTTACTCTCTCTCTCTCTCTCTCTCTCTCTCTCTTTTAATTTATATATATATATATTTAAAAAAAAAAAACTTTCATCCAACTCCCAGCAGGGTCTTTTAATAGGAGATAAACTCCTTGCTTTCTAGTAAACACATGCATGCATCTAATGGAGTATATTTGTCTCGGTTAAAATTAACAAACTGCTACCATTAACATAAAATTTGTGTTACCAAGATCGATTTCTAATCATGGGCATAAATTATGCCACTATCTATCTTCAAATAAGGCTTCATTGGTTGTTAAGAGCATCACTTAAGTAACAATTAGTATTTCATATCTATTCCCAATCCTCAAGTGAAAAAAAAAAAGAGAGAGAGAGAGAGAGATATTTTGTACAAACAACTCTTAGATTATTTCTTACTCATCGTTATTCATCATGTATTATTCATTACATATATTCATGTGCAAATAAATATACATATTCCTTATTTTTATATCCACTATTCATTTTCAAATAAAAAAAGAAATACTTCGTACAGATAAGTCTCTTATTATTCCTTGTCCCATCTTTATTTATCACGTATTGTTACTGCCGAATCTCCTAAACTGGATTCTTTCGGTCTGGCTGGAGCGTTCCTCTTTCAGTTTCTACAAAGAAATCCCACGGACCGGTAATGTTCCGGCAGGGATACTCCAATGGCTAAGTCAGTGGGAAGCTCAGGACAACAGAATGGAAGAAAATCGTAAGAGATGAGCACTTGGAGAAGGGAAATAGCTCTCTTATCGCTCGAGATCCCCCTTTACCTTATATAGGTACGAAATTTTACCAGAATCTGTTAGGGACCAGCTGGGAATGGCCAAACTGCCCTTCAATGAATCTCGGACATGGTCAGGTGGCACCAGATCATGGGATCTGGAGAGTAACAGCACTGGGATCGTGGAAGCCGCAGGGTTAGTGGTGCCGAGATATCAGGATTTTGTCGTAACAGAATTTTGGTACCAGCTGGAAGAAGCCTCTGGGACTTTCAGGCCATCTTTGGAGCGACCTGTCTTGGAATACGGACCACTGCTGGTCGGACCACTGCTGGAGCGGGTCGGTCGGACCACTGCTGGAGCGGGTCGGTCGGACCACTGATGAAGTGGGTCGACTGGACCACTGATGAAGGGGGTCGTTCGGACCTCTGCTGGAGCGGGTCGTTCGGACCTTCTCTGGAGTAGGTCGTTCGGATCTTCTCTGGAGTAGGTCGTTCAGACCTTCTCTGGAGTAGGTCGTTCAGACCTTAAGTTCGACCGGGCTGAAGGACCGTCGGCGCCGATCTGAATCAAGGGTGGGCCGGTTGGGTATAACAGTTGCCTCCTTGCTCTTAGCTTTCGAGGGGACCCGTAGCTTCGAAGGACGAGAGTATCATTTTTGCATTTAATGCATCTATCCTTGGGATGATCGTGGATCTGATCAGGCGTACTACGTTTGGTCGCTTCCCACTCTAGAATCCTGTGCCCGAGATAGGTGTCAACCCCGCGTTGGAGGCGAGGGGAGGCAGTTAATGTATATGGGGTGCAATGATGAGCGGCCAGCCTGACCCGCCTGGCCATCGAGCTTTGGATGTGACTTGGGTGGCGTGGCGACATTTGGACGGTTGGCACCGCATTTGGGATGAGCTCTCCGTCGTTGATCTGGCGACCACGCGGATTGCGGCCTGAACATGCTTCCTTCCGTCGCATCGGCTTCCACTATATGGGGAGTCACACCGCCTAATGGCTGAATCATGGCGCTCGAGGGATGGTGGGAACCGGTTCTTTCAGGGGCTATAAAAGGAGGCATTGAGAGCTTGGGGGGAGCTTCCTGCTGCATTCGTGCTCGAAGAGAGAAAGAGCGTATCTTTCTTATTGCCTTCGCCTTCTTAGAAACCCAGTTTCAATGTTAGTCTTCCCCTCTTCTTCAAACTTTATTACAATGGCCTCCGGCAGCCGTAGTTCCATCCGTAGGGATAGAGAACCAGGCCCCAACGATATCTAGTCCGAGATGACCCGGGAACGGGTAGAAGTCATTAGGGTTAGGTACAACATACCTTCTACCTTGCACCTTATCATCCCAGACCAAGAGGGGAGGGTGACCGGACCGCTAAGACCGGGAGCCCTCCTGGTGTACGAAGACCACTTTAAGGCTGACCTTAGATTCCTACTTTGTGACTTCTTTGTCGAAGTCTTTAGTTTGTATAGGGTAACCCCCGTGCAGCTGACCCCGAACATCATTCAGGCGATCAGCTGCTTCATGATTCTGTGCCAGAGGGCTGGAGCCGAACCTAGGACCTCCCTTTTCGCCAATTTCTTCATCTTGAAGAGGGACTTCAGGAGCCAAGAGAGGTGGATGTTCAATCCCCGTCCTGGGCAAAGGATACTAGGGGTTCTCCCGTCAGCTATCAACGGGTGGAAGTCCAGGTTCTTCTACGTGGATAGCCTTCAGCCTTGGGGCTTCGAAGCATCGTGGAGGGAACTAAGGCCGAAGGCCATCGATGGAAGGGAAGTGCTGATGGCCAACCAGGCCGACTTCAGTGAGATGGAGGAGGTCGGCCCTACCATGGTTCCGGAGCTGCTTCGGGAGGACAGTCTCCAGTTGGTCGGAGTCAGTGGCCACGGACACCTAGGTAGGATAGGAGCCATTGCTGTCGATTTCTCTTTCCGATCCACGGGCTTCCCTTTCTCATTTTGGCTTTCCCTTGTAATAGGAGAAAAAATGAAGCCTGATAGAGCTAGAGTGGCCTAGTGGGCGGCAAGAAAGAGAGCTGCCTAGTCCATGGAGCCGACCGTGGAGAGGTTGAAGAAGCAGCGGGCGGAGAAATGGCCCGCAATCGTTGTGGCGATGGCCTCCGACGAGGACAACATACCTCTGTCGGAGTGACTGGCAATGAGGGCATCATCCCCCGTTGGGCAGTGGACCACCCGATCGGAGCAGGAGTCTTCAAAGCCGACCGATGTGGTGACGGCCCCAGCCTCATCACCAAATAAGCCGACTGAAGCGATTTCCCCCATGGACAAAGAGAAGGGGGCGGCCGAAGGAGAGGAGGCCGACAGTGTCCGCTACGAGATATATCGGCACTGGCACGCCCTCCATAATGCGGGGCACGCTAAAGAGCTGCTCAGAGTATCGATGATGGAAGCCGACTGGGAGGAGTCCAATCGACGGAAGTTGAATGAGGTGACAATGAACACCTACCTTGACTTGATGAGGGTAGGTCATTGTTCTTTTACCTTTTTCTTTCCATTATTCTTTCTTTGTGCATGACTAACTCAGATTTTTGCTTGCAGCTTGTCCACGGGATCTCGTTGATGGATGACAGTCTTGGGGAGATGCTCTACATGGTAAAGGTCACGGCCCAGAAGGCTGAAGAGTTGGAGGTGGCCAAAAAAGCGATGAAGGAGAGGCTGCCGGCCTATCAGGCCGAAGCCAAATCTTTGAAGAAGAAGGCGAAGGACCTGCAAACTCAACTAGCCAAGCGGGAGGCTAAGTTGAGGAAGAGGAAGGCGAAGGTCAGCTCCTTGGTCTGTCGGCTGAACGAGGAAGAGGAGCGATCTTTCGAAGCCGTAAGGAGCGCTCGGGCTTTCCAAGCAGTGTTGGCAAACTGTGCGGCCCAGTTGAGGGAGGCCAAAGAACTAGCGATGGAGCGGATCCGTGATGCCGTGAAGGAGTACAAGGCCTCAACAAGCTTCCTTGACAAGATGGAGGAGGCCGGATCGGATAGCTATGCGAATGGCTATGACGGCTGCTTGAAGAAGGTAGCTGCAACTTCCCCGAAGCTTGACCTGTCTGCCTTATAGCTGGGTCAACAGGCCGAAGAAGAAGGAGGTCTGACCGATCCTGAAGCCGACGCCCACGTTGCCACTAAAGCAGGACCGCTGGAGGCTTTAGTTGGGACTTCGGACGTCGCACGGGAAGCCCAAGCCGAAGACCTTCCAGTCAATTCTCCTTGTACCCGCTGGGTAAGGCTTAAGATCGGTTGTAAAAGCCTGCCCCCTTTTTGTATGGAAACTTTTTTTTCAATGAATGAAAAATTCTTCCTTTGATACGTATCTCTGTCATTTACTTTCTTCTGAATGTAGCACGTTTGACCTGATCCGAGCTCCTTTCTTTGGAAATATATCTAAGTATTGAACAGTTGGTTCAGTCTGAACCCAAGTCCTTAAAAATATTTCTAAGTGTTGAAAGGTTGGTTTAATCCGAACCCAACTTCTTAAAAATATTTCTAAGTTTTAAAGGGTTGGTTTAGTCCAAACCCTCAGACTAGTTGTTTATAGGAAAATCCCTCAAACGTTCAAGGATCCCAAGTAAAATTTTTTGAGCGAGGTCGGACTTTCGATGTGGGCTACCATAGAGCCTTTGCCGACCGGGGTCGGACTTTCGATGTAGGCTGCCATAGAGCCTTTGTCGACCAGGGTCAGACTTTCGATATGAGCTACCATAGAGCCTCTGTCGACCAGAGTCGAACTTTCGGTATGAGCTACCCTAGAGCCTTTGCCGTCTAGGGTCGGACTTCTGATGTGGGCTGCCATAAAGTCTCTATTGACCGGGGTCAGACTTTCAGTGTGGACTGCCCTAAAGCCTTTGCCGACCGGGATCGGACTTTCGATGTGGGCTGCCATAGAGCCTTTGCCGATCAGGGTCGGACTTTCGGTGTGGCTGTCCTAGAGCCTTTGTAAACCGAGGTCGGACTTTTAATGTAGGCTACCATAGAGCCTTAGCCGATCGGGATTGGACTTTCGGTGTGAGCTGCCCTAGAGCCTTTGCCGACCGAGGTCAGACTTTCGATATGGGATACCATAGAGCCTTTGCCGACCGGAGTCGGACTTTCAGTGTGGGCTGTCCTAAAGCCTTTGCCGACCGGGGCTGGACTTTCGATGTGGGCTGCCATAGAGCCTTTGTCGACCGGGGTTGGACTTTCGGTATGGGCTGCCATAGAGCCTTTACCGATCGGGGTTGGACTTTTTCATAGAATGAACTGTGGTCTTCATTGATAATACTTGTGAAGGTTGTCTACATTCTAAGGACATGCCACTTGACGTCCGTCCAGGTGATTGAGTCGGTAAGTTCCGGCTCGGATTACTTCAACTATCCGATAGGGGCCTTCCCAGTTGAGGGAGAGTTTTCCTTGCTCGGTCAGCTTGGATATCTCCGTCCTCCGCAGAACTAAGTCTCCGACCCAGAAACTTCGAGCCTTAACTCGAGAGTTGTAATATTTGACCATCCTTTGGCGATATGTTGTAATCTTCAAATTTGTTTGGAGTCTGATTTCTTCGAGCAAGTCTAGATCAGCCCTTCTTCGCTCAGAGT
Organism: Areca catechu; assembly: GCA_021397845.1. Taxonomy (NCBI): domain Eukaryota; kingdom Viridiplantae; phylum Streptophyta; class Magnoliopsida; order Arecales; family Arecaceae; genus Areca; species Areca catechu. The sequence goes on from CM038045.1 coordinate 31,368,209, forward strand.
TAGACGGTTCGGCAAAATGGTCGATCCGAAACGATTGCAAGGAGACTTCCACAGGTATGATTGCCTCACTTTCGTAGGTCAAGTTGAATGGAGTTTCTCCAGTCACCGTAAGGGAGGTAATCTGATAGGACCAGAGCACCGAATGAAGCTCTTCCACCCAAAATCCCTTGGCATCATTCAGTCGGGTCTTCAAACCGTGTAGGATTGTCCGATTGATGATTTTGGCTTCTCCGTTGGATTAGGGATGTCCGACTGAAGTCAGCCGATAAAAAATATGGTATTGTTGGCATAATTTTCAAAATTTTGGGTTGTCGAACTGTCTTCTATTGTCGATGATGATTGCCTGTGATATGCCGAACCAAAAGATGATGTAGTTCCGAACAAAATTTTTCACTTTGATTTCTGTGATTTGTACCAGCGAGTCAGCTTCCACCTATTTGGTGAAGTAATCGATGCCTACAATCAAGAACTTTCATTGGCTGGATGCTGGAGGGAACGGTCCAAGAATGTCCATTCTCCATTGCACGAACAGCCAGGAGGCGATCAGTGGGGTCAGCTGACTAGCTGGTCTCCTTTGAATGTTGGAATACCTTTGGCACGCATTGCACTTCCTGACGAAGTTCGATGCATCCTTCTGGATAGTTGGCTAGTAATAGCCCTGTCGGATGATTTTGTAGACCAAGGATCTTCCTCCCAGGTGGTCACTGCAGATTCCTTCATGCACCTCTCTGAGTACGTAGTCGATGTTCGACGGCCCCAGGTACTTGAGCAAAGGTTGCATGAACAACCGTTTGCAGAGAGTTCTATCAAGGACGACGTACTTTGAGGCAGTCTAGCGCACACGCTTAGCTTCGGTCTTATCTTCTGGCAAGGTCCCTTTGATGAGGAATGCAAGGATGGGATTCATCCAAGAGGCTTCTCGCTCCACTTGATGGATTCCAGCCGTCTCTTCAGCAATGCTTGGACATTGCAGGTACTCCACAAAGGTTCGGTCGAAGGAGTTGGTGATGGTGGTGGCCAATCGTGACAAGGCATCCATCCGAGAGTTCTGCATTCGAGGTATATGAAAAATCTCTAAAAATTTAAGTTGAGTCACGAGGCTTTGTACCTTGTCCATGTATTTGGCCAGGGTCGGGTCTCTCGCCTCAAATTCATCCTTTACTTGGTTCATCACCAGTTGGGAATTAGAGAAGGCCCTGATCTGACTGATGCCCAGCTCATCGGTTATTCTCAATCCTGCAAGGAGGGCTTCATATTCTGCCTGGTTGTTTGATACCTGAAATGCAAAATGCAAGGCATACTCCAGGCTCTGTCCATCGGGGTCGCCAGGATTAAGCCCGCTCTGCAACCAGTAAGGTTAGATGCCCCGTCCACATGGAGCGTCCAAGCGGGTTCTGCTTCTTCAACAATGTCTTCCTTAGGTGTGTTGGCTACTTGGAGAGGTGCTTCCTATCTCCAGGTACACTCCGCTATGAAGTCAGCGATCACCTGAGCTTTCATGGCCGACCGAGACTGGAAGGAGATGTTAAATTTACCAACTTTGACGGCCCACTTGGCAAGACGATCAAAGATGTCGAGGCTTTTGAGGATCGCCTTGAGAGGTTGATCAGTCAGAACGATGATCGGATGTGCTTGAAAGTAAGGCCGTGGTCGCTTGGCTGATATGATCAAGGAGTAAACAAGCTTCTTCATCTTGGGGTACCTCATTTTGGCATCATGGAGAACTTTGCTGGTTGTTCTCCCCTATCCGGATGAGGACGAAGCTCACTGCCTCATCCGACATCGACAGATACAAGTATAGGGGCTCCCCCTCCACAGGCTTAGCAAGCAAGAGAGGGGTCTTCAGGTACTCCTTCAATGCTTTGAAGGCCGACCAACACTCGTCGATCCACTGGAAGTGATCCGATTGCCGCAGAGTTTTGAAGAAAGGAAGGCACTTCTCAGCCGACCTGAAAATAAAGCGGCTGAGCGAGGCTATCCGGCCTGTAAGTTCTTGTACTTGCTTCTTGCTGGTCAGATGCTCCATGCCGATGATGGCCTTGATTTTATCAGGGTTGACCTCAATTCCTCTCTGCATGACTAGAAAGCCAATAAACTTTCCGGAAGTCACCCCAAAAGTGCATTTGATGGGGTTCAGCTTCATCCGGTGATGCCTCAAGGCATCGAAAGATTCTTGCAGGTCTTTGATGTGGTCGGCTCTTCGGAGGTTCTTGACTATCACATCGTCAACATACGCTTCCATGTTTCTTCCAAGTTGCCCTTCGAAAACTCGGTTGATCAATCTTTGAAAAGTGGCTCCGGCGTTCTTCGGGCCGAAGGGCATCATTTTGTAGCAGTACAGTCCTTTATCAGTGATAAAGGTTGTCTTCTCCTCATTCTCTAGGTGCATTCTGATTTGGTTGTACCCGAAGAAGGCATCCATGAAGCTCAGAAGCTGGTGACCGGTAGTGGCGTCCACCAATTGATCAATTTTTGGTAAGGAAAAGCTATCCTTCGAACAGGCTTTGTTGAGGTTGGTGTAGTCCACACATATCCTTCACTTTTCATTGGCTTTCCTCATCATTACAACATTCGCCAACTAGTTGGGATAATGGGCCTCCCTGAAGAAGCTAGCATCGGAGAGCTTCTTAACCTCCTCATCAATCGCCCTCTGTTTCTCAGGGGCGAAGCTCCTCTTCTTTTGTCTAACAGGCTTGTAAATGGGTCCACCTTGAGCTGGTGGGTTATGACCTCCGATGGGATGCGTGGCATGTCTGACATCGACCAGGCGAAGACATCGATATTATCCCATAGAAAGCTAGCCAACTCTGACTTAACCTCTTCGCTGAGTGTGCTTCCGATTTGTAGGACCCTAGTGGGGTCGTCCTCTCGGAGGGGCATAAATAGAATCCTCTCGACCGGTTGTTCGTAGCAGTCGGCTTCGACCCTGGAATCAAGCTATTCCAAGATGGAACAAACTTTCAATTACCTGTCTTGAATGGTTAAGCACTGCCTGGCCATCCTACAATCCCCCCTCATCACTCTGACCCCATTCCGAGTCAGAAATTTCATCAGCAGGTGGTAGGTAGACACGATGGCTCAGAATTTGTTAAGGGCCGGTCGGTCCAATATGGCGTTATAAGTCGAGGTTGTGCGTACGACCACAAAATTGATGGGGAGGGTTTTGACAAGGCTCTAATCTGATTGTAACGAGAAAAGTTATTTCTCCTTCCACGTCGACGGGGTTCTCCCCGAATCCTATCAATGACATAGGAGATTTTTATAGCCTGGCTCTAGGCAGGTTCATTCTGACAAAAGCATTATATAATAAAACTTCTGTGGAGCTTTCATTATCTATGAGGATCCTCCTTACATCATAGTTCGCAATCACTGTGGATACAACCACAGGGTCATTTTCAGGTATCTGGGCCTCTAAGAGGTCTTTGTCGGAGAAACTAATTACATTGGAACTCTGGGGCCTCTTCACAATGTCTTGGTCTTCTTCATCCCTCCAGTCGGACCGACGGTGGAGCATACCCACATTTCCGTCGGTGGGGCACTGGTTGGGCAGCTCTATTTCCTCCGGAGAGTCCCTGGTAGTAGAAGTTTCAGCCCAATTCCTCTAGGGTCAGACATACTTGTACAGGTACCCCCGCCTGAGCAGATCTTCGATCGCGTCCTTCAACTGGAGATAATCTTCAGTGCTGTACCCATGGTCGCAATGAAACCGGCAGTACTTGTCCCTGCTCCTTGATGTGGAGGGGCTCCTCATCTAGCGAGGCCTTTGCATGAAGGTCTTGTTCTCTATTTCTATAAGGATTTTCTTTCTCAGGAAGGAGAGAGGTGCATAAGTCTCAAACATCCCGGGAAAGTCCTTCGGCTTAGGGCTGCGATGTCTGGCCGAATTGGTGCCATTGCTGGGAGGTCGGACTTCGGGAGCCTTATCGCTCTGCTTCTTGGGGGCCGACCTCCCTTTAGCCTGGCGTCGGCTCACCGCTTGCTCTTCTGTCAGGGTGTATTTCTGCACCCGGGCCAGTAATTCGGAGTAGCTTGTCGAAATTTTTTATCCAGGAAGAAGGTGAGCCTGGACGATCGCAGCCCCTTCTTGAAGGCTGACATAGCTACATCTTCATTGAGGTCCAGGACCTCCATGGCCGTTGAATTGAACCGGGCCATGTAGTCCCGAAGGGTTTCTCCTTCCTTCTGTTGTACGAGAAAGAGGCAATCCGTGTTCCTCGGCATCCGGCTGCAAGTCCTGAAATGGGATAGAAAGAGTTTTTCCAGTTGGGAGAAGGAGTGGATCGTACCTGGTTGGATGGCAGAGAACGACATCCGAGCTGCCTTCTTAAGTGTCGCAGGGAAGGCGATGTAGTAAAGGGAGTCGGAGACACCCTATACCATCATGTGGGCCTTGTAAGTGCCCAGATGATCCAGTGGGTTGGTGGTGCCATCGTAGGCATCCACCTGAGGGATCTTGAAATGGCGAGGGATAGCTTCCCCCATGATTCTGGCGGAGAAAGGCGGGTGAAAGTCATACGCCTATGCCCTATCGACCTTTGGCCGATTGACCAGCTCAGTGATATGCTCCGCCATGCGCTGGAGCTTGCTGGTGTAGTCCCTCGGATCCTCGCTGCGGTGCTGATCGTCGTCAGGGACCAAGTTTGCAAAGGAGAGTGAGGCGGACCTCGCTCTCTTTCCATCATCGTGAGCCCCCTAAGACCTTCGCGGCTCTAGGGCCGTGTGGGAGCGGAGCTGAGGGACTCCCTGCTGCCGACTTCCCTCAGCAGCAGGTTGATGGTTGGTTTGGGACACCGCGAGCGGCTGCTATCTGTCATTGGTTGCATCTTGGAGGTTTTGAACCGCGGAAGCAAGGATGTCAATGCGGTTCAAAAGGGTCTGGAACTGCTGTTGTCCCAGGGTGATGGTAGGTTGGTTGGCATCATTCTCCCTGAGAGGATCTTCCGATCTTGACGGTGAGTGACCTCTCCTGATGGAGGTATTCTGGGCTCTTCCTTTCACCATTGCTTTACTTAGCTGTGGATTCCTCCTTTTAAAGAAGGGAAACAAGAACGGACCTGCCCTTTCTCTAGTGCCAATTTGGTGCAGCCGAATCTCCCAGACTGGGTTCTCTTGGCCTGGTTGGAGCGCTCCTCTCCTGGTTCCTGCAAAGAAGTCTCACGGGCCGGTGGTGTTCCAGTAGGGGACATTCCGATGGCTAAGTCAGTGAGAGGCTCAGGGAAACAGAATGGAGAAAAATCGTAAGAGATGAGTACATGGAGAAGGAAAATAGCTCTCTTACTGCTCGGGGTCCCCCTTTACCTTATATAGGCACGGAATTTCACCAGAATCTGTTAGGGGCCAGCTGGGAATGGCCAAACTACCCTTGAAGGAATCTCAGACATGGCCAGGTGGCACCAGATCATGGGATTTGGAGAGTAACGACGCCGGGATCGTGGGATCCGCAGGGTTAATGGCACCGAGATACCAGGATTCTGTCATAACGGAATCCTAGTACCAGCTGGAAGAAATCTCTAGGGCTTTCAGGCCATCTTTGGAGTAACATGTCTTGGGCCAATATGGACCTTGCCGAAGTAGGTCGTTCGGACCACTGATGAAGTGGGTCGGTCGGACCACTGCTGGAGCGGGTCGGTCGGACCACTGATGAAGTGGATCGGTCGGACCTTTGCTGGAGCGGGTCAGTCGGACCACTGATTAGTGGGCCGGTTGGACCACTGCTGGAGCGGGTCGGTCGGATCACTGATGAAGTGGGTCGACCGGACCACTGATGAAGTGGGTCGATTGGACCTCTGCTAGAATGGATTATTCGGACCTTCGTTGGAGTGAATCGTTCGGACCTTTGCTAGAGTGGGTTGTTCGGACCTTAAGTTCGATCGGGCCAAAGGATCGTCTGTGCTGATTTGATTCAAGGGTGAGCCGGTTGGGTATAACACGTATTATTCATTACGTGTACCTATATAAATAGGTACATATATGCCAACATATATATATATATATCATTTCATAATATACTTTTAATTTATAATGTACTTTTATCTTTCAATTTATTGATCACTAGTTATCTCATAATTATGACTGAATAATAATAATAAAAATATGATATAATTATTATTTTATTTGATATTTGGAATACACATGATAATTAAAATGCTAAAAGATAGGTCGCTAAAGATGAGAAAGGTTGAAGATGTCATAGCAATGAGCACTTATATGATATCAAAAGTTTTTTTTTTTAAAAAAAAAAATATAGCTAGGTTAAGTACAAAATACGATGTGTTGGCGTAGAATCCCTGTTCCAGCCGGTCGGAGCTACTGGATCACAGGACTGTTCCTTGGTTTACCTGCAAAATAAATTCCTTAACGGAGTTGCTCCGGTGGGGGACACTCCAATGCCTAAGTTAGAGGCGGGCTCCAGCCACAGAATGGGGAAGGTAAGGAGAAACGAAGGGAAAAGACTTTGAGATTTGTGGAGTATATCATGCCTCTTATTTCGAGCATTCCCTCTTACCATTATTTAAAAGGAGCCATCTAGACTTTGAGATTTGTGGAGTATATCGTGCCTCTTATTTCGAGCATTCCCTCTTACTATTATTTAAAAGGAGCCATCTAGCCTGCAGTTCCGTTCTTCTTCCAACGGTTATGGTGGAGAGTTAATTCCTCCCCCATGATCCGTAATTGTAGGTTGTCATCGAACGGTTCTGGCCAGACCGGAGACGTTGCTACTGGAGTTACGCACCTTGATTGTTTTCCGGAGATAGTCGATGGTAATCGTTGATTACCGTTACTAGCCGTGCTTGTCGTGGAGCGAGACAGATCATGAATCCATCTTTAGACTTCCCTTTTAGAGAAATTTCCATAATCAGATTGGGAATGTCTTCATCCCCGGATCTTCTCGAGGCGGATCGGAGATCCTATCTTCGGCATAGATCGGGAACTCGACCTTTGTCATAGCCCGAGGACTATGTTTTCATATGAACCGAAGAGCATGTCTTCGGAAGTCGGATCGGGCTGGTGATTCTGTTTTCAGAAGCCAAAGGGCTTGGTCTTTGGTAAGAGCCGAAGATGTGATCCGAAGGTCTTGTCTTCAGATGTTGTAGACTCATAAAGGTCTTCGGCTTGCTCGTAGGTTGTCTGGTTCTTTCTGAATACCTGGGTCCGAAATTTATGGTTTGGAAGGCAAGATTTCGGCTGGCTGGACCGGCGGTTGGATCGTACTTGGACTGAGATATCCCAATAGTTGCCCCCTACTCTCAGTCTTCGAAGCAAATGTTTGCCTCGAAGAGTGAGAGTATCAATGATTTGTCATTTTCCTTCTGGGGGATGGTGCAGTGGATGATCGTAAAGATCTCTGATTGGACTGTCCATCATAACTGCCAGTCGATTTGATGCAGCGATGGATAGTTATCATTTTTTGATTGAGGGAGGAGAAAGGAGTGGGCAGCTCGGGGACCGTCCTTTCTTTTTTCGTTGCATGGCGGTTCAACCAATCTTTTGGTTGGGATTCTGCTGGATGATGAGCGTGTTTCATCCCGACCGTTGATCCAGACAAATTATACCCTTTTGATTGTTTCTTGTCACATCAGCTTGGCAGAGTTTTAGGACTTTTTGTCTCTTTTTGGAAAAGAGAGAAGATCTGATTGAGGAAGCTTCTTTAACTTCAATCTTCGCTCAGCCTTCCCTGTTCTTGGCCATCAGTTCTTTTCTGCAGGTAGAACTTTCTTTCCGCTCTTTTACTCTGTTCCTTTACTATGGCTGAATCTGTAGAAAGTCGAGAGGGACAGGTTGGGCCTTTGGGGGCCAGTGACATAGTGAGTCCAGAATCAATTCCTAGCTCAGTTTCACGGGGAAAAATTAATCATCTTCGGGAGTGCTATCGCATTCCCGAGGGGTTTCCCTTCATCCTTCCTGCATCTGAGGAACGAGTGAACAAACCTCCTCCCGGGTGCTTGGCCATGTACGAAGACCACTTGAAGGCCGGGCTCCGATTTCCTTTACACCCTTTCTTCATCAAAGTCTTTCGTTTGTATCAAGTGGTGCCTGCGCAGCTAACTCCAAATAGCATTCGGAACATCTACGGGTTTTTGGTTCGATGCCGCATAATTAACATAGAACCCATGACCAACTTATTTACCGCCCTCTTTGTGCTCAAGAGGGATTCTCACGGTGACGGATGGTGGGTGATCGGCCCTCGGCCGGGTTACAAGATCATCAAGGACAAGGCTAGTGCCATCCATGGATGGAAACCCACCTTCATCTTTGTGTTGTCTATCGACTCGTGGGGCTTCGATAGTGCTTGGAAGAAACCACACCTGACCGCCAATGATGGAAAAAAGGCTTTGGCGGCCGACCAGTCTGATTATAATTTGCTGACTGACTCAGAAACTATTCCTATCTGTGAGTTGTTGGAGGAGAGGAACCTCCATCTGGCAGGGATTAGCATGTTCCCTGCATTAGGTATAGATGATGAAAGTTTTTCACTTCTTTCCTCTCTTTCAGGTCATAGTTCAGTTGACTTAGAGAAGTTTTTCTATTTACAGGCAGTGGAATGAAGGCTAGTCTGAGCTGGCTCCGCCAAACCTCCGAGAAGAGGGTAGCACAGGCCCCTCTTATGAGATTGGCAGTTCAAAAGAGGGTCCGAAGAGATGGTCCTGAAGGGAATAGCAGCACTTCATCCTCCCGGGGAACCTCCCGGGAAGATGCGGTGCCGACGGTGGAGGCCCCAACAGGGCCTCATCCAGTCGAGCCTCTGCCAGCAGCTACCTCTCCAGTTCGTACGGGGGAGAGTTCATCTCCGGCAACTGATGTTCCATTGCCCTGCCCCCCTGTAGTAGACAAGGGCAAGGCTCCACAAGTCGAGGGGGAGTCCATTCGAGAGGCTTTTCCAGCTGGGAGCCGTCCTGCGGGCCCTTCGGAGTTTTCCCCCATGGGGGGTCTGTTAGTCCCCGCTATCGCTAGGCGGGCACTGAAGGGCACTTTGCTGCCTCATGATTTGGCAATCATCCGAAGCCGGAGCCTCGCCAGAATATCTGATTCTGCCTTTTTTTCCCTGCAACAGGTGAGATCTTCAACACCTTCCTCTTGCCCGGAATGCTATTTGGTTTATGACTTCGCCTCGTCGATGTAGTTGGTCTACGACATTACCTTCATGGAGGAGGGCTTGGGGAATGTTGATAACCTTATCCATGGCCTCAAGAAGGAGCTCTACACAGCTAGAGCCGAAAGAGAAGTGGCTGAAGAGCTGAGGCAGTCCATGGAAAATTGTCTCATCCGTGCGGACACTGAGGTTTGTGGACTGAGGGGTGAGTTGAAAAGTGTCCAGTTGATAATTATGGAGCAAGGGGCAGGGTTGAGGAAGAGTAGGAAGCAAGTCGAATCCTTGGAGCAAGCTGCCAAAGAGGACCAAGAGAAAGTGGAGAGCTTGACCAAGGCGGTTGAGGAGGCTACCAGGAGAGCCGAGAAGGCAATCTTGGAGTTTGAGGCAACTAGAAGGGAATCCGCGGTCCTGAAAAAGCTGGCAAGTGATGCCGTAGCAGACTTTAAGAAATCCTCTCAGTTCCGGGAGGAGATGAATGAGGCAACCTTATACGGCTATCAACATGGCTTTAATGATGGGCTTGCCAAAGTCAGGGGGCTTTCCCACACCTTGACCTTTCTGGTGTCCCCTCTTTTGACATAGTCGAAGAAGAAGAAGAAGAAGAAGACATGAGAGAAATTGGGGAGATGTCGAACCCAAGGGGGGAGATCTCGGCTGTGGTCGAAGACATTGGTGCAGGTTTAACGCAGGCCAAAGGGGTTGACAGGGCCGAAGAGTTGCCATGCTTGGGATAGGAGGCTCCTACCTCGGTAGAAGGCCTGGAAGTGGTTCCGACTCTAATCTCGACCTCGGAGGGGGTTCAGGCTGAGGAGGAAGTTCAAGTTGGAGGCTCTCCGGTCCCAGCCCAAATCGATGAAACCCTCACCGCGCAGATCGACAAGTTGCTTCAATCCTGCGGTGTTGAGTCCCCTCCAGGTGATGTCTAGCAATCCATGTAGCTTTAGGCGTTGTCTTCTTCTCTTTTTTTTTTTTTTTTTTTTTGTAGTTGACGACTCTTGAATGACAACTTTTTTGGACTATAAAGTGGCTTTCTCTTCTTTTTGTATGTGCCATGTCGTATCTTCGAAAATAGCTCAGATAAGGTTGCTGGTCTGATCGGTAGTTTGGGCTTCGTTGCTCTCTCTCCCTTCTGTTTAGTTGAAAAGTCGAGGCCGAAGACTATTTAGTTGGCGATCGGCACTGAAGACGAATTCTGAAGTAAATTGGGATGCCATTGCCGGAGACCGTTTATGACCAACCAGGCTAACATTACTTCTGTTTCATAATTAGTCCGCCCATCAAGGGATAGACATGATGGACAGGTGTCATCTTCCCGTTGATGGATGATTAAGGAACCTCGATCGTGGTTCTCGTTGCTTGTGCTAGGTGCATCGACATTCGAACGGTCGTGTTCTCTTACACCATAGGTGCCGCCAAATCTCTCTTTTCTGAAAAGGAGCCATTAATGTCGTTGCCGCACGATGGAGATTCTTCCAGATTTGTGGTACTGGCGGTTGCTTTCCCAAGAGCTCTCAAGCGGTCATCCGGGGTCTCGAGGCGATGCCCCGACACGTGGCGCCTTCTGATGCGCCTAAGAAAGGGTGTTGGGCACGTCTCCTGGTGGCCAGTTATGGGTGTAAGGCCCTTATAAATGGGGCCCTGTCCTCCCCTGTCGAAAGCCATCACGAGTTCAGACTCCCACTTTGGGAATTCCTCTTCTTTTTCCATCGTTTTGAAAAAATGAAGTTCAGCATCACTGAGCTCCGTAGTGTCACGGGGTTAGTCTTTCTTCAGGCCAAACCCGTGCGGCGCTCCAAAATGCCCTGCAAAATGGAACCAGCCAATGCGTGCCAGCGACAGAAATATGATGCTGCAACCAAGGCAAACACACAAGAGACAAAGGAAAATGGCAAGGAAACACACTCAACTGCACAAAGGCAAAACCAGTGTTTTCATTAATGTAAATGGAGAGATTACAAGCAAAATGCAACTACCACTAAACCTATCCTAAGGGATCAGAAGGCAGAGGAGGCAACGATGAATTGCAAGATCCACTAAAAAACCGGCCCACAATTATTCTCGCTCACCCTCCCGATACTATACATGCAGGGCATCCCGCCAAATCCCACCCCGGGGGTTCCAAGGTATCGAAGAGACTTGCATTTTTCTGATTCGTCGCAAGAAGCCCCAACACAAGGAAAATCCCCCCAAAACTAGGCAAAACAAGGGAAAAATGCCCTAGCGGCAGTTGCTCAAGACATCTTATTGTAAGATATGTACAAGACCGTGTCAGAGGCCATGGCCAAGCAAAGTGCTTTGCAAATGGCCCTGACAAACTCCCCCACTTGATCAGGTCGACGTCCTCGTCGACATGCTTCGTTTATATGCTTCGACCCGATTTCTTCATGCCGCAACGAGTCCTCTGGCTCCCAGCTTGCTTCTGACTTGGGAAGTCCTTTCCACTGCACCAAGTACTCGATCACTTGTGCGCCATTGGATAACACATGGACTCTATCTGTCAAAATGTTATCAACCCGTCGCTCTAAGGAGGCCGTTGTAGGGGTTGGACGGTTTGACATGTTCCTTGTGGGATCCTCCAGATCGGCATGATATGGTTTGATGCAACTTTCATGAAGCACTGGATGTATCTTGAGCCATACAGGAAGTTGCACCCGGTATGAGACATTTTCTACTCTTTCAATGATAGGGAAGGGACCCTCATACTTGCGAACCAGTCCTTTATGTACCATGCGAAAGAATCGGAGTTGGGCTGGTTGGAGCTTAACCAGTACCATGTCGCCTCTCTTGAAGTCTAGAGGTCTCCTTCCTTTATAAGCCCACTTCTTCATCTTCTTGGAAGCCTTCTCCAGACATGCCCGTGCAATCTCAGCATTGCGGTGCCACTCCTTGGCCAGATGATAAGCTGACAGGCTATTTCCAGTATACCCCACAACCATAGTGTGCGGAGTGGAGGGTTGCTGTCCAGTGATGATTTCAAAGGGGCTCTTGCCTAATGCAGAGCTCCGCTGTAAGTTATAGGAGAATTGGGCTATGTCCATCAACTTCACCCAATCCCTTTGGTTGGCACTTACAAAGTACCTCAGATATTGCTCTAGAAGAGCATTTATTCTTTCTGTCTGGCCGTCAGTTTGAGGATGGAGGCTAGCAGAGAAGTACAATTTGGACCCCAATAACTTAAAAAGCCCAGTCCAAAGTCTCCCTAAGAACCTGGAATCTCTGTCACTGACAATGTTCTGAGGGATACCCCAATACTTCACCACATGCTTCAAGAAGAGTCGAGCTGCATCCTCCGCGGAACAATGCAAGGGTGCTGGGATGAAGATGCTATACTTCGAGAATCGATCCACCATCACTAGGATCGACCCATACTCCCCCACCTTTGGCAAGCTCGAGATGAAGTCCATCGAGACGCTCTCCCATGGCCGCTCCGGTGCAGGCAAAGGTTCAAGGAGCCCACCAGGCTTGCTTCACTCCACCTTGTCCTATTGGCAAATGAGACACGTCCGGACATAATCTTCCACATCCTCTCCCATCCTTGGCAAGTAGTATGCCCTCTCCAAAAGGGCAAGAGTTCGGTGCATTCCTGGGTGACCAGCCCAAAGAGTGTCATGGCATTCTCGCAATAGTTCTCTTCTAAGGTTGTCCACCCGAGGCACATATACCCGATGCCCTTTTGTCAGAATGAGCCCATCTTCGGACCAGAATCGCCGTGCCTTCCCTTCATCAATGAGCTGCTTTAAAGTGATAGCTGTGGGATCCTTTAGCAGTCCATCTTGAATTTTTGGCAACAAAGTTGCTTGCACTTGGCTGACTTGCCCTTGCTCCATCACCTTTAGAGTGGCAAGCTCTGCCTTCCGGCTCAGGGCATCGGCCACCTGGTTCATACGCCCTGATTTATATTCCAAGGTCATGTCGAACTCCGCTAAGAAGTCCTGCCAGCGGGCCTGTTTTGGAGACAGCTTCTTTTGTGTCTGGAAGTAGCTAAGGGCCACATTATCGGTCCGTACCACGAATCGTGACTCAAGGAGATAGTGCCTCCACACCCTTAGACAGTGAACCACCACTGTCATCTCCTTCTCATGAACAGTATATCGCCTCTCTGTGTCATTCAGCTTTCGACTTTCAAATGCCACTGGATGACCTTCCTGAACAAGGACTCCTCCAATAGCAAAGTCTGAGGCATCTGTATGGACTTCGAAGGATAAGTTATGAATTGGAAGTCGTAGCACGGGCTCCTCCATTACAGTAGATTTCAACTCCTTGAAAGCTTCTTGGCACTTCGAAGACCAATCCCATAATTGATCCTTCTTCAATAGTTCTGTTAATGGCGCAGCTCGATGAGAGTAGCCTACGATGAACCGCCTATAGTAGTTAACAAGCCCTAGAAAAGATCGCAACTCTGTCACTTTAGTAGGGGCCTGCCACTCTTGTATAGCATGGACCTTCTCCTGGTCCAAACGGATCATGCACCAACACGATGTCCCAAAAACAAAATCTCTTCCTGGGCAAAGTAGCACTTCTCCTTCTTTACATAGTGGGAGTTTTCTCGCAGAACTTGAAAGATGATCTGCAAGTGCTTCTCATGGTCCTCCAGTGTCTGACTATACATGACAATATCATCAAGGTACACCACCACGAATTTGTCAAGATAGTCATGGAACAACTGGTTCATTAGTGTGCAAAAAATTGCTGGGGCATTAGTCAATCCGAAGGGCATCACCATGAACTCAAATGCCCCGTACCTTGTCACACATGTAGTCTTGCCTTCATCTCCCTTTGCGATCCGGACTTGCCAATACCCATATCTCAAATCCAGCTTGGAAAAATACCGAGCTCCACACAGCTGATCAAACAAGTCTACAATTAAAGGAATTGGATACTTGTTTTTCACAGTCACCTTGTTCAGGGCCTGATAATCCACACACCGTCGGAGACTCCCATTATGTTTCTTCTGAAAGAGAACTGGGGCTCCAAAGGGGGCCTTTGAGCTGCGAATGAGTCCTCCCTTTAGCAGCTCATCAAGCTGTTTCCTGAGTTCTGCAAGCTCCGGTGGGGCCATACGATAAGGCGGACGAGCAGGAGGCTTTGTGCCCACCTCCAGTTTAATTTTGTGGTCCACCGCCAGTCACGGTGGCAAAGTCTTCGGCAACTCGGGAGGCATTACATCTTCAAAATCCTGGAGGACTTTAGCCACCCCAGGAGGCAAAGGACCCATGTCTTTGGCTTCTGACTCTACTTCACAGCAGCCACATAGGTTAACTATCCTTTCTTCATTCCCCTTTTCAGCTGAAGCGAAGATATATGCTGCATCCCTTCTTGAGTCCACCGAGCAACAGGGACAACACAAGGGGACTCATCCCCCATCATGCATAGTATATCAAGGAATGGCATTGGGACCACCCTAGCTGCTTGAAGGAACTCCATGCCCAAAATCACCTGGAAATCATCCAGTGGTACAGCCATGAAATTGGCTTTTCCATACCAAGTTTCGACTTGCATTGGCACCTCCCTTGTAAGTCCAACAATGGGCTGAGCTTTTGAGTTCACTGCCTTCATTCTACTAGAATCCCCTTCCAGCTTCAATCCAAGGCGAGTGGCCTCCCGATCAGCAACAAAGTTGTGGGTTGCCCCAGTGTCCACCATTGCTTGAGTTACATGACCATTGAGCTCAACTTGCACATACATGAGTTCATTGGTTCGTCGACTAGCATGCTAGTGAGTTTGGTGTGGTTTCGACCGCTGCTACTGCTTTGGCTGTTGCAGCTTGGATGGCTTGAGCTGCTCCCCCACTTGACCCTTGATAGCATTGAGTAGCCTGAGGGCACCCATCCTAGAACCCTCAACCGGTTCCTCCTCACTATCGCTGCTAAGGTCTTCCGGTTTAACTTGGCTCCGCTGCACACTGGCTTGCAAGGCATTGAGAGCCTATTTCTGGGGACAGTTCTTCACCATGTGTGGCCCTCCACTTAGAAAGCACCCAGACTTTGGGGTCCTTGATGGTTCTAGCCCCTTAGTTTTAAAGTCTTTCTTCTTCTCATTCCCCACACCCTTTCCTTTTGACAGCTTTGGATTCTTGGAGGTATTTGTCATGGCCTTCTTCTTCTGGTGGTCAGAGGGGAGGAAATCTGTCAAGCGCTCAGCTGCAGCTTGAGCAGATGCCAAGTCGGTGACACCCCTCTGTTGCAACTCCTGCTGGGCCCATGGCTTCAAACCTTCCAAGAAGTGGAATAGCTTGTCTTTCTCGGACATATCTCTAATGTCCAACATCAATGCAGGGAACTGCTTCACATATTCTCGCACGTTTCCTATATGATGGAGATGGCTCAAGTTTCGTCGAGCAATAAAGTCCACATTTTCTGGCAAAAACTGAGCCTTGATCTCCCTCTTTATGTCCTCCCAGTTGGCAATGATGCATCGACCCGCCTGCATATCCTCATACCGAGTTCGCCACCATAGTTTGGCATCGCCGGTCAGGTACATGATAGCCAAGATGACCTTTGTCTCCTCGGAGTCAGGTCGCACCACCCGGAAGTACTGCTCGATATCAAACAAGAAGTTCTCCAACTCCTTTGCATCACGAGCTCCATTGTAACATCTAGGTTCTGGTGCTCTCATCCGGCTTGTTCCGCCTTCCATAATACCTGGAGTTGGCATGTTACCCACTGCCTGAGTCAGCACTGCAACCCTGGTTGTCAGATCGTCCAGTTGCTCCTGTAAGAGCATGACAGACTCTTTAGTATTGTCACTGAGATTATCCACAGTCTCCACAAGCTGCTCCTGACTCAACTCCAAGTTTGCAACACGGTCCATCATTGAGAATAGATGAGCCATGCTCTCTTCCATTTGGGCCAACTGCACCTCCAATGCGGACATCCACTCCTTGTGGCTTCGCGGCTTTGCATTATCAGCTTGTACATCTATCGGGACTGGTGAGGCAACTGTCACCTCATCATGCACCGTCCCGCTCGTCTCTCCCTCGTTCCTGCGACCCATGTGCGTTGCGCTAATGTCCACAGCCAAACTTGGCTCTGATACCACTTGTCACGGGGTTAGTCTTTCTTCAGGCCAAATCCGTGCGGCGCTCCAAAATGCCTTGCAAAATGGAACCAACTAATGCATGCCAACGACAAAAATATGATGCTGCAACCAAGGCAAACACATAAGAGACAAAGAAAAATGGCAAGGAAACACACTCAACTGCACAAAGGCAAAACCAGTGTTTTCATTAATATAAATGGAGAGATTACAAGCAAAATGCAACTACCACTAAACCTATCCTAAGGGCTCAGAAAGTAGAGGAGGCAACGATGAACCGCAAGAATCCACTAAAAAACCAGCCCATAATTGTTCTCGCTCACCCTCCCGATACTATACATGTGGGGCATCCCGCCAAATCCCATCCTAGGGATTCCAAGGTATCGAGGAGACTTGCATTTTTCTGGTTCGTCGCAAGAAGTCCCGACACAAGGAAAATCCCCCCAAAACTAGGCAAAATAAGGGAAAAATGCCCTAGCGGCAGTTGCTCAAGACATCTTATTATAAGATATGTACAAGACTGTGTCAGAGGCCATGGCCAAGCAAAGTGCTTTGCAAATGGCCCTGACAATAGGGCGGCGAAGAGAAGGGCTATTGGTATTGGAGCTAGGAGGAGTCCCACATTCCCCGAATTGGGCGGCGAAGAGAAGGGCTATTGGTATTGGAGCTAGGAGGAGTCCCACATTCCCCGAATTGAGTGACGATGATGAGCCGGTCGTCGATCGCTTGGGGAGGAAACTCCGTGTCTTGGAGGCTCAACTAGAGGAGGCCCGGACCCAAGTTGAGGCGACCGTCGTGGAGGCGGAGGAGGCCAAGAAGAAGGTGGCAGATGCCATTTCGGACTTTAAGGCGTCTTCTGCCTTTAAAGAGGAGGTCGACGAGATGGCTCTGGACTCTTATCATCAGGGGTTCCTGGAATGTAGGGGTAAGGCTTTCAAGTTTTACGACTTGAAGGGCCTTGATAACATCAAGCCCTCAGTTTCCTTCCCTGGACACGAATTCGAATATGATTTCGAGGAGTCAGATTCTGATCTGGAGAGGAACCCTGGGGGCCCTTCATCCTCCTTCCAAGACTCCCCCCGCCGCATCTCCTCTATGATTTGTTGGATCATGGTATGCCAAAAGCATAGATTTCTCAGACCACTTATGACCCGTGAAGGAGAGAAAAGATCGGCCGGACTGTCTTATGAGTGTTTGTTGTTGATAGGAAGGACAACATAGGTTCGTTCAAGAACATTTTTGGGTTTACCGTTGGGTAGGGTGTCTATGCCGTCCCAGTGCATTTCTGTCATGATCAAGGTAGGCTGTTCAGGCCCGTCCCAGCATGTCTTCAAATTTTCCATAAGGTAGGCTATGAAAACCATCCCTGCGACTTCTTTAGTATAAGGTGGGCTGGTTAGGCCCGCCCCGGCACGTCTTCGAGTTTTCCGTAGGGTAGGTTATGAAAACTATTCCTGTGCCTTCTTTAGTATAAGGTAGGCTGGTTAGGCCTGCCCCGGCACGTCTTCGAATTTTTCATAGGGTATGTTACTTGAACCGTCCCTGTGCCTTTGATCTTTTTGGTGGTCTGATGGGGCCATTCGTTGCGCTCGTCGGACATGCCGATAAGGTGAGTAGATCAGACTCTCCTTTGCACCGTTGGCAGATTCCTCAGATCGTGCCATTCAAGCCATTATTTTTTTGTTGATGTAATAGGCCGTGCAGAGTTGGGCAAATTTGTATAAGAAATGTAGGGGTCAGTTTATTGATAGTATTTGCGAAGGTTTTGTACATTCCATGGCCGGGATAGAATTTTTTCTTCTAGGGTCTTGAGCCGATATATTCGTGGACGTATGACTTCTTCAACTAGGTATGGACCTTCCCAATTGGGAGAAAGTTTGCTCTGTTCCACCGGCCTGGACACTTCTATCTTTCACAATACCATGTCTCATGTATGAAAGATTTGATTCTTCACTCTGGAATTATAATATTTGGCGACCTTTTGCTGGTACATCGCCATTTTTATCTGGGCCTGAAGCCTGGTTCTTGGTAGCAGATCCAGGTCGATCCTTCTTCGGTTGGAATTTTCAGGCTCTTCGTAGTTGTTGATTCTTAAGGACTAGAGGGAGACTTCGATAGGAAGAACAGCTTCGGTACCGTATGCCAGGTTGAACGGAGATTCGCTGGTAACCGTCATTGGGGTAGTTCGGTATGCCCAGAGGACGGAGGTCAGCTCTTCGGCCCAAAGTCGTTTGGTAGCATTCAACCTCGTCTTTAGGCCATGGAGAATGGTCCGATTAGTTACTTCGACTTCTCCATTGGACTATGGGTGGGCAACGGAAGTTAGCCGATGTTGAACATGGTACCGAGCACAGAAGTCCTTAAACTTCGAATTATCGAACTGTCTCCCGTTGTCTGTGATTATTGCATGTGGAATCCCGAACTGGAAGATGATGGAATTTTAAGTCATGAAAGAGATTACAATAGGATCGTCATGCGGGAGCCGAACTCCCGTGAGATCGTCATCGAAGAAGAGAATGGCGTTGTTGTCCTTAAGTTGCTTTGGGAAGTCATCTTCGTCCCTTCTCCAGTTGGTAGGTCGGTGTATCATCCCAACACCTCCGTTGGTAGGCCTTTGATTCGGCAGTTCGGCCTCTTCAGAAGTTGGTTGGGGAACAGTTGCTTCAGACTAAGGTCCTTGGCGACCAATATACCGTCCTAGATACCCCCTTTTGATGAGATCCTCAATTGGATGCAGTCTTCAGTGTTGTGGCCATGGTCCCGGTGGAATCGGCAGTATTTGTTCCTATTCCGTACGGAAGAAGATGCCTTCATGGGACGGGGCCGCTGGAGAAAGTTTTCTTTCTCAATCTCCTTGAGGATTTTTTTTCGAGGGAGGTTGAGGGGGGTGTAGGAGTCAAATCTTTCACCCGATGCTCCGGGCCTGGGGGGACTCCTTCGGCGATCAGTATACTTGTTATTGTTGGAGATTGGGGGACCTTGTCCCCTATTGTTTTTCTTTTTTGAAGGGGGCTTCCCTTCGATCAATCGTCAGTTTGCTGCCTGCTCTTCAGCATCGATGTATTTCTGAGTCCTTGCGAGCAGCTCAGCGTAGCTTTTGGGAAACTTCTTATCCAGGGAAAAGGTGAGCCTGGATGTGCGATGCCCCTTCTTTAATGCAGACATGGCCACTTGCTCGTTGAGATCAGAGATTTTGAGTATAGCCGCATTAAACCTGGAGATGTAATCTCGCAGGCTTTCTCCTTCATTCTGATGAAGGAGGAACAACGTGTCTATATTTCGGGAGGTCTTGTGGCAAGTCCTAAAATGCAAGACAGACAATTTCTGGTCTTGTGGCAAGTCCTAAAATGCAAGACAGACAATTTCTCTAACTCGGAAAAAAAATTGATGGTACCTGGACGTATGCTAGAGTACCATATCCGAGCAACTTTCTTCAGAGTGGCCAGGAACACGAGGCAGTACATCGCGTCAGAGGCTCATTAAATCATCATATGGGCCTTAAAACTGCCCAAATGATCGTAAGGATCAGAGGTACCGTCATAGGATTCCATCTGGAGAACCCTGAAATGCCGAGGAATAATTTCGGTCATAATACGATCGGTGTAGGGAGGACGCAGATCACATACTACTGCATCGTTATGACCCTGCTGCTCCCGGATCCTTGCCATCTCCGATTCGATGGCCTTGAACTTTCCATCGTAATCAGGGATGATTTGCTTGGATACTTCTGCTACAGGAGTAGAATCTTCGGAAGATGGTGAAGAAGTTTTCCTAGGCCTTTTTTCTTTCTGTGGAGGATCAAGATGCCTAGGTATTTCTGAACTTCGGCCTTCAAGAGAGGGCCGAGGATGATGAGAAGGGTGTGTGGACCCCTCTCGAGGGACCTTCCTCCTCCAGGACCGTGAGTTATGTCCGAAAGTTACCGGTGGGTTTCCCATCGGGAAAGCTCTGTATTGAAAGTCCTGAACTATCGTCGTGAGGTTGGAGACTTGGTTCAGGAGGGCTTCGAACTGTTGCCATTCCACAACCATGGTGGGAGGTGGAACTTCGTTCTCTGCTGGGGATGCTCCTCCTTGGGATGGTGCACGACTTCGACTCGTAGAGGCAATCTGAGTCTTTCCTCTTGCCATTAGAAGATTTTATTTCCCCTTTATCAGGGAGGGGTGCTTAACAAGTTTGTTGACGAGCTAACCCCCCTTCCTGGCACGCCAATATGTTGGCGTAGAATCCTTGTTCCGGCCGGTTGGAGCTACTGGATCACAGGACCGCTCCCTGGTTCACCTGCAAAACAAATTCCTTGCTGGAGTTGCTCCGACGGGGAACATTCCGATGCCTAAGTCAGAGACGGGCTCCAGCCACAAAATAGGGAAGGTGAGGAGAAACAGAGGGAAAAGACTCTGAGATTTGTGGAGTATATCGTGCCTCTTACCTCAAGCATTCCATCTTACCATTATTTAAAAGGAGCCAACCATCCAGCCTGTGGTTCCATTCTTCTTCCAGCGATTACGGTGGAGAGTTAATTCCTCCCCCATGATCCGCAGTCGTGGATTATCGTCGAACGGTTTCGACCAGACTGGAGACGTTACCGCTGGAGTTACGCGCCCTGATTGTTTCCCGGAAATAGTCGATGGTAACCGTTGATTACCGTTACTAGCCGTGCTTGTCGTGGAGCGAGACAGATCATGAATCCATCTTCAGACTTCCCTTTTAGAGAAATTTCCATAATCATATTGGGAATGTCTTCGTCCCCTGATCTTCTCGAGGCGGATCGGAGATCCTATCTTCGGCATAGATCGGGAACTAGACCTTTATCATAGCCCGGGGACTATGTTTCATATGAACCGAAGAGCGTGTCTTCGGAAGTCGGATCGGGCTGGTGATTCTGTTTTCAGAAGCCAAAAACTTGGTCTTCGGTGAGAGCCGAAGATGTGATCCGAAGGTCTTGTCTTTGGATGTTGTAGACTCGTAAAGGCCTTCGGCTTGCCCGTAGGTTATCCGGTTCTTTCTGAATACCTGGATCCGAAATTTATGATTTGGAAGGCAAGATTTCGGTCGATTGGACCGGCGGTTGGATCATACTTAGACTTAGATATCCCAACACGAGGGATCAACTTAGCCTTGGTGGAATAATCAATAAGCATATAATACATTTTACATTTTCTCTCATTATCATCGAAGAACCGGGATCTATGCGTATATTTAAAATCAATACAGGCGTTGCACGCGGAGAAGATTTTTTTATTCGAGTGCAGCAATTCGGGTAGGCACGTGAGATCTGGCGGAGCCTCCCGAGCCACTCCGTCAACGTCATGTTGCCACCGCCAGCACTCTTCGCAGTACGTGTTGTTCGCATGATGCCATATGATTCCAAATGCAGCTTTTTTTGATTGCCCCTGGTCTTTCCTTCAACTACTTCCATACCCTCAAAATTCAGGTAGATAAAGCCACGTCATATTCCAGGAAATGACGAGAGCATCCTCGCGATTTTTGAAGCAAGGTGTCCAATGGGGCAAGGCTAGCCCAACAAAAGCGTAGTTCCATTGGTCAATTGTAGATTATTAACGTCCAATTTGGGATGCCCGAGCCCGACTCGGTTCACACACACGCGCAAAACAAAACCAAAAAAAAAGACTCGACAAAGGGTCTTAATCTATATGTTCATTCAGCAAACAGGCCAGACTAAGGTCTGATTTGACCTTGAGAAAGCAACTTCAATGTTGTAGAACTAGATCTTCATCTTACTTTTTGCACTTGTATATTATTTGTTGTTGATGATATATGATATATGTAAGATGGGTTAAGAATATTTTGACAATTATGATAAAATAAATTAAAATATAGACTAGATAGCATTCAAGGGATTAAATGACATATGGTAGGTGTTGTACCCATCCGGCTCACCACCAAACCGCGCCGGTTTTTCTTTGCGGTCCGACCCGACCGACCTTTGGAGGGTCCGTCGGCCCACTCTTGCTGAGGTCCGGCTCATTGATCTCCTTCAGCTTGCCGACCCACCAGAGCAAAGATCCGACGACCCCCTCCTGTTGAGGTCCGGCTCATTGATCTCCTTCAGCTTGCCGACCCACCGGAGCAGATGTCCGACGGCACACTCATACTGAGGTCCTGCTCATTGATGGTTCGACGGACATTCCCCTTTTTGACAGCCTGATGACCCTTCCGGTCGGCGTTCGACCGACTCATTTCGGGGACCTGGCGGATTCCGGAAACATCTGTTTCAACGAACTCCTGCCACATCAGCGGTACTGTTCCACTACTCCCATGGCGCCGCCCTCTCTGGGCATCACATGGCCACTCTCCAGATCCTCTTATGGGCAGATCGGTTTTTTTCGGTCTCTCCCCTAATAGATTTTGGACCGTTCCACACCTATATGGCTATATAAGGAACCTAGGGGACCCCGTTTCAAAAAAAAAGACTCTCTTCCCTCTTCTCACGATATCTCTTTGATTCCTCCATTCTGTTGCCTTCAAGCTCCTCCTAACTTAGGCATCAGAGGGTCCCCCGCCGGAACACCACCGCACCTTGGGGACTTTTGTTGCAGGTCTACCAGGCGAGGAGAACTCCAGCGCAACCTACCAAACCTGGCCCAAGAGAAGTCCCGCAACAGATTGGTGCTAGAAGGAGGGCAACCCTTCTCTAAAAGGAGGTGTTGCCGTCCTCGTCGTCGCGCCCGTGCAGAGGATCAGCCGATCCTCCCTGACCGCCTGGCAGAGGAGCCTCCCTTCCTGCGAGAAGCCTGCAACAAAGGGGTTAGAGGACCCTGGCCGAGGATTCCGGCGAGGGGGCTCCGACGGTCAAGTCAGTAGACGACGTGGAGGAACAGACTCTCCCTCCCGATCCCCCCTGGAGGGTCTCAGGCTTGGAGAGTTAACTGGTGAAGAGAAAGCGCCGGGGACCGGAAACTCGGCTGGGCCTGCCCGCTGAGCTCGCGTCCAGTCTTCCCTTCTCGGGATCCCTGGTTTTCTTCCTCTCAGCGAGGCCTTATGCCGGTCTTTCCTTCTTGTCCCCAGGCTCTTTGGCTTACCTTGCAGTCTTTGGATCCTTCCCTCTTTATCTCCCTCCGTCGTGCGCTCGTCCTTTTCTCCCTCGAAAACTCCTCCTCCCTGTCTTCCTTTCTTTTCCCTTTCTGGTGAAGGAGGCCAGGCGGCTTTCCGACCTCGTCCGTCGGGCCCAGCAGGAAAAAGGCAAGGACAGAAGAGAAAAAGAGGGAAGGCGGCGCTGGCAGAGCAGCAAGTCGTCAGGCCTCGGGCTTCGTGAGGGTGCTCTTTTCCCCGGGCGTGGGCGCTATCCGTTTACGGGCCCTGTTCCGTCAGGATCGGGTCTCTCGACCGCGGGACCTGCCGGGCTAATGTAAGTGACGTTCCGCGTGCCGCCGCCCTCCGTACGGGACGCCGTCTGGGGTCGGTACGGCCCGAGGGATGGCCTCGGGACCCGTCGCTTTCCCCGGGGGCCTCTCCGTACGAGCGGTCTGGCCTCGGCTGAGTTGGACCTATCTCCGGGGACCAATTGGCGAGAGGCGAGGGATCGGCCGACCTCGGCTTAGGTGGACCCCTCCTGGGTGGACACCTGGCGAGGTGGCAGAGGGTCGCCTGGCTTCGGCCGAGGTGGGCCCGTCTCCGGGTGGCCACCTGGCGCAAGGCGAAGGGTCGGCCGACCTCGCACTAGGTGGACCCCTCCTGGGTGGACACCTGGCGAGGCGGCAAGAGGTCGCCTGGCTTCGGCCGAGATGGACCCGTCTCCGGGTGGCCACCTGGCGCAAGGCGAAGGGTCGGCCGACCTCGCACTAGGTGGACCCCTCCTGGGTGGACACCTGGCGAGGCGGCAAGAGGTCGCCTGGCTTCGGCCGAGGTGGACCCGTCTCCGGGTGGCCACCTGGCGCAAGGCGAAGGGTCGGCCGACCTCGCACTAGATGGACCCCTCCTGGGTGGACACCTGGCGAGGCGGCAGAGGGTCGCCTGGCTTCGGCCGAGGTGGGCCCGTCTCCGGGTGGCCACCTGGCGCAAGGCGAAGAGTCGGCCGACCTCGCATTAGGTGGACCCCTCCTGGGTGGACACCTGGCGAGGCGGCAGGAGGTCGCCTGGCTTTGGCCGAGGTGGACCCGTCTCCGGGTGGCCACCTGGCGCAAGGCGAGGGGTCGGCCGACCTCGGCCGACCTCACTTGGGTCGTCTCCTTCGCGCGCGGGCGCGGATGAGTCGGTGGAGGAACCCCGCGCCGAGCTCGACCTCGGCCTGGGCGGTCTGCTCTCGGATAATCGTCGGGCGGCGCGATCTTGCCGACCCCAGCTTTAAGGGCGTGGCGCTGATTCTGGCGGGAAAACTCACACGTGGCTTGTTCGCATTCGGCGATACCTGAGCCTGGCCACGTCACTGTCACGGATGTAACAGTTGCCCCCCAGCCCGCCGTTCCGTCGGGGCATCGTAGATCGGAACGTCGGGATTAATTGCAGACATGACGTGGGGAGGCGAAGATCTTGCTTCATAATTGGCACGATCTTCACTCGTCGTGGCTCGAGGCGGCCGGAGACCAACGGGGAGTCGCCACGCGTCGTCCACTTGCCCGCAATCAATGCGTCGCTTCGGGGCAGAGGCCGTTACTCTGCTAACGAGGCGTCGGTGTCGGGCGTGCACCCACGTGGCGACCATCCAGTGGCCTGAGACGGAATGATGGGTACGGCTGCTGCCGGCTGAGTCTGAAAGCGAGGGGACTTTCCAGAATGAGGCCTTTTCCCTTGCTTCGTGGGCGGTTTGCTGCAGGCTAACAACTTCTGCTGCTTGCGCCCGCCTGTGCATTTTTGGGTAAGCGTCTTCCTCTTCTCTAGCCCTCCTCCTTCTCCTTCGATCATTCAATCCTTTTCTTCTTTTCTCTTCCATGGCGCGCCGTCGCCATGTTTCTTCTAATCCGGACGAGGCCGGTCCATCCCGGCCGAGGACTCCATCTTCTCCCTCCTCGGATGAGGAGGTAATCCCAGAGGAGGTCCGCCGGCGTTTGCAACCCGGGGGTGTCACCATCGGCGTCCCCAGGGGGATCCGGTCCCCCCCGGTTGCACCTGCCGTGCCCCTCCGTTCACTTCCTGCTCTTGCTGCTCTCCCGGCTCCGCCGCTTCTTCCCGCCGGTCCCTCCGGTCATGCCTCCACCATGACCGAAGGTGATCTTTCTCTGCTCCGGGATGCTTATGGCATCCCGGGATCTGTCCATCTATTTGCTCCGCGGTCCGGGGAGCGTGTCACCATGAGTGGCCCTGGCCGTATTGCCTTCTACGAAGACTTCCTCCTCGGGGGTCTTCGTTTCCCTCTTCATCCTTTCTTCCTTTCCTTCCTCAGCCATTTCCGGCTCGTCCCGGCCCAGCTGGCTCCTAATGCCATCCGGGTCATCTTCTCCTTCATTGTCTTCTGTCATTTCCATGGGTTCGTTGCCCGTTTCTCGCTCTTCAGGTCCCTGTTCACCCTGAAGAAATGCTCCACCGATGACGGCTGGTGGTATATTTCACCCCGGCCCAGGTGTCTCCGGTTCGACATCCCTTCTTCGGTTAAGGGATGGAAGAACCGGTTTTTCTTTGCCTCGGTCGACGACGTCGACTGGGCCTGGAGCGAACCGGACCGGTCGCCGAACCGGAGTTCTCGGGTCGAGTCCGCGGACCAGGAGGCTTACTCCCAGCTCCTGAGTGACGTGGTCCCGCCGCTCGAGGTTCTGCTTTGTGAGCAGAATCTTTTTGAGGCCGGCATCAGTCCCATCCGGGAGACCGGTGAGATTCGGCTCTGCATTAAATTCTGCCCTTCCCCCCTCTCTCTTTTTAAGATTGAACTAACCTTCTGATTTCTCCACCTTGCAGGGATGAAGTTTTCATTGGAGAACTTGCTGGAAGGGGCTGCTCAGAGGGAGGTCGTTGACGTGGACGAGCCCGTGGCGAAGAGGGCTCGCACGGAGATGAGCCGGGAGGTCGCAGCGGCGACCGCGCCCGGCCTAGCCGCCGCAGTTTCTCCGCCCAGACCTCCTCAGGGCGGCGCCCTTGGCACTTCGGCTCCATGACCTGGCGGTGCAGCCGAGGGAGCTCCGGCGCCCGCCGCTCTGCCCACCGCCGGGCCCATTCCGGCCAGCAGTCCGGCGGCACCGCCAGTGGCGACCACCGGTCCGTCGGCTGCGGCTCCAGCAGAAGGGGCGGCCGTCGCAGGGATCGGCCCGAAGGGCCCAGCGCCGGTAATCTCGCACCGGGACTCGGTCATCCTCGACCGAGGGCTGGCGGAGAGGGTGATGGAGTATGCTTCCACCGCCCGGGACCGCCGAGCTCGGGGCGGCCAGGACTACGCGGATGCGCTGCTCGGCATCCTGCCCCAGCTCTTCTCGGTAAGTCTGCTTCAGCTCTTCTTTTCTCTTTCAATTCGAGGCCTCCTGCCTCGGTACTGACATGTTGCTTTTGTCCTTGCAGATCGGGAACGACATCCTCCTACTGAGGAACTACCTTGTAGGGAACGCCAAGCGGGACTCCGAGCGGGAGCAGAAGCTCGGAAAGCTCGCCGCCGACGTGAAGGACTTGGTGGACAAGGGGGCCGAGCTGCGAGCGGAGAAGCAGGCCCTCCAGTCCGACCTGGCGCGTTCCGAGGAGCGGAACAAGGAACTGGAGGCCTCCTTGGCGGAGGAGCGGACCTCCAACCAGCGCCGTACTGAGGAGGACACGGCGGAGAAGGCCCGCCTGCAGGCCCGCTCACTGTTCCTGGAGCGTCAGCTGGATGAGGCCCGGCGGGAGGCGGCCATGGCGAAGGACCGGAGCTCGTACATCAACGGGCTCCTGGAGGCGGCGAAGCGGGAAGCGCTGGAGGCCGTCCCCAAATTCCGGGCTTCCGACGAGTTTACGTCGGAAGTCCGGGAGGCCGCCGTGGACTCCTTCCTGAAGGGGTTCCGGATGTGCCGGGAAAAGGTGGGGGCCTTCTTCCCCCAACTGGACCTAAGTGCGGTCGTCGTCGGCGGCAGGAAGCCGGGGAGCGAGGGCAGGAAGCCGGGGAGCGAGGGCAGGGCCTCCGGCACGACCCAGGCGACACTTCAGGCGGCACCTGCAGCAGCTCCGACCGACGACGCCGCGGCCCAGACACAGCCCCAGGAGCCGGTCGTCGTGGAGGTCGAAGAGGTGGCGTCCGCACCTCCGACGGACGGCGTCGACCCTGCGCTCCAGTGACTGTTGACTTGTACCTTTGCTTTCTGTGTCTTTCTCCTTTTTTTTGGGGAGTTCCGGCCTGTCGGAGCTCCCTATTTGTACTGGACACTTTGTAATCCTTTTTCAATGAAGAGCACTTTTCGCAAAAACCTGTCTACTATTTCTAGTTCTTTCCTCTCTTCTTTGTTTGTTCGTTCCTGAGATGTCGGTCTGGGATACCTGAGACAACTGCGGGCCTGGTTCTTCCATACTAAATCGAAGGACGGGGTCTGCAAAACCGTGTTGCGGCAAAGCAAGAATCCTGAGCAGGTCCGACTTTGGGCTGCCTTCATGCTTGCGCGGACAGCACAGTTCCTGCACCATCTTCCGGGCCGAAACCTGGGATCCTCCGGACTGAGCTCGATGCCGCAGGCTTTCTCAAATCTTGTGCGGCTTGCTGAGCTGTGCTCCGGGCTTGCGCGGGCGAAGCGGATTCGGCGCCACCTTCCAGGCCGAAGCCCAGGATCTTCCGGACTGAGCTCGATGCCGCAGGCTTTCTCAAACCTTGCACGGCTTGCTGAGCTGTGCTCCGGGCTTGCGCGGGCGAAGCGGATTCGGCGCCGCCTTCCAGGCCGAAGCCCAGGATCTTCCGGACTGAGCTCGATGCCGCAGGCTTTCTCAAACCTTGCGCGGCTTGCTGAGCTGTGCTCCGGGCTTGCGCGGGCGAAACGGATTCGGCGCCGCCTTCCAGGCCGAAGCCCAGGATCCTCCGGACTGAGCTCGATGCCGCAGGCTTTCTCAAACCTTGCGCGGCTTGCTGAGCTGTGCTCCGGGCTTGCGCGGGCGAAACGGATTCGTCGCCGCCTTCCAGGCCGAAGCCCAGGATCTTCCGGACTGAGCTCGATGCCGCAGGCTTTCTCAAACCTTGCGCGGCTTGCTGAGCTGTGCTCCGGGCTTGCGCGGGCGAAACGGATTCGGCGCCGCCTTCCAGGCCGAAGCCCAGGATCCTCCGGACTGAGCTCGATGCCGCAGGCTTTCTCAAACCTTGCGCGGCTTGCTGAGCTGTGCTCCGGGCTTGCGCGGGCGAAACGGATTCGTCGCCGCCTTCCAGGCCGAAGCCCAGGATCTTCCGGACTGAGCTCGATGCCGCAGGCTTTCTCAAACCTTGCGCGGCTTGCTGAGCTGTGCTCCGGGCTTGCGCGGGCGAAACGGATTCGGCGCCGCCTTCCAGGCCGAAGCCCAGGATCCTTCGGACTGAGCTCGATGCCGCAGGCTTTCTCAAACCTTGCGCGGCTTGCTGAGCTGTGCTCCGGGCTTGCGCGGGTGAAACAGATTCGGCGCCGCCTTCCAGGCCGAAGCCCAGGATCTTCCGGACTGAGCTCGATGCCGCAGGCTTTCTCAAACCTTGCGCGGCTTGCTGAGCTGTGCTCCGGGCTTGCGCGGGCGAAACGGATTCGTCGCCGCCTTCCAGGCCGAAGCCCAGGATCTTCCGGACTGAGCTCGATGCCGCAGGCTTTCTCAAACCTTGCGCGGCTTGCTGAGCTGTGCTCCGGGCTTTTTGTTGAAGTCAGAGAAGAATGTTTGAAGCGAAGAAGCTTTGTTAAAGGAACTGGGAGCCTTACATCACTGGTAGTACATTCTCAGGTTCGAGGGGTTCCATGTCCGGGGGAACCTGGCACCTCCCAACTCTTCCAAGTAACATGCCCCGTGAGGGAGGGCTTCTGCTACCCGATAAGGGCCTTCCCAGTTGGGTGAAAGCTTGCCGCACTCTCGTGGCTGGGAGGCTTCTGCACGCCGGAGGACCAAGTCCCCGGGACGAAAAACCTTCGGTCGTACTCGGGAGTTGTAATATCTGGCTACACGTTGCCGGTACGCCGCCATTCGGATTCGGGCCTTGTCCCTTGTTTCTTCGAGGAGGTCTAGGTTGAGCATCATCCTGGCCGGGTTTTCTGTCTCGTCGTATTGTTCCACGCGCAGCGTGGGTATGCTGAGCTCGATCGGGATGACTGCCTCGGCCCCGAAGACGAGGTTGAATGGGGTTTCGTCGGTAGCCGTCCTTGGAGTGGTGTGGTATGCCCAAAGAACGCTGGGAAGCTCGTCGGCCCACCTGCCCTTGGCTTGGTCTAGCCGCGTGCGGAGGCCCTGAAGAATGGTCCTGTTCGTGACCTCAGCCTCCCCGTTGGTCTGGGGGTGCGCCACCGAGGTGAAGCGATGTTTGATGCCGAGGTCGTTGCAGAAATTCTCGAACTCTCGACAATCGAACTGGCGTCCGTTGTCGGTGACCACGGTGTGGGGGAGGTCGAAGCGGCAGACGATGGACTTCCAGAAGAATTTGGCGACGTTTGCTTCGGTGATTCTTGCCAAGGGTTCGGCTTCGACCCACTTTGTGAAGTAGTCGATGGCTACTATCAGGAACTTCCGCTGGCCGGATGCCGGCGGGAATGGGCCCAGAAGGTCCATTCCCCACTGGGCGAATGGCCAGGGGGCTGAGAGCTGAGAGATCGGGTTGGAGGGTTGCCGCTGTACCGTGGCGTGGCGCTGGCACCGGTCGCATTTCTTCACGAAGTCAGCGGCGTCCTCCTTCATCGTCTCCCAGAAGTAGCCTTGACGAAGGGCCTTGTATGCCAATGCCCTGCCCCCCACGTGGTTCCCACAGATGCCTTCGTGAATCTCCTGGAGCACAAGCTTGGCTTCTGCGGGTCCAATGCACTTGAGGAGGGGATAAGAGTAGGACCTTCGATACAGCTGCCCGTCCATCAGGACAAACCGCACGGCCTTCTTCCTGATGAGGCGAGCCGCGTCTCGGTCTTCCGACAGAATGCCATCGGTGATGTACGCGGCGTACTTGTCCATCCAGCCGGGCTCCTGGCTGACCTGATGGACCCCCGCCGGTGCTTCGAGGCTTGGGACTTCGAGTCGCTCCACATGAGCGCGTCCCAGCATTGTGTCCGGCAGAGCCGCCAATCGAGAGAGAGCATCCGCGCGGGCGTTCTCCCCGCGGGGGATATGGAAGATGTTGAAGCACCGGAACTTGGACGCGCCCGCCTTGACGAGCTCCAAATACCTTGCCATCTGGGGGTCGTGAGCGACATACTCCCCGGACACCTGCCCCGCCACGAGCTGGGAGTCGGTTAAAGCTCTGAGGTTGGTCACGCCCAGCTCGCGGGAGACCCTGAGTCCGACGAGAAGCGCCTCGTACTCCGCTTGATTGTTTGTCGCGGGGAACTGGAAATGGAGCGCACATTCTGCGACGACCCCGTCGCCGTTGGCAAGGATGAGCCCAGCTCCGCTCCCTCCGGAGTTTGAGGCTCCGTCCACATGGAGGATCCAAGCATTTTCTCCGGGCTCGTTGGTGCCGACCTCCGTCGGCTGGGCCGAAGAGTCCTCCTCGGGCTCCTTGCCCAGACCTGCGCATTCGACCAAGAAGTCGGCCAGCACCTGTGCCTTCATTGCCGACCTCGGCCGATATGTAATGTCGAACTCGCTGAGTTTCAGTGCCCATTTGGCCAATCGCCCCGAGGTGTCGGGTCGGCTGAGCACCGCTTTCAGCGGTTGATCCGTCAAGACGGCGATGGGATGCGCTTGGAAATAGGGCCTGAGACGCTGGGCAGACACTATTAGCGCAAAAACGAGTTTCTCGGGCCGGGAATACCTGAGCTCCGCGTCCCGGAGGAGTTTGCTGGTATAGTACACCGGTCGCTGGATCCCGTGGTCGTCGGTTCGGACCAAGACAGAGCTGACGGCCTCCGGGGTAATGGCCAAGTAGAGGGTAAGCTCCTCCCCTTCCTCGGGCCTGGACAGCAGAGGTGGTGATGCGAGCGTCTTCTTCAACTCCTCGAAGGCCTGCTGGCATTCCTCGGTCCAGGCGAAACCGTTCATCTTCCTCAGCACCTTGAAGAAGGGGCGGCAGCGGTCCGCCGACCTGGAAATAAAACGGCTAAGGGCCGCAACCCGACCGGTCAGCTGCTGTACTTGTTTCTTGGAGGCTGGCTGCTCCATGTCCAGGATGGCCTGGACCTTCTCCGGGTTGGCCTCGATTTCTCTCTGGGTCACCATGAACCCCAGGAATTTTCCGGCAGAGACCCCGAAGGCGCACTTCGCTGGATTCAGCTTCATCTGGTGGCGCCGGAGGTTGCCGAACGTCTCTGCCAGGTCGGCTACGTGGTCCGAGTCAAGTTTGCTCATTACCAGCATGTCGTCCACGTACACCTGCATGTTGCGGCCTATCTGGTCTTTGAAGACTTTATTGACCAGACGTTGGTACGTCGCCCCCGCGTTCTTGAGGCCGAAGGGCATCATCCTGTAACAGAAAGTCCCGCGGTCAGTTATGAAGGCGGTACGCTCTTCGTCCTCCGGATTCATCCGGATCTGGTTGTATCCGGAGAAAGCGTCCATGAATGACAGGAGACGGTGTCCCGAGGTGGTGTCGACCAGCTGGTCGATCTTTGGCAGAGGGAAGCTGTCCTTCGGGCAAGCTCGATTGAGGTCGGTGTAGTCCACGCAGATCCTCCACTTACCGCTGCTCTTCTTTACCATGACCACATTTGCTAACCAGCTGGGGTATTGGACTTCTCGGACGAAACCGGCGGCGAGAAGTTTCTCTACCTCCTCGTCGATCGCCTTCTGCCTCTCCATGGCAAAGCTTCTCTTCTTCTGGCGGACCGGGCGGCTGCCTGGGTCCACGTTCAGGCTGTGCATGATAATCTCGGGCGGAATACCCGGCATGTCGACCGCCGACCAGGCGAACACATCGGCGTTGGCACGGAGGAACTCCAGCAGGCGGGTTCGTTCCTCTTCGGGGAGCTGGGCCCCAACTTGCACCGTCTTCAGGGGGTCTGAACCAAGGGGAAAAGAGAGCAGGCGCTCTACGGGCCCTCCCCTGGGTTCCTTGTCTCTTAGGTCGAGGTCCTCGACCTCGCGGGCGAGCTCTGCGCCCTTGATGCCCGGGATTGTCTGCAGGCAGAGCGGGACTGGCTGGATCGTCCCCTTCATTTCCCCGAACCCGAAAGGCGTGGGGAACTGCACCAGCAATCTCCTTGTGGAGATAGTGGCGTCTAGTCGGTTGAGCCCGGGACGCCCAAGGATGGCGTTGTAAGGCGAAGGGAGCTTGACTACAGTGAAAGTTACCATGATGGTCGTCTGCCGAGGCGGGGATCCGGCGGTAACTGGGAGAGTGATTTCCCCTTCGACTCCGACGGAGTCCCCTGTAAAACCTACCAGTGGGGTGTGCACTGGCTTTAGCTGGTCAAGAGACAAGTTCATCCGAGAGAGAGCGTCATAAAAAAGTACATCGGCCGAGCTTCCACTATCCACCATGATTCGATGTACAGGGTGTTTCGCGATGGTCATCTCGACCACCACGGCATCATTGTTTATATTGCCGCTAAATTCCCCTCCTTTGGGAGGGATTACATTCTCCGGGGTTTCCCGGGCTCTCTTCTCTGCTCGGCCAGATCCGCGTGAGATCATGCCCACGGGCCTCTCTGTTGGCCGGTTGTCGATCGCAGGGACAGGTGGCAAGGCCGCGAGCGGCTGCTTTTCGGAGGGAGCCTCGTTCTTGACGAACTTCCGGAGGTATCCCCTCCCGATCAGCTCCTCGATCTCCCGCTTCAGGTGGCGGCACTCCTCCGTGTCATGCCCGTGCTCGCGGTGGAATTGGCAGTACTTTGATTTGTCTCGGGTTGCCCTCGGGTTCTGAGGTGGAGGTCGGCGGAGATAACGCTCGCCCTCGATTTCCATAAGGATTTTGGCTCGAGGTGCGAGGAGAGGGGTGTACCTCCGCTCGGGGGCAGATTCGGCCCTCGGCCTTGGGTTCGGGCGAGGGTCGGCTGGTGGCCCGGGCCTCCGAGCTCCCGGGGCGTCCCTCGGGTTCGACTTCTTCAAAATCTTCCCGTCCAGCTCTCGACGGGTGCGGTCGGCCTCCTCCGCTCGGATGTACTTGTGGGCGCGGAGGAGGAGCTCGGAATACGTCCTGGGCGGCTTCTTGTCCAGGGAATAGGTCAGGCGGGACGTCTTGAGCCCGCGCTTTAGAGCCAGCATAGCGACGGGCTCGTCCAAGCTGTAGATCTCCAGGGCCGCGGTCTTAAACCGGGCGATGTAGTCACGGAGCAGCTCCTGGTCCTGCTGGCGGACGGAGAAGAGGCTGTCCACCTCCCTTGGCACCTTTCGACAAGCGTCGAAATGCGCCACAAACTTTTCTTCCAGCTGCTGGAAGGAGCGAATGGATCCGGGCTCGAGACGGGCGAACCAGACTCGGGCGGCCTTCCGAAGGGTTGCAGGGAAGGCGATGCACAGAAGGGCGTCGGTGGCACCCTGGACCCTCATGAGGGCTTTATAACCCTCCAGGTGGTCCAGGGGGTCGGTGGTCCCGTCGTAGGGGTCCACCTGCGGCATGCGGAACCGTTTCGGGATTGGTTCCGTCTGGATCTCTTCGGAGAAAGGGGGGCGGGAGTCGTAGCCCGCCGGGTCGGCTGACGAGTTCTGCAGGTCGGCGAATCGCTGGGCGAACTCCGCCAACTTGCGCTCGTGTTCCTCTAGGCGCCTTTCAGCCTGGCGCCTGATGGCTTCGTCGGTGGAGTCTTCCACCGAGACTGCAGGTGATGGAGGCGCCGATTGGCCTCGGCGCGGGGTCCGGACCCGGCGTCGCTTGCTGCGATGCGCCGTTTCGGCCCCATCGGCCGGGGATCGACTCTCGTGATCCTCCGAGCCGGAATAGTCTTTCTTCGGGGGAGCTTGGCGGCTCTCTCGGGGGTTGAAGATGGCTTGCGGATGGGACGGCCTGCCCTGGATTGAGCGCAGGCTCCCACGCTGTCCCGCGACCCGGGCCGCGGGGGTCCCTGGCTGCGGCTGAGTGGCCAGGGACCGTTGCTGATGCTGGAGCTGTCGGACCGCTGAGGTCAAGGTCTGCAGCTGCTGGACGATGGCCGCAAGGGATCCGTCCGCCGGGGTAGGCTGCTGCAGAAGAGGAGGGGGAGCGGGAAGCTCCCGTTCGGGGGTGTGGCCCCCTGGCGGGGAGTGGGCTTCTCCCACTCGGCTGGTGGACGCCTCGCGACCACGAGTGACCACCATTGTTAGGGAGCGTGATACCTGCAAAAAGCTAGTTCCCACTGGGGGTTAGTGCCCTGCCCCCCTACCTGGTGCGCCAATCTGTTGCCGTCCTCGTCGTCGCGCCCGTGCAGAGGATCAGCCGATCCTCCCTGACCGCCTGGCAGAGGAGCCTCCCTTCCTGCGAGAAGCCTGCAACAAAGGGGTTAGAGGACCCTGGCCGGGGATTCCGGCGAGGGGGCTCCGACGGTCAAGTCAGTAGACGACGTGGAGGAACAGACTCTCCCTCCCGATCCCCCCTGGAGGGTCTCAGGCTTGGAGAGTTAACTGGTGAAGAGAAAGCGCCGGGGACCGGAAACTCGGCTGGGCCTGCCCGCTGAGCTCGCGTCCAGTCTTCCCTTCTCGGGATCCCTGGTTTTCTTCCTCTCAGCGAGGCCTTATGCCGGTCTTTCCTTCTTGTCCCCAGGCTCTTTGGCTTACCTTGCAGTCTTTGGATCCTTCCCTCTTTATCTCCCTCCGTCGTGCGCTCGTCCTTTTCTCCCTCGAAAACTCCTCCTCCCTGTCTTCCTTTCTTTTCCCTTTCTGGTGAAGGAGGCCAGGCGGCTTTCCGACCTCGTCCGCCGGGCCCAGCAGGAAAAAGGAAAGGACAGAAGAGAAAAAGAGGGAAGGCGGCGCTGGCAGAGCGGCAAGTCGTCAGGCCTCGGGCTTCGTGAGGGTGCTCTTTTCCCCGGGCGTGGGTGCTATCCGTTTACGGGCCCTGTTCCGTCAGGATCGGGTCTCTCGACCGCGGGACCTGCCGGGCTAATGTAAGTGACATTCCGCGTGCCGCCGCCCTCCGTACGGGATGCCGTCTGGGGTCGGTACGGCCCGAGGGATGGCCTCGGGACCCGTCGCTTTCCCCGGGGGCCTCTCCGTACGAGCGGTCTGGCCTCGGCTGAGTTGGACCTATCTCCGGGGACCAATTGGCGAGAGGCGAGGGATCGGCCGACCTCGGCTTAGGTGGACCCCTCCTGGGTGGACACCTGGCGAGGCGGCAGAGGGTCGCCTGGCTTCGGCCGAGGTGGGCCCGTCTCCGGGTGGCCACCTGGTGCAAGGCGAAGGGTCGGCCGACCTCGCACTAGGTGGACCCCTCCTGGGTGGACACCTGGCGAGGCGGCAAGAGGTCGCCTGGCTTCGGCCGAGATGGACCCGTCTCCGGGTGGCCACCTGGTGCAAGGCGAAGGGTCGGCCGACCTCGCACTAGGTGGACCCCTCCTGGGTGGACACCTGGCGAGGCGGCAAGAGGTCGCCTGGCTTCGGCCGAGGTGGACCCGTCTCCGGGTGGCCACCTGGCGCAAGGCGAAGGGTCGGCCGACCTCGCACTAGGTGGACCCCTCCTGGGTGGACACCTGGCGAGGCGGCAGAGGGTCGCCTGGCTTCGGCCGAGGTGGGCCCGTCTCCGGGTGGCCACCTGGCGCAAGGCGAAGAGTCGGCCGACCTCGCATTAGGTGGATCCCTCCTGGGTGGACACCTGGCGAGGCGGCAGGAGGTCGCCTGGCTTTGGCCGAGGTGGACCCGTCTCCGGGTGGCCACCTGGCGCAAGGCGAGGGGTCGGCCGACCTCGGCCGACCTCACTTGGGTCGTCTCCTTCGCGCGCGGGCGCGGATGAGTCGGTGGAGGAACCCCGCGCCGAGCTCGACCTCGGCCTGGGCGGTCTGCTCTCGGATAATCGTCGGGCGGCGCGATCTTGCCGACCCCAGCTTTAAGGGCGTGGCGCTGATTCTGGCGGGAAAACTCACACGTGGCTTGTTCGCATTCGGCGATACCTGAGCCTGGCCACGTCACTGTCACGGATGTAACAGGAGGAATCTATCTCCCCGGCCAAGTAATGGCTAAGGGAAGAATTCCAAATGCAAGTGCCAGGAGAGGTCTTTCCCCATTCAGGTCCGAGGGACCTCCCCAGGAAAATGAAGCCACCGCCGCCGTCGCTGAGCCAACCATTACTCTGGGACCGCAGCAGTTCTAGATATTAATGAACTGCATTGAAACGCTAACCACCATGGTTCAGCATTTCCAGGAGACAGCTGATAACCGACAGCAACCGCTAGCCGCTTCCTGCACTAATCCCCCGATTGCTGTAGAGGGGAGCCGACAGCCGGAGGCCCATCAGCATTGTTCTCCTACCGTCGCAGAACCCCGAAGGTCTTTTGGCGCCCGCGCCGATGGCAAGAGGGCGAGATCTACCTCGCCCTCTTATGCTGAATCCATTCCTGCCAGTGTTCGGTCCACTGTCGAACCCCCGAGAGACTACACTAGCAAGATTCTGTGTATGGAGGAGCACATTGCATAAATTACTAACAGACAGAAGGCCGAAGGGGGGCAGGTATACGATTCTCATCCCCCGTTCTCCGATGAGATCCTGGCGGAGATGATTCCCCGTCACTTTAAAATCTCTCAGGTAGACCCTTACGACGGCACCACCGATCTACTGGATCATCTGGTCACCTACAAGGCCTATATGATGGTACAGGGCACCTTCGATGCCCTTCACTATATCGCGTTCCCAGCAACTCTGAAGAAGACCACTCGGATGTGGTTCAACGCCATCCGACCAGGTATGATCCACTCTTTTTTGCAGCTCGAAAATCTTTTCCTCTCCCATTTCAGGATTTGCAGTCAAACTCCAAGGAACACCGACTGTCTCTTCCTCGTACTGCAAAAGGAGGGGGAGACCCTCCGGGATTACATGGCCCGTTTCAACTCAGCGGCCATGGAAGTCCCGAATTTGAATGAAGCGGTGGCTATGTCAGCCTTCAAGCGAGGGCTTCACTCGTCCAGGCTTACTTTCTCCCTGGACAGAAGGTTCCCGACAAGCTACAGTGAGCTGCTGGCCAGGGCGCAGAAATATGCACTGTCAGAGGAACAAGCGGCCAGCCGACGTCAGGCAGAGGAGAGGTCAGCCCCCATGAGGCGGAGCGACAAGGCTCCTAAAGTCCGACCTTCGAATTACAGCAACCGGTCGGCTCGGTGCCGAAGTCCGAAGCTGAAGGACTTCCCCAGGAGGTTCGAGTCTCGGTGCCGAAGTCCGAAGCTGAAGGACTTCCCCAGGAGGTTCGAGTCTTACACACCCCTCTCCCTTCCGAGGGAGAAAATCCCCCTGGAGATCGAAAACGAGACTTTCCTTCAAAGACCCCGACCGATGAGGGGCCCTGCTGCATACAGAAACAAAGATAAATTATGTCGATTCCACAAGGACCACGGACACACCACTGAAGAATGCCTGTAGCTGAAGGATGCCATTGAAGACCTTATCCGGAGGAGATATTTGCGCAAGTATGTCCGACCCCATCGGGATCGAGCTGAAGCATCCAATACCAGAAACCATCCGGAGGAGGCGGAGCTTCCCAACCAACGGCCAACAGGCGGGGATGTTGGCATGCTGCATCGGCGGTCCAAATGGGGCCATGGAGACGGTCCGGACATTGCCAAGAGCCCGAGGGGCTCCAATGCAATCACCTTCTTCGACGAGGATCTCCTGGAGTTCCATGTTTTTGAGAATGACCCTGTAGTCGTATCGGCAGTTATTGCCAATTACAATGTAAAAGGAATACTTATAAATAATGGAAGCTCCACGGAGGTATTACTGTATGATGCTTTTATAAGGATGAACCTATCCAGGTCGATGTTGCAAGATTCTCCCATCCCACTGACGGGCTTTGGGGGAAACTCCGTCGGTGTCGAAGGAGAAATCACCCTGTCGGTGATGATTAGGACGAAGCCTTTCCAGAAAACTCTCTCCATCAACTTTATGGTCGTCCGGACGAGCTCAGCATACAATGCCATTTTAGGCCGACCGGCCCTCAACAAGTTTCAGGCCATTGTATCTATTTACCACCTGTTGGCAAAGTTTCCAACCAGGAGCGGGGTCGGAGAGATGAGGGAAGACTGTCGGATGGCCAAACAGTGTTTAACTATTTTGAACCAGCAGTCGGAAGGCCGTCCTACTCTGGAGCAACTCGACCCGAGAGCTGAGGCCGAAGGCTGTGGTCAGCCAGACGAAAAAATCATGATTATCCCCCTTCGGGAGGATGCTCCCACTAAAGTCTTCCAGATAGGAAGCTCCCTCAGTGAAGACATCAAGTCAGAGCTGATCGGCTTCCTTAGAAATAACGTTGACGTCTTTGCCTGGTCGGCTTCGGACATGCCAGGCATCCCATCGGATGTCATCACTCACCAGCTCAAGGTGGATCCGACCTACAGGCCCGTCTGGCAGAAAAAGAGGAGCTTCGCTGCCGAAAGGCAGAAAGCTATTAATGAAGAAGTAAGAAAGCTCTCGAACACCGGCTTTATCAGGGAAGTCCATTATCCTGAGTGGCTGGCGAATGTCCTTATGGTGAAGAAGGCCAACAGAAAGTGGAGGATCTGTGTGAACTACACCAACCTCAACAAGGCTTGTCCGAAGGACAGCTTCCCTGTGCCGAAGATTGATCAACTGATGGATGCTACGGCCGGCCACCAGCTTCTCAGCTTCATGGATGCCTTCTCCGGTTATAACCAGGTCAAGATGCATCCAGAGGATGAGGAGAAGACCGCCTTCGTCACCGACAAAGGTCTATATTGTTACAGAATGATGCCCTTCAGTTTGAAGAATGCCGGTGCCACCTTCCAAAGACTGATCAACCGAGTGTTCAAAGGGCAACTGGACAGAAATATGGAGGCTTATGTGGATGATATGATAGTAAAAAGCCTCCATGAGGCCGACCACAACAAGGACTTGCGGGAATCCTTTGACACACTCAGACGTCATCGGATGAAGCTGAATCCCGTGAAGTGCACTTTTGGGATAACTTCTGGTAAGTTCCTCGGCTTCCTGGTTACACAAAGAGGGATTGAAGTAAACCCCGATAAGATAAGAGCTCTCGTCGAGATGGCACATCCGACCAGCAAGAAGCAGGTGCAAGAGCTCACGGGTCGGATTGCCTCCCTCAGTCGTTTCATCTCCCGTTCGGCTGAAAAGTCCCTGCCATTCTTCAAAGCCCTGTGCCGATCAGAAAATTTTGTTTGGACTGACGAATGTCGATCAGCTTTCAAAGCCCTGAAAGAATATTTGAAGAATCCTCCGTTATTGGCTAGGAGGGGGAGCCTTTGTATCTTTGCCTATCGACATCGGACGAGGTGGTCGGCACTGTCCTCATACGAGTCGGGGAGGATGGTCAGCAAAAGCCTATCTATTATATCAGTAAAGTCCTCCGTGATGCCGAAATAAGGTACCCCAAGATACAGAAGCCAGTCTACTCTCTAGTCATATCTGCTAAGCGACTCCGACTATACTTCCAGGCATATCTGATCGTGGTGATGACCGATCAACCTCTTAAGACGATCCTCCAAAGTCTGGACACATCTGGTTGGCTCGCCAAATGGGCCATTAAGCTTGGAGAGTTCGATGTATCCTTCCAATCTCGATCCGCCTTAAAGGCCCAGGTAATCACTGACTTCATTGGAGAGTGCACCTGGAAGCAGGATGCATCCCCTCAAACGATCGAAATACCTGAAGCTGATGCCGTCTATGAAGCCGAACCAGCTTGGACCCTCCATGTGGATGGAGCATCCAACCTCGCTGGTTGTAGGGCCGGTCTGATCCTAGCTGACCCCGACGGGGAAAGCCTAGAGTATGCTCTTCATTTTTTCTTTCAAGTGTCAAATAATCAGGCAGAGTACGAAGCCCTCCTTGCGGGACTGCGAATCGCCGCTGATCTAGGCATCAACCGAGTGAGAGCTTTCTCCGACTCCCAGCTGGTGCTCAACCAAGTGAAGGGAGAATTTGAAGCAAAAGACCCGACTTTAGCCAAGTACCTGAACAAGGTACAAAACTTCATCTATCGGCTTAAATTCTTTGAAATCCTCCATATACCTTGACTGTAGAATTCTTGGGCGGACGCCCTTTCATGATTGGCTACGGCCGTCACACATACCTCCGATCGAACTTTCGTGGAGCATTTGTCGCACCCAAGTATCAGTGAAGAGCCAGTTAAGGTCCACCAAGTCGGACGAGAAGCTTCATGAATGGATCCGATCCTCACCTTCCTCATCAAAGGAGTCTTACCAGAGGACCCGATCGAAGCCAAGCGGATACGATGGACAGTGTCAAAATACGTCGTCCTCGACGATGCCCTCTACAAGTGATCATTTTCATAACCTTTGTTAAAGTGCTTGGGTTCGACCGACGCAGACTACGCCCTCAGAGAAGTCCACGAAGGCATCTGTGGCGATCACCTTGGAGGAAGATCCCTGGCCTACAAAAAATCCGAAAGGGATATTATTGGTCCACCATCCAGAAAGATGCGTTGGACTTCGTTCGAAGGTGCAACGCATGCCAAAGGTATTCCAATATCCAAAGAAGGCCAGCCAGCTAGCTGACTCCGATCTCGGCACCTTGGTCGTTCTACAGTGGGGAATGGACATACTGGGACCCTTCCTTATTGTAGCGATTGATTACTTCATCAAATGGGTGGAGGCCGAATCGTTGGCGCATATCACTGAGGCCAAGGCCAAAAATTTTGTCTGGAACTGCATCATTTTCAGATTCAGTATCCCTCAGACAATCATCACTGACAACAGTAGGTAGTTTGACAACCCTAAATTCCGAGAATTCTGCCAACAGTATCACATCGTCCATCGTCTTTCGTCGGTCGGCCACCCCCGGTGCAATGGAGAGGCCGAAGTCACTAATCGAACCATTTTGCATGGGCTGAAGACTCGGCTGAATGATGTCAAAGGACTTTGGACAGAAGAACTCCATTCAGTGCTCTGGGTTTATCGAACAACCGCCCGGTTGGCAATCGGGGAGACTCCATTCAACTTGACATGTGGGAGTGAGGCTATCATCCCTGTTGAAATCTCTTTACAATCCTTAAGGATTGATCACTGTGCTGAGCCAACCAACTCTGAGCAGCGAAGGGCTGACCTGGACTTACTTAAAGAAACCAGACTTCGAACAAGCTTGAAGATGGTGACCTACCTCCAGAATATGTCTAAGTATTATAACTCGCGGGTCAAGGTACGGACTTTCCGAGTCGGAGATCTGGTCTTGCGAAAGGCAAAAATTTCGAGGCCGACTGAGCAAGAAAAACTC
This sequence comes from Areca catechu, assembly GCA_021397845.1. Taxonomy (NCBI): domain Eukaryota; kingdom Viridiplantae; phylum Streptophyta; class Magnoliopsida; order Arecales; family Arecaceae; genus Areca; species Areca catechu. The sequence goes on from CM038045.1 coordinate 31,409,635, forward strand.
TCCTCCAATTGGGAGGGTCCTTACCGGGTCATTGAAGTGGTTCGAGCCGGAATATACCGAATCGAGCATCTGGATGGATGGCAGATAGCTCGTTCGTGGAATGTAGACAACCTTCACAAGTATTATCAATAAAAGTCCACCGCTTCTTTTATGGCCCACTTACGAAAGTCCAACTCCGGTCAGCAAAGGCTCTAGGGCAGCCCACTTCCGAAAGTCTGACTTCGATCGGCAAATGCTCTAAGACAACCCACTTTTGAAAGTCCGACTCCGGTCGGCAAAGGCTATAGGGCAGCCCACTTCCGAAAGTCCGACTCCAGTCGACAAAGACTCTAGGGTAGCTCACTTCCGAAAGTCCGACTCCGGTCGGCAAAGGCTCTAGGGCAGCCCACTTCTGAAAGTCTGACTTTGATCGGCAAAGGCTTTAGGGCAGCCCACTTCCGAAAGTCTGACTCCGGTCGGTAAAGGCTTTAGGGTAGCCCACTTTCAAAATTTCGACTCCGATCGGCAAAGGCTCTAGGATAGCCCACTTCCGAAAGTCTGACTCCGGTCAGCAAAGGCTCTAGGGTAGCCCACTTTCGAAAGTCTGACTCCAGTCGACAAAGGCTCTAGGGCAGCCCACTTCCAAAAGTCCGACTCCGGTCGGCAAAGGCTTTAGGGCAACCCACTTCCGAAAGTCCGACTCCGGTCGGCAAAGGCTCTAAGGCAGCCCACATCTGAAAGTCTGATTCCAGTCGGTAAAGGCTCTAGGACAGCCCACTTCCGAAAGTCCGACTCCGGTCGGTAAAGGCTCTAGGGCAGCCCACTTTCGAAAGTCTGACTCCGGTCAGCAATGTCTCCTGGTTCGGATGAGCCGACAGACCGATACTTGGAAAGAAATTTCCTAAGTAAATGAGTCCGGCCTGAGCTACCGTCCATCGTCTACCTCAACGTCTCCTGGTTCGGACGAGCCGGCGGATCAACACTTAGGATGGAAATCCTAAAGTAGCTTGACTTGGCTTGGGTTACTAACTAATGACTACTCCGGTGACCTGACCGTCCGCTTATACAAGTCGACGGGCCCATACTTAGAAAAATTTTTAAAGCATATATACACAAGATGTTATAAAAAGTTCTTTTGCTTCAAAAGGTTCTTTACAAAATGGAAGGTCAAACCTTCACAAACATTTAGGTCTGACTCTCAAGAGGTACAGATACAACATCGACTTCAGTCTCCTCAACTCCTCCTGAAGTTCCGACGGGAAGGGTTGCCGCTCCCGCGTTGGCCTCAGCACGGACGTCTGACCCGACCTCCATGGTGGTGACTCCAATTGGTGTCTCAGTTGCACCTTCTGTCGGACCCGCCATCTCTGCGCCCGTCTCCTCTGCTGGCTTCGGCAATTGGAGGAAGGAAAGATCAAGTTCCGGGAATGCGGCGCTGACCTTATGATAGCATTTCTCGTACCCATAGTCAAAGCCGACCATTCCAGCTTCGTTCATCTCTTCCTGGAAGCCTTCAGAGGCCTTATACTCCTTGACGGCTGCCTCTGCCCCCTCCTTCATTAGGTCATGGGTTGTCTTCAGCAGGCCCTTGTAACGCTCCGCCACCAATTGGTGGCCCCTCGAGCGCCTTTCGAATTCGGCCAGGCGCTCTTCCTCCTCCGCCAGCCGACGTGTCAGAGCTTTGACCTTTCGTTTGTTATTTTTTAGTTTTGCCTTCCGGTCAGCCTCCTGGGTCAGCAAGTTTTCAAGCTACCTCTTTTAGGCCTCTGACTCGGCCCGAAGAGCAGATAATTCTCCTTCGGCTGCCCGGAGGATGGTCAGCTCCGCTCTGGCGGCTGTCAGTGCCACACATGTGGTGTCCCTCGCCGTCTCCGCTGCCTCGCCCTCTTGGTCAAGTGCTTTTTCAGATGGAGCAACTCGTCCAAGCTGTCATCAATCAGCAGCGAGTCCCGGACGAGCTACCGGCGGACATACAATTAGAAGACCTTAAACAATAAAGTAAGAGTTGAAGGCTTGAACCTGAAACTCACCTCCGACAAATGATGAAGATAACTCCTGGTGGCTTCGTTCATTGACCGCCCGTCGACACTAGTAACAGCCCTCTGGAGCTGCTCTTTGACATGTTCAATGTCGTGCACAGCTGGCCACCCCTGGCGGCCCCCATCAACACCAGCACCGTCGACCCTTCCCTCGACAGCCGACGTCCCTTCAACAACTTGTTTTCGTTGGGTCCCCGGGGAAGTTTCTTCCGTCTGGTCCGGTGGCGGAGAGGATGGTGCCGTCCCTACCTCAGTCGGTGCCGAACGTCCCTCTCCGGACCAGGCAGCTGACTTCCCAACAAACGACAAGCGCTCCAGTGCTATCGCCCTTTGGCGGTCCGCTAGTGGCACGTCATCTTCTGACTCCACCGAGACTATCATTGCAGACGGCTCCTCCATCCATTGCTTCTTCGAGCTCTCGGGTGCCGGCTCTGACGCCCGTTGTCTCTTCGACTCCCGAGGGGTCGGCTCCAAAATACGGACGGCCCTCTTCTGTACTGACCGTGCTGAAAGGACCGCCCAATCCGGTCTCATCTTACCACTTGCCAGTAAACAAGGTTAGAGTCAGTGACAACATTGAAGTCAGCAAGTGAAAGAACAGTGGGTTCCCCTCAACGGCCTCCATCCTACCCAGCATTAGATGTCGGCTGATTCCAGCCCGATGGAGGCTATCCTCTTGGAGCATGAAGCCGACGAATTTCAGGTCTTCATCATTCAGCTTAAGGAAGTTGGCCTTATCGGCCCTCGATACCTTCCTTCCATTTATGGCATTCGGCCTTGGCTCTCTCCACGCCGACTCGAACCCCCATGGTTCCAGGCTGTCTATAAAGAAAAATCAGGACTTCCATCCATGGATAGCTGACAGAAGTTCCCCTAATATCTTCCGGTTTGGACGAGGACTGAAAACCCATCACTCCTTACTCCGGAAGTCCTGTTTCAAGAGGAAGAAGTTCGAAAATAGGGATAACCTTGGTTCTACTTTGGCTTTCCGGCAGACGACCAAGAAGCCACAGATGACCCGAATGCTGTTCGGAGTCAGTTGAGAAGGGGTAATCCTATAGCTATTGAAGATTTGAATGAAAAAATGGTAGAGTGGAAATCGGAGGCCTGCCTTAAGGTGATCTTCGTACAAGGGAAGTGCACCTAAGTTCAGTGGGCCGTTTACTCTCCCTTCCCTACTAGGAATGGTGAGATGTAGGGTGGTCGGGATGCCGTAGACGATCCTAAGGTTCTCTACCCTTTTCCCTGGTCATGGTTGTGGCAATATCATACGGGCCGGGTTCCCTATTTCCACCGGCGACCATTTTAGTGGAGGCAAGAGAAGAGGAAGATGGAGGCAAAACTAACCTGGTGAGAGAAGTTCCTAGCAAAGACAAAGGCAGGAGAAGAAGGAAGCTCTCTCTCTCTCACTCCAAACCCCAGGCACAGCAATAGACTCCCTTCGAATGTCTGCCCCTCCTTTTATAGGCGCTGAGGGGTCGCCTCCCGGCATCCCTCGAGCACCACGATCTGTGGAAGACGGCGCGACACATTGATTGGATGGGGGAGCCGAGGGGATGTGTCGGATCATCTCCGATCGTGATCCATGTGACCGCCCGATCGACGATGGATAAGCCACCTTGGGCATCGTGCTGACTGCTCGGATCCTACCGCATGGCCCACGCCGCGTCGAGGACGCGTCATGCGAGTGTTTCGGACTGGCAATTAATTATGGCACCGTACTAGCGATAAATGCTTCCTCTGCCAGCACCAGTGCGGAAGAGCGCCCGTCGCAGCACGCTAAATCAGGTTCGCCATCATTCTGAGAACTGATGCATTTATTACCAAATATTATCCTCGTACTTCGAGACTATAGAACTGCTCGAAGGCCAAGGGCAAGGGGATAACTGTTGTGCCCATCCGACTCACCATCAAATCGCGCCGATTTCTCTTTGCGATCCGACCTGAACGACCTTTGGAGAGGTCCGCCGGCCCACTCCTGCCGAGGTCCGACTCATTGATCTCCTTCAACTTGCCGACTCACCGGTGCAGAGGTCCGACGGCCACCTCATGCTAAGGTCCGGCTCATTGATCTCCTTCAACTTGCCGACCCACCGGAGCAGAAGTCCGACGGCCCACTCCTGCTAAGGTCCTGCTCATTGATGGTCCGACGGACATTTCCCTTTTTGACAGCCTGATGACCCTCCCAGTCGACATCCGACCAACTCATTTTGGGGACCTGGCGGATTCCGGAAACATCTTCTGTTTCAACAAACTCCTGCCACATCAGCGGTACTGCTCCACTACTTCCACGACACCGCCCTCTCTGGGCGCTACGTGGCCACTCTCCAGATCCTCTTAGGAGCAGATCGGTCTTTTTCAGCCTCTTCCCTAACAGATTTTAGACTGTTCCACGTCTATATAAGGTACCTGGGGGACCCTGTTCAAAAAAAAAAGGACTCTCTTCCCTCTCCTCACGATATCTCTTTGATTCTTCCATTCTGTTGCCTTCAAGCTCCTACTAACTTAGGCATCGGAGGGTTCCCCGCCGGAACACCACCAGCACCTTGGAGACTTTTGTTGCAGGTCTACTGGGCGAGGAGAACTCCAATGCAGCATACCGGACCCGGTCCAGAAGAAGTCGCCGCAACAGTAGGCATCATGAAAATGGTTCTCATAAATCTTCCATCTTGAATGCATATCTTATCTTTGTCTCTATGAGAGATTGTAGTTGTTTAGGAGATCTAATTTAAACTTAATTATTCCGCCAAAATGATTATAAATAGACTAGCCAAATTAGAATTTTTTTTTTCTTCAAATGATTAATGCAAAGATAGTTCAAGAGCATCTAATTTGATTTTGATTGAAAAAAAATATGCATATAATCATTTGATATACATCAGATAGACCAAGCCAGACAGTTGCTAGACCCGCAAACTATTCAAACCAGCAATACCAATCCAAACTCAAACCAAATTTGATCTAATTAGACTTGTTTTTATCACTGATAAGCTGGCATTTTGCAGTTGGATCTTGATCTAATCTGGATTAGATCAAGTGTGACAGACAGTTCTGTATTCTGAGCTAGAGTCAAACGAGATTTAATTGGCTAGTCACTGAGGCATCCGCTTGCACCCTAACACTTTAACCACATCCAAATCGAGTCAGGTACGATAATTTGGACAATCCAACACGGCTAAGGGCAGTTGAGTAATTACAAGTCGCATCGGGGTCCTGTGAACCCTAAGTCCAAAACAAGAAAATCCGGACAAGGTGGGGTTGTCCCTGCCCTTTCCACCCAAATGTCCCAATTGCTTGTTCCAAGATCTTACCTTTCATTTCCAACCACCCCCATCGTACCATCCCATGGCACTCATCTTTGCGTTGCCCCGGAGACGCCATCATCACCATCACCCCTTTCAACATCTCTGAATCACGAATCCTATCCAAACTGCACCTTGGAAATTCTCTCCTCCTCTTCCCTTCCCCTCATGAGAAGATCCAACTTAGAAAGGCAGCTCCTTTGGCATCCCAATTGGAAAAAAATGGCGTTTTTCCTCTCCCCGGGACTTATCAATGTTGGTTGCTGTTTCTTTTGTGTTAGGTAACACCTTCAAAGGAGAGAAATAAAGAGGTTTTTTTGTTGCCATTCTGCTTCTCTATCAATGGGAAGAAAGTTTTTGGCACCTTGTTGTCGCGAGATATCTGGGTTCCTCTTGGATTGTCGTATAAAGGGGACTTTATCCCAAAAGCCCTTTTCCTTTTCTTCTTTGCTCTTTAATTTTAACTTTCCCTTACCAGAATGCAACCGTTCGACACTGGATGCACCTTGACCATTACCCCTCCTCCAATCCCATCTCCAAACTCTCTTTCCATCGCCATTTCTCAAGCTTTTGATGCTTGAAACGAACCCCCTTTCGTGCATTTTACCAAAGCATTTTTGCCTGCAACCTTTGTCCGTTCCCATCGAGAGAACCCTTCTGTAAAAATCCCATCTTTGTACCCATCTCCTTCTATCAAAACCCAATTCCTTTGTTTTTTAGATGAGCAAATCCTTCTTGCGTTCAAAAAATCGATTTTGCTGCCGCCGCCGCTGTTGTAATTATCATTGTTATTTGTGAGCAAATGGCTATGCTTCTATCATGACCGCAGCCTTCTTCTCTTCAGGAATCCACCATTGATCTTTCAAGAGCCATATAGAGTTATTATCGAGTTAGAATGTTTGGACCCCAAACCCAAAGAGAACTTTCCAATGAGTATTCACCGAGAAGAATACTCTATTGGAAGCCCTTAACCCCCTCCCCAGCCGCCGCCGGCACCGCCCCCATCACAACCTCAATGGCTAGGAAGGCCAACATGGTCACTGTGAAATTTGAGGACCTTTATGGGTTCACCGTCGAGGGGAACATCGACGATGTCAATGTGCTGAATGAGGTGAGGGAGAGGGTGAGGCAGCAGGGCAGGGTGTGGTGGGCCCTCGAGGCGAACAAGGGAGCCAATTGGTACCTGCAGCCAGAGATCTCGTCCAATGGCGAGGGGATCTCCGTCGCCTCGCTGAAGCTGTCGACTCTCACCAACACTATCACATTGAAGAGGCTGATAAGGAAGGGGATACCGCCGGTGCTCAGGCCCAAGGTGTGGCTTTCAGTCTCGGGTGCTGCAAAGAAGCGGTCGACGGTGCCGGAGAGCTATTATGATGATCTCATCATGGCAACTGAAGGGAAGGTCACGCCTGCCACACGACAAATCGATCACGTAAGTTATATGATTTGACCGAACTTTCTAAGGTGAATCAATCCAATATATAGACCATTCCTTTGATCTTGCTTCTGGGAATCCATGAATGAGTAGACTTTGATGAGGTTAGATTAATGATGTTCATAGAATCTCGATTCATAAAAAATCTTTCTTTCCCATTAACAGATGTTGGAGGACGACTGATATGTCTTTCTGCTGTTGAGAGGCAGAGATAATTCTTGTCCAGTTTGGACATGCTAGGACCCCCTCCTCAAAATATACACGGTAGGGTTAATTTCAGAGAGGAAGGATAAAGAATAAAAAGAATATTCAAAAGTTTCCCGACAAACCTGTATAGTATTAGCTCATTAAAAATAATTCACAACATCAAATAAATTAGTGCCACAAGTACAGTATTTTTAAAATGGTTCGAAGACAAATTTCTTGCTATATGAAAGAAGCCGAGTCTATCATGAATATTTTCTGAATGAACTTCATGATAAGCAAAACCTAGTGTTCATACTGTTTTGTGGAAATATTTTTCTTGCTTCTGTAAATAAAGCTGTTGTCCAGGAAGTGGGAAGGTTTTTTTTTTTTTTTTTGGTGGTGTGGGCAGGGGGAGGGGGGAAGAGAATAGTATATCGCGTGAGAAGGCTTGTTTGTCTTATCAAAACTTAGAATAGTTCCTCCATTTTTGAAATACTGGTGTTCCTATCTCATCTAGAAGCTAGGGATGTTGTCTTCAGGAACCATCATGGGGAACTGTGTTGATATCATTGGCAAATTCAATATGTTTTATTTTGGAGCTTTAAAGTGAATATGCCAGTAGCAGAAGGGAAATATTAGCAAATGTAGTAAGTGGTATTCTAACAATTTATCTGAAAAATGGTCATAATTAATCATAAGTGCATTGAAATCATAGTTTGTTAACATAAAAAGAAAAATTCGGTACATTTATTGCTTGATGGATAATTAAATGGAGCTATTTAGCTCCATGATTTATTTGATTATCAAGAATATATTGCGTGTCTATGGTGTATGCAGAAGATTGTAAATGTAAACCTAATGGTTTCTGTCTCTCTTAAATTGCAAACATAATAAAATTTATGTATCACCAATAATGTCATCTTACATGTAATGATCATGAGTTCATCTCCTGCCTAACTGGGAGGTGATGTCAATTGAACTATAGTAAATCACCCTGTCACTAAAGGTGGCCCAAGCCTTCCTATTCTTGTCGAATATATATGCATTTTTTTTGGTATTAAGCTTATATGGTACTAAGCCTAATTCACCATGTTAACAGTGTCTCAAAAAGAATTCTTTATCATGCAGTTCTTTTTTTGGTTATGTTATCAATTTCAATATTAAGTAAGATGAGAAAAGATGCTTGTAATAAAAATATTACAAAAATATATTTCATAAATATATGTCTGGTAGCATGCAGTGTCATCATGATTATGTTCGTCAGTATCATCTGGACTATATGCAGGATCTTCCACGAACTTTCCCGTGTCATCCTTGGTTGGACACTCCAGAAGGCCAGGCATCTCTTCGACGTGTCCTTGTTGGATATTCTTTTCGAGATTCAGATGTTGGTTATTGCCAGGTAATTTGATTTCGTTCTTTCACTCACCACTTTTTTTTTTTTATGATTATTGTTTTTAAATGGTGAACGTTGCACCCATCATAAAAACTTTTTGACTTTGAATACTTTACAGGGATTAAACTATGTAGCTGCATTGTTGTTGCTAGTAATGAAAACAGAAGAAGATGCATTTTGGATGCTTGCTGTCTTGCTGGAAAATGTTCTGGTGAATGATTGCTACACCGATAACCTTTCTGGTTGCCATGTTGAGCAAAGGGTGTTCAAAGACTTGCTTGCTAAAAAATGCCCAAGGTTTATGTCATCTTTTTTACAGCCATTCTCTAGGGCTCATCAATGTTTGTGTTGGTTCTTGTGGTATGCCATATGCAATTTTTTTTTCCTCACTTGTAGAAATGTAAAAATGCAGGATAGCTGCTCATCTGGAAGCCATGGAGTTTGATGTCTCTCTTGTAGCCACGGAGTGGTTCTTGTGCCTCTTCTCCAAGAGCTTGCCTTCGGAGGTTAGATGACTCTACTACACATTTATTATTTTGTCAGGGTTAAACCCTAAAACCCCAGACAATATGAATAAAGGACTTTCTTGTATCTTGAAGCAACGTCTGTCTGTCATAGGTTCTATATATTTGTCACTAGTGAGTAATGTTACCTTTATGTTGAAATAAAACTTGACACTAGTTAAACCACATTCTTACCTATTTGACTTGGAAAGAAAGCTCATCATTCAAGTTCAAACTACCTGATCAGATTTCTCTCAACCTGTTTTTGCCTCACTATGGTCTTCCTAGCAGAAACTATGCTTAGCGTAATTGCAGAGCTTTATAGGGTTGGCCTTGTATTAATGGTTTCATTTAGTACATGCCACTTGGACAATGCAAGATCTTATCATCCTTTAGTTGGTTATCATTCAGTTAATGTGACATCTAAAATTTTTACTTGGCTGGATCTCCTTCGAGAATTAACTAATGTTATTTTGGTATTTGTTCCCAGACAACTCTGCGGGTCTGGGATGTTTTATTCAATGAGGGAGCAAAGGTTCTGTTTCATGTAGCTCTGGCAATATTTAAGGTATGTATTGGCTTTATTCAGTTAACTGGAACAGGTAATCTTTTTTCATGAATTCGTGTTGCATGGTAACAGAAAATGTGGAATCTGGTTGCAACTGTCTTTATAAAACATAAAGCAAAATGATAGTAACAGTCTGCCATGGCATGATCTCTAAATTTTAAGAAACTAATTGCAGATGAAGGAAGAGGAGTTACTGCATACCCATCAAATTGGTGACGTGATTGATATTTTGCAAACAACCACCCATCATCTATACGACCCTGATGAGCTGCTGAGGGTAAGGAAGTTTTCTGAAACATTTCTTTACCTTGGAGAATTGAAAATGCATACCTTTTTAATTGAATAGATGCAATTGCAGCAAGAGTTTTGAAACTTCTGTTTGAAGGGTTACCCCCAGAATCTTGGGAGTAATTGGCCAAGTTTTAAACTTAGCGGGCCAACTTCTGGCATCAGAACGTCTGAGTCTTGAACTACATTAGTTGTGATATACAATGACTAGTGATTCAACACTTGGTTTAACCTAGTTATGATACGCCATGACTAGTGACTATGTTTTGAATATCAATCCAGAGCAGGCACAATTGGTTTAACTTACTGAAATATGGCTCATTGTGAACCTTGCTAATATGGTTGTCGTCGGTGTTTGTGGTACTGGTGTGTTCTGCCCCATTCAGAGCATGACATACATGCTGGTGCTGAAAACCGAGCATGCCTGACATACCGATACTGAATCGAGACTCGGTACAGGAGGTGTGCCAAGTCTTGGTTCATTGAATTAACTCCCTTGCCGAGCATATTGACACTGTATCAGTATGGTACTGGTACAGAATCCGATACTGAGAAGGTGAATTTTGGTTGTCATAATACATGGTTATGAACTTGGGGTCAGTGTCAACTCTCTACTTTCTGATTAGTCATTCATGGTACCATACCATCTCAGGTCAGTTGTCCAATTATGGGTTTATTGTTAACAGGACCCATTCAATCAGTGCAAGTTGAAACTATGAGAGGATGTTATGCCTTATTGGCTATAAGTTGGTAGGCCTCTTTCTTGCATGAGTTGCCTTGGCTGGTTATCATGCACCGGCAGGTAGTGGTCAATATTAATTTGACACCTGGTTGTAAGAATCAAATTCAGTCCATTGAGCCCTGTTGATGTAAGAGTGGTGGTTCATAGCAACCCTGATTTTGATGGAAATAGACTTGGATTGATATGTTTAATTTCTGTTTGCGAGTACAATATTCTTTCAAGGAGAATGCCTTGATCCTTGATTATCCATCCAAAAAATAATGCAATTCCCTTCATTGTTTGTCAGGTTGCTTTTGATAAGATTGGTTCTATGACAACGAACACAATAACAAAGCAAAGGAAAAAGCAGGAACCAGCTGTCATGGCCGAGCTCGATCAGCGACTGAGACGGCTGAATTCTTTGAAGATGGATGAAAAATAATCAGCTTCGATGGTAGGTTCGAAGCCAGACTCTCTAATCACAGACAAGGTTGATGCTCTTTTGGAGAGATGATGTAAGATTGCATCCCTACGAGCAAAAGACCAAGGACCGCTAAAAGCATGATCAGAAAATATGCCTCATGTAACTAGGGTTTGGTTATTCGCTAGCCCTATAAATTTTCTTCGATCATATATAAAGATTTTGTTCTTTCTTTCTAATGCAATGAACGGTCACAACATTATAGCTTCAAACCTTTAAACTCTAAATTGTTTTTGTGTTTAAACAAATAAATAAGTTAAAACACACACGGAAATAATGTCGGTGGAGCCACTGGCCATAAAATTTTGGGGTGCATTTCATGATAAGATTTGTTTCTGGTGTGATTGAGAAGCTTTGCTAAAAATGCACCCCGGTTGGTATTCAATAGGTCATTAATAAATTCTCTTCGATATTATCTGGCTCTTTTCCTTGTTATTTTCTTCATGGCGTACCAGACTCAAAATGCCAGATCTAGAATAATTACACATCTGAGACACAAATCCATCAGGGAGTTCTACTTGAGTCTTCTCTATCTAAATCATCTGTATATCATTTTTACTTTTTTTGATTATAACTTTGTATGATTTTTCCTATCTTTGTAGCAAGAGTTATGCAGGAACTGATATAGGATTTGATCAAAGATTACTTTAAGACTCTCTTCCTCACGGCTTTTAGCATCAACTGCTCCATCTTTTCGAGAACTTGAGAGCATAAATCCATCCCTCGTGGTGCTCATCTATCATGTTAGTCTAACTTTGGAGCCTTAAATGAGCAAGAACCGATATGGTTACGATGAGCAGTAAATGGGAAATGGTAGTGTTACTCTATAACGAACCTCTTGTTGAGTTTGACATGAGTTTTAAGTGTGGAAAATTTAGAACTGGTCTGCTCATAGCGAACCAGTCAAGGAAACATATATATATATATATATATATATATATATATATATATATATATATATATATATATATATGAGAGTGAGATTGATCCGGTCTTTGAAACAAAATGCATATGGTTTCTAAATGAGTGCGCGTGAGGCGGTCGGAGTGGCTTGGGTTCCATGCCATCGTCTCCGTGGGTTTTAGTTTGGGGTTTTGAGGTTTTCTATAAGGGTTAAGGGTTTCTTCGAGGGTTTCTTTCTCTTATCCGGTGCTGTTCGGTGATGCCAGGTGGTTCAAAGACGAAGGAAGGAGTCCAGTCGGGCTCTGATGCTCATGAGACTGTGGATAGATTATGGGCGGAGGTGGTCCATGGCCCTCTCCGGCCTCCAGTGTGGACTCCGTACAAGCTTTCAGACGAGGAACTAGTGAGGCTACAACAGAACTTCACGAAGATCCTCGTAATGCCGGATTTGGTGGTCGCTACCCGGTGGAAGTGGGAAGGAGTAGCGGTCATCTTCCGTTCTCTTGGCCGTAGGGTTCAGGCAACTCAGGTGGTGAGGGATGTTCGGCTGCGACTGCAGTTACCGTCGGAACCGGAGGTCTTCCCGGTCGGGGAGGACCACATGCTGCTGAGAGCCGCCTCCAAGGAAGACTGCGACCGCGTGCTAGCTGCCGGCCCGTGGTATGTTGCTGGCCAACTCATGGCCTTTGCTCCTTGGCACCCTGACTTTCTTCTGGAAAGATGTCCTGTGACCCGGATGGTGGTCTGGATGTGTCTATCGGAGCTGCCGCTGGAGTATTGGGAGCCAGGGGCATTAATGGCAGTGGTGGGAGGGGCAAGTAAATCGCTTTCCCTCGATAATTTTACAGATTTAATGCGAAAAACTGGGTTTGCCCGGGTGCAGGCTGTCCCAGGATAACTTTGTGGAGAACCCATCTACGGGAAGCAATGCTCCGAGAAAGTTGATTGAGGAGGGTGGGTTCAAGTCTGCGGCTGAGGTGGGCAACTACACCTTCGGCCCTTGGCTGGCGACAGCAAGAGTCCGGCCTCGCCCGGCTGCTGCTGTTCTGAAGGAGGGGCTGAACGGGGAGAAAGGAAAGGGGCCGGTCTCTTCCTCTGAGGCCCCCTCCTCTTCTCCTTCCAGGTCTTCTCCAAACCGTCCATCATCATCCCCTAATTCTCCTCCAAATTCGGAGGGCTGGCAGAAGCCCTCTAAGGTTGCTCGGTGGCGCTCCCCTAATGCTTCAGCATCGGACGTCTCAGAGGGAGGTGGAGGGCTAAAGTCTGGGAGGGGGTTCTTTGCGTCGATCGCTGACTGCATAGAACTCGTTCCGGTGGAAGGCAGGCAGAAGGATCATCTCATGATTGACTATGGGATGGTTTCTCTGAAGAGGAGCAGGAGGCCCTCAACATCTGCTTCCCCCTCTTCTACGAAGTCTTCTCCGGCTCTTCCAGAATAGGTCAGTCTTCCTATCTCTACTGTGGATGTTGTTCTTCCCACTATTCCGTCGTCGCCTCGGTTGTCGGCTTCCTCGGAGAGTTTGGGAAGGAAAGGGGATAGGAAGGAGTGGAGGAGAGTGGAGGGGAAGAGTGTGGAGGTGAGGGATTCCCTGTCCAAGGTTGGGAGGGCTGCAGGTTGTTCGATGGGGGAGGGTCTGCCTGAGGGGGATTCTGAGATGGGGGATAGAGGGTGGTGGGAAGGGCAAGGCGTTGGCGGGGGCTATAAGTAGTTTGGGTGGGTTGCGGGAGGAGGAGGAGGCTGTGGCAGTCTGTGGGTTCTCCCAGGCTCATGGGGACCAGGGGAGAGCTATAGGAGGGAGTGGGATGTCGGGGGTCAGGGTGGTGCTGGTGTAGTGGGATTGGTGCATGGAAGTGAGGGTATGATCGGTGGGGTTCAGCAGGGCATGGCGGTGGCTACGGGGATCCAGGCTGTGTTGGGACAGCTGGTGGGTAAGGTCCAGCAGCCTTTGGCCATGTTTCAGTCTGGGGCCATGCAGGTTAAGGTGGATGGGGGGATGGATGTTTGTTCTGGGGTGCAGGGGATGCCAAAGAGAGAAAGTCCATTTGAAATGCAGGGGATTGCGAGGAGCCATGAAGATGTTTGTATTACAGTATCCAACATCCTTTCCAGTGTGGGTGGACTTGACCCGGGGAAAGGGAAGGTCATTGCAGGGCTCTAGTCCGAGGGAGATGGGTCTGACACAAGTGTTATAGGAAAAATTGAAGGGGTGAGTCCTGGGAATGGAAAGGAGGACCGGCAGGGGGCCGGATCTTCTAAGCTTTAAATTTGTTTTCTTGTAATGAAGATTCTGGTATGGAATGTTAGAGGGGCTAGGAAGCCCTCCTTTGTTTCTACTTATCACAGGTATATGCAATTGTATAACCCTTCTATTTGTATGTGGCTGGAGACCAGGGTGTCTGGTCCTAGTGTTGATCGATTAAGGCGTAATGTTCCCTACGATTGGGGGTTCTATTCGGTGCCGTCCCAGGGTTTGGCTGGGGGTATTATAGTCACCTGGAATTCGGGTCTGCTGAAAGTCAATGGTTTCACAGATCTGAGCAAGTGGTCGCTATTGTGATCTCCAAACCTAGTCAGCCTACTTGGCTCCTTTGTGGCGTATATGCTAGTACGTCATATACTCAGAGAAGAATTATCTGGGAAGAGGTTTCGGTGTTAATCAATCATGGAATTCCCTCTATGGTAGCTGGTGACTTTAATGTTATCGATCATCCCGAGGATAAGAGAGGTGGTAGACCCTTTACTCAGGACACTGGTTCGAAGGAATTCACTGATTTTATCCAGAATAATGGCCTGATTGATTTGGGCTTCCTCGGTCCTAGATATACTTGGTGCAATAACCATGCGGGGGCGGCCAGAGTTTGGAAAAGACTCGACATATACTTTGCCACACCGTCCTGATTGTCTTTATTCCCCGATCATATGGTGCATCATTTCAGGCGTATCGCCTCAGATCATTGTCCCATCCTCCTCTCAATTGATCAGAAAATCAGGGCTCCAACTCCGTTCAGATTTGAAAAATTATGGCTTTCTTATCCTAAATTGAAGGATATAGTGCGAGATGTCTGGAAGATTCCGGCTAGGGGTGATGCTCCTTATAGGATTACTCGAAGGTTGCTTATTCTTAAACGACGTCTGCTTCATTGGAATAGGGTAGAGGTGGGCAACCTTAATGATCAGCTGAAGTCTGTTGAAGCCTCAATTGATTCTTGGTAGGCTAAGGAGGAGGCAGTTGGTTTTCTTTCGGATGCTGATATGGACTCTCTTCGCAAGTGCCTCTCTCTTCATCATTCCTTGTTGTCCAGACAGGAGGTCCTATGGAGGCAGAAATCCAGGATTCAATGGTTGAAGGAGAGTGATTGAAATACTAAATTCTTTTATAAGGCGACTATCATTCGGAGGCACTCCAATACTATTCGGGCTCTTTACTCGGAGGGTGACGGATGGATCCAGGATGATACTGCTATTAGAAGGGAGTTGTTCAACTTCTTCTCCTCCAGGTGAACTATTCCCACTCCTATTCCTCTTTCCTTTGTGTCTTTGCCTGCTCGGGATCATGTTACTTCTTTCCAAAATTCTTTGCTTCTAACTCAGGTCTCCGAGAAAGAAATTAAATCAGCTCTTTGGTCGGTGGGGGAGGACAAAGCTCCCGGTCCGGATGGTTTTCCCTCCTTCTTTCATTCTTGTTGGGATATTCTCCGATCGGATATTGTCAATGCTATCCAGTTTTTTTTCCTATCTGGGAGGATGCCTCAAGAATGGAAGCAGACCTTTATTATTCTTATTCCCAAGCGCATGGATGCTTCAGAGCCGTCTTATTTTCACCCGATCAGCGTATGTACTACTCTTTACAAAGTTTGTGCTAAACTGCTGGCCAATAGGATGACGGCTATTCTTCTGAAGCTGATTAGCCCGGAGCAAGGGGCTTTTGTTCGTACTCGGAGTATTTCTGATAATATTCTCATTGTCCAGGAATTCATGCATGATCTTAATCGGGCTCCTAAGTGCCGGAGTTTAATGGCCATCAAATTGGATACGGAGAGGGCGTATGACAGGGTCAGCCTGACTTTTTTGTATCGGGCCTTGACTGATCTTGGATTTCATCCGGATTGGATCTCCAAGCTTATGGCCTGTATTTCTACTCCCTCCTTTTCTATTTTGGTTAACTGCACTCCTATGGAATTCTTTCATTCCACTCTGGATCTTCGCCAAGGTTGCCCTCTCTCTCCATCTCTGTTTATTATTTATGCTGATTATCTTTCTAGATCCTTATATGCAGCTGTTTGGAATGCGGTTGTTCAACCGTATATTCCTGCTTCTAGAGCCCAACCGATTTCTCATTTATTATTTGCTGACGACTGTTTACTCCTCGGTCGGGCTTCTATCATCAATGCTCGGGGTATCCGAAGGGTTTTGGAGGGATATTGCTATGCTTCTGGCCAGAGCATCAACTTGCATAAATCCGGTGTTTATTTTAGCCCCAAAACCTCTATCAGAATTCGGCATAGAGTTTGTCACACATTGGGGATCACCGATCGACAGGGAGCCTTGCATTATTTGGGTATCCCAATCTCTGAGCCAGACTCTTGAGGGCTGACTGTGCACCGCTTATAGCGACTGTCCGTCAGAGGATTGACGGCTGGCAGGGCAGAGCTCTCTCTTTCATGGGCAGAATTACCCTTATTCGAGCGGTGCTTGCTTCTCTTCCTGTGTATATGTTATCTAATACTGTCATCCCGAAGCGGGTCATTCGCGACATTGAGCTGATGATGCGTACGTTCCTTTGGGATTCCTCGGCTGCCCGTCGCAGGATTCATTTATTGTGATGGGACCGAGTGTGCCAGTCCAGGGCTGGGGGGTTTGGGTATCCCCTCTCTTCTTGCTCGCCGCGAGGCTTTTCTATCGAGGCATGTTATCATATTTCTTCTTAATCCGGATGTTTTATGGGCTTCCCTTATGAGAGCCAAGTATGGGGATATTTCTACTGATTTCAATGCTTCCTCGACACCTCCTAGAAATTCTTCGTTTACTTGGAGAGAGATGATTAGGAGGGCCCCTACTGTTATCCCACATTTATCATGGGTTATTGAGGATGATGCTTCTATTAGATTTATGGCTAATCCGTGGATTTCGAAGATTTCCTTAAGGTGGTGGCCCACCTTTATCTTGATGCAGACGCCGATGTCCATTTCAATCCCTGATATTATGTCTCTTGATCGGACTGCTTGGGACAGCCAAGCGGTGCGCTCTATTTTTGGCAATATCCTTGGTCTTCGTGTTCTATCTATTGCTATTCCTGTTCATTCCAGCCCTGATTCTAGGGTCTGGTGGCATTCGGCCTCTTCGAGGGTACCGATTCCTAATCTGTTGAGGATTATGGTACCTCAGCCCCCATCGCCTCTTTCATTTGCTTGGATCTGGTCCATGCCGGTTCATCCCAGAGTGGCACTATTTTTATGGAAGTTCGCCTGGGGTCAACTGCCGACCCGTTTCATGTTGTCATCTAGGGGCCTCTCCATTTCATCGGGTTGCCCCTTTTGTGCAGCAGAGAGTGAGACCCAGATTCACGCAATCCTTACATGCATGAGAGCGGTGACGATTTGGAGACTGGCGGGTTTTCTTGACTTGGGTATCCAGACTCTGGAGGTCGAGGACTTGTTCATCTCCTCCCTGCATCATTCTACTTCATTTCAACGCTCCTTTATGGCTTATCTTGCTTACCATATCTGGTTATCCAGGAACAACCAAATTTTCTCTTCCAGGTCTTGTTCGTCCAGGTTCTTGGTTGAGAGAGCCAGGGCTGATACTACCGAATTCTGGAGCCTGACAGACTCGAGGATGGAGACTTGGGGTTCCCCTTCTGCTCCTCTAGCGACCCATTGGGTGTATGTCGCTTGGAAACCCCCTCCTCCGTCATACTGTTATGTCAGTTTCGACGGTAGCCTCCGCCTGGGCTGTGGAGCTGCTGCTTTCATCATTCAAGATTTCTCGTTTAGGTTTCTTGCGGCGGGGGGTATCCCTGTTTGGGACACCTCGGTCTCTCAGGTTGAGCTATTGGTAGCATGGGCTGGGATCAGATATGCCTATCTTATCCTTCAGAGGGATCGCCTGCTTGTTCAGGGAGACTCCATTACGGTTATTTTTTGGTTGGACCAGAGGACTTCCACGCCTGCTTCCCATCCCATCGTCAGAGATATTCATCTTTTGTTACAGGGTTGTGATTGTCCTTTGATCAGATATGT
Organism: Areca catechu; assembly: GCA_021397845.1. Classification (NCBI taxonomy): domain Eukaryota; kingdom Viridiplantae; phylum Streptophyta; class Magnoliopsida; order Arecales; family Arecaceae; genus Areca; species Areca catechu. The sequence goes on from CM038045.1 coordinate 31,427,676, forward strand.
ATATAAAGAGGCCAACTCAGCAGCTGACTGGGTCGTCTCGTATGTGGCCAATCATTCTGGTCCGGTCTTGTGGACCGATTGGTACTCTCTTCCTTCTTAGCTTCGGGATATCTTGTGCTCTGATCTTATAAATTGTATTCACTTTCGTTTTTAAATAAATATACCGTCTTACAAAAAAAAAAAACAAAACAAAAAAAACAAAATGCATCAGATCCACGTGGCCTTCCAGCTGGTTCTTATATACATTCCCAACTTTGTTCCATCTGGTTCTCTGCCTGCTCTCTCTCTCTCTCTCTCTCTCTCTCTCTCTCTCTCTCTCTCTCTCTTAAATTATATATATCAGCTGCCTTTTTTTAAGTTGTTGCTACTTTGGTGGCAAAGCCTCCAAGATCAACAACCCACTAAATACTTTACCCAAAAAAGACAACCTACTAAATGAGACAACTCGGACTCTCAACCAGAGAAATATCTTTTCCTGCCGAGAGCATTTCAATTTTTTAGGACGTTGTCTGCCACGCGTTTGCTCCTCTTCAAACATGTGTTATTCATGAGAGCTCATTTGCCAGGCAAGCATGAAACTATGGGTCTTGAATCAGTTGAATAAAAAAAAAAAACTCTTAACTTACATATATATATATAAAGGTTATCCTTTCGGCATAAGTTAACATTTTAATTGAAATCTGGGAAAGCAAATTTATGAGATTCATAAATCGGAGTAATAAATCTTTAATTATATCAAACCTGTAACTGTAACTATAATGCATCTTTCATTCATACAGAGATTTTTCTAAAACATATGCCAAACTATGAATCCTTGACCATAACAATGAGCATGTCCAAATTTCAAAAACAGTGCTAAACCCATTTTTCCTGCAATCAACTATCATAGAGCGGCGAACAGGCTGGCATTTAAAGATGAAAGTAATATAGATAATATTCGATTGGATCTGATTTCGTATTTGAAACTAATATAGATTCATCATCTTTGTTTTTCCCTGCCGTGACCCATCAATAACAATTCTTAATTAACCACCACGGTTGCAAAACAATGCAGGCTGCACTGTGAATGCCGGCTAAAGCCAAGAGGTCACAACCAAGAAAGCAAAGACATAAACCCATCAACTTAATCCAACAAAGACGATAGTTCCAAGTACATTTTACAACAGTGTCACCTTTGCGACAGCATCTCACTGGTCCCAGCAAACCAGTTGTGTTCAGACCAAGCAGCCCATAATAAATTGACATATCTAACCCGAATGGTACCTTATTGTGAGGATCCATACGGCATCTACTTAATCCCCGATCAGTTATTCACTCAAAACCTTGAATACTTGACCAGAGAATCCAAATAATATCTTATAGTAAGGTATAAGATCCTAAATTCTTACCAATGATATTAGAGTTTATTGATCTAGCCCATAGCCCATATAAACTAGAGGATACTATAGCATAAATTTACTGAGACTGATTAACGGACCGATCATGATGTTTATAAATTGCCCATCTTTATGCATCATACAATCTCGATAGCCTCTAGCCCTAGTAGTAATGGTATTTTTTTTAAAACAATATCCATCTCCACTATAATTAGATAGATTCCAATCTTCATGAAGAACCAACAAAGAATTGAATCTAGAGCTGATTATTACATAAAAATATAACTATTAAGAGATCCCAGTCCGTTACCTGTCCAGAAATTGATATACTATTATCCATATGCAAACACTAGACTAGAACTATTCATAGGCTGGGATTTGTCCGAAGGTCATGAAAGCTCAGGCCGGCCAAGCCGGGAACACCTTGGCCATTTTTTTTTAACTTTTAAAAAAATAGAAAAATGTTCAACATATTTTTTAAAAAACAAATAAATATATATAAATATTGCCAATGATCTATACGATTACCATCTCATTAAGTTCACATATCACCAACAATCATTAATTAAGTTTACAAATATATTAAACATGAATAAATAACATCAAAAAAGGGCTGGGCCTCTAATGCTTCTGTTTGTGCTTGGGTGTCTGCTAGACCTGTTAAGACTGCTTCTCATTGAGCCCGAAGTCTTTAGGCAGGCTTGGGCCCAAAGGTTTCAAGCCTGGTGAGCCAGGCCGGGCTTAGTAATAAGCTTGTTTACTAAACGGAACAAGCTCGAGCTTCAGATGTAAAGCCCGGAGACATGCCATACACGCATTCAAACATAATAGAATATAATGTATAAACATATTAGAATATACAATACACCCATGTGGTATGAGACATGCCATGCATGCAAGCACACATGTATGAACATACATACACATGCATGCACGCATCATATAAAATAACACAATGTGTCGGCATGCCATGCATGCTAACATGCCCCCACCTTGGCACATCTTAAATATACCATGTGCAGCACATATAGTATGCACCGAAGACAGAACCCTAAAATGGAGCCCAATGCGCCACTTGAGAAGTTACATTTAACTAAAAAGTATAAATAACCAAAAGCTTGATAACCAGATCCAATTATTGTATAATAGTCAGAGTTGCATTAATTTTTTATAATCTTATCATATCAAAGTTGGATGCTAAATAGGTTCTAGTTTTTTTTATTTAGATCAAACTAATGTGTAACTATGATCAAACCCAAAACCCTAATATATATACATATATAGAGACACAGACTGTATATGCAGCATCTATAAATATAAGATTATTAAAAAAAATATATAGTTACATGACTTTCACTGGATCCATTTCTTGTTTCCATATGCATCCTTTTCTTATGCATGCTATCATTAACTCTCATCCACCACCATTTCAGTTCTAAAATCCCAGTCAACACTTAGATTTTAATTATATTTCAATCAAACTAAACATAAATATAAATTTAAATCTATTTCAAAAGTAGTTGAGTTTTTTTCTTTTTATAAATTCAATCATTGACTTTCCAGACTATGTTCTTTCTTAAATTCACTTATAGATGGACTGTTGTGATCAAGATCCTTTTAGTTTCAAACATTATTAAATCAGTCCACAAAAATCATGTACTAAATTAAATTTTTTAAAAAAAATCAGAACAGAAACTCAAATCCAATTATTAATTGAGTTTGAATACGAATTCAAATCTCATTCATCATCTTGATGGATATACGTGCATACATATACATGTATCAGACAAACATCAAAGGCAATAAATCTCAAAAATCTATCATTAACCATAACATCTTAACTGGCAATCATTTCTCAATATATATTTATTCAACTTGAGATTTATAAATTGATTGTCCAGATGAATATATATTCTTAAAAATAAGACCTACAAAGCATTTTTATACCTGTATCTATTTTTCCTCTAATCCTGAAATGAAAAAATATAAGGGAAAAACACAGATTTCTGTATGTTTTAAGAATGTTAAGATACAGAGAAGGCAGTTCCCTGTATGACAGTTAGAAAATCGGATATACACCCTTGTCAAGCTGCAGGCACACATTCTCTTTTCTTTCGCTGCTCATTGAATGAGAGTTCAAGTAAATGTTACCATTCTGCATGTTCTCATTCCCTAACAGAAGAATTACCATTTTCTACCTGTGAAGTGTCTGATGCAGCATCATCCATGGATAAATTGGAAATGCTCTCTGCAGCAACACTTCCATCTTCTCCATCGGATGATGGAGATTTTTGCGAAATGGCATCATCAGCAGACAGCTCAGACAGAGCTTTCTGCGAGAAGGCATCATCCATGGACAGCTCAGAGCGATCAGAGTCCTCGGATGCTTGCTGCAGGCTCCAGTACATGATGCTGGCTGTGAGAGTGAGAATCATCTTCTGGTTTACCTGCAAGGAAGATTTAAAGTCATATCCAAGCCCCCCCAATAATCCAAGAAGGTAAAATAAATGGAATTCTGTGACTTACACAAACAAGTACTAAATTTTTCTCTGGCCAAGAAATCTTCTAAATTATTCTCGGGAAACCAAATCAATCAGTACATGGTCAATAATTTATCAAATCTCTAATTAATTCAAAAGACTACTCATGAATTGCAACTTAACCTGCTACCCTTTGTTGGTGATGGCATGACTTTGATTGTTGCTGTCTCCCATGACCGTTTAAACTTATCAAATATCAACTACTTTATTTTCCTTTTTATTTTTCTTTTAATTTTCATTATTTGATTCTTTCCTAACCCTGTGCAATTTTCCTGCTCAAATTCTTAATCTTTTAATCAGCCAAATTGCTACCAAACATCACGTTTGCGGCGATTAAGTAGAAATACTTACAGGAAATCAAGAACCATCGATTGCCAGGGCCCACATACTACCTCCATCAAATAATATAGTCAATCTGACACGTAGTTGCTGATCAACACATGTAGCATGTTGATTTTAAAGCTAACGATTTTTCCAACATCAAATGGCTAGATGTCTAGATCAGGGAGAATTAAGACACTGGCCAGTAATAAATTGGGCAGCGATTAATTTCTCATTCGCTAGGTTGGAATTGTCAAGGCATTGCATGCCAAAAAAAAAAAAAAAAAGATCAAAATTATACTGCTTTTACCTCCATGATATCCTCAGGCAATAAAAAGATGGAGCACCCAAGTTTTCTCGCCACACTCATTATGTATGTAGCATTCAATCTCTTCTCCTCATCTGCAGAACCATAATATGCACATTCACACAGTTAGGAGAATGGATTGACTTACTGTATGCTATGATAGACTGTAAAATCTAAATTCCTCCACTGAAGTAAATAGTTTGTCCTCCTCGTTACCCCAAACTCATGCAAATCAACAAACAAACATGGAAAAGGCAAATATGCACCTACTTAGTTAAGGCTAGACTCAGAACTTTAAAGCTAATGCTAGAAATATACCTGTTTCACCCTTGGTAACAAGGTTCCAGTTAACAACCCTTGGCTCTACAGCACTGAGAAGCTCAAGGAAAAATATGCCATTTGATATACTCTTATCCTGAAGGAAGAAATAAGAGTAAATGAAGGGAGCTCCCAAGAAGTAGCACGTAAGCTGCACCAAAAGAGATGGGCATACCTTGAAACTTTGGATTTGAGTAGTTCTGCCTGTGCTCTTCGCTTTATGGTTGGCCCAATTTAAAATATCAGCATCTGTTATCTCTTTTCCTTGGGAATGGCATCTTAGGTTCTTTAGGAGTTGTAAAATATTGAATCTCATCAACTGCCACATATAAGCTTGAAAAAGAAATCCAATGATAGAACATCAAATTTAGGTTGAATCAGACATCATTAAATAAATTTTAAACCTATGAAGAAAAAAAGACCAGATCTAGCCCAAAAGAAACAGTAAACTGATGCATAATTATCCATTTACACAGTTGAGGAGTTTTTGTAACACACTGGATCTGACATGAACTTTATATAGGAAGTAATCATCACACAGTACCTCCGTGCATGGACTAGTCAAATCGGAAGCACTGTCATGCTAGGATATGTAAGAGCTATACACAACTGTAAATATTCCTGGCAGTAATAGTGAAGATGATATTAAAGATAGGATGGAATGATTCGAGCAGCATTGGAAGTGATTAATGGCGGTGCACCAACATTTGACCTCATAATCGCAAAAAGGATCAATAAATTTACATATATACATCAAGGACCGAGTTTAATGGAGATAAGCCTGCTAGATAGAATCCAGCAGCACTGCCTTGCTGCAACCATAGTTTACTGACAAAAATGTATGCACCTTTCAATCTGTAAATTGCTCTCTTTCCTCCTCACATCATTACAGGCACAGGAAGAAGTTATGATAAGCAGAATCATGAACTGCCATACTCCTAGTCCTATAATCACTAATTGTACTGATTGTGGAGTTGAAACTTGTGGGCTTACATGTTACCTATAAAACAGTTAAATGGTTCATGAAATTATGAAACTAATGATTGACCTTTTATCTAATCAACATGGACCATGAGTTGAGAGGCAAGTACTTTCAGTCACGTCTTGAGGTGGTCCTTGTGATAGGCTGAATTTCCATTTCTGACAATCATTCAACAAGTAAGTCCAATTTTGCAAGCACTGGACGAGTGAGCCATGAAAAAACATTTAACTGCTACCTTGAAGAAAAACAGTAGTTCTGTGAGCCAAAATTAATCCTCAGATAGTACTTGGCTGCTGACCAATGCACTCTAGTTTGAATCCAGTTATCCTAACAAACCATAGCGAGGACACAATCAGAGAGGAGGAAAATGACTGGCATCATGAGATCTTCTTGGATGAGTGAACCTCATGCGAGGCCTACAAAAATTTCATGGACCCAAGAATGGCAACACTGAACTTTCATACCGCAGAAATTTAAGAACAGATTTTGAAGTTAACTAACAAGGGGATCGATATATAGCCCACAAAATGAATAGAATTATACAGTTCTCATACATAGTCAATTACTCATACAAAGATGAAAAATATACATATATGAGCATAATAGGGACAAATGTCCTCCAATGCAAATACAAATAATGGGTTGCCAAATGAATGTGCAACTGTTGAGAATTGTGATCTGACAATATTATATAACGATAAACTTGTCCAATCCCATAGATACTATACGGTCTATAACTCTGTCATATTACAATAGAACATATGATTATTTCATGGTTGAAGCTCCAACAAAGCTGGGCCATTTGAGTTTGTTGAGACTTGATATATTTAAATGTTTAAAGCCCAAGATTACAATATGCATGTTTCATGCACATATGTTTATGGGCAGCCAAAGATGATAATGAAGATGATAAAAGATTGGAAAAATTACAGAGACATCCCTCCAAGTTTGGGCAATTTACACTTAGTCCCCAAAAGTTTAAAAAGTATCAATCAACTACCGAAACTTTAAATTCTTTGCAACGTGGCCCAACTATCTATCTCCACTACCAAACTTGCTCTTGTTTTGATAGGAATTGAAAAAGGAGGAACGTAGCACTTTGAGATCTATGCTAGCTTATGAATAACTTCATCATTTTAGGTCCATGCAAGTGGATGGATGACAAAAGATGGAACGCTTTAAGATTCATGCAAGTGGATGAATGATAGAGGATAGAATTCTTTGAGATCTACGTAGGCAGATGAATGATAAAGGATGGGATGCTTCAAGATCTACGAAGGCATATGAATGATAATAAATAGAGTGCTTTGAGATCTATGCATGTCAATGGATGATAAAGGATAGTGCTTTAAGATCTATGCACGTGGATCAATGATAGAGGATGGAGTGCTTTGAGCTCTATGCAGACAAATGCATGATGGATGACAAACCATTTTGAGATTTGTGTAAGTAGATGGATGACAAAGGATGGAGCACTTTAAAATCCATATAGATGGATGAATGATGGAGGATGGAGTACTTTAAGATCTATATAAATAGATGAACAATAGTTGACAGAGTGCTTTGAAATTTGTGTAGATAGATGGATGATAAAGGATGGATTGCTTAGAGAATTTGCAAGTGAATAGATGATAAAGGATGAAGTGCTTTAAAATTTGTTCAAATATATGGATGAATGAGGATAACAAGCTTTAAAATCTATGCAAATGGATGGATGATAGAGGACGGAGTGCTTTAAGATTTATATGGATAAATGGACGATAGAGGACTAAGCACTTTGAGATCTATGCAAGTGGATGGATCACAAATGAAGCACTTGGAGATCTACGCAGGTGAATGGATCGTAGACCGCAATGTGATCCATACTTTACAATCTATGTAAGTGAATGGATGACAAAATGAAGCACTTTAAGATCTATGCATATATATGGATGATTAAGGCCAAAGTACTTTAAGATATGTGCTAGCAAATGAATAATAAAGGATGAGATGCTTTAAGATCTATGCAGGTGGTTGAATGATAGAAAATGGAGTGCTTTGAGATTTGTGCAAGTAGATGAATAACAAAGAACAAAATCTTTGAAGAAAGGGTATTTTTGTCTTTTTCTTATTCCGTTAACAGTGATGGGATCTAGATAGATGGTTGAGCTATATTGCATCAAATTTGAAGTTTTGGTGGCTAATTGACACTTTTTAAACTTTTCGGGCTTAAGTGTAGATGGCCCAAACTTGAAAGTGTCTTTGTAATTTTTTTTAAAAAAAGATTTTAGAGCTATTATAGCAATAAAATTAAACTTAGGAGATAGCACACATGGACGAAATTGGAAAAAAGACTACCAAATTGCAGAAAAATGAATTGAAACTAGGGTAAGTAAAGATAGACTTGCATCCAGCAAGAAATAGCAAATATAAACTCACCAAGAATTAGCTTCTTATTTCCTTGTACGATGTCATTACCAGCTATGTTAACAAGTGAGAACTTTAATTGTTTCCCAACACTTATAACTTGGTTGCAGTTTTCTACTTTTCTGAATGGCATCTTGATGGGAGGTTTTGTTGCTTGTTTCCAATTAACTGATGCGGGAGAGATTTTGTCAAGTACTTCCAAAAGAACCCATCTATACCAGTCTGATAACAATCAGCAACATTATCAAAAATGCAAATATTTATTGCAAGAAATGCTTACCCATTTCTGACATCCTCAAACAAATCATTAACATATGTAGCAACCCCAAGACTGTTGATCCACAACCGAAAGGCTCTTTCTTCTCTAGACACTAGCACATCATCAGGCATCATCTCTGCAAAGGAGATTTTTTTGCAATCTATGGACAGACCATTTCTGCAAAAATTGACTCATGATTAGTGTATAACCTTTCTTCCTCCAAAAGAGTATGAAGAAAGATCTCTTATGTTTTTTTCTGATAACAATGATGAATTGTCACAAGAATTTCATACAACAAAACAAGAGTTTTAGGTCAACTAAAATGCAGATTCTTTCAAATGGCACTAAACACATGAATTCCAATTTTCTTTTCTTAATTGAACATCTTAAAGACTATGCTAACCCAAACAATCGGGAAAATGCTTGATGGTTATGGTACAGAATATAAAGTTCATTCCATGTATTCCAGCTACAAAGATTTACAGAACATAATGGCCAAGATATAAGAAGGGTACTGTAGGTTAACGTGCAACTGATTAAAATATCAAATTGATTAATATGAATAATTACAGAAACATGAAAAGAGATACCTTGAAGTTTGAACATGAAAAATGACAGAGAAATCCAAATTTTATTATTTAATAAAGCTAAATCTTATATCCAACTTAGAGAGAGAAAGAAGAGAGAGATTATGTTAACAAGGAGCTGAAATTTGAAGACTTTTTGTTCATATGTAAAACATGACAATGATGCATATGATACCATTTTTTTTCCCAGGAAAGGTTTCAAATCCTGGTGGAACATCCTGTTGGACAATGGGATGGGGTACTCTTCCATGTGTTGGGATGGGTCCCATCATCATCCTAGTATCTCGATCAGCGCATTATGGGACATCTCCCATCCTAAGTATTGGGATGGGTGGGACAGCTGCACACCCCATCCATGGAAAAAGCCATCCCATAGGATTTAAAATCTTATGGGAGAAACATTATCAAACCCAAGAGCTTACAATGGTAAAGCACAACATACCACCAACATTTTGCACAAATAATTATGCACAGAACAAATAAGCCACATAGAAAATAGACTTTTCCACCAATAATTGTACACAGCCAATAAATCACATCCCATCTATATGACATCAGCTTTATAAATTCTTCATCAGCCTAATTCTCACCAAGGGCAAATCCTCAACCATTCTTGTGTTTTTCTCTACAACTGCTTCTTTTGACTTAAATCCATGTTTCTAACATTTTTACCACCTCTTTTGCAACTGGTTTACACATTTGAACCTCTCTTAGTAAAGGGGTATTATCCCGTCATCAAGCTAAATCATAATTACTTCTCTCTTAAAAACAAGATCCCATGTATGTTTTTTGTTTCATTCCTAGCATTCTTTCTACAATAGATATGCTTAGTCTAGGGCCTAGAATCATTTGCATTCAAAGTAAAATTGCATTCAACATTTCCCATTTTTATTCAACAAATACTCCAATTTATAGCATCATTTTATTTTTCTTATCTCATTTCATAACACAACCTATGCATAGCATGCACCATAGGTGGTGATATGTAATCTATAAAGATATAAGAACTAAAGACTGAATCTTTGGTGCAGGCTCACAGCAGCTACAAATTTTATTTAGATCTTAAATAGTCACAATGACAAATGAAAACATTTTTTTCTGTAAGATTGCTCATGATTTGCTGACATTTTAATGTGTTGTTAAGATCTTCACCTACCAATATTAGAAAAGTATCCAAGTTAAATACCTCCTTCGCATCATTTGCCTTGTCTTATCTTACATGATTTTTTTTATTCACCTAAATAATTCTGTTAAATAATTACAACAAACTTTTTCAGGGCTCATGCCATGCCCCATTAGAAGTATGCAAGCCTTCTCCTTTTTAACACTGAAGTTCTCATACTTCTCACTCTTAATGAGGTCTATATTTTCCTTTTCCTTTCACTTTTCCTAATTAATTAGATATATTCTACCTGCCTTAGAGAAAGGAGTATGTTTATTTATCTACGAGTTTTATTTTATCATCATAATCAGAATTTATAGATAACTTACTAGATGTGCGAGATCTATATCATCTGTCTATGTTATCCATCAAAAAGGACTTTCCAACTGGTATTGTTTTGGAACTTGATAACCCCAAAACTGAATACTTAAAATCGCTAGCATCAAATAGAAGACGAAAGACAAAAACAACAAATGAATACTTAGCTCACTCTCATGTTCAAAATGTAGTTTCCAACAAGAAATTCCCTCAGTTATAATTTCACCATCATGGGAGTGATTTTAGGATGTTCCTCTCCCTACACAATATCTCTATAATTAATGCTTCATATTTTCACAGCAAATCATGTTTATCAAAAGATCAAAACAGTCATAATAAGAAGGTAATTGAAATCAGTTTAATAGCATGTAATGAGGACTTGACTTTGGATAAGAAACGGTTGCAAAGTAAGATTCACAAGGTCAAGAATAACTTCCTATTCATGTTCACTAATATGTTTCTGTCTTAGAACGAGACGTAGTCAAGTTGCACCTTTTTATTACCTTTCATTGCAGTACTGACAAGAAAAATATGTGCAAATAAGATGAATGTAACATTAAAATCCAATGGGTGAAGAGGTTCTAGGAAGAAAGGAAAAGAGAACCAATCATGCTTACCTATGATGGAATATTTGTGCGACAAATGCAAGATTGAGATTTGGTGAGCCCTCAACAATATCCTTGGGGCTAAGATATCTTTTGCATTCCATTTTCTCTGCATGATTGAGCACCATTTTAGCCCTTTCAGTAGGATTTTTGGCATCCAAAGTTGCTGGAGTACAGTGCTCGGGGGCAAGAACATTAAGAAGGTATGCATAAGCCTCTCCATCCTGTAACCAATGGGCACGTAAAATATACATTTTACAGCACAAACAGTCTTATAAATAAATGAGATATTAAATAATAACAACCATTGCATCTATAACTAACAGTACGCTAAAATATCAATGACTGAAAATATATTATCAATGACATGGCATTTAGTAGTTAGGGAATGCGTCTCAACAGCTGGTGCTTTGCATCTATATTTGAATTGCTGGTAGGGTCTATTAAGTGTGACTTGTAGGATATGTTAGTCTCTTCTGGATCACATATATTAGCTTTTAATATAGTCAGTCTGGGCAAAACACAAAATGACAAAACCAATAAGACGATATCTTATTGCTTTGTGAAGAAATGATAAGAGGTCCTTGCCAGAACAAAAGTAAGCATACAACTATGGCCATCCCTGGTTAAACTAGATGAATAAATGCTCAGAGGCATCACAGACTCTCTCATAAGTACTACCGATCTCAGATGAAATACTAAGATATCACTTTACTGCTGAATACTTTTAAGTCCTCAATATTTATCCATTTGATTCACATGTAAGTCATCAGAAATATAGGTCTTGGAAGGGCTTGAGCACTGACAAGGTACAGAAATACACCAAGATGCACCACAGCTTCTCTCCCATGACTAAAATCTCTTTAAGTACTAAATTACTGCTCTATTGGCATATTAATTGTTTTTACATCTTCAGATTGATCGAGTCACCCATTTGTTTCACATATTTGTAATCAAAGACAAAAATCTTGCAAGGCTTGAGCAAGGTTGGGGTATTGAAACTTGTAAATAAACAAAAGGATTCCAGTTCACAACATTCAAATGAGCATAATGTCATTTCGGTTGATGATATAAAATGGCCATCAATCTCAACATTATCATCTAGCTTAAAACCATATAGGTTAAACTTTGTGAGAACAAGTATGTTATCCTAAGTTATATTTTACACAACTTTGAGTTTCTAAAACCTTGAAAACTGACATGTGAATGTCGGAATTTGATAAACTTTCTTGGATCCAAAATCTAGGACAGTACCTTAACATCAGAAGAAAAATTTGTTATAGTTTTTTTGTAGCCTGCTTTCTTGAGATGAAAGTTCATCCACTTAAGTAACATTTTTTCTGGTGCCAAACTCATAAGTTCCTCCACATCCTGTAAAACAGAACACCGATATCTCCTAACAAAACAATAATTTATAGAATCTGCTAGCCAAAAACAACCAAACAATGACCAAAAAGCAAATGCTGACCTTACTGTCATCTACCAACTCCACTAGTTGAGGTGTCTTCTTTAAGTTGAGATCAGCTAACAGTTGTATCTGAGAATAGGACACCAAGGGAAAACATAGAGTTAGCTGATTTTCTTTCCAACATATGGAATTGCAATACAGATTTTAAATAGCTTTGACATGTGTGTGTGTGTGTGTGTGTGTGTGTGAGAGAGAGAGAGAGAGAGAGAGAGAGAGAGAGAGAGAGAGCAATTTAATAAGCCTAGCTCCAAATAAGCCAAACCACTCTATTCTATGCTAAAATGTAATGATAGATTTACCCATGAGACAAGAATAACCAGCATGTACCTTTATAATCTGAGATATCAATCCAAGCAAAAGGTGGGGCTGCATTGCAAAAAAAGGGTTTAAATCCTCAAAAATAAAGTTATAATAATTGAACTAGAAAGAAGAAATCAACTTCTGCATTGGAACTCAGGTTTCAAAGGGAACACTTGCAGATAGTAAGTATCCAATATAATACAGGTGGGTGGGTGGTATCACGAGAAAAATTGAATGCTAGCAACAAACTTCAGTTGCTCCAAATAAAGTAGAAAAGAATTGTTAATTTGTTATTTCTTACTGCACTGCAGTATCAAGATGCAGAAGCTACTCTCATCACCAAAGTTTCAACTTTAGTCAGAAGATAAAATAACTTTCAAGAGTTAAGGATAAATTCTTAAAAAAATTTGAGTTAAAGAAGTGAACAATGATGACTTCGATCCAAGTATGGACAGGAAGAGGTGAAGCATTAACATAGACCAACAGATAATGATGGAAACTGAGGTCAACAATATAAGATGATTATAATTTTATTTTTATTAGTATCATGGATTTCCCTCATGCTGCTTGAGGAAAAAAAATGTAGCCCTTGAGAACTTGATAAAGGACTCAAAAAGCCAAGTGCATACAATATGGAATAGGCCTCATATCAATGGGTGACCAAGCTGAAGAATGAAAACCAACTATTTCATCTTATTTGAATGAAAATTGGAATTTAAAGAACATCACAACAGAATTACAAAAAGTGGGGAACGATGACAACATTTAGTACTCCCAAAAACAAATGCAACAAAATAACTAAAGAAAATCCATATGAAGCCAAATAGCAAAACTTTTAAGTCTTACCCTTCCTTCAACTAAGTCTTGTGTTCCAATATTAACTACGGTGCACCCAATGGCTTTTGCTGAGTTGAGGCAAAGAGTGTGATTCTCATTTCTCTCCCATGGGTTTAGTACTCGTTTTGTGTTAATTGCTCTGTCATCTATTGTCCCCGGCACCGCAACATTGATCAACTTGCTAGATAAAATTGAAGCAAAATCATGAAAATAAGAATAGCAATATCCAAATAATGAGCCGCTTATCTAACATGCATCCATTAGAATCATCAGAACACACACACTTACAAGATCACATCAGCCTTCTTTCAAAAAATAAAATTTGAGAATTTCAAACCACTGAAAATAAATCAATGATAAACTTGCTGAAGAATTAACAAGACCCAAACAACTAACCATAGGAGAACACCATCCTTTGCAAGGTTGAAGAGATCGTTTGAACCCGGATCTAGTGGGAGATAATTCTTCAAATATGGGTCATCCCGAAGACAACTGTTGATATGTGCCACATAAGAAGCTTTCTCTGATTCGCTAATAGTGTGAACTTGTGTGGTTGTAGCGGTCTTCAGGAATGCTGATGAGCTTTTTGAAACGCCCAATTTGCCTGCAGTCCGTGCTTGGAGATTTAGAAATGCCTGCTCAATTCACCAATTCTTCTTCACCAAATCTTGACCCCAATCCTACTACATAAAGAAGAGGATCCAATGACAACAATAGAAAACCAGACAATACCCGAAGGAATGTTTCAAAGTCAATCTCCTGGCTGGTATCCGGGTACAACTCGCCCAAGATTGCAGAGATCTCTTCCTCGGTGAGCACCTCCTCAAGACCCTTCAGCTTTCCCATCACAGCGGGCAAGTTACCAACGGCAACTTGACCCGACACCCTCTTCAACGAGAGGAACTGTTCGATCCCACCCCAAAATAAATAATTAAGTGAGCAAGCCAACAAGCAACGTCATTTGAAATCGAAACAAAAGAATTGAGTGTGGTTTCTAGCATCTTACTTTGGATTTGAGGCCCCGTAGTTCAACCTGGGTGAATTGGCTCTGGAGGTAAGGATCGGAGACAAGAACCCCAACATAACCGGACATTTTTTTTCCAATTTAATTGATCTTGTAACCCTATTCACTATCAGTTCTTGATTTACCGAGACGGGGAACAAATTTAGAAAAACCGCAATGAAAATTATCCCCCTTTTTTGAGCTCAAGTCAGTTTGAAATCCGAAAACCAGCAGACAGAATCACCAATTTTTTCTCCTCCAAAGCCTGAGAAAAGCATTAAAATAATAATAAAAAAAACCCAAGAAAGGAGCTACGTTTGCCAAAAGAACCAATCTTTCTCCATATTTCCAATCGAAATAAAGGGGCTTGAGAGGCAACTGAGTGCACCCACCTGCTGGAACACGGATTCACAAGGCAATGATGCTCCTTTTCCTCTTGTTTCCTCTGTTTCTCGTCGTCAGGTCTTTTCCTTTCTCTCCGCTCTTTCTTGCTCTTCTTTGCTTTGTTTTCTTCTTCTGGTTTCAGGTTTTCTGATGGGCAGAGGAGAAGTTGGGGAAGGGATGAATTCAGATCCAAAGCCGAAAACCAACTAACGAACCGAACGATTTACGAATCCAACAGAAGAAATCACCGATTGTTTCACCTGCAACGCCTGAAGAAAGCATTAAAACCAAAGGAAAGCTCACGAAACGAGCTACACTAGCAAAAAAATCCAATCTTGCTCAAGATTTTCAAGAAACAAGAAAGAGAGAGGCGGCAGAGCGAACGCACCAGCTGGTGCAAAGATTCACGCGGTAAAGAGGCAGCTTTTCGGATCCTTTCCCCTCTCTCTACTCTACTACTTCTCCTTTTTCTTCGGATTTCGGATTTCGCGAGAGGTGGAGAAGAAAAAAGGGAAAAGGGCCCCTCTTTCGATGTCTCGCGGCCGAAAGACAATGATCGATGACAGAGGGGAAAGAAAAGAGAGCTAAAGAGAAGAATGGAGGGCAGCCGCGAAGACTGAAGAGGTTCCCCCCGCCTCCAAAAAAAAAAAAAAAAAAAACAGAAGAGACAGAAAAAGAACTTGCCGTCTTTTATAGCCTCCGGCCTTTGTCATGGATGGTGGACGTCGTGGAATGGTGTGACCGGTGCCCTGTTTTTTTCGTGGGTTCTCTCGTGCATGCAATGGCGTGACCTCGGAGATCCATGCACGCGTAACCTTTGCACCAGGAAATATACGCGCGAACCTCGGATGTATTTGGATGGCATGGCTTTCGTAATATTCCTGCATTCGTTTTCGTGTATGCCAGCCTGCTGAGTTGGCATCCTCCGTCGCGCCTGCTCTGCGCCACGGGGAGTCATGGAATTCTTGTTCATCGGACATCTGTCACTTATTCGTGCAGCATATTATGTTTGATGATTTTTATTTATTAAATAAATAAATAAAAATTATCGAGATGTTACGTCCAAATAAATTATAGCAAGTTTGAAATAAAAGAAGAACAAACCAAGTTGATTTGATCTAGCTCTCCATCATCTTCTTGGAATATCTAGGTGTTGAAGTAGCTCTCAAGTTTGTTAATGGCGTATAGACTGTAACAGATGCGATCTGAAGGAAGACCAGGCAAAGAATGGTGTGGAGAAGGAGCAGCAGAAGTTTCCTCATCATTGCACTTGACAGTATTTATAGGCCATGAACTTAATCACTCATAACTGGCATCTAGCTATTAAACGGTTAATCCAGAACTGTGAGCACGTGCAGTGAAGGTCATCCATAATTGATCAGCCCTGAAAGTTAGTCGTCCATAGTTGATCAGCCCTGAAAATTAGTCATCCATAGTTGATCAGCCCTGAAAGTTAGTCATCCATAGTTGATCAGTCCTGAAAGTTAGTCATCCATAGTTGATCAGTGAATCCTGAAGAGGTATTGATCATATTTGATCAGCCTATTGGGCATTGATCATATTGGGCTTTGATCATATTTGTGCCTGTTGGATATTGATCATACTTGTGCCTGTTGGGCATTGATCAACCAGACCCAAGCTCTCACTAGATTAACATAAACTGACCAAACATGTCATATCCCAACACGGGATATCAAACATAACAGGCTGAATGAATAAATATTTTAGTCTCACCTTCCATCAATCATGAATTCGATCACATATATATATATATATATATATATATATATATATATATATATATATACAAAATATATATTAAAATTTATAATGAAAAATTTTATATTGATGATTCAAATCAATACACACACGATCTGTTGCATTAAAATTATTTATATATCAAAAATATAATTTTTTTAATATAAATATTAAGTGATAAAAAAATAGATAATTTAAATAAAATTAAATTAAATATATTTTTTAATTATTTAATTCATAAATTAAAACTTTTTAAATTATAAAAATTTTTATATGTAAATAATTTTAATTTAATATATTATATTCAACAACTTAGATTATAATTTTTATTATAAAATTTTGCCATGAAAAAATTAACTTCGAATTATTTTCAAAAAAATTGTACCTTTGTATATATATATATATATAGGTGACATATATTTATGTGCATTGAAAATGCTCGACAGCCTACTATTGCGTGGATCTTAGGTGCTTGAACTAGATTGGAGTTGGGATGGGGGTGTAGAGGAGGCATCATGAGATTCATTTTAGCATGTCATTGAACCATAAAGCGTAGAATCTTTTGCATAGATGACAACCGTTGATCTCCATGACCCAATGAAAACCTCTGATATGGACCGAAAGTTTTTCATTGATTTGATATTGAATGGTTTGTTCGATATTTGCCGTGTACGCAAGTTATTCATAAGTAAAACAAAAAAAAATAGTTATTTTAATCGATAATTAGGTAAGTGAAAATGTTATCCCGCCATTCTTTTTCCTCTTTCTGATCAAAGAAAAGAAAGAAAATCCATCCAAAATTTCATCTACGATGTTTTAGCGATCTTTTCTCGATATAAGGGCTTTTTGATCCAAAAAATTAACATTTCTAACAAGTATGGCACTGGACTACTATTGCCATGCCTTTCCTAAAAAATAATATGAATTATATATAAAATAAATTATTATTAGATAGATTATCAATAATATTGATTACTATATTTGATATGCATAGATAATGTTGTAATAATGTTAATTATTATATTTAATATGACGATCAAATTATCAGTTGGCATCAAATTATCAAAATATCTCTAATTCAAATCTATTAAAAATCTATATACTATTGCATATTTGGCTTGAAAAAAAATTATATTTATAAATAATAATATATAATTTAATAAATTTTACTAAAATAGATAAAATAAATTATAAATAATTTAAAACAAAAAACTAAATCTGGTTTTTATAATTATCCATTCCTTTCATGGTGTTGACAACTAGAATGGATAACCATTCTTTAACGAAACCTACAACAAAGTGGAAACCACTTGTTATGCGGGATATTAAAATTTAGAAAAGTTATAATTTTCTTTCCAAATTATTTTTTTTCTAATCTCGCATCAAAGTTTTTGTTGAACCATCATGCGAGAAAATTATGAGCTAAATATACACATAAAAAATAGAAAAGATACTTTTCATGATTGCTGATTCATGCGAGTTTCTGAAGCTAGGAATTTTTTTTTTTTTTTGTGCTTTCAAAAGGATTAGAAAGAGATTATTTAAATCAAGAAGATGAGAATCGTGAGAGAAAGAAATGAAAGAAAAATATTAATTGGGTGAGAAATATTAGAAAAACCCTCCCATTTTTTTTAAACACAGAAATAAGAGTCATCAAAAATAGTAATCTATAGAATTAAAAAGCAAATAAAATTTAACCAAATAATAAATAAAACTTTCCTATCTTCTTCCTCTTTTCATGTTTTACTGTTCAATGAAGAAGGGAATGGAAGCCATTAATGGTGACTTCCCTCCTTTGCCTTCCCTCATCGGAGTGTTGCTGGCCCATCCAAACTCCTATGATCCAGCATAAACATCCTCCCATCATCGGTGAGACAATGATGAGCCAATTAGATCGATGGAGGAGGAGATGGCTCAAAACTAGCGTTCCCCCTTCAAAGATTTTGCTGGCATGAACATCCTCCGATGCCAGCGGGATCGGTATTGAAGCCGAGTAATCCTCCATGACTCCGGTGCCGGTGAGATCGGCGTCGTGGCTGAGTAACCTCCATGCCTTGCAAAACTTGGATAGCTTCTTGCAGCGTCAGACGATGAGTTTAGCCTCCTGCTGTCTACATCTTCATCATTGTCGTTGTCTTCGCAGGAGGCGATTGACGGAGAGGAGATGGTGGAGAGCACGAAATGGGTTTTGTTTTCACAGAAAAGGAAGAAGATGGGGTGATTTTGTCTAAAAATTTTATTACCAAATTATCACATCTCTGATAATCTGGATAGCCACCCCTCCTTGAGATAATCTAGATTATCTCATGAGAGGTAATCCAGATTACCACTACAAGATAAAATACTATTAAAAATACATACCAAATGCAGTTATTCAGTGAACCCAGTTTAAATTACTGGTAATCTGGATAGATTACCGGCTACCAAACGTAACCTAATAGTAATTCTTTGTCCATAGGGATGGTATAGAAAAAATATACCGTCAAATATGATTAGGCCACATAAGGGTCATGTAAGTCCCACTTTTCAACATACATTTAATGCCTATAGCTATCTTTTTATCAAAAAATTTGAATGATAAAAATGTTTTTTCTTAAAAAAATTAAGACATTGCATGGCTTATGTTATGATACTTATGACACCCCTGTATCATAAAACTGAGAAATATTTTTATTATTGAAAAAAGTTTAAAAATCTTTTAATAATGAGAATACCTTCGATCTTATGATATCTTGTCATAAAGGGGTGTCATAAGGGAAGGACATTTTTATCATTCAAAATTTTTAACAAAAAAGTGAACTGCATGCATTAAATGCATGTTTGAATGATGAAAATATCATTTCCTTATGACATTCCTTTATTTATGACACCTTGTTTACAAGATGTCATAAGGTCGAGGATATTTTCATTATTGAAAAATTTTTGAACTTTTTAATAATGAAAGGCCTTATGATACACAAGTGTCATAATCCAAGCCATGAAATATTATAACGCAAGCCATGGGGTATCATAATTTTTTTAAAAGAGGGGCATTTTTATCATTCAAAATTTTTAACGAAAAAAATAAAGTTACAGCATTAAATGCATGCTGAAAAATGGGTTTACATGGTCCAATTAGATTATATGGTGTATTTTTCTCTACCGGGGATGCTATACAAAGACTTTATCAGCCTTTAAAGCTAACAACATATCAAACATTTTGTAGATTGGGTTGCCACCCAAAATTCAAGCCCGAAAGATTAGATGAGCTGGCAAATGAGGGGTGGTATAATCTTGCTCGGAGTGGTCTACTCAAATGAACAGATCTACTTAGAGCTTTGAGTTCAACCAGCAAACAAAAGAGCAAACATCGAAGGTCAATGAACCTTGTCTAGAGATCCTCTTATGTATAAGCTAAGCAAAGATTTTGAAAAATAATAAAAGTTTGAGAGAAAGTAAAAGTGCCACGTTCTCAATCAAGATCATATAATTAAGAGCTGACAATCCGCTACACATATGCAAAATAGGGTTTCACAAGATGATAATTTGTCAATAATATACTAAACAAACAAAATTACCACAATTCAAGATTTTTCATATGATAAAGCATTTATAACTTCCGCATCCAAACAATTTCAATCATATAATTTACATATTTCTTTATAAGATGGTATAAAGAGAGTTCTACAAAATTTGAAAGGTTAATTTATGGTAACTAATTGGTTCCTCGATTTATTCTCACAATCCCAACCTTTACTCGCTCCTTCATGCTTCTTGCATAGCAAAATATAAAAATCAAAAGAATGAGCTAATAGCTCCCAATAAGTAACCATGGCATAATCAAAGTAATCTAATATAATAATTATAAATGCATGATATGATAAATGATTTAATAGTTTAATATTTATAAATTATTTTCATATCTAAATTCCATAATATAACCGTTCGATTCAAAAGCTTATACATGGTCTATAATGTAAGGTCACTGTACTGCATTTAATCCCTATGGCATAGGTCCACCGTACTAAATTTTAAAATGATAAATGTCAAATGTCAATATATAACTCCCGTTTGGTATGGTCCAAAATGTAGATGGACTATGAGTTTAATATTTATTCACACTTTAATCAATGCTATTATTATTGTCATATATGTATATTTGTAATATAAACTATAATGAAGCAAATAATACAAATATATCAACAAATAATACGATGTCAGGGAATTGATAAACATGAATTTAACATTCATACCAAACATTGCTTATCCATTATTTAGCATAATTATCTTGATTAAATGATGGTTATTTATCTTAAAATTATTCACAAATAGGTTATCCAAATGCTTTGCTTGAACTCCTTTGAACCTAATAATTTTCAAATACAAATATATCTAAAATCAATGCTATGCAATTGCTTATAATAATATATGAAATTCTCTTAAAAACTTTAAAATTTTAATTTCTAGCAGACTGTTATCTCCTGCATATTGGTCTTATTCCATAAATTGTTTATCCTATCTAATCATAACCAAAAATTTGCAAATTTTGCAAATAGCCTAATCAACGAGTTGACAATCTCTAATTAAAGTTTTAGATCGAAACACTTAGGCATTAAGGAGCTAAAAATCCGTGATCACAAGAGGGCTGAACTTGTCCACCCTTGATTAACCTCAAATTTTTGCCTACAATTCCTTTCCTTCAATTCAATTCTATCCCATCTTCTTAAAATTATCAAAACCATGTTATCCATTATTTTAACTTATTCAAAATCAAATCTTAAATCTAAAAAATCAAATTCAAAGAATGAGAAGCTTATCGAAGTTGAGAAGGAATATGATAAAGGCAACAATTAGAGTAAAGGAAGAAAAAAGAAGGAGAAGAGGAGAACGAGGAAGAAGAAGAAAAGAAGGAGAGAGAGAAGTAAAGATATAAAGAGCAAGGGGGAGAGAGAGAGAGAGAGAAGATGCGAAAGAAGGAAGGATGCAAGAGGAAGAGGAGTATGCAAAAGAAATGGTGGAGGGAAAGATGGGGATGATGGTCTAGTGAAAAGGATGGCAAGGAGGTGTAAATGGTGATAAAAGAGGAGAGCAAGAGAGAAGAGATGGGAAGAGGGTAGAAGAGTTCGGTAAATAGAGAAAAATAATTTTTTCTCTTTTAACCTCGATTTAGATAGTCACAGGGCATCGCTATAAGGACGGGCATTGCTGGGTTTGAATCTGGGTTGGCCTTGGTCATTACAAAAAGTCATAAAATTAAGACTATGTGTATCTCGAGATCTCGTAGATGTTGTTTACATAGGATGAGGATCAATAACATAAAATTAAGAGTCAATAACTACTCACATGTTATGTACATCACTTAGCTTCATTGTGCAAGACATATATTTGTAGGTTGGGTTGTAACGGCCATCCATTGGGTAAGCCAGCCATTATATTCTTTAATAGAGGCCATATACATGGCAAGCTTTCATTGGTCGATTAGATTTTGTAAGCAAAGATTGGATTTAAGGTATATGAGGTTGCATCTTAATGTTATTTGAGAACAAAGAGTTCCTATTATTTTTCTTACTAATAGTAATCTTATTATATACTGTCCAAGGAGCTACTCGCAAGACATTCCAGGTTGGAATTTATCCAATTAAACCTACCTAAATGTGGCCTATATTAACACACATCTAGATTTATTTTAATTGTTTTAGTTGCAGGGTTGCGGTTGCACAGTGGAAGACTAATTTTCAAAATTTTTCACCATCAAAATCTTAGTCAACCGAATCCCTAAACCAAGATCCCTGGACTATATCAATTAATACATAAGAAAATTAGAGAAATAATTGTAACATTTATATCCTAAATTTTTATAGGCATATAAGTGTATGCCCTCCAGAGATAATCCACACAAGAATTGGATCAAGGAAGCATTCTTTCTTCGTATACTGCTTGCCTAGATTCTCCTCTCGGCAACCTTTCTTCTCTCGGCAACCTTTCTTCCCCGGCTAGGACCTATACCCTACTCAAGGATATCTCGAGACCTCTCCAAAATCTTTCTTAAAATTTTTTTGTCCTTTCTAATTCTCTTCCTAAGCCCTTATCTCAAAATAATGGATTTATCTTTGTTACGGCCATAACGATGACGTGACGTGTCTCAGATTTCGTTGGGCATGATTCGAGCCACGTGGAGTTTTTTTTCCGGCCAAGTCAGTTGCGGCTCCACCCCGGCCGAAGTCGAGCTCGGCCCGGGCCCTCCTGCCGCTCCGCCAGGTGTCCACCCAGGAGGGGTCTACCTCGGCCGAGGTCGGCGGCTCCCCTGCTCCCTCGCCAGGTGGCACCCTGAGACGGTCCCACCTCGACCGAGGTCGAGCTGGGCCCCTTCGCTCCTTCGCCAGGTGGTGCCCGGAGATGGGACCACCTCGGTCGAAGCCGAGCGTCCTTCTGCCGCTCCGCCAGGTGTCCACCTAGGAGGGGTCCACCTCGGCCGAGGTCGGCGGCTCCCCTGCTCCCTCGCCAGGTGGCACCCTGAGACGGTCCCGCCTCGGCCGAGGTCGAGCCGGGCTCCTTCGCTCCTTCGCCAGGTGGCGCTCGGAGATGGGACCACCTCGGCCGAAGTCGAGCATCCTTCTACCGCTCCGCCAGGTGTCCACCCAGGAGGGGTCCACCTCGGTCGAGGTCGGCGGCTCCCCTGCTCCCTCGCCAGGTGGCACCCTGAAACGGTCCCGCCTCGGCCGAGGTCGAGCCGGGCCCCTTCGCTTCTTCGCCAGGTGGCGCCCGAAGACGGGACCACCTCGGCCAAAGTCGAGCATCCTTCTGCTGCTCCGCCAGGTGTCCACCCGGGAGGGGTCCACCTCGGCCGACGTAGGCCAGCCCGTACAAAGAAGGTCCCGAAGAATGGAGATGCGGGCTCTGAGGTTGCCCCTCGAGCCGTGCGCGCCGCACCCCGAGAAAGGCGCCCCGTACGGAAGGCGGCGACACGAGAAACATCACTTACGTCGGCCCGACATGTTCCACAGTCGAGAGATGAGGCCCTGACAAAACAGGACCCGATAACGGACAGCGTCGGCGCCTGGGAAGGAGAGTGCTCACGCTCGGCCCGAGGTCTGGTCGGCAGTCTGACCAGCGCCCCCCTCCCCTACTCTTTCCCCGCTGGGCTCGGCAAACGAGGCCGGAAAGCTGCCCGGCCCTTTGATCCAGAAGGGGAAAGAGAAAGGGGCGGAGGGGAGGAGATGAAAGCAACAAAGGAGCCTCCCAGGAGTGGGAAGCGAGGGGGCAACGGGAGGAGATTAAAGGAAGGAGAGAATAGACGACAAGGTAAGTAAAGTAAAACAAGCAAGAAACGACGGTTGGAGACTCCGCTTCAAGAGCAAGATCCAAGGTCCCGAGAGGGGGCCCCCTTGGCGTGAGCTCGGCAAAGGAACCCAGCCGGGTTTCTGGTCTTTCTGACACCTTTCTTGCTTGCACGTTCTCTGAGTCTGGGACTTCTTCGGGGGCCCGTCCCAGAGAATCTGTTCCCTCTCGCCGTCTACTAACTTGACCATCGGAGCTCCCTCGCCGGAATCCCCGGCCAGGATTTCTAACCTTGCCTTGCAGGTTCGGTCCAGCCAGGAGGCCCCAGGGGCGAGACGGTCTAGTCGGATCGGCGGTTCCGTAGCCACAGGCGCGGCGGTGGGATCGGTAACAATCTTAATCTAGAAGACTTGTCCTAACAAAAAAAAGAAGAAAATTATTCAGACAACTTGGATACTTTCGATGTTTCCATCGAGACTTTTAAATAGGAAGAGAGGAGGCACCAAATACATCCTTTCCTAGCCCCTTTTCTGATATCTCACGTATCAGATAAGACTCTTCAAATAGGAGTCTAATGGAAGAAATGTGCGATGAAATAATTGTAAACATATGGTATTTCAATAATCCTTGTACTAAGAGTTGTCCCCTTATATCTCTTCACAAATTCAGATTATTTTGGCACAAAATTAAGAGACATCGATCTAGTTAAAAGTCCTAAAAATCGTCTCAATTAATCAGACTTATCTGACAAGAGGTGATTTACTAATAGAAAGACTCTTGGTCCATCTATCTGCACCATATATTTATGCAACACATAATGTCAAACCTAATCAAGGATTAATGCCCATATTAATCCACTTTGACCGGTCAAACCATATCTAAAGGGGTGTGTATAATAGAGAGAGAAAGAGATTAGCCTTATTCCAAAATTGTCATTTCCTGAACATCAAACCAAAAGAAGGTTTAATAATACCCACAATATATAGCTCGGTCAAGGCCATGAGGACATGTCTCGTTATAGCGTGGCTTGTGTAATGGCATGACAGCACCGCATGTCTCGTTATGACAAAATATGTAGTCTTTTGAGCTTTGCAGCTAGAATGCAGTCCAGGAGAAATCGTGAAAAAAGTTAAAAGAATAAAGAGAATTAGTGCTGCACTGTGCCAGCTGTGAATCGAAATCAAGCTGGAACTAAATGGCATTGCCTTCAGTAGCCCAGCAATCCAATTCTCGTGGAAGAACTGATTCTCTTGCATTAAAACAAAGCCAAGCTAAAAGAATGGAAGCCGACCAACCATTCAATAGATGTACTAGTTGTATATAGTTCCACCCTTTACAATTTTTAAGCACAATGGCCAAAAGGACAGTTAATGTCCCCACCACGATAATTAAAGAAGGTGAATAATAGATTTAGAACCCTTTTCCACGCAAGAGAGAATAATTAAGAACATGGTATACATGCGACTTTGGGGAGTAATTCTTCGTCGACTTCTACTTGGTTGCCCTTCACTATTTTGCTTGCTTTTAGTGCAATGAACTAAGCTACACTAGTTAAATTTTCCCACAAAAAAAAATTAATAACAATTGTGGCTATTCTAGAGCACCAGACTTCTTAGTTGACAACAAGATGATTCCAGGGACTTCGATACATAAACACAAAAATTGTCATGAAATTTCTTTCCTGGAAAACAACATATGAAGGTTTTTAGCTCTGCAAGTAGGTAAACTTCGGCCCATGCCACATTAACCAAAACAAAAGGAAAAAAAAAAAAGAAAAAGAATCGTCATTGGTTAAGTAAATATCGCTCATGAACTTTTAAGCATGTTGATTGAGATTTTATTCATGATCCCACATACCTGCCACGGGTGCATGAACGTCACCGGCAGCTTTTCTTCTAATGTAGTTGTCGAACCCGAATCAGGGCTCATCCTTTGATCCAAATCAAGCTAGATATGGACCGTAACTCAGCCCAACTAATTCACAATCCTGTTGGTTAAATGAGCTTGCCCGATTAAGTGGACCATGGTTGGGTCGGTCCAATAACATGACTCCACGTCGAAGGAGGCCGTCTCGAATGGCTTTTATAACACGCGGCAGCTTCCTCCTTCCCTTCCAGTCAAATTCTCCTCTTTTTCCTCCTCCCTGCGTCTTTTAAAGCCTTGTTTGGATGGAGGCATCAAGAGAAAAAAAAAGAAGGGAATGGTCATTTTTTTTTTTTTGAATATTAATTTTTAAAAAAAATAAGGAAAGGTAAAGGATTCCTCCCATCCCCTCTGTTAAGCTAAATTTTCAATTCCTCCGATTTAGAGAAATTATGAAAACTTGAAATTTTAAATTTTCTATAAAATATATAAAAATGATCTAATAATCTTTTTAATTTAAAATATTTTTTATATTTTTTTATGAAAACTATCCAAATAAAAATGATATTTTTCTTTCCTTCCCTACCTTTCTTTTTCCTTCCGGCTATCCAGAAGAACAAAACAAACTCTAGCCAGTGGCCTCTCCAGGGTTTCTGGCTCATGATCCCAATCCCGCTACTCTTCGGGGACCGTAGATTCCAGACAGCCTGATGCCATCCGATATCCTCACCATCGGAACGGAACATGGGGATGTCTTCTCGAAATCCATGTTCGTTGCCGTCCTCTGTCTCCGTGTCATCATTGGGCACGAGAACCGCTGGATCGATGAGTCGATAACTTTTATCATGATAGTAAAACCCTAACCCTCATGATTTGTACTAGACGTAACGTTGGAGCTACCAATCTCCTAAAGCGTTACTTATTTTTTTACTCTCCATAACTCTGAAGTCTGGAATATAGCATGCTTGGATTTCTGCTCCTGTTGAACAACACATCAGCTGCCCACTAATGGATATAGAAACCATCAACAAAACCTTTGAGTTTCTTTCTTGGAAGTTTAACCATCTTTCCCAGTACTCGAGGGCTCCTACAGAAAGTGTAGTGGCCTTCAGCTTCATGTCTATAATTATTGCATTCTACATATAAGAATGTTAGTTTACACAAAAATGCTGACTGAATATTAGGCTGGTTTATCTGAATAAGAGTCTGGCCTTCAACTTCATCCTCAGATTTGGCTAGCCATTTTCTTCCCTTGATTCGCATGTCCAGAATGTAGAATGGTCAGTTTCATGGCAGATTTTATTGTCCTTGTTCTGTTTCTGAACTTTCTTACATTCTATGCTCAAGTTTTATCTTCATCTGGGGAATCATTCGGTTGTCTTTTTGTTTTGTTTTTTGTTTTGTTTTGTTTGTTTTTTTTTTTTTTTTGGTGACTTCATTATTCGATTGTCACATCTCTCCTCTTGATGCATGGTTAATTTCACCCTTCTCCTGTAAACTGGCTTGATAGATCATTCCCCATTTTATGAATCTGTGAACTACCGTTCTAGTCTTTGTACCTTGACGATGCAATGGAGATTAGTTTTGCATGACAGACCTTTCAGATGGTCCAGTACTCCAGCATATGTTATTCATTCATTTGTCAAACACATCCTAGGAATTCAACCATAAACTTTTCCAATTACATGTTTAATTCCAGTCAATTTTGCCAAGCAACTCAATTCATGACTAAACAATTTTCCCCAATGTTGCTTGCATGCATGAATGTTGGTTGTAACATGAGTCTTCCCTTGAAGTTGGGAATGGTTTACTTGTTTTTTGTGTATATTATCAGTTGTACTCCATATAGCTCTATGCAGAACAGTCGAAAACTAGCCAGTAGCCTGCATCATTACCACTCATAACACCTTTGTGACATCCATTCTTCAGCGAGTTTGGTGCTTCGGAATGTTGTTGATCTCTGAACTCATAAGCATGCAATCCTACTCATCATCTTTTGCACTTTTCATTGCAATCAACTTGTGTACAGTCTACTTCAAATATCTTTTGTTATACCATCTTTCATACTATTTGTGCATCAACAAGTACACACTTCCACATTGGCAAGTGCTTGGTTTGTAACATAACTTTCAAGCTCCTTTCCTCAAACAAATTGTGCCACAGGGCCACTTCTTTTAGTTCATCCATGAGTTATATAACTGAAGTCCACCTAGCATGCTTTTTTTACATAAATTGGTCATTGTAATCATGCAAAATTGTTTTATACCCTCCTGGTCTCAACACTTGACAGATTTTTGGTGTCACCATTAACTTTTAGCAGCTTGTCATGCTAGCATATGCTCTAAATGCTATTTTCTTCCTACTGGTGTTTGGCATACTAACAAAGCCGCTGATAATTAAACACCTTGCTTCCTCGCCATGTACTTAGGAAACAACCATCAAACTGGCACAAACTCCACTGAAGAAGAACACGGCCTTCCATTGATCTCCCAGGAAAAACTTTCCACGACTGGCACTCTTGAACCCAAGAGCACTATTTCAATCCTACCGGAAAAGCCTGTCCACATAATACATTCATACCGGAGGAAGTTCGATGACACCTACATGATTCCAGCCTTTGGTGGACCTGTGCATTGTCCCTGAGCTGAGTAACAGAGCTACCATCGCCCAATCTAATATCCTGTCCATGGAATCCAATGTTAATTGTCCAAATAAGTCTTAGTAATGGATGCCTGCTGCTATACACGAGGTCATTAGCTAGTCATTAGATGTGTATTGTGATATTTCTATTTTAATTATTATTTTTATTAAAATAAATTATTTTCTATTTAATAAAAATAAAAAATAGATAAACTTTTTTCATTCTTAGGATATTTTCAAAACTTCATCGTTTAAAATATTTAAAAATATTAAAACTTCTATATATTCCTATATTATATACAAAAGCTTGGTAAAAATAGATAATTTTTAATTATTTTTAATCTATATATGCTACAATTAAAAAGTAATGATAATATTTGAAGCAAAAAATATTAATATTTTTTTAATATTTGTTTATTTTAATAATTTAATTTTTAATATTTTAATATAAATATTTCAAATCAATGACTTGTTTTTTTTCTATTTTGGTTTGATAACCATATCTTAGATCCTTGGCTACTTGTGTGTTGCATGCAATATGGTCTAGATAATGAATTTTATTCTTGTCATTTATGGTTATATAATCAAAGTTAATTTTTTTGTTGAATTCTACTAATCTCAAGTTGAATAATATCCAATTTATATTTGTATTTGGATTTAAAAATAGATATAACTAATGCCCTACTTGTATTTAATATATAGACCTGATGACATAAGAGTCCACTCAAGGATGCCTCTCTAGCTTTTTGACTAGATGTATCATGGCACATATGGCTGCATATATACTAAAGCAATGTAACCAGGCGATTTCACTCTAAAACAAATGGAAATAAATGCCGAAAAACAAAGAACAATGTACAATATGATCGTGAAAGAAACATGATGAACCTGGTAATATGCATAGAAGGAGAGAAATCGAAGCAAATGGTTGGAATAGATCGAAGCAAGCGGCAGATTATGGCTCTCTATACAAAATTTATCATCTTGGCCTTAATGATGCAGGCTAGCGGCTCTCCTTTTACTCGCTTGATAATATAATCTACGCTGGCCAAAAAAATTTTTGTTATCCTGAGATAGGTAAAAATGGATCAAAGATATCCATTCCCTACAATGCAAAGGATCAGAGTGCACATATAGAGATGATTGGCATAGCAGGCAAGTGCTATGCGCTTGAGTTTCTTTGACACGTCGCATCGCATGACGAAGTCTTCTACATCTTTTTATATCATTGGTCAATAGGATCTTTGTCGAAAGAGTTTGTATACCAATACTATTTTTTTTGATGTGGCTCTCACATATTCCTTCATGTATTTCGGTGCATAACTAGCCTCGAACGGGTGCAGGCACTTAAGAAGGGATCGAGAGAATGATCTTTTGTAGAGCTTTTCTTTGTACAGGAGTATAGGATGTTTAGTATTCTATCTTTGGAGCCTCTTTTCAATCTGTTGGAAGTGTCCCATCCTTCATGAAATTGATCAATTGATTGATCAAAGAAGGCTCATCATCCAATTGCATCACCTCCATCAATTCTTCAATGGTTGGCCTCTTAACCGGTTCAACATAGGCTCCTGGGCAAAGCCATTGGTATTGTTATCACCGATCTGGATAGTAGGTCAGCTCGAGAGTCATCCTTCCTTGGTATTTGCTGGACCTCAAAGCTACGGAAGGTGAAAGACAAATCTTTGACTTTGGAAAAGTACTTTATCATGTTTTCTTCTTGAGCCTTATAATCGCTTTTAATGTGTCCGAGGACTAGTTGTGGATCTCCATAGGCTTTGAGGTCCTGCACCACTAACTCTTTAACCACTTAGAGTTCTACAATCAAGGTTTCATATTCAGCCTTGTTATTCATCATATGGAACTCAAAGCATAAGGCATGTTTGGCTCTAACTCTTGGGCTTACAATGACCAATCCAGTCCTCAATTCTTGAAATTGGATGATCCATCCGCATACACTTTCTAGGTACTAGTAAGGTACTATATGGGGCCTTGCACCAACATTGAGGGTTTCGCTTCATCTGGCATGATTGGTTCATAGGGGATGGTGCATTTAACTAGGAAGTCGGCCATTACCTAGATTTTGATCAACAGTCGAGGCTAAAACTTAATATCAAATTCAGAAAACTTGACTAACCATTTGACAATGCGAGGTGTATTTGGCCGATACAGGATATTCTTTATAGGCTAGTCGTCAAGAGGATGATGGTGTAAACTTGAAAATATGGTCGGAGCTTCTGGGCAGCTATGAGAATGGTATAGACTACCTTCTCCAGTTTGGAATACTGGGTCTCAACGTCCCTCGAGATCCGATTGAAATAGTAGATTTGGTTTCAAGATCTTGTTTCGCTCCTGAATTAGCACCGCACCCATCAGTAGGGATGAGGTTGCCAAGTATAAGAATAGCTCCTCACTCGGGTCAGGCTTACCTAGTAGGGGTGTGGAACTGAGATATCTTTTGAGGTTCTTAATTGCTTACTGGAATTCCTCGATCCATTGAAAGTTTTTGGTTGTTTCAGAGTTTGGAACAAAGGAAAGTATTGCTCGGCTGATCTTGAGACGAACTAGTTCAGGACGATGATCCTTCCAATAAGGCATTGGATATCATCCTTAAGAGGTCCATCTCCTGGATAGCCTTGATTTTTTCTGGGTTGGCCTCTACCCTCCGGTTGGAGACCATGAAGCCGAGTAACTTCCCAGAGATCACCCCGAAAGCATACATGGTAGGATTTAGCTTCATTTGGTACTTCCATAAGATGGCAAAGGCTTCTCGAATGTCATCGATATGGATCTTGGTGACTTTATTCTTGACGAGCATATCATCTATACACATCTCCATATTTTGTCCGATCTAATTTTTAAAGATTTTGTTCATAAAGCACTAATAAACTGCACTTTTTAGACTACATGGCATGACCATGTAACAAAAAAGATCTTGATCAATCATAAAAGTAATTTTTTCTTCATTTTCTGAAACTATCTAGTTTGATTATAGCCAGAAAAAGCATCTATGAAGTTGAGGAGATCACGGCCTGATGTAGCATCACTATTTGATCAATTCTCAGCAATGGGTAACTATCCTTTTGATATGCCCTGTTCGGATCGGTAAAGTCGATGTAACTTTATCACTTCTCATTCGCCTTCTTCACCATCACCATGTTGAAGATTCATTTTGGATAGGTAATCATCTAAGTAGGTGGTCTCACCAATGAAGCTGGCATCGAGCAATTTGTTAACCTCCTTGATGATTACCTTCTTTTGTTTGGATATGAAGCTTCATTTCTTTTATTTGAATGGTCAATGCTTTGGGTCCATGTTTAGCTGATGAACATCACTGAAGGGTTGATGCCCGGCATGTTCGCTAGTGTCTAGGTAAAGATATCGACATTCTCCTATGAAAACGAGATTAGTTGATTTTTGGTTATCTAATCTAGATTGGATCCAATCCAGACCATATGCTCTGGGTTCTTGTCCGTCAAGTGTTGCGGAACATATCACAGTGGAATATAAAATTCACAGGGAAGAAAGAAAGCCTGGCAAAAAAAAAATCACAGCACAAGCAAATACAAGGGATTACGTGGTTCGGAGACTCCTGCTCCTATGCCACGACCGCACAAGAACAAATCTCCACTATAAAAGATTTACAGGAAGTTTACAGGATGTTCACCTCAGCCCTCAAATAAGAGAAGAAAAGAAGAAAACAAAAAAATAAATTATCCCCAAAAAATATCTCTCACCTGGAAATAATTTCTTGGTGAAAGATCTCTTGCCTCCCCAGTTTTCTCTCTTTCTCTCTCTTTCTCTGCCTTTTTTCTCTCTTGGAAAAAGTCTTCAGGGCTGCTCTCTACATCCTCTGCATCCAATTAATCGCTCACATGCCTCCTACGGCTTTTAAAGAGCATAACAGGAGAAGAAACCGACTCCAGATCGCCGTAGAAGACCTAAAACATCCAAAACCAACTCCAGCCATCCGATCGAAGATCAAGAGCCCAGATCATGCCAAAAACAATGCCAGATCAAGCCCAAAAGAGGTCGGATTCATCTCAGCAGTCTGATTGCACCATCGGACGGTCCAGATCAAAAGAAACGCTGTGGACCACAAGTACACCACGCGAAACACATGGGGAAATGCATGGGAAATGCCCAAGGGAGCCACCGCTACCACCTGGGCCGGGCCCATGCGGGCCTGTGCGCGCTGCGCGTGGGCCTGGGCCGGTGCGCCCACCCGCACGCGCATGCGCGCCCTTTTGCACACGTCCGCCTGCGCGCGTCCTTCAGCGCCTGCGCACCCGCCCGCGCGCCCTTTTGCGCGCGTCTGCCCGCACCTGCGCACCTGCCCACGCGCGTCCGTGCGCTCGCCTGCGCCGGGCCTAGCCCAAACCAGCCGATCCTTTTTTTTTTCTTGGGCTGGGCTTCTGCACTGGGATAAGGCTCTATGCCTAACAACTCTCCCACTTGGAGACTTAGACACAATATCAGCATCTACCTAAAAAACAAAACAAACTTCCAAAATAAAAGTTAGTATCTTGTGCGGCGCCTCCAATTAATTAGCTCCGGAGGCCAATGAGGCCATACACGGTCCCAATTTCTCTGCAGTGACTACCTTTGTCAGTATTTCTGCTAAATTCTTTGAGCTATGAATTTTTTCCAGTGACAAACATTCATCTTCAAGCAATACCTTGATGAAATGATATCTCAGCTGTATATGCTTCGTTCTCGCGTGGAACATCGGATTCTTTGCAAGATGAATAGCACTTTGACTGTCATAGAACAATACACTGTAGCTCTGCTCTCTACCAAGCTCCTTCAGCAAATTTTGCAGCCAGATCATCTCCTTGCTAGCTTCAGTGATTGCCACATACTCTGCCTCGATGGTGGAAAGAGCCACGATCTTCTGCAGTTGCGAGATCCAGCTCACCGCTGTCCCGCCAATGGTATACACATACCCAGTCGTGCTCCTCCTCGTGTCGGCATCGCCACCCAGGTCTGTATCCACATATCCCTGTAAAGTCAAACTGTCCCTCCTGTAGCATAGGCCGACATCCTTGGTACCTTTAAGATATCGCAGGATT
This sequence comes from Areca catechu, assembly GCA_021397845.1. Taxonomy (NCBI): domain Eukaryota; kingdom Viridiplantae; phylum Streptophyta; class Magnoliopsida; order Arecales; family Arecaceae; genus Areca; species Areca catechu. The sequence goes on from CM038045.1 coordinate 31,461,436, forward strand.
CATTTGACAACTTCTCAGTATTGATTGCCCGGATTTACCATGTACCTGCTCACAACTCCCACTGCATGTACAATATCCGGCCTCGTGCAAACCATCACATACATCAAGCTGCCAATGGCTGAAGCATACGAAACCTTGGTCGTTGTCTTCAGCTCATCATCAACCTTGGGTGACTGTTCCTTCGAAAGCTTGAAATGTGCGGCCAAAGATGTCTTCACCGGCTTTGCATCTGATATATTTAATCTGTCCAACACCTTTTCAATATAGCTACTCTGAATCAGCTTTAGTATACCCGCCACTCTGTCTCTTTCGATCCTCAACCCAAGTATTTGCTTTGCTGCGCCCATGTTCTTCATTGCAAATTCTTTAGACAGCTCCCGCTTCCATCTTTCAATCTCTTGCATGTCTGGCCCAGCAATCAACATATCATCAACATACAAGAGTAATATCATGAAACTGTCTTGGAGTATCTTGAAATAATAGCAATGATCCTCCTGGCATCTAGCAAAACCATTGTTGATCATGAATCCATCAAACTTCTTGTACCATAACCTGGGGGCTTGTTTTAAACCATACAAGCTTTTCCTCATTTTGCATACTTGATCTTCTTTATCAGGGACCTCGAAGCCAATAGGCTGCTACATGTAAATATCTTCATCTATCTCACAATGCAGAAAGGTAGTAGTAACATCCAGTTGCTCTAGGTGTAGGTCATCCACAGCTACAATGCCCAAAACAACTCGAATCATAGAGAGCTTGACAACAGTAGAAAAAATCTCGGTATAATCTATACCCTCTTTCTATTGGAATCCTATCACGACTAGCCTCGCCTTGTACCTTTTACTGCCATCGGGTTCCTCTTTGACCTTGTAGACCCATTTATTATACAGTGCTTTCTTTTCTATCCGGTAGTGCGTTGAGCTCCCATGTCTTGTTCTTTATTAAGGATTGCATCTCATCCTTCATCGTCAGCTCCCACTTGACCGAATCTTTGCTCTCCATGGCCTCATCAAAGCACTCTGGCTCCCCTCCATCTGTCAGCAGCAGGTAATGTAACGAGGGTGAGTACCTTACACGTGGTTTCGGGATCCTTGTAGATTTTCTCAGTTGAGGTGTCTCTGGCTCAGGCTCAGGAACTCTTGCTCCCTCGGCAATATCCTCCTCAGTGATATCTTCCAACTCTACTCACTCTTTCTCCTTGTCTGCCTCTTCTGCTCTATCTGGAATACCTCGGTGATGCAGAACGAAAGCTCTGATACCAAAAATGATGCAGAACAAAGAACAAAGAAGCGTATGCGGAAGTAAAATTAAGATTAATTCTTTTTTTTTATATATATATTTCAGAAATTGGCTTCGACTCAAAGTAAAGCTAAACTACGTTGAAGAAAACTAGGTAAGGATTGAAAGCACAGTTTAGAAGAAACTAAATTATCAGAGTAGTTCAGAAGTAACGGATCGCTGGGGGTTGAGAAACTCCCAGACCTAGGGTTTCGCTCTGAACTTTCAACAGAACAGAAATAGAGAGAAGAGATGGTTTACTAACCAGATAGTGATCTTCTCAGGATTTTGGTGGAAGAACTCTCTCGAGCAGATTGTGGGATCCTCGGAGTCGGCTATCTTCGCAATGGATCCTCCAATACTGGTCTCATGGTTTGGTCGGCTTCTCCTGGACTCAAGATCTGGGAAAGAAGAGGAACAAGTGAAGGAATTCAGAAACTCAAGAAAAGATCTTACCAGGTTGAAGAACTTGAAAGCCGAAGTTGCTGAAATCGAATTCTCCTGGAGGCCGATCTGACTTCCTCTTAGAATTGTTGTAGATCTGCAGTATCTGGACTGGAGCTGGATGCTGGTGGTCGGCCTGGACTTGGAGATGGTGGCCGTGAGAAGGGAAATAGACTAGGGCTTGGTGGAAAGAGAAGGGTGATGGCGGCTAGGGTTTGGGAGTGGAGTGGCTAACCTAGGGTTTGGGGTTTTGGAGATCTCTCACCTCCTCAAGGTTCCAGGGGAACCCGGATTTACTCCCTCATGGAGCTCAACACCTGGAAGCAAGTGCGGAAAAGAGAAAACATAAGTTTGCTCATAAAAAAACTTCTTTCATTCATCTTTTTTCAAGAGTTACATAGAGTTGAATATATAGACATAACAAAGAAATAAAATTTCATACACTTCCCATGTGGGACTAATAGGATTAACCCACACTTTAGGCATCAAATTCTCTTCCCAAGACTCCTTCCATGAGTGGGCAGCCCAAAAACTCCAAGAAAACTTGAAAATCAGCTCCAAATGGCAGGTTATGGGGGTGTCTCCTAGTATCTCTCCATGAATCAAGAATTTTCCCTTCATGGTTTGGCTCTTTTGGACACCTCCTAGTCTTGCTCCACAAGTTTAGGCTTCTTCCTTTCATGGCTTTGGCACTTTAGGAAACTTTTGGGTACCTCCTTGATTTTCTCCCTAAGACATGCTCTCTTCCCTTTTATAACTTGGGTTTTTATGGAACATTGTGGGGCACCTCCTTGATCCTCTCTTCAAGAAAAATTCTTGCCATCCTGGCTTGGGTTTATCTGGAAAGAAGTTGGCTCCTCCTTGGATTGAGGTATCTTGATGGATTTCTCCCCCAAGTGGCGCATGAAAGAAGGGACCTGCTTTATTGTGGTGTGGGGACCAAGGCACACTGGATGGAGATGTGGCGCCTCCTGGACTCTGGCGTGTGGCTGGGAGTGTGGCGCCCACTTGCTTGGTCCTGGGAGAAAATGTGGCACCTTGGAGAAGACCTAGACCACTACTAGGACTTGTATTGAGTCAACATGACTCAACAAAATTTAAATTGCAGGGAAATACAGACTCAAACTAAAATTGAGTTGACCAAGTCAACCCTTATTACAAAACCAGAAAACCCTAATTCTTCGGGCAATGTCAATCAGAGATCCAGAAGGAGCCCTGAAGTCTTCTTCTGAGTCTGGTGCCCGCACCAATTCTCCCGGGGTGGGAGGAACTCGACCCTGTCGAGTATGGATCAAGCTGGCTCTGGTATCTCTCCAAGAGGTCTGGGTCCAATTCTTGTAATTCTTCTCGGGAGATCCAAGAGTTATCAGAATCTGGCCTTCCTTGCCAGCGGACCAGGTGTCTTTGGTATCCTCGATTACGAGTAGAGATAACCTGATCATCCAGGATCTTTTCAATCTGCTCTTTCCTCACAGGCCAGTTTGTTGGCGGACATACAGGGTTGGGTTCACTCTCAAGAGCGGGATTAGGCTCAAAAAGGCTCACTAGGAATCACAGCTGGCTCTCTATACTCTACTAGGTCTGTAATGTTGAAAGTGGAGCTAATGCCTAGTTCTGAAGGCAACTCGAGCACATAGGCATTGGACCCTACTCTCTTCACTACTCTAAATGGTCCAGCTCCTCTAGCATGTAACTTTCTAACGGTTCCAGGAGAAAACCGCTCAGGCCTTAACCAAATCATTACATAGTCTCTCTCAACAAAAGTTTTGACTCGCCTTTGAGAATCAGCCAACTTCTTATAAGTTTCATTACTTAAATTTATTTTGGCATGAATTTCTTTATGCAAGTCCTTTACATGCTATGCAAGTGCATTAAGAGACTTGTGTGTGTGGACTAATAGTGAAATCAGATCAAGTGGTGTGTGAGGCTTGTATCCATGAACAATTTCAAAGGGACTCTAGCCTATAGACCTATTGATCGAAACATTATATGCAAATTTAGTCCTGGACAAAATACAAATCCCAATTCCTGGTGCTCTCAATCAAACCAAAATCTGAGTCAAAGCCTAGTAAAGGGTCAAGAAAAACTAAACTAGACTGACGACGCATTCCTAAAGAATGGACTTTATTCCAAAGGAACCCTAGGTCTAAACCTAACAAACTACGGCTCTCTAGGTTTGACCTTGGGTTGGAGGATGGCATGCAGAGCATGAAAACTTATTATGGATGCCTAGTAGGTGCCATAAGGTCTTCCAGAAGTAGGTGGCAAACCTAATAGGTTCTAAGGAGTCTTGCAACCTAGAGATCTCAGTAAAGTGTAATCCCATAGCTCTAGAAACATGAGAAGATTCAGGGAAGGGTAGGAAATAAGAATCAGAGTTTTGAGGTGGCTTATCAGAAACAAGAAACAAACCTTGGTTATTCAGGATGACCTTAAAATGAGGACATTGTTCTATAGGTGCACTCATCCAAACCTCATGATTTGCTCTAGGAGGGTCTACAAGTGCAAGTTCTAGGATAGGCTGGGTGCTCCTAGAAGGTGGAAGGTTATCAGGAAGGTCTTTGGAATGTTTATCTAAAAGTCCTCTAAGCTACTGTCATTTTCTTATTCTTGGACCTTCTCAATGGGCAATTCTTGTGAACCCCTTCCTTCTTCACACTTCTCTACCAGATTTGACTCAGGGGTGTCTTCTTTGGATTCCTCAATGAGTTCAGAGGTATTCTCACTTAAACTCTCATTGGGTGCAATTTCCTCTTCCTGAACTTCCTCAAAAGGGTCTTCTCTTAGGGTTAGCTCCTGAATTCCTTGAGTGGCAGGGGTCCCCTCAATAACCCCATCAAGTAGGAGTTGGTTAATTGAATTATCGGGAGAGATATCCTCAAATTCGTCTTCTTCATATTCATCTATCAAACTTATGTCAGGCTCATATATTTCTTCCTCAATCTCACTGAAAGGTTCTAATCTATTCTTCTTTGATTCCTCTTTAAGTACGACTCTGGTCAGGTCAACTAATTTTGGGATGGCCATGCCCAACTCCGTCTCAGTGTTATCCTTCTGGTCAAGAGGTGACACAAGTGGGAATTGACAAACAAAAGTCTGGTTCACTATAGGTGTCGAATCAATCGGAACTTGACTCAAGTTGGTAGAGGTTGGCTTTAAGTCCAAAGTACTTGATTGGTTATATCTTAAAGACCACTCATAGTCTTGGGCTTCTTGGTAGGCTCGGTCTAACTTATTGGTCTTTTCAAGGCATAGCTTCCTATAAATGTCTGGGTGTAACCCAACCCTAAACTTCGATGTGATCTGAGCTTCGGTCTCAATGGTATTGCATTTCATGTCATACCACTGAAAGTCCTCAATATATTTAGACACAGGCCTATTACCTTGTTGCAATTGATACCATTGGTCTAAAAGTCTTTTCTCATAGGATCTACCTAGGTACCTATCTCTCAACTTACTTCTCATATCTCTCCAAGTATATATTTCCTCTTTTCTTTGATAACACTCATGCTCAATAGCATACCAATGCGACCTAGCATGTTTGGTGAACTTGGTTTTGGCCAACCTAACTTGTCCTAATTCCGATATGTTAGTGCACTCAAAATATCGATCCATTTGTTCTTCCCACTTAATATATGTCTCTTGTTTTCCATCAAAAGTGGGTGCATAAGGTTCGGTGTTCCTAACAGGTCCCTTTTCTGAGTCAACCAAGTATGGATATAGGCTCCTAGGGTTATGCTCGGGATCACGGTATAAGGTCCTCCTAGGCTCCTGGCATGGGTGAGGTTGGGGCCTATTAAATTTTGGATCAGGAGTCCAATTTTGATGTCTACATTTCTCAAGTCCCTGGGCTCCGTCTCTAAACTGGGCAAAACCCTCATTCATATCCTGACTCAATTTGGTCATACTTTTGGTAAGAGTTCTAATCATGGCCTCTAAATCAGGTTGGGTTTGACCAGGTTGGTAGGGTACTTCGTTCCGGGTGGACATGATGATGCAAGCAAGCACACCAAATGAGACTCGACTGAAACGACTACGGGCTAACTAGACCTAGAGCCCAAACTAGATGCCCAATCAGAGTGGCAAGCTAGCCTGTAGTAACTCGAGACTCAGCCAGGCAGGTGTAAGGGGAGTGTTAGGTCCCTAATTGTCAATCCTAGACACCAATCAGAGATTGGCCAGGTAGGCGGACCAGCACACAAGCCCTTCGGGATAGAATCCCTGAACCACCATTCTAGACACTGAGTACAAAGTACACACAGAGTAACTAGACAAACTGACTCAACATTAGCCTAGACCCGACTTGTTGGTGTCCCTAGCCCACTAGGGCAAATTAAGTCTAATAAATTTTAAAATTAGGCTTAGGATCGAATGAATGGCTGGTGGTTTTGGGCTAAGGAGAGGTTATCAACTCCTCCCCTTATCTTAGATGCTCAATTGCCCTTAAGATGAATTAGGAGATGATCACTCAAAAAAATTGAATTGCAGAAATACAGAAATAGAGTTGCTGTAATTTAACTCTCAGAAATTTCACAGAAACCAATAAATCACAGTAAAATTATGTAAAATATTTTCAATTATACTGGTTCCAGCAAAATAAAAATAATATAATTTGGAGTTATCTGTAATGAGAAACAATTTCTATAACAGAATAGTTACGGACTGAAAATAGGGTGCTTCCCCCGTTTACAATTCCTGCTACGAAGTTGTAACCCAACGGATCCCCTACACGCCCTAGGAACACCCCATGGAATGGGAAGAGGAGGTTTGCACCTCACTTCGTTCCTAGGACCGGACGTCCTGGGGAGTCTACTTCGAGCAGACAAAGTAAAAAGGAGAGAGACTTAAAACAAGCAAGCAAAACAGAAACCCTAAACTGGGCTCTGATACCAAAAATGATGCAGAACAAAAGCTCTGATACCAAAAATGATGCAGAACAAAGAACAAAGAAGCGTATGCGGAAGTAAAATTAAGATTAATTCTTTTTTTTTTTATATATATTTCAGAAATTGGCTTCGACTCAAAGTAAAGCTAAACTACGTTGAAGGAAACTAGGTAAGGATTGAAAGCACAGTTTAGAAGAAACTAAATTATCAGAGTAGTTCAGAAGTAACGGATCGCTGGGGGTTGAGAAACTCCCAGACCTAGGGTTTCGCTCTGAACTTTTAACAGAACAGAAATAGAGAGAAGAGATGGTTTACTAACCAGACAGTGATCTTCTCAGGATTTTGGTGGAAGAACTCTCTCGAGCAGATTGTGGGATCCTCGGAGTCGGCTATCTTCGTAATGGATCCTCCAATACTGGTCTCGTGGTTTGGTCGGCTTCTCCTGGACTCAAGATCTGGGAAAAAAGAGGAACAAGTGAAGGAATTCAGAAACTCAAGAAAAGATCTTACCAGGTTGAAGAACTTGAAAGCCGAAGTTGCTGAAATCGAATTCTCCTGGAGGTCGATCTGACTTCCTCTTAGAATTGTTGTAGATCTGCAGTATCTGGACTGGAGCTGGATGCTGGTGGTCGGCCTGGACTTGGAGATGGTGGCCGTGAGAAGGGAAATAGACTAGGGCTTGGTGGAAAGAGAAGGGTGATGGCGGCTAGGGTTTGAGAGTGGAGTGGCTAACCTAGGATTTGGGGTTTTGAAGATCTCTCACCTCCTCAAGGTTCCAGGGGAACCCGGATTTACTCCCTCATGGAGCTCAACACCTGGAAGCAAGTGCGGAAAAGAGAAAACACAAGTTTGCTCATAAAAAATTTCTTTCATTCATCTTTTTTTCAAGAGTTACATAGAGTTGAATATATAGACATAACAAAGAAATAAAATTTCATACACTTCCCATGTGTGACTAATAGGACTAACCCACACTTTAGGCATCAAATTCTCTTCCCAAGACTCCTTCCATGAGTGGGCAGCCCAAAAACTCCAAGAAAACTTGAAAATCAGCTCCAAATGGCAGGTTATGGGGGTGTCTCCTAGTATCTCTCCATGAATCAAGGATTTTCCCTTCATGGTTTGGCTCTTTTGGACACCTCCTAGTCTTGCTCCACAAGTTTAGGCTTCTTCCTTTCATGGCTTTGGCACTTTAGGAAACTTTTGGGTGCCTCCTTGATTTTCTCCCTAAGACATGCTCTCTTCCCTTTTATAACTTGGGTTTTTATGGAACATTGTGGGGCACCTCCTTGATCCTCTCTTCAAGAAAAATTCTTGCCATCCTGGCTTGGGTTTATCTGGAAAGAAGTTGGCTCCTCCTTGGATTGAGGTATCTTGATGGATTTCTCCCCCAAGTGGCGCATGAAAGAAGGGACCTGCTTTATTGTGGTGTGGGGACCAAGGCACACTGGATGGAGATGTGGCACCTCCTGGACTCTGGCGTGTGGCTGGGAGTGTGGCGCCCACTTGCTTGGTCCTGGGAGAAAATGTGGCACCTTGGAGAAGACCTAGACCACTACTAGGACTTGTATTGAGTCAACATGACTCAACAAAATTTAAATTGCAGGGAAATACAGACTCAAACTAAAATTGAGTTGACCAAGTCAACCCTTATTACAAAACCAGAAAACCCTAATTCTTCGGGCAATGTCAATCAGAGATCCAGATGGAGTCCTGAAGTCTTCTTCTGAGTCTGGTGCCCGCACCAATTCTCCCGGGGTGGGAGGAACTCGACCCTGTCGAGTATGGATCAAGCTGGCTCTGGTATCTCTCCAAGAGGTCTGGGTCCAATTCTTGTAATTCTTCTCGGGAGATCCAAGAGTTATCAGAATCTGGCCTTCCTTGCCAGCGGACCAGGTGTCTTTGGTATCCTCGATTACAAGTAGAGATAACCTGATCATCCAGGATCTTTTCAATCTGCTCTTTCCTCACAGGCCAGTTTGTTGGCGGACACACAGGGTTGGGTTCACTCTCAAGAGCAGGATTAGGCTCAAAAAGGCTCACTAGGAATCACAGCTGGCTCTCTATACTCTACTAGGTCTGTAATGTTGAAAGTGGAGCTAATGCCTAGTTCTGAAGGCAACTCGAGCACATAGGCATTGGACCCTACTCTCTTCACTACTCTAAATGGTCCAGCTCCTCTAGCATGTAACTTTCTAACGGTTCCAGGAGAAAACCGCTCAGGCCTTAACCAAATCATTACATAGTCTCTCTCAACAAAAGTTTTGACTCGCCTTTGAGAATCAGCCAACTTCTTATAAGTTTCATTACTTAAATTTATTTTGGCATGAATTTCTTTATGCAAGTCCTTTACATGCTATGCAAGTGCATCAAGAGACTTGTGTGTGTGGACTAATAGTGAAATCAGATCAAGTGGTGTGTGAGGCTTGTATCCATGAACAATTTCAAAGGGACTCTAGCCTATAGACCTATTGATCGAAACATTATATGCAAATTTAGTCCTGGACAAAATACAAATCCCAATTCCTGGTGCTCTCAATCAAACCAAAATCTGAGTCAAAGCCTAGTAAAGGGTCAAGAAAAACTAAACTAGACTGACGACGCATTCCTAAAGAATGGACTTTATTCCAAAGGAACCCTAGGTCTAAACCTAACAAACTATGGCTCTCTAGGTTTGACCTTGGGTTGGAGGATGGCATGCAGAGCATGAAAACTTATTATGGATGCCTAGTAGGTGCCATAAGGTCTTCCAGAAGTAGGTGGCAAACCTAATAGGTTCTAAGGAGTCTTGCAACCTAGAGATCTCAGTAAAGTGTAATCCCATAGCTCTAGAAACATGAGAAGATTCAGGGAAGGGTAGGAAATAAGAATCAGAGTTTTGAGGTGGCTTATCAGAAACAAGAAACAAACCTTGGTTATTCAGGATGACCTTAAAATGAGGACATTGTTCTATAGGTGCACTCATCCAAACCTCATGATTTGCTCTAGGAGGGTCTACAAGTGCAAGTTCTAGGGTAGACTGGGTGCTCCTAGAAGGTGGAAGGTTATCAGGAAGGTCTTTGGAATGTTTATCTAAAAAGTCCTCTAAGCTACTGTCTTTTTCTTGTTCTTGGACCTTCTCAATGGGCAATTCTTGTGAACCCCTTCCTTCTTCACACTTCTCTACCAGATTTGACTCAGGGGTGTCTTCTTTGGATTCCTCAATGAGTTCAGAGGTATTCTCACTTAAACTCTCATTGGGTGCAATTTCCTCTTCCTGAACTTCCTCAAAAGGGTCTTCTCTTAGGGTTAGCTCCTGAATTCCTTGAGTGGCATGGGTCCCCTCAATAACCCCATCAAGTAGGAGTTGGTTAATTGAATTATTGGGAGAGATATCCTCAAATTCTTCTTCTTCATATTCATCTATCAAACTTATGTCAGGCTCATATATTTCTTCCTCAATCCCACTGAAAGGTTCTAATCTATTCTCCTTTGATTCCTCTTTAAGTACGACTCTGGTCAGGTCAACTAATTTTGGGATGGCCATGCCCAACTCCGTCTCAGTGTTATCCTTCTGGTCAAGAGGTGACACAAGTGGGAATTGACAAACAAAAGTCTGGTTCACTACGGGTGTCGGATCAATCGGAACTTGACTCAAGTTGGTAGAGGTTGGCTTTAAGTCCAAAGTACTTGATTGGTTATATCTTAAAGACCACTCATAGTCTTGGGCTTCTTGGTAGGCTCGGTCTAACTTATTGGTCTTTTCAAGGCATAGCTTCCTATAAATGTCTGGGTGTAACCCAACCCTAAACTTCGATGTGATCTGAGCTTCGGTCTCAATGGTATTGCATTTCATGTCATACCACTGAAAGTCCTCAATATATTTAGACACAAGCCTATTACCTTGTTGCAATTGGTACCATTGGTCTAAAAGTCTTTTCTCATAGGATCTACCTAGGTACCTATCTCTCAACTTACTTCTCATATCTCTCCAAGTATATATTTCCTCTTTTCTTTGATAACACTCATGCTCAATAGCATACCAATGCGACCTAGCATGTTTGGTGAACTTGGTTTTGGCCAACCTAACTTGTCCTAATTCCGATATGTTAGTGCACTCAAAATATCGATCCATTTGTTCTTCCCACTTAATATATGTCTCTTGTCTTCCATCAAAAGTGGGTGCATAAGGTTCGGTGTTCCTAATAGGTCCCTTTTCCGAGTCAACCAAGTATGGATATAGGCTCCTAGGGTTATGCTCGGGATCACGGTATAAGGTCCTCCTAGGCTCCTGGCATGGGTGAGGTTGGGGCCTATTAAATTTTGGATCAGGAGTCCAATTTTGATGTCTACATTTCTCAAGTCCCTGGGCTCCGTCTCTAAACTGGGCAAAACCCTCATTCATATCCTGACTCAATTTGGTCATACTTTTGGTAAGAGTTCTAATCATGGCCTCTAAATCAGGTTGGGTTTGACCAGGTTGGTAGGGTACTTCGTTCCGGGTGGACATGATGATGCAAGCAAGCACACCAAATGAGACTCGATTGAAACGACTACGGGCTAACTAGACCTAGAGCCCAAACTAGATGCCCAATCAGAGTGGCAAGCTAGCCTGTAGTAACTCGAGACTCAGCCAGGCAGGTGTAAGGGGAGTGTTAGGTCCCTAATTGCCAATCCTAGACACCAATCAGAGATTGGCCAGGTAGGCGGACCAGCACACAAGCCCTTCGGGATAGAATCCCTGAACCACCATTCTAGACACTGAGTACAAAGTACACACAGAGTAACTAGACAAACTGACTCAACATTAGCCTAGACCCGACTTGTTGGTGTCCCTAGCCCACTAGGGCAAATTAAGTCTAATAAATTTTAAAATTAGGCTTAGGATCGAATGAATGGCTGGTGGTTTTGGGCTAAGGAGAGGTTATCAACTCCTCCCCTTATCTTAGATGCTCAATTGCCCTTAAGATGAATTAGGAGATGATCACTCAAAAAAATTGAATTGCAGAAATACAGAAATAGAGTTGCTGTAATTTAACTCTCAGAAATTTCACAGAAACCAATAAATCACAGTAAAATTATGTAAAATATTTTCAATTATACTGGTTCCATCAAAATAAAAATCATATAATTTGGAGTTATCTGTAATGAGAAACAATTTCTATAACAGAGTAGTTACAGACTGAAAATAGGGTGCTTCCCCCGTTTACAATTCCTGCTACGAAGTTGTAACCCAACGGATCCCCTACACGCCCTAGGAACACCCCGTGGAATGGGAAGAGGAGGTTTGCACCTCACTTCGTTCCTAGGACCGGACGTCCTGGGGAGTCTACTTCGAGCAGACAAAGTAAAAAGGAGAGAGACTTAAAACAAGGAAGCAAAACAGAAATCCTAAACTGGGCTCTGATACCAAAAATGATGCAGAACGAAAGCTCTGATACAAAAAATGATGCAGAACAAAGAACAAAGAAGCGTATGCGGAAGTAAAATTAAGATTAATTCTTTTTTTTATATATATATATTTCAGAAATTGGCTTCGACTCAAAGTAAAGCTAAACTACGTTGAAGGAAACTAGGTAAGGATTGAAAGCACAGTTTAGAAGAAACTAAATTATCAGAGTAGTTCAGAAGTAACGGATCGCTGGGGGTTGAGAAACTCCCAGACCTAGGGTTTCGCTCTGAACTTTCAACAGAACAGAAATAGAGAGAAGAGATGGTTTACTAACCAGACAGTGATCTTCTCAGGATTTTGGTGGAAGAACTCTCTCGAGCAGATTGTGGGATCCTCGGAGTCGGCTATCTTCGCAATGGATCCTCCAATACTGGTCTCGTGGTTTGGTCGGCTTCTCCTGGACTCAAGATCTGGGAAAAAGAGGAACAAGTGAAGGAATTCAGAAACTCAAGAAAAGATCTTACCAGGTTGAAGAACTTGAAAGCCGAAGTTGCTGAAATCGAATTCTCCTGGAGGCCGATCTGACTTCCTCTTAGAATTGTTGTAGATCTGCAGTATCTGGACTGGAGCTGGATGCTGGTGGTCGGCCTGGACTTGGAGATGGTGGCCGTGAGAAGGGAAATAGACTAGGGCTTGGTGGAAAGAGAAGGGTGATGGCGGCTAGGGTTTGGGAGTGGAGTGGCTAACCTAGGGTTTGGGGTTTTGGAGATCTCTCACCTCCTCAAGGTTCCAGGGGAACCCGGATTTACTCCCTCACGGAGCTCAACACCTGGAAGCAAGTGCGGAAAAGAGAAAACACAAGTTTGCTCATAAAAAAATTTCTTTCATTCATCTTTTTTTCAAGAGTTACATAGAGTTGAATATATAGACATAACAAAGAAATAAAATTTCATACACTTTGCATGTGTGACTAATAGGACTAACCCACACTTTAGGCATCAAATTCTCTTCCCAAGACTCCTTCCATGAGTGGGCAGCCCAAAAACTCCAAGAAAACTTGAAAATCAACTCCAAATGGCAGGTTATGGGGGTGTCTCCTAGTATCTCTCCATGAATCAAGGATTTTCCCTTCATGGTTTGGCTCTTTTGGACACCTCCTAGTCTTGCTCCACAAGTTTAGGCTTCTTCCTTTCATGGCTTTGGCACTTTAGGAAACTTTTGGGTGCCTCCTTGATTTTCTTCCTAAGACATGCTCTCTTCCCTTTTATAACTTGGGTTTTTATGGAACATTGTGGGGCACCTCCTTGATCCTCTCTTCAAGAAAAATTCTTGCCATCCTGGCTTGGGTTTATCTGGAAAGAAGTTGGCTCCTCCTTGGATTAAGGTATCTTGATGGATTTCTCCCCCAAGTGGCGTATGAAAGAAGGGACCTGCTTTATTGTGGTGTGGGGACCAAGGCACACTGGATGGAGATGTGGCGCCTCCTGGACTCTGGCGTGTGGCTGGGAGTGTGGCGCCCACTTGCTTGGTCCTGGGAGAAAATGTGGCACCTTGGAGAAGACCTAGACCACTACTAGGACTTGTATTGAGTCAACATGACTCAACAAAATTTAAATTGCAGGGAAATACAGACTCAAACTAAAATTGAGTTGACCAAGTCAACCCTTATTACAAAACCAGAAAATCCTAATTCTTCGGGCAATGTCAATCAGAGATCCAGATGGAGCCCTGAAGTCTTCTTCTGAGTCTGGTGCCCGCACCACTCGGTCCTTGTACAGGCTTCTCTCATTGAACACCATGTCCTTGCTCCTGATGATTTTCTTGTCCTCCTCGCTCCAGAGCTTATAACCAAAATCATCAGTGCCATAACCAATGAAGAAGCACTTCTTCGACTTTGCATCTAGCTTGTCTCTCTTCTCAACATTGACATGGACATAGGAGACACAGCCAAAGACCTTCAGATAAGATAAGTTTGCTTATTTACTTGTCCACTCTTCTTCAGGGATCTTAGAATCAAGAGGGACGGAGGGACCTCTATTAATCAGGTAGGCAGCGGTGCTAACTGCCTCAGCCCAGAACATCCTGGGCAATCCAGCCTGGAGCCTCATGCTCCTCGCTCTCTCGTTCAGGGTACGGTTCATGCGCTCAGCTATCCCGTTTTGTTGTGACGTACTCGGGATAGTATTCTCCATCTTGATCCCATTAACTGCGTATAACTCCTTGAACTTAGTACTATTGTACTCGTCTCCATTATCTGACCTTAGGCACTTGATCTTTTGTCCAGACTCATTTTTCACCAAGCTTTTCCACTTCCTGAAAGTGTCAAATACATTAGATTTATTCTGCAAAAAATAAACCCATACCTTCCTAGTGGAATCATCGATAAATGTCACATAATAACTTGAGCCTCCAAGGGATGCCACTGGAGAGGGATCCCACACATCGGTGTGAACTAGCTCTAGCTTTTTCGATCTTGGTACTCTGCTTGTCTTGATGAAGCTAACTCTCTTCTGCTTTCCAAGAACACAATGCTCGCAGAAACCAACATTTGTCATCTTCAGACCAGCTAGCTTGCCCTTCTTCTATAATACTTGCATTCCTTTTTGCCACATGTGACCCAAACGGTAGTGCCACAACTTCGAGTCTGCATGTGCCAAAGCCACCGCATCTTTCATATTACCAGTCATATAGAGGGTGCCCAACTTGCTTCCATGTGCTATCACCATAGCACCCTTGACGATCTTTCAGGAGCTGCCAACAAAAGTTATGACATAACCCTCCGAGTCCAGTTGCCCGACTGAGATCAAGTTTTTCTTTAAACTAGGGACATGTCTGACATTTTTCAACTTCCATACCGACTAATTCGGCATCTTGATATGAACATCACCTCTCCCCACGATGTCTAAAGGCTCATCATCTACCAAATAAACCTTTTCAAAATTACCAGCTGTATAATTTCTCATGCATTCCATCTACAAGGTAGAGTGAAACAAAGCACTAGAGTCTAGGATCCATGACTCCATCGGACTGTCCGCACTGAGAAACAAAGCATCTTCAGTATTCTCAGTCGTTGTATTGACTGACTCTTCCTTTTGTCCTTTGTTCTTCCTTGCCTAGCAGTTTTTCCTGGTGTGCCCCTTCTTACTGCAGTGCCAACAGCCATCACCCCTAGGTCTTGATTGGCTCCTCTGCTTGGATTTGGATCTCCTGCGATTGTTGCTATGCTGTGCAGTCCTCCCTCTGCCTCTTGGGTCATCAAGGCAGATCCAGAGCTCCCACTGGCTTCTTTTCTCCCGATATCTTCACTAAGAATCATGTTCCGGAGCTCTTCAAATTTTAACTTGTTTGATCCGCAGGAATTGCTAACAGCTATCACAGTCGTACCCCAACTCTCGGGCAAAGATAATAAGAGGATCAAAGCACGGACTTCATCCTCAAAATTGATGTCGACAAAACTTAACTGGTTGGTAATCAAATTAAACTCATTGATATGATCCGTGACAGACGTACCTTCTCTCATCTTGAGATTAAACAGACGATGCATAAGATAAACTTTATTAGAGGCCGAAGGCTTTTCACACATGTCGCACAGAGCCTTCATCAAATCTGTTGTCGTCTTCTCCTCCAGAACATTGAATCCAACATTCTTGTCCAACGTCAGCCGAATAACTCCCAAAGCCTGGCGGTCCAGCAAATCCCAGTCATTTTGCCACACATCGACAGGTTTTATACCCAACAGCGATTTGTGAAGCTTCTTTTGATACAAATAATTCTCTATCTGCATCTTCCAGAAACTGAAGTCCTTTCCATCAAACCTGTCGATCTTAACTTTTCCTTCGTCTCCTGCCATTGCTCCCTGTTGCAGATCTCGCCGCCACGCCCGTGCCTCGGAACCACCGATCCTACCAGACCGCCTTACTCCCGGGGCCCCCTGGCTGGAGCGAACCTGCAAGGCAAGGTCAGAAGACCCTGGCCGGGGATCCCGGCGAGGGAGCTCCGACGATCAAGCTAGTAGACGGCGAGAGAGAACAGATTCTTCAAGATGGGCCCCCAAAGGAGTCCCAGACTCAGGGAATTTACTAGCAAGAAAGGTGCTGGAGGGACCAGAAACCCGGCCGGGTCCTTTGCCGAGCTCACGCCGAGCGATCCCCTCTCGGGACCCTGGATCTTACTCTCGGAGCGGGGCCTTTAGCCTCTGTTTCTTACTCGTCCCACCTTACCTGGTCGCCTCCTCTTTCCTTCCTTTTATCTCTTCCCGTTGCCCGCCTGTTTTCCGCTCTTGGGAGGCTTCCCTCCTTGCTCTCGTTGTCCCCTCTCCATCCTTTTCTCTTTTCCCTTTTGGTTTCGAGGGCCAGGCGACTTTCTGACCTCGTTTGCCGAGCCCAGCGGGGAAAGGGTAAAGGAAGGGGGGTGGCGCTGGCAGGGCGGCCGATCAGACCTCGGACCCGGTGTGGGCACTCCCCTTCCCAGGTGCCGGCGTTGTCCGTTGACGGGCCCTATTTTGCTAGAACCGTGCCTCTCGACTGCAGAACCTATCAGGCCGACGTAAGTGATGTTTCGCGTGCCGCCGCCATCTGTACGGGGCGCCGTCTGTGGTGCGTACGGCTTGAGGGCCAACCTCGAAAACTGCGCCTCTGCCCTTTGGGCCCTTCCCGGTACGGTCGGCCTGACCTTGGCCGAGGTGGACCCCTCCCGGGTGGATACCTGGCGGAGCGGCAGAAGGGCGCTCGGCTTCGGTCGAGGTGGTCCCGTCTCCGGGGGCCACCTGGAGAAGGAGCGAAGGGGCCCGGCTCGACCTTGGCCTCGGTGGGCCGTCTCTGGGCACCACCTGGCGAGGGAGCTGGGGAGCAGCCGACCTCGGCCGAGGTGGACCCCTCCTGGGTGGACACCTGGCGAGGCGGCAGAAGGGCGCTCGGCTTCGGTCGAGGTGGTCCCATCTCCGGGGGCCACCTGGCGAAGGAGCGAAGGGGCCCGGCTCGACCTCGGCCTTGGTGGGACCGTCTCTGGGCGCCACCTGGCGAGGGAGCAGGGGATAGCCGACCTCGGCCGAGGTGGACCCCTCCTGGGTGGACACCTGGCGAGGCGGCAGAAGGGCGCTCGGCTTCGGTCGAGGTGGTCCCGTCTCCGGGGGCCACATGGCGAAGGAGCGAAGGGGCCTGGATCGACCTCGGCCTTGGTGGGACCGTCTCTGGGCGCCACCTGGCGAGGGAGCGGGGGAGCAGCCGACCTCGGCCGAGGTGGACCCCTCCTGGGTGGACACCTGGCAAGGCGGCAGAAGGGCGCTCGGCTTCGGTCGAGGTGGTCCCGTCTCCGGGGGCCACCTAGCGAAGGAGTGAAGGGGCCCGGCTCGACCTCGGCCTTGGTGGGACCGTCTCTGGGCGCCACCTGCCGAGGGAGCGGGGGAGCAGCCGACCTCGACCGAGGTGGACCCCTCCCGGGCAGACACCTGGCGAGGCGGCAGAAGGGGCCCTGGACCGAACTCGACTTCGGCCTGGGCGGTAACGCCTCGGGATATCACCTGGCGAGGTAGCCGGGGGGGCAAGGGCCGAGCTCGACCTCGGCGGCATGGGACCCGCAGCTAACTCGACCGAGGAAACCTCCACGCGGATCAATCATGCCCGACAGAATCTGAGACCGGCCACGTCATCATTATGGCCGTAACACTCCCATTGAAAGCCTGATGCTCTGATACCAGTTGTTGCAGAACAGATCACAATGGAATATAAAATTCACAGGGAAGAAAGAAAACCTAGCAAAAATTAAATCACAACACAAGCAAATACAAGGGATTACGTGATTCGGAGACTCCTGCTCCTACGTCCATGGCTGCACAAGAACAAATCTCCACTATAAAAGATTTACAGGAAGTTTACAGGATGTTCACCTCAGCCCTCAAACAAGAGAAGAAAAGAAGAAAACGAAAAAATAAATTATCCCAAAAAAATATCTCTCACCAGAAAATAATTTCTTGATGGAAGATCTCTTGCCTCCCTAGTTTTATCTCTTTCTCTCTCTTTCTCTACCTTTTTTCTCTCTTGGAAAAAGTCTTCAGGGCTGCTCTCTGCATCCTCTGCATCCAATTAATCGCTCACAGGCCTCCTACGACTTTTAAAGAGCCGAACAGGAGAAGAAACCAACTCCAGATCGCCGTAGAAGACCTAAAATACCCAAAACCAACTCCAGCCATCCGATCGAAGATCAAGAGCCCAGATCGTGCCAAAAACAATACCAGATCAAGCTCAAAAGAGGTCGGATCCATCTCAGCCGTCCGATCGTACCATCGGATGGTCCAGATCAAAAGAAACGCTGTGGACCACGCGTACACCACGTGAAAAGCATGGGAAAATGCGTGGAAAATGCGGGGAAACGCCCAAGGGAGCCATCGCTGCCGCCTGGGCCAGGCCCATGCATGCCTGTGCGCACTGCGCGTGGGCCTGGGCCTCGCTCCGCGCGCCTGCGCGCCGAGCCTGGGCCGGTGCGCCCGCTCGCGTGCGTCCGTGCGCCCGCCTGCACCGGGCCTGGCCCAAACTACCCGATCCTTTTTTTTTTTCTTGGGCTGGGCTTCTGCGCTGGGATAAGGCTCCATGCCTAACATCAAGGGTATGGGAATGAGATATTTGACCAGTTCTCCTTGTTGCTCGACCAATTCATTGTGGGTGTCTAGCCCTTCGATCGGGTAGGCATCGGTAGCTTTAGTTCCTTGAAGCGCGATACAATAGCAATGGCATGCCAAGTCCTGATCTCTACAAACCTCTCCGATCTCATGAGCTATTGAAAACTTTATCTTCAAGCAGTAAGTTGATACAACTGCTTGAAAGGCATTCAGTCCTAGTCATTTAAAAATTGTGTCATAGGCCAAAGGTTCCTGGATCATGAGAAAGTCAACATGGATGATGAATCGATGAGGATAATGTCCCAACCTCACAAGCAAGGTGACAACTTCCTCTACCTTGATTGTATCTCCAGTGAAGCTGACCAGTAGGAAATCTACTCTTCCCAGTTGATCAGGAGATATTTCCAATTTAACAAAAGCATCATAATACAAAATAGTGGCCGAGTTTTTATTATATATAAAGATGTGTCGTATATTATAATTTTCAATATTTAAAGTTATAACCACTCCATCATTATGTGAAAATTGGACTCCTTGATCATCCTCCTTGGTGAAAATTATTGGCTCTATAGTCTGCCTCTTGGCCATCCTATCCTCATCTTCTAAGTCTCTGTTGTGGCACCCCTAGTGATGTGTTCACTATTCTTGATGGGGTTGGGTCACCCTTTTCTTGGGGCTTGGTCTATTGTAGCTATTTAGCTGGTCGAGGCAATCTTGATCAATTTCCCTGCTCTCTTTGGCATCAGATGAACCGATCGAGGTGGCCTCACCTAATAAGCTCTTCGATCTTGTCTCGAAGCTGGATACATTCCTTAGTATCATAGTCATGGTCATGATGGTACAAGCAAAATTGATTTTCTTTAAGTTAGGGGGATATAGTTTCCTGGCTTTTGGAAGTGCCCTTTGATCTCTATTAGCACTTTTGCCCTTGGTGTGTTCAGTGGAGTGTAGGCATTATACTTTCTTGGTGGCGATGCATGCCAATCTCCCTTGCAAGGACTCCAGGGTTGATGGTTTCGAGGGATCCTATTTTTTCATTGATGAGATAGGAATTTGAAATGCTGTCTGGTTCCTTCCTCTAATCTCGAAGAGTGTTTCTGACCAGCTTCCAATTTCCTACCCGAAAGTATGCAAGTGGCGGGGACTTCTTATACAAAGACATCCTCCATTCATGCATACTCTGGGGTTAGCATATTGGCAAAATCCTAGAGATAAGTCTTCTTCAGTAACTTCTTGAGGTCATTCTTCTGCAATCCACTTATCAGACTAGACATTAAAATCGATTGGTCCAAGTCACGAACCTCTAGGATAGCTATGTTAAAGTGGCTGACAAAAGCTCAAATCCACTCTCTCTCCTTTTACTTGAAAGTATGGAGAAAGTCTAATCGCTTCTATTTTCACCAATTACTGACAAAATGGCTAGTGAAGGACTGGCTCGGTTGCTAAAAAGAGTGAACCAATCATGGCTTCAAGCCTGAATGCCAATATCGAGCCACTCCCTTCAGAATGCACGAGAAGGCTTGGTAAAGGATGGCATCAGTAGCTCCATGGAACATTATCATCGCATCGAAGCTCTCCAAATGATCGATAGGGTCGGTCATCCCATTATAACTCTCTAGCTGAGAGATCTTTGAAGTGTCAGGGAAGTAGTGTTTGCATGATCTTGGCTCGAAAGGTGAGTCATTATTAAACCCATCACATGATGCCAAGGAATAGTTATGGATTGCTTCGTTTGTTGATCAAGTTCTCAAAGTTTTCACTCAACCTTGGGATCTCGGATGGCATGAACCTCTAATTACTGGAGAAATTACCAACCTAGAATCAAACCATGTCCCAACTAAGAGCTCTATGACTGCCACCTCTTTGGTTTTGGACTTCTGGGATGACTTTGTGTTGGGAAATGTATCCCAAAGCCAATTTCTACTGTACACAGTTATACATTTAATGTAATTGTATATGAATTATATTATTGAATAAAATGTTTATTCTGGCAGTTCATCACTATTTTATCTTTCTGTAATGAGTTCTTGAGTGATGAAGTCCTTAGGACTATTTGTATGTGATATAGAGAGGATATATCATATAGTCCTAAAATTGTTCGCGACCAAATGATACACTT
Organism: Areca catechu; assembly: GCA_021397845.1. Lineage (NCBI taxonomy): Eukaryota > Viridiplantae > Streptophyta > Magnoliopsida > Arecales > Arecaceae > Areca > Areca catechu. Next base: position 31,482,147 of record CM038045.1, read on the forward strand.
ATTTCAGGATGATAGTATATCAAGTATAGGTCGTTGTGTGCCATAGTCGTTGGTTGTCCTCTTAACCAAGGAGTGTGGAGACACTGGTATGGCATGCAGATGTTGTGTTTGACATTTCATCGAACGTAACCCGTTTGTACTTTTTTCTGCCTAGAATTTTGATATGGACGTAGTTATCCCCCAGATATGAGATCGTCATGGTAGCTTATGAGCAACTCACTGTACTTTAGTACTGGACTATCTGGATTTTTAATCCAGGGACGGAAGGTTTCTGGGTACAGTTAAGTACTCATGTAGCAGTGATCGGATCAAGATGGGATTGACCCCTCCAAAGTGTTTGGAGCAGATATCTTACTGTGTTTCAATTTAGCAAAATCTTGGCCAGGGTAGTCTCTGTAATGTATTACAGGACTTGTGAGATTGAGGCACATTGTTGATGGACTTTATGGGTTGGGCAGTTTAACCCTAAGTCTTCCTGAGCATTGAGGTCAAAGAGATTAATTACTAGGTTTCCATATCTCCTGGTTCTTGATTGTTCCTCTACAACTTCGACCTATCCGGACGTCGGGTGTCATTGCTAGATGGCGATTTTGACTGGTATTGGAAATGTTCCAGTGCTACCGGCTTAGTGTTTGAACCTATGGGTCACACACCATAGGGATTTCTACTTGATCTAGTGATCGGAGAACGATTGGGAATCGTTCGTGGACTCACAAAGAAAAAGTATTTTTCTTTACCCAAGTGTCGACACTTGTGTAAGTGTCGACACTTGTTGATTTCGTAAGTATAGACACTTGATGTCACAAAAGGTTATGACATAAATTTTTACTAATAGTTGGTGATGCATGGAGGTGAATTAAGTAATGTGATTACTTGATAGCCCAATTTGATTGAGCTATAAAAATCTGGAACGAATCAAATAGGATTTGGTTCAAAATAGGTTTGGGTCCAATTGGGTTGAACCCAATGTATGCACACTTGATCCAATTGATTTCAGTTATGAACTGAAATCAATTAACACATTAATCTGAATTTAAATAAGTTTAAATTCAGTTTTGGGGAGTTATGTAACTTCCCATAACCATAACTCCCCATAACTATCCATTACCACTCCATTATCACCCATAACTCCCCACTTTCCCTCTCCCTCACCATCTACATAATGGGCTGAAATGGGAGGACGAAAATAAGAGAAAATTCAGCAAAGAAATGCTGAAAAAATAAAAGGGAAGAAAGGGAAGAAGCTAGGAAAGGTTCTAGTTTTATGGGTGTGAGATTTTTGGAAAGAAGTGTGCATATTTGTACCTAGTGATCTAGGTCTTAGGATTGAGTGTTTGGGAAGGGTTCCAACGACTCATTCTCCATCTCTTGAGTTTCTTCATTCATTCGGAGAGTCCGGCATCGAAAGAAGAAAAGGAGTTCCGATCAAATTGTTCCACAACAAGCTAGCACTTGGAGTGGAAGTAGATTTTGAAAGAGCCCTGGTGTGAACCACCTATAGAGGCCGGACACGTGTGCGGCTAAGCAGAGTTCTTCTTCCTCCTCCTGGATTTTTCGCAGCGGAGAGCGTCTCCACTTCATACGAGGTATGGTTTTACATATATAGGTATGTTGTTTTGAAATGTTCATTGCATAAGTTCATTATTTCATGGTTTATATTAATCATTCATGCAAGATCTTGGGCTAAGTAGCATTGAATAATTCTAAAAGCATGCTTAGATTAAATGTTAATCCATTTATCATGCTTTCGCTGTATGTTATCTTAAAAAGTTTTAAAATGGAAAGCATGCTCGCTACTAGTTTTCCACTCACTTTGATGGGCCGACCACCTTTCTGGATTTTTGGAAGGGGCCTGCGATTATTCTAGTGGTGGCAAAGTAGCCTACATCACCAAATTAGGTTATGGCACCATAGAAGGCAATGTGGCAACCGGCTATATCATAGGTTGTGAGGCCGCAAGCGATGCTGCGAAGGAGGTTGCACTACTAAGAGCGGTGCAGGGGCAGGATGAATGGCTTGGATGGCCGGCACCAAGTTCTGGACCTATTGGAAGAGCAAATTAAACTGCTCTGCAGTAACCACCACTATCTGCAGGGATGGAGAGGCTTTTGCTGATGTTGGCAAGGCCGGTTCTCCACTAGCTAGGAGGTAGCGATGTTGGTGCAACGGGATAGAACTTTCTTAGGTAGCATTGGTAGTCTGCCTTTAGTTTGTGTTCCTTAAAAAATAAAAATTAGGCCCTTCCTCTATTTTGTTGGTGTCAAAATTTATCGGGTGCTAGGGATGTTGGAGTTAATAATACAAGGAGATCTCTAAAAGGCAGAACCTATAAAAAGCCCAGACTAAAAGGCATTCCAGTGCAGGCCTTCCGATGCTTAAGTCAAATTCTAGGCATAACAATAGTATGAAAAGCATAAGGCAGAGATTTTTTGCATATCTTGGAGACTCCCAGGGGGTCCCTATTTATAAGTGAAGGATAAGGGTATTTTTGAAATGATAAATATCTCGGTGGATTTGGTAAGAAGTGACAGGACTTATCATGCAGCCTATCAGAAAATTTTTGTTTGCAGGAAATGTCTATTTTGTTTTAATAGAACCTTGTCCTTTGTATGGAATTGGACATGTTTTTTAATGGTGATGCTGACTACTGCATAAGTTCAAGCATACTTTTTTAATTACGAAGATATGGTAGTGATTACGGATCATAATATATGATGTGACCTTTTGATCACATAATCAGGGACATGAAAGTGAGCATCGATCATGTTGGCCTTCAAAAAATCCAAGTGGCCCAAGGATCCACTTGCCATGATATTCAGTCCAGGGGTTAGTCTAAGCACCTCTATTCGGAGCCGAGGAATATTCAACTGGAAGATACTTGATCGGATTATCTTAGCTAGGGGTGAGATGCACCAATAGCCTTTGGAACGTTCGACGAGGACGTATTAATTGCTACTTAGGTTTGATCAGGTGGGGACGATCAGTGCTTGGCTAAGTCTGGTTAGTCGGGATGCTTTTTTTCCTAGCAAGTGGATGGATCGATAAAGGAGCCATCCATGCATCGAGTATGTATTTGAGCCATCCCCTATAATATTGGGGCAAGGAGGAAACCACTAGCCAACCAAGGGTCGGATCCAATGAATCATTGATGAGTGCCTGCTAATGGCATTTGAGGAGTTAGACAATGGAGAAGCACCAGTCACTAATGAGAATTGCCCGGATGAAGGGTACTCACTAGTTGGTGCCTAGCTAGACCCGGTCGACTAGGACACATTAACTTCTCCGATCAGAGGTCGATTGAGTAGCGGAACTGATCATACACTTATCATGTTGACTTATCCGATAATATTGGAGCCAAGTACTCTGCTAATCAAGGTCCAAGCCCAATGAATGGTTAGAGGATACGTAGCAAGCTCGTCCTGTTGAGAGTGAGAGATAGCTTTTCTTCGATCAAGGGCCGTTCAACCAGGCTTATTAGTTTGGGCCTTGTATCTTTTGGCCCATGCAAGATTTCACTCAACATCAATCATGCAGGCAAATGAACATGATCATCCAAGAGGCACAAGTTTAGTGGGACATTTAGTTGTACAAGTACTGAACATGACCATGCACAAGATTTTTGCACTTGGAGTACATGGTGATAAAGGGGTTTGTAGCGGCAGAGTGCGAGGCAAGACTAGCTACAAGGTTGATAACATGAAGGAACAAATAAAATGAAAGGAGGTGAGGCCAGTGCCACTGGGTTGGGTCTTATCAAGCCTAGCATAGATCAATCACAAATCAACCTAATTCATTTGCAACCTAAATTTGTATTTTCAAAAATAAATGTAGCTTGGTCCAATCCAAATCTTATCGGACTCAACATGCAATCCTAAATTACATGGACCTTCTTTTCTCTCTCTTTATAAAAATATTTTATAATATATTGAATGAACTTTCATTTAAATTAATTTTCATTTAAATTAATTTTTCTTCTTTCATCCCAATAACCGCATCTCATTTATATAATTTTATTTAATTATATTTAAATATTTATATTTTATTATTTGTTTAAGTGGTTTTGCATTTATAATGCTTTTATCAATATATATTTTAAACTTATAGTTCATAAATTTAATAATGATCAATTATTTAAATAAAATTAAAAATCTTTGAATAAAAATCAAAGTTTAAATTATTTTTTGTAATTTTATTTAATTTTTATTGATTTTATATTAATTATCTCAACTATAAAAGAGATGCTTGGCTCAAATGTAAATCCATTGGAGCCAGCCCCGGTCTGAACTTGAATATTCCGAGCCGGATCTAGAATTTTTTTTATGAAACTGACCTGATCTAAGTTGGTCAGCTGGTGGATCGAGGTCAAATCTAAAGTCACTATCCAAACACGAAATTGGTCAGGTTCAAGCGTGCCCGTGTCCGATCGAACCTTTTTGAAGCTCTAAACAAAAAACCTGTGCAAAATGGGAAAGTTTTGGACAATATTGCAAAAATGGGGAATCCTGGACCTTCGGTGAAAAGCATAAAAAGGACACCCCTACCAAACCAATTATTTCTTGGCATACCCAACTCCCGAGGCCATTTTCGTTAATTTATTTATCCCGTCGATATAAGACATCCAAGGGTGGGAGGGAGAGAGGGAACGAGGGAGTGAGACAGGGGGGCTTGGGGCCGAGGGCGGGGAAGGAGAGGGATTTGTGTTTGAGAGAGAGCGTGTCGGGAGCGAGGGTGGGGAGGGAGAGGGATTTAATATTCCGTTGTACTCGTCTGTCCCCCGCCGTTAAATCGCTTCCGCATGCTGGCCGGCCGCCATGGTTTCCGACCAGGAGATCGCTAGCTGCGTCGAGTCCCTCCTCCGCCAGTCCGACCCCGCCACCGCTGCCGGCGCCAATCTTAGCGCCGTCGTCCGCCAGGTCGAGGCCAAGCTAGGGCTCGACCTGTCGCACAAGGCTGGCTTCATCCGCGACCAGATCGAGCTCCTCCTTGGTCCCCATCGGCCTCCACCCCCGCCGCCGCCCAACCAACACCGCCATCTCCTCCACCAGCAGGGCCACCCACCCCCCGTCTCCTCCCCTTTTCCCCACCAGCCGGGGCTCGACTTCCAGTACCCCCCTCCCCTCCCTGCCGCCGCCGTTGTTGCCGCCTACCATCTCCAGCAGCAGCTCCAGAACCCGCCTCAGGCGGTCCCCACCATAGTCCGGCCTGCGGCCGTGGCGGCCCCGAAGGAAAGGTGCCTCCTCTTTGCTCCTAAATTCTCCTTTTCCATTAGCTTTGCTTTATCTTGCAGTCATCCTCTTTTCTGTGGATAGAGGTAGGTTTACTGTTTGAGTCTCCGATGGAAAGGTGTCTCCTTTACGCTTCTAACCGTGTAGCTATTTGAAGTAGGATTTGCCTTGTTTTCTTTTCCGAACTCTTCTTTTCCATTGATGAAAATAGTTGGGTTTGTTCTTCGGGTCTATCTACGCAAACGAGCGATTGAGTGGGTGACGTGGAAAGCTGGATATTTCGATTCTATTTCCAGGAAACTGAGGTTTTCTTTTAAGATGAGAATTATAATCTTCGACTATACTCAACGTGATTCTGAGTTAATAAGATCGTTTATTTATTTATTTATTATTTATCTATTTTTGTGTATTGCAGCTATTTTGTGGGGGATTTAATTATTTCTGAACTGTTGAATAACATGGAAAGGACAAATTGAGATGAATAGGTTACTTTTGTAGTTTTGGATCAAGAAATTTCTTCATAGTTTAGTTATCCCTTGAGGATCTGATTAATTAAACTTTTTTTGATTAAATATTTTCATATAGATTGTTAGACGAAGAGTTCAACTTGGTAGTGACGAAGGGTGTGAGGGAAGGAGAAATTCTTTAAGCACAGCTGGATGGCAAGTTAATTTTTATGTCCAGGTGCACCACAAAGAGTAAAGTTTTGTCTGTTTTCTATGATCTATGGTTGCATCCTACCTTGCCATGGTCGTTATGTTTCAATCGTAATGTCTTGTGAGGTGATACAAGTTAACATCTGCACAGAAGCTGATTGGTGTCTGTCAAGATTCAAAAACCGCCTTAATTAGCTCGACATTTTTTATGTTTCATTCAATATGTTGTAACCCTTAAACTATCAAGACTTCAAAAAAAATGTTGTAAATATAAAATTAATTGTGCCTATGTAAAGCTGAATATAGATGGGAACCTAATAGAGGGGTTACTGTCACAGCAAGTGTGAAGTAGCTCCATATGTTTATAATCTAGGAAGTGCAAAAATAAGAGTGTTTTTGCACATATTTTATTTAGTTTGTCTAATCCAAGCTAAAAGATTATGGCACACCATATGAAGGGGCTTGTTCTCTTGATCTAATCTACAGTCAACAGAACTTTTAATCTGATTGGGGAGAAGAAATAATTTTCTCAACCCGCTCAACTCAAGTCCAAAAAAAAAAAAAGAAAAGAAAAAGGAAGAAGAAGGAAGTAGAAAAATTGATGGAAGTAGGGTCTAGATTTCCTTTCTTTCGTTGATTATTCTAAAAATTAAGATACGTAATCTCAATTTATAATAGCAAGATTTGTCCTTGCACAATTCAGATCAGATTCCTTATCTAGTTTGAATAGGACTAGCTTTACAAAAATAGTCATGATTGGAGAAATAAACATGAAAAAGCTAAAATTTTATAAAAAAATATATCTTGACTCCTATATCAACTTTACCTTTTGTTGCTTTATCTAATTCTTTCTGGATTTGAAGATACATTCGGTCAAAATCTTTCCAAAAATAAAATTTTTGGTTTGATCGGTCCATTTTAGGGTATAAATGATAGAATTTGGGCCTAATCGCAAGCTAAGCAGCCCCATTAGAGTGTGACGCCACATCATAGATCTCGAAAGGTTACTTAATTTGAAAAGAAGATCATCTCAATTGGATGTCATATGGTCAAGTTATGATCTCTAAAAGTTTGATACACAATTCAATTTCTTGATATAGTGGATCTTGCTCTTGGATCATGTCTAGCCTTATTTGTACTGACTAAAATAGTTTACATTAAATCTAGTGATCCTCCTAATTCAGCTTTTTTCTAGCTTTTATTCTTGAAAACATCTTAGAGAGAGCTCTAGAAGTCTTCCTACCTATTATCATAACATTTGCTATCTTAAATTCTTAACTTAATATGATGGTTAATATCATCCTAAATACTAAGTATTAGAAGGTATATTATCAATTTGTAAATACAAAAATAAGATCACAAATACATATGCCTCATGTAAATGTCTAGAAGATTTAAGCTCATATGTTGCTGATTCAAGGTCAAATATGTTGAATCCACCATTTTGGAGGGGCTTGATCTAATAAGTCCATAGACCCATTTTAACCTTTTCTCTATAAATTATCTTTGAAAAACATCCCAAACTCTTGTATTACTAAAAATCCCCCAAAACTCTTGTACGCCTAAAATGAAACTTCCTTGCTCTTGAAATTCTTTAGACCATATTGTCAAATGCTTATACTTCTATAAAAAAAGAGCAAAATCTAGGTTTATTCTTAACACATTGTTTGTCAAATTTTGGACCGATTGTCCATATATGCTGAATATTTTTAAAGTTTCAGAAATCAGGATGTAGTCAATTCGTTACAGGGCCTAGAAAGCATGTCTAGGTCATGGTTGGCTTGCACTTAGGGCCTTGATGGTTAGCCTTGTCATGGTTGTCTTGTTGGTGGTTGTTTGTTTTCGAGCTTGATAAAAATAGGCCAATTATTCTACCCAATTGCATCCATGGGTTCCAATTTAGGTCTTTTATGAAGACCTATACGAGTGTGTTCAGTCTGATATTGGTTGTGTGCTCAGTAGATCGTGGATACTTATACAGGGCCATAGAATCCAAAGAATGCTTTCTAAATAGTCTTTTTGGATGAGATCCTAGGTCATTATAAATTGTATTAGTCCAGGTTTTATCCTAACTCATGTGTGATTAGGAGATAATGTAGCATGAGCCCTTTTGTTGTTGACCATGGACGGATAGTGGTGTTTGTGATGGGATTTGGACCCTTAGCTTGGCAAAGACACCAGGCTTAAATGTGTGAGGACCAATGCAAGTGTGTTTAGCCCTATATTGGTTGTACATCAGGTAGATCTTGTGTACTTATGCAGGTCAAAGAACCCAAACAATGCCTTTAGGCTAGCATTTTGGGGGTGAGATCCTGGTCATTACATTTTGTTTTATAAAGTGACTAGTATAAAAGCACATGCAAATGCACATTTAGAAACAACTAGTTCTGGAACTTATCAACAATTTGAATGGTCTGGCAGTATGGAGTTTGGAAAGAGACAAGATTAAAGAATGTGGCATTGTTTTTCTAGTTACTCTAGTATGCTATTAAAGTTATGCTTAGAGAAAAGAAATGGCAATTTTGGTAGGCCATTTGGTAGGGCTATAACCTGAACTCTTTATAATATGATAGATAGTTATGCGGGAAGCGAACAACATTTGGGTCTCTACTTCCTCTAGTTCTTAGTGTCCCCCTCCCCAAGTCACCCCCCTCTTTCATCCTCTCTCTATCTCTCCCTCTGCACCCTTCTACAATTTATGAGCTGATAATGTCTTCCTATTCAATTTTTTTCAATTGGTGAATATGTTTGTTCTGGGCTTTGCTTATCTAGCTCATTTAAGGAGAATATTTAAAGTTTCAAAATATTTTCTTATAGATTCCATCTATTAACTTTGTGGTGAAAATACCTTTTACTTATTAATTGTGCTGCTAACAAATCTCATTCGTAATTCCAGAAGCTTAAATAAGAAACCTAATTAAATCTCTCTCTCTCTCTCTCTCTCTCTCTCTCTCTCTCTCTCTCTCTCTCTAACATTCACACTCACACGGTCATTGATGCACCTTAGTTGGTTTCAATTAGTATCTTGCTTCCAACAAATTAATCATTCCTATCCATATATGAGAAAGAAAATCAGATTTCTGTCCCCTTTCCTTTTCTATGATCTTACCTTTTTTTAAAAAAAAAATTTATACCATCCCTTAATGAAATTAACTGAAGAAGAGGTGGTATCTTTCTCTTTGGAGGATGACACAAGATCAGAGACTATATTTTAATTTCCAATTCTTTGATCTTTATTTTGCATCCTTTTCTTTTAAATGTGAAGCGGGTGATATTTATAGAAAACAAATATTTGTTGACTATTTAATGGAGATATACTAGAATAAAGAAAAAAATTATTTAATAAATAAATACTTGTAATTTAACTTTGATTTTTAATATTTATTTATTTTTAGGCATAAATTGCATGTGCTTGGGTGCTTGTGGTTTACTTATCATAGCCATAATGTTTCAATGTAGGTAAATTGCTTGAGGATTTACATTGTGTACTTGTATAAATTAATTTCTTAGTGACTTATAGAAGAAATGCTACAATATTGTCACTTTTGGGGAAAATATTGGCATCTCATTAATGATATTTTTAAGGAAGAAGGGGTGGAAAAAACAAAAATCTTGTTGGATTTCAATATTCACTAGCTCTTTATCAAAGCCAAGTTCTTTCTATTGCAAAAGCAAAAGATAACCAAGAGTTGCTTAATTTCTTATTGGATTTCAATAGAAGCTCATCTAAAAAGACACAAAATTTGCTTGATGCCAACCTATATTACACATGGGTTACCCAAATCAGGACTTGAAATCACATCTAAATTATCAGGATATAAATTATGAGCTCACACTGTTTGAGTTTGCTTAAACTTACATAATCCTTCAATTACTTAGAACTCACCTAAGGTATCGCAATCACATAGAAATTTTATTTAATGTAGAATTTTATTTTGAGAAAAAATTCTTCCTTGACTGGACCAAAAAGTATAAGCTACTTGTGGACTTCAAATGCAACTCAGAAATATTGGACAGTCCATAAGTAACCCAAAACACATTACTTGTGTATCAGAATTCACTCCCCTTCTACTTTATCTTTACACTAGGATATATGGCTGAGTCTCTCATATGACACACACTCTCTCTATCATGTTTCAAGAAATGATGATTAATAAAATAGTAATTTTTTGGTGTCATGATTACTCTGGTTAACCATTATCAGCAATTTCTTTTTATTGCTTCCTTCTTTTCCTTTTGTCTTATGGATGGCTCAATAAAATTAGTAACTAGGATCATGAAGAGAAGAGTGACAGTGTAATATTACTGTCTCATACCATTTGGCTAATGATATGCTGCTGATTTCTGCAATCCAAATCATGGTAGTTAAACTGGGTGTTTGTTCGATAGTAAATGTGCTTCAAAATAATAAATCATCCATATGAATATGGCAGGATCTTTTTCTCCTGTTCAAGTACGGTAGAATTGAGATATCACACATGCACTGATATGGTATTATACCAAGCATTCTATTGGTATCAGTATCTCATTGATGCCTTCAATCCATGGTATCTAATATTTAGCATTTGTTGCCCTCAATTTGGTGAGTGGACCTCCATTAATTTCTACTGTAAAATTCCTCCATAGGGGGAGAGAAAGTAGTCAACAAAGAGGAAAGATAACCTGGAATCACTAAGAAAATGAACTAGTTCATATGTTATTCACCCTGAATTTATAGGTATGTCTATTCTTACATACAAAGCAAGATAGAAGATTTTGAATTCATTGCTTAGAAGAAATTCAACATTATATTCCATTTAGAAGTTTCAAATTAGAATCAAATCTAGAATGTAGGTCACATATGATTGTCTGCAACATATGAATCTAGGAAAGACCTGAATCTGTTTTTCCTCGATATCAGTTTTACATTTTGATCTTTTGCAAATCTAGTTTGCATTTTGATAGTCTACAAGTGCAGGGGATAAGTCATATTGACTTGACACATCTAACCGACTTGCATTGGACTCCATGTTTTTTCTACACATTTTGATGTCTTCTTTATATTTGAGCTGATTTTTGGCACGTAATTTAATTTATTGCAGTGCTTCTACTGGAGTTAAAAGAAGGGGTGGCCCAGGGGGTCTAAATAAACTGTGTGGTGTTTCACCTGAACTTCAGGCCATTGTTGGCAAGGCAGCCATGCCAAGAACTGAGGTTCCATTTTCAACCAATTTTTCTTTGAAGCATTAAGCTCTTCTTCTCCTACATGCTATGTGTAGGAACTTATTATTGTTTGTATACTTGGAAATACTAATCATGCTTATCTCTCTCAGATTGTGAAGCAGCTATGGGCATATATCAGGAAAAACAATCTGCAAGATCCTAATAACCGGAGGAAGATCATCTGCAATGATGAACTTCGTCAAGTTTTTGAGACAGACTGTACCGACATGTTTAAGATGAACAAGCTGTTAGCTAAGCACATCATTCCACTTGAAGCCACGAGTATGTGATTGGGTTTAATGTACACTATATTTAAAGGCATGATAGCAGGGATGAAATTGGATCTACTTCTTATACTTGCAGAGGCTGCAGAACCAGACTTTAAAAAATTAAAGACTGAAGTTGTGGTTGGTGCCGCTGAACCTGATGGTGGTCAATATCCTGTGGTTATTTCTGATGGATTGGCCAAGTTTTTTGGTTCTGAAGAAAAAAAAATGCCTGAAACTGAGGCTTTTAGGCGTTTATGGGACTACATAAAGGCTAACCAGCTGGAGGTATCAGTCATCTGCAATGGCTATGCATTTTTTTGGATATTACTTTAAATAACTGATAACATATGTTTTTCTCCAAAGAATGGTGACACACAAGGGTTTGCGGGGTTTTTTTTCTTTAAACTGTGGTTAGTAGGCTTTGTTCCAAAGTAGGGACCTACTTTACTTTTAACTATTTTAGAAGGTCTTTACCTTTTTTCCTTTTTCAGTGAGAAGCTACATATTAGTAAACAGTTGTAATTAGACTTATCTCCCTTATGAAAATGTTTTGTTTCTTGATTCAAGACCTTTTTATTTTGTGTTCTCCATAATTTTTCATACGAAAACTTCTGGTTGCACTTGTGTGATTTTAGTTAGCCTCAACATGAGCAGGTGAGTCCACCATCATAAAAAGGGGAGAAAGAAGGAACAAGAAAATTGGCAAAAATATTTTGTAGGGATGATCTGTTTCTTGACAGATAAAATGCTGGAACTTTTGACCAGCCTCGTACGTACTTGCCCTCCCCCCTATTCCTTTTTATTATTGGGTGTTCTGATTGCATAGAATGTGAGTCATTTTTCAAGACCAACACAATTTGTTACTGTCATGTAGCTGGTGAGTTTTAATTTATTTATCTTATTTTTTCTTTGGATAAGCGAGGGGCCCCCGCATCAATGATTAGCATAGCTAAACTTAAGTATTGTTTGGAATTGTTGATTTTTTTTTGGTTTCAGGAATAGGAAAATGAAAATTCTGCTTCTATTTTCTCAACTTTTTGAAAACATAAGTATGTTTAGTATAGTTATTAAAATAAATAAATAAATAAGTAAACATAAACATGGTGGTGATGATGATGATGACAACAATGGTGGTGGCGGCAGTAAGGCTTTTTTTTTTTTGTGGGGAGGGGAGGGGGGCAACGACAATGGTATGGTAGTAGAGGTGGTGGAGGCAGCAGCAGCTATGTGGCAAAGGTGGTTGTAGTGATGGCAATGTATGGTGCTGGAGGCAATGGTGATGGTTGCAGTGGTGGTAGTGAAAAATATTAGGTCCTTATTTTTGAAAATATTGAAAGTAAGAAATTTCTTATTTTCATTTTTCCAGAAATAATGTAAATGACTTTTGAAAAGGTGGAAATAGAAACAATAGCATCAGACATGTTTTTTGGCTCAAGTTTTTGTGTCTTATTTTCAAAGTAGAAAATAAGAAATAAAAGCTATGCCAAATAAAGGCCCTCATTTTCTCATTTTCTAGGAAGAACTAGTTTGCTGGTCGTATCTTTTTGAAACTAAGGACAGATGTAAATCGTTTTTAAATTCTAAATACTTCTAGAATTAGGTAAAAGGTCTAATGTGCTCTTCTTCTTCTTTTGTGCTGGGCAGATTCCATGTATTTGATCAAAGTTTATTTGGATGTATGATTCATTCGTCATTTTTGTCAAATAAGAAATCCACTTGTTTTGGATTATCATCAAGGTTGGGAATTTGGATTATGTTAATTTTGTTGTTATCCAGCTTAACGCCCTCCATTTAGCCTCCAACCAACTCTGCGTGCTGGGGACCTCAGTTCTGTAATGCCAAGTTCACCATTTCATGTGTTTCTTAAATATATCTGCTGTTGCTTGTGACTTCTTATAGAGGGTGGACAGTCTCTTTGATATTTATCCGGTCCTTTAGAGACTGGATCATTCCTTCAACATTTACCATGTCATGTTCTCTGGCATATTCAGTCTGTAAGGCTACTGATTACACTATTGAAAACTCCCCTTGGACTTATTGGAGCAGACCTACTTTGCCATTCATGGAATCTGTTTGATCATCTTTCATTGGGGTTGTGCACTTTTAAGCCTCTCATATCATTTTCTGGACACAATCCCTTATGCGTGTTTGATTTGGACTGATGTGCCTTTTGTTCTTTCCTCCCTATAAACAATGTATGTATATATTTTGGTGGGTTCTCCTTTTTCCAAGTGCACTGTGAGTTTGATGGGCAGTATTATAGAGTCCTAAGCAAGATCCACCGTATTGGTTGGTACCATACTATATCGTGTATACCGTATGGTACTGATATGCAATTTCATACCATACCAACACTCGGTATACCTTCCTATCTTGTACATACCGTACCACATATCGACACTATAATAAAATGGTATGCATATGGGATCTAGTACGGAGTTGGTGAACCTTGGTCCTTGGCTTATGCTTCTGCATGTGCTTCAGTGCTGCATAATTTTTATATAGTTTTACTGTATTTGAACAATGTTTCAAGTGCTGATGCCTGTGGTGTGTGCCGGCCCTGGCTGCTGTCCAGTATGGCACATGGCATGCTGTTTTAGCGCACATGGCATGCTGTTTTGGCACACATGCTCTACTCCGCAGAGGTTAAAAAGAAGAGAGATGTTACCTTCCTAACTAAAACAAAAATATCTATATTACTTTATTTAGACCGTTACATTATATCTGAAACTAGTTTAGACTTAATATTATACTTATTTTTGACTTAATCGTCATGTTAACACTAACTTTGACTTGGAATGTCTAGATCATCGTACCTTCCAGTCGCTATCTTCCTCCTCCTGCTACATATACCTTATCAACAAAGATAATTATTAGTTATATATGGGAATCTGCTATAAGTTTTTTAGGTTTCTGAGTAATAAAAATTCGTAGCTTCTGTGCTTATGGAGTTGGTCGAGACCTTTAGCGCTTACCACTAGTTTGTGCAGCTAACACATTCATCTATAAATTCATCTGTTTTATCTGTACCGGTTGATGGCTATGCAACGGTCACATCTTTCAATTTTTTTCCCTAATTCTCTTATTGATTTCATGAAAAGTAAAAATGCAATTCTACAACTTGAATCACATATTATTTTTGTTCGAGTTTCCCATGCAATAGAGGTGGGGGGATGGTAATCAGGCATCAATTTACAACCACTGATCTTATATCGTGATCCTCTTTGATCATGATCTCGCATTTACAGTACTTATAAGGCCCATTACATATTCATGCAAAAATTTCTTTTTTTTTTAAACCTGGGAACTCTCCCATGTGGAGTGGGATCCCTGGCAAAGCTAAGGTGGCACCGGACTGATATATATGTAATTTTCTTTCTAATTAAAACCTCAAATCTGCTATCAATTGTGCTACTATTATGCTTTTACTAAATTGAATTTAGTCATGCCATCTTTTAAACGCTTCATATTTGATACAAAAAATACCAACTCTAACAAGGAAATAGTAATAAATATGTCAAACATGGGCAGATATCCTTCTAAGTAATCACTTGAAAAAGTGCCAATGATTTGTTTAGAGTCCAAGAAAAATCCCAGTCTAAGCATCAAAACTTGAAATAACATAGAGAACATGTATGACCCACAAAATTGATATATGTGGTTCATGCCAATTTGATTATGTTAAAAATATTTTCTTTTGGTGCTTAAAGAAGAGCATAGAGATTTGGACTTTCATTTTGTGCATTTAGACCATGGAGCATTAATTTGTATTATTTTGGACAGTTTTAGGAGTGAAGTTGCAGGGCTCATATTGGCTTCTGATAGTGTCATCAATATCATAGACAATCTGTGAATGCAAATGTTCGCATACGGAAACACACATCTATCTAATCCGATAAGATATCTCCAGATATTATTCTATACATTCTGGTTATAAACAAATCACCAAATTTTTTTTTTCTGGTTTTCTGTTGCCTTATTTATATTATTATTATAGAGTAATTTCAATCCTGCCCCTCGTACAGTTGGTTGCTGTGTTATCTTGGAGTGCGTTTGCTTCTTGTAGGATTCAGAGAACGCGTTGATACTGTGTGACCCTAAGCTTCAAGAACTTTTTGGATGTGAAAGCCTTCCTACCTCAGGATTATCTGATATGTTAGCCAGCCATTTTGTCAAACGGTTATGACACTGGTGACATTAACTGGTTAGGTAATCTGTGCCTCTGTGGATTATCTTTCTGTTGCATCTTAATATGGCACTCCTTTCTCTAGATACATCATCATGTTCATTTTGCTAAATTTGGGATAATTTTTTATGTGTCATGAGACTGCTATCTATTTTTTCTTTTGGTTTAATTAATTGGAGGTCTGTTATGCTTTGACGACAGTTGACTTTTTTAATTTATTTAACTGCTCCCAGATTGCTGGGAACATGACTGCATAATGTTGTTTAAGCTTTCCATGGATCATTCTTGACATGAAGTAGGAAAAGGCTTAGAGCCTTTGATGATTTTATGATGAAGGTTACAACAGCGATGATGATTTGTGTACCATGTGAAAAGTTAACATAAAGTTGATTCTGTGATTCTGATTCAGTGCTGCAGCAGTGTTTTTTGCAAATATACATGGTGTTCCATGGTATGCACGAGTCATTATCTTCTGCATATGATTGACTAGGACACTTATTCTGGCACAAATTCAGTGTCTAAATTCTTAATTTGGCTACCTGATATCTTGAGATGTCATTATGGATGTGCATATGTTCATATGTACATACACAGATATGTACATGCGGGTGAAAATTAAATTCCTGTATCTATTTAAAAAAACCGGTGTTACCTTGTTCCAGCATAAGGTGTCAAAAATGTTCAAGACCTGTGTAATACAAATTATGCATTCATTTTCCAACTTCAAGAATTCTTGTTTGTGAATCGATGGCTGACCTGATGGTCTGTCTTTTAGACCAGTTGTAAGGCAGGATCATAGTTCAAGTCATGCAGGAACCATGTAGCTGATCCTTGATTTATTGTGTTTATCCAGGGATGCATGTTTTGGCTCTGAATGCTGGAAAATAAAGAAAGTAAATGAAAACAAGTTTAGTAGAAATGAGAATGTTAAGATGTATGTGGTAAAAATAGAAAGAATAATAAACACTGAATGTATTAGAGAAGCTGTGGGAGTTGCACAAATTAAGGATAAAGTGATAGAAAATCAATTGAGATGGAATGGCTGTGTACAGCAAAGATCTGAGGAGGCTCCACTAAGGAGAACTTTGGTTTATATTGAATGTTGTAAGAAATGGAGGGGAAGATTTAAAGTAACATGGATGGAGATTGAGGACAGATGTGGAAAAACTTGGAATGATATCAAAAGATGTTTCTAAATAGTATTACTTGGTGAATGAGAATTTATAAAGCCAACCCAAGTAGTTGGGAAAAGGTTAGATTGTCATGGTTATGGATCCAAGAGGGCATCTGATTTGATGGTTTGCTCGGTACAGGTTTAGTTCAGAATTCAAAACCTGCTTTTTCTAATTAATTAATTTTGCTCAGAATAGTATGAGAATGTTGCTTTTTATTGATCCACACATTTCAATATCACATTTTGATAAAATGTTATAGCAATAACAAGGTTAGCATCAATTGCTAAGGAGATAAAAAGTAACATGACAAGTAATATTTTAAATGAGATCTAGAAGGAGAAAGACAAGGAGATAACGACTTCATGGAATTTATGGAAAAGAAGCTTCTGTTAGAACTTCTTAATTTGCTCCTTTTCCTTTTTCATATCATACCGACAATAATCCATCTGGTTTTATTTTGTACCGGTTCACAATACACTTTTGATTTGTTGAAGTAGGTGACCGTGGTTATGTTATTGACTTCTGTGGTGCAACTTTTGTGCCTTCCCTCTGACAATATCAGTTTTTTGGTCATCTAGCTTGCTTGTGCCAGTTTAAGATGTTTCCATATGCAATACTCTGCAGGACCATCGGCTAGCTTCGCGCGGTTAACTTTCAGAAAATCATTGTAAGTCGGTTAGTTTGTAGGAATAGAACAGATGACTATTTTTGTTATTTAATTCTGAAGCATCTTTTATCATTGCTGCATGAGATGGCGATGATTGGCAGGATCTCTATATTCATTGTGAAATGGATTCTATGGTTGTTTGATGGCTCTATGCTTGCTTAATATGGATGTTGTGTTATTATTTTTTACCCAAACTGATCATTTTTCTGTTAAAATGACCAAGACCAGAAATCTGTTTGCTTGCAGATGTGCAGCTTCAGTAGCATCAAGTTCCTCTAACAAGTACAGCATAGAAAACTTGATGAAGAAAAAACCGTTTTTGTTGTATGCTTGATTGCTTGTATGTGATTATGTTAGTAACGGTAGACCATACTGAGGGCAATCTGTAATTTATTTTTTAGGTCAGTGTTGTTGAAAATGATGGTAGTTGGTGTACTGTTCTGGAGTTGTATCAATGTCTGTCTTCAGTTTCCCTTACTTTTTAAAACTATGTAGCGGAAAAGATTTGAAGCAAAAAGTTGATACCGGATAGCAACTTGATTGTCTTTGCACCCTTGATGTCATCTTTTGATATGGCGCTCGCACTGTATGTCTGTTTGTAACGTGAACGACTCAGGAATATATTTAGCCAAGGATAAATCTGTCATCTGGCTGTTTTGTGAGGCACACCTTGCTTTGTATTTGATAGCACGTGACTTTGTCATGTCCATGTTTTCCTCCTTCCTGACAGGCTGAAAGAAAACTTAAAATCAGAAGTATGTATAGCATGCACGATATGGGATAATACGTGAAGACTTCAGGAAGCGCAAGGTAAAAAATATTGTTGCTACGCTTCAATATTTGATTTTTTTTAATTAAATAAAATTGTTATTATTATTATTATTATTATTATTGTTATTGTCATTATGTTGTCGTTGTTGTTGTTTTTTTTTTTTTATTGGATAAGTCCAGAGTACTCGTATAAATCTAGTCTAATATAATTAAGTGGGTTAGAAAATAGGATATCATGAAAAGACATCGTAGTAGACACTCTTCCAGTCCACAAAATTTTTCATGAATGCTCTATTATAAAAAAGGTGATTCGGTCCTTCGTCTAATATTTTTTTTTTTTTGGATAATGATTAATTATTTTTTTGAGTGGTAGAAATAAATGCAACAAATTAATTTAGCATCTATGATTACCGGAATTCTTGTAAAGATAAAAGGTCAAAAGCATTCTGATTTGAGAGTGATCAAATGTATCTGGATTGTAACCTACTGTTAAATTCCGATGGCAAAGAGAGAACATCTAATATTATCGGAGGAGCGTGTCTCTGGTTACTAAAGGGGAAAAAAAAAAAAAAAAAAAAACAGTAAATAGACCTAACAGAGGCTTGATTCAATTAGAAAACCAAAAATAAAAACAGAACCGGTAACAGACAAGAAAAAAAATAGATGACAGAAGTGGCGCATGGCAAATCCGGCTGTTGTTGATGGGAACCATGGGACTACCCGGCTGAGTGAATCTGGCACCGAGTACCGCATGAGCCGCGGCAGGGAGGGTTGCTACCGTGTCTACAACGTAGGCTCTATCATTGGCAGAGCTCGGTGGAGAGCCTTCCTGTTGGCTCGCCTCCACTTCTCCCTCACCATCTCGTCAGATCCAACCATCACCTTTATAACTTTATTCCAGTAGCTGTGACGAAATTTTCGGTGGCGGATACAAATGAACTGACGAAGGCCAGGGGATTTTGTATAAATAATCTATTTTAGTTGGTAATTTTGCCATAAAAAGAAAGATCAAATATATTTATTTATTATGTAGAGCATAAAAATTCTTTGCGGTACAGGGGCCATACGATACCACATATTGTAGTCCCTCATTCTTACCAAGTACCATCAAATGATAGGTGGCTATCAATAAAGATGGTCCACGAGCGCATATAATGTTATATACCGTGCACGTTGTTTGATGGTTGTGAATCTCTTAATAACAACTATCGAGGGTCACACAATATTTTGTAGTGCAGCCTCCGCAACATAGAGAATCCTGGTTATGTTATATAATGTCCTATATAGTTATTTGTCCAAGAATATATATATATACAATCAAGGGTCACAACAATTTTGTCTTTGATTCTAAACAGAAGATAAGTTGTCATCCAAAAATATATGAATTAGATACTTAGTTGATGCATATAGCACCTAGGCCCGAGGATAAAATTATCCAAATGTTGATGCGTGGTGGTGATAATGATGACGTTAGCGAAGGTGTTCATAGAATTTGACCACCGTTCATTTGGATGCCGGGAACGAAGTGACAGCAGAGTGTTTTTTTTTGAACAAGTTGAGTGGGAGCCTTCATGCTCTGATTTTGGGGTAGAGGATGTTGTCTTCCCCGTGATAATGATAGGATGACCCACATTTTCCCTAGCGTGTTCCTTGTGGCGAGGAGGGAATAGGGTATGGAGGTCATAAATGGGGCGGACAATCGGGACCTTAATAATGATAGCCTTGCACGACCTTCGCCTTCAATGCTTGAAGAAAAGCCAGAAGGGGAAGAAAGGATACGAGAATTTCCCCTTCTCGATTAGATAGGGGAAGAGACTTGTGCGAGCATGAGTTTTTTTTTTTTTTTTGTTGAAACCTCATGCACTCTCAGCATATAGAAATGGATGGAAGGGTAACTGGATTCACCACGGATAAAAAAAATAAATTTATGGGTTAGCATGTCACTTTTTAAACCCTATGAGCTGTTAAGTGTATTATTCCAAAAAAAGAAAAAAAAGTAAAAAAAAAAAGGTTGCATATGTCCATGCTCGAATGTTATAATTAATGTCTTTTATTACATCAAAAGTTTCCAAGCTTCGAAGAAATTATTTGAATTATGAAGATCCGATCCATTTGAAGCTCTAGCCACGTTTCATTGAGGCACAACATGGCAAATACATAACCTATATATAGGAAAATAAAGGTTTCCTCGATCCTATGATCGATCAAATGATCAGAATCATACTAAATACATCTGAAAAAAAGTATTACAAGACACATCTGTAATCGTCATGAATCCAAACCTGGAAGCAATGCTCACATGAATATCGGAGGCAAGGTCCTTCTCTCCAACATCCTCTTATAACGCGCGGTTCATCGATGAGGCAAGTTGCACGTAACGTCATATATTATAAGGAGTGGAGAGAGGACCTAAACCTATTATTTATAAGCAAACCCTAACAGGTCCTTCCATCACGGGCCAGTTGGACCAAGGTCTATACTGTGCCGGCTCAACCATACCAATCCACATGAGGTGCTCCTAGTCCAAACAATGATCATATAATAATGGACTCAACCTACGTCTATCAACATGGATCATGAAATCAATCAATTTTTAATAAAATAAAATTATAATTAATGTTAGTCTAAATTAAAAAAATTCTTATATTACATGATAAATGGTTGCTTCCCAACTTTGTACCAAGGCAAGCTGGGGATCTTCTAAATAGAGTGTGTTTTTAGAGCAAGACGGATAAGTGGTCCTTGCTTCCATGCAATGTTTCTACAGGAGTTGTATAAATTAGTGATGAAGTGCAGCAGATGGTCTTCTCATCAGCCATCGAACGTATCCTTTTATTGCTTGACTTATATAAGCCCACGTGGACGACCAAATCGTCACCATTCCCATCATTATTATACACCAAAAGTTGATGTTGTTAGATTCACAGCAAATGAATCATATTTCTTAATATAAATAATTGACTGAAATTAAATCACCTGAACACCAATTCTCTAGCGACTATTTATCCTGTTGACGTGCCAAGTCTTGTTTGTAACACGTTTTTCTTGAGTTGTATGGATTTTTTTTTTCTTTTTTTTTTTTTTTTTTGATAAACGGGGAAGCTGATCGCTATATTAATAAAAGGATCTGTTTATCGAGGAACCAGACTTTTGAACTAATATTATATTTTATAAAAAAAAACTAATATTATGTTGAAAAGATTTGTTTGGCTAATTACAGATAGCCAACTTCTCCATAATCATGATGGAGCTTCGCTGATTAGTTTGCGATTCATCGGTGGATAGCATTTTTTTTAAAAAAAAAATTCAAATTCACCCTAAAAAAAGAAGTGCTTTCACGTGAAATTCAACTTCCCTTGATTGTATTGAAATTATAAAAATTATGGTATTGTCAATTTCAATTTAAATACATTTTTTTATTTGTTTTATTTTTTTTGCACCACCTATTTGCCTGGCAGTGGCCCATCACTTTATCATTTAAGATAATATTTTTTTTCTTTGAGAAATTTCAAAGGACGGGTGCAAGAAGGTTTACGTTTTTGACACCCGTTCCACTTTTAAGTGCTTTGCTAATAATTTATCAAAAATAAAACGAAAAAAAAAAATTTTGCCTATTGAATCAACGGCAGCGAAAGACATGCACTAACAACCCTGCAAACGAAACCGCATTTCATTGGATGATTGATAGGGATGGCAATTATTGTCGATCTTATCGCAGTGGCCTGTAGCTCGTGAGCTGGCGCCGATTTTTGGACTCTCTTATCTCAAGATCTCCAAGTTTCCGGATCTGCAAAACAAAGTCAGAGATCCGGGCCGGGAATTCCGGCGGGGATATTTCGACAGTCAAGTTAGAGAGCGGCAAGATGGAACAGGACCTCTAAGACGGGTTCTCGAAGGATTCCCGTGCTTAGAGGAGAAGTAGATGAAAGAAGTGTAGGAAAGAGAGGGGTTGAAGCCCGGCTTCCTGTGCTGGGTTCACCGAGCTCGCGCCTGAGGACTTCTTGGGGGTCCCCGGATCGTTCTCTCGATGTTCTCTCCAACGTCCCGCACTTACCTTTTCGTCCGCTTTCTCCGTCCCTTTTATACCACCGGACCGCCTTCAATCCACGTCCCCTCCTGGGGGCTCCTCGAGATCTCTGGATCCTCCCCCTTCCTTCTCCTTCAAACCCGGGAGTTAAGTGGCCGGCATGCCTCGTCCGTCGTGTATCACGAAAGGGGGAAAGACTGGCGAGACCTTGGGCCAAGTGCGGGAGCTTTTCTTTCGGGGCGTTGACGGTGGGCTTCTAGCCGTTTCAGGCTCCTGCCCGCAAGGATTTCATTCCTCGGTTGCAGGGCCATGTTTAACTGATGTAAACAAGGTTTTGCATATCACTGCGGGCCGTACTAGCGCCCCGTACGCGGCGCGGCGCGCGTCGGCTCTAGTGGCGACTCCGTGGCCCGTGTCTCTGCCTCCCCGAAGCTTTGCAGAGTAGGGCTGATTCGGTCGAGGTAGACCCGTTAGGGGTGCCACATGGCAGAGGAGCAGGGTCTGCCAGCATCGACCGAGGTGGACCCCTTCTGGATGGACACCTGGCGGAGTGGCAGAGAAGTGCTCGACTTCGACCAAAGTGAACTCGTCTTGGGGTGCCACCTCGCGAAAGAGCAGGAGGGCCCGGCTCGACCTCGGCAGAGGTGACCCGTCTTGGGGTGCCACCTGTCGAGGGAGCAAGGGGCCGCCAGCTCCGGCCGAGGTGGACCCCTCCTGGGTGGAGACTTGGCGGAGCGGCAGAGAGGTGCTCGACTTCGATCGAGATGGACCCGTCTTGGGGCGCCACCTAGCAAAGGAGCAGGAGGGCTCGGCTCGACCTCGACAGTGGCGGACCCATCTTGGGGTACCACCTGGCGAGGGAGCAAGGGGCCACCAGCTTCGACCAAGGTAGACCCCTCCTGGGTGGACACCTGGCGGAGCGGCAGAGAGGTGCTCGACTTCGACCGAGGTGGACCCGTCTTGGGGTGCCATCTGGTGAAGGAGCAGGAGGGCCCGGCTCAACCTCGATAATGGTGGACCCATCTTGGGGTGCCACCTGTCGAGGGAGCAAGGAGCCGCCAGCTTCGGCCGAGGTAGACCCCTCCTGGGTGGACACCTGGCAGAGCGACAGATAGGAGCTCGACTTTGGCCGAGGTGGACCTGTCTTGGGGCGCCACCTGGCAAAGGAGCAGAGGGCCTGGCTGGACCTCGGCGGTGGTGGACCCGTCTTGGGGTGCCACCTGTCGACGGAGCAAGGGGTCGCCAGCTCCGGCCGAGGTGGACCCCTCCTGGGTGGACACCTGGTAGAGCGGCAGAGAGGTGCTCGACTTCGGCCAAGGTGGACCCGTCTTGGGGTGCCACCTGGCGGAGGAGCAGGAGGGCCCGGCTCGACCTCGGCAAAGGTGGACCCGTCTTGGGGTGCCACCTGGCGAGGGAGCAAGGGACCGCCAGCTTTGGCCGAGGTGAACCCCTCCTGGGTGGACACCTGGCGGAGCGGCAGAGAGGTGCTCGACTTTGGCCGAGATGGACCCGTCTTGGAGCGCTACCCGGCGAAGGAGCAGGAGGGCCCAGCTCGACCTCGGCAATGGTGGACCCGTCTTGGGGTGCCACCTGTCGAGGGAGCAAGGAGCCGCCAGCTCCGGCCAAGGTGGACCCCTCCTGGGTGGACACCTGGCGGAGCAGCAGAGAGGTGCTCGACTTCGATCGAGGTGGACCTGTCTTGGGGCGCCACTTAGCGAAGGAGCAAGAGGGCCCGGCTCGACCTCGGTAGTGGCGGACCCGTCTTGGGGTGCCACCTGGCGAGGGAGCAAGGGGCCGCCAGCTTCGGCCGAGGTGGATCCCTCTTGGGTGGACACCTGGCGGAGCGGCAGAGAGGTGCTCGACTTTGGCCGAGGTGGATCCATCTTAGGGCGCCACCTAGCGAAGGAGCAAGAGGGCCCGGCTCGACCTCGGCAATGGCGGACCCATCTTGGGGTGCCACCTGGCGAGGGAGCAAGGGACCGCCAGCTTTGGTCGAGGTGGACCCCTCTAGGGTGGACACCTGGCGGAGCGGCAGAGAGATGCTCGACTTCGGCCGAGGTGGACCCGTCTTGGGGCGCCACCTGGCGGAGGAGCAGGAGGGCCTGGCTCGACCTCGGCAGAGGTGGACCCGTCTTGGGGTCCCACTTAGCGAGGGAGCAAGGGGCCGCCAGCTTCGGTCGAGGTGGATCCCTCCTGGGTGGACACCTGGCGGAGCGGCAGAGAGGTGCTCGACTTCGACCGAGGTGGACCCGTCTTGGCGTGCCACCTGGCGAAGGAGCATAAATTTTGAAAGAAAAATCCACGTGGCACGACGGCGTCCAGTTGGACCTGATACACATTCCACGTCAGCGATGTAGCCATATCAGTAACCGGGTTCGAGGTGAGTACATCCAAATTCAAATCCAAATTCGAATATTCAATAAATTATCCAAATCCGGTCCAAACATTATCGGGATTGGATTTTTTTTATCCAAACATATCTTAATCGGGTATCAGATAATTTGGGTTTACCCGGTCCGAACCCAATTAAGTCATATTAAATATTTTTTTATTTTTGTCAACTTTAAAATCATTTACCATTTTATAAATCATACATATATTAAACAAATAAAATCTAACTATATTTTTAGTTTAACGATATTTAGTTTCATATTCAAAATAAAATTTTAATTATTTTAAATAAATAAAATTTAACAAGACTTAATTCAATACTTCTAAAATAAATAAAAATATAATATATATTAATTATATATATTTAAATATTAAAATAATTCGAGTCGAATTTGGATCGGATGTATATATATCTGGTCTTGATCTAAATCCAAAATTAAGCATTCAAATTTTATCCATATTCAATTTAAATCCGATCAAAATATTAACTGTCCGGTCTAATCAAATCAAATTGAATCAAATACCTATAAAATTAAATTTTGTTACCGTCCCTTGTCCTAATGATTGGTTCCCCCAAACCTATTCCACGCCACCTTTCTTCTTGGATGGCGGCGATCCACCTTGCCTTGCGTTCCCACCCACCAATTCACCAGCTGCGTTAGAGATCGGCGCGGATTCGTACTCTCCACCAACCAGACAAGGTGGGCCCTTTTACGAAAAAATAAATAATAATAATAAAATAATAAAATAAATAAAATAAACAAAATAAACAAACAAACAAATAAGGGGGTCGCATAAGAGAGGGAAGTGAGCTGCACCCTTGCCTTCCGATGCCGGCTCCATGCGACGCCGGCCGAGCTTTCAACCGCGTGGCCCGTGCTGAGCCTTCTGCGGCGGGTAACCCCCCCGCCCCCATGATTTTTTTTTTTCCCTAAAAACTTTGTATACAAAGTAGAGTACGAATATATTCACAAAATAAAAAAAAAAAAACTACTTCCCCATCAAAATACCATCTTATTATTCAATATTATAATATCAACTATATTAATACATTTATCAAAAGATCATTCATAGAAAATATAAATTTTTATTTTTAAAATCATAAATATTAATATTAATATTATAAAAGATAAATAAAATAAAAAATATAAATAATTTAGATATAAAATATTTTGTTGTAAAAAGAATAAATTTATAGGATTAAAAAATTTTACTCTGAATTTCGTACCGATTTTTCAGTAAAAGTATTTTAAAATTTTTTTTTATAAACTATCAATCCAACCGCTTTCTAAAAAAAATTTAATATATTTTGGATCTTATATCCAGCTTAATTCGCTGGTCATGTTTTTATAATATTTGCTATAACAAAAATTTAACTAAAATAAAATTTTGTAATCTCTTTAATTTATATTTAAATCTTAAAATTATTTTTAATCATTGAGTTAGCTTGTTCGTATCGTAGATTATACAAATCGAGCCGGACGTTTATCATGCGGATCAAGCCCGGTTAGCATCGAACACTTCCCGAAATCGTATAGCCATTTGATCGTCGGCTGAATCATGCATGGCTGTTGGATCATTGCACGTAACACGCGGAGCCCTTCGTTCATGCATAAGTCTCATTAAAAGCCATTGCCCGCATTAAATGCCACTTGATCTTATTTAATGACTACATGACAAAGCCATGTGCACTGCCAAGCTCTACGTTCAGCTCCCAAGCAGCGTGCGTGCATTGCCAAGCTCCACGTTCAGCTCCCATGCACCGTGCCATGAGTTCAGTACACCGCCCACAACCGTCGTTAATCAAATACCGCATGCTCGGAAAGGAAAAACACGCCTGGGTGAGAGAAAAAAGCCATGCACCTGGACCCACTTGCATGCCCATACATGCACGTAAAAAAAAATGGGCACATATATTAAGGCATTATCTTAGATTCGATCTCCGTCTAATTTTAAGAATTCTTAAAAAGTCACGTCTATATACCTTTGAAATAAATACTTGCTGATCATGAAAATTTAGCCAAATCGTTGGATCTCATTTTTGTCATATATTATACTTATCTAGACTTAAGGTTTACTCATAATTTTTTTTTTATAATAATAAAAATTTTATCTTGCAACATCATCTATCATCCTTCCAAGTCTCTCGTTTCGTATCCGATCTACCTATTGTGCATTGCATTGGACTCCTGTTTGCACCAGAGACTCCACTTCGCATTGGACTCTCTGTCAAGAGATAGCGACTTCCATGCTTTTTTTCCTGCAAGATGATCATATTATCGTAATGACCTTCAGGATTCCATCATCGATTCTCAACATGTAGTCGTTTGAATCCAGTTTGTTAAAAGAAATTATATTCTTACGAAAATTAGATATGCATCGAATCTTATTCAATTTCTTTACTGTCCTATCATGCATCTTTAAGCTGACTATCCCGACGTCATTGATTACATAGCTTGATCCATCTAGTAAGTAGACAAAATTTTCTATACTTTCTACATAGTCGAACAACTCCTTCATGTAATAGATATGATATGGATATGCAGAATCTAAAATTCACCGGAAAGAAAGGGATATCTCGTTGGATATTATAAGTACATCGCTATCATCGGCCATGGTTGCCGTAGCTTTTATTTAATTTTTGAGCTGTGAACAATCTTTGACATGATGTTCCAGTTCGTCGTAGCAGTAATACTTTATCTTGCTCGCATTCTTCAACCTGGACTATCTGTCTTGCGATCCTCTATCGCTCCGCCTTCTGCTGCATGCTATTCTAAAAATCGTCAACGCTGAATTCCTGCCGAAACTCAAAGCCTAGTTCTCCCGTCTGAGAATTTTGTTGTCGAGTAATGCCGATATGACCTTCTTCATCTTGTTGGTGCTTTTTCTTACTATAAGAACAGTCACTAAGGACTTGAAGGAATGTGGTAGGGATGACAGCATAACCAGCATCATAGTTTTTTCCTCAACTTATTTTTACTAACAAAAAGAAAATCATCGAGGATCCTTTGAAAGTTACTGAGATGCTCCTATACGCTTTGTCCATCGATCATCCGTAGTTGGTATAACTGCTTCCAAAAAAATAGTGTGTTGGTTTCGCAATGTACAGTTCCTCGAGCTTTGCTTATAGTATTATCGAGAAAGTTTCGTTTAGTACATGGATTACCACCTCATCCGTTAAGTACAAGCGAATCGTACTCACTGCCTGCATCTGGAGCTGCCTTCAAGTCTTCTCCTCGATGATAGCTAGTCTCTTCTCTAACATGAGAGCGTTGATCAGTACTAGCTAGATAAGCACATCTTTCATCCTTACTTCTAAAAAAAGAAATTACTTTTTCTATTGAATTAGCTGATCTCCAACTTGATTACATATGTCTTCTCCATCTTCTTCGGTTTCGATCAACATGAACGATCGAGGTTCTGATACCAGTTATCATGATATCAACTATATTGATACAACTTGTCATGAAATACTTGTGTAAAATGTAGATCCCTATTTCCAGGATCATGACTATCGGTATCGATAGAGAAGGAAGAAGAAGAAAAAAATAAAATAAAAAAATAAATAATTTAGATACGTAGGATTTCATTATAAGAAAAATAAATTTATAAAATTATAAACTTCCACTCTTAACCCGTATAAATTTTTTAACAAGAAATTATAAAATCTTTTTTTATAAGCTCTCAAATTCAGCTACTTTTTACAAATCCTTCGTCACTTTTTTTTATCCTCGCATCTATCATGATCTTTTGCTCATATTTTTACAATCTTTTATTATAAAGAACATCGCATCATCCGAAGTTCAAGAATCTAAATCATATCTAAAATACATCACGTAATCTCTCTAATTTATATTTGAATTTTAAAATTATTTTTGACCAACCAATTAGCTTGATCCCGCTATAGATCGATGGATCGAGCCGAGTTAGCGCAAAACACTTCCTAGAATGTATACAGCCAGTCGATCGTTGCCTAAAAGCGCGTGGCTGTTGGATCATTACGCGGGACGCGGCAAGCCCTTCGTTCGTGCATAGGTCGCATATAAGCCATTCACCGAATTGAACGCCACCTGACCTTATTTAATGACTACCCAAGCTCCATCTCCAGCTCCCAGGCACCGGACGTGCGTTGCCAAGCTCCATGTTCAGCTCCCTTGCACGGCGCAATCAGTTCAGTAGACCGTCGTCCATCAAACACCGTAAATCAGGATCATCAAAATGATAATCCGGTTGATAAAAATCTTGTCTTATTATCGATCGATCATGATTCAAGGAATGATTTAGGATGACTTGATTGAATTCAGAAATAATTTCTGGAATCCGGAACTGTTGGTATGAATGAAAGATCAAGAAATACTTCATTTCAACTTGCCGGTATTTTAATGATATCAGATTGATATATTCATCTGGATCTACTTAAATGCCCGTGCATGCACGTAAGATGAATGGACACGTGCATCGAGACATCGTCCCAACACCCGGAACCCTCGACAAATAACTACAACAGGAGGGGGAGGTAAGACGATTAGAAAATCTAGACACAACCGAGATTTACGATAAGATAAAAGAGCAGCCAAAATCGGCTATCCGAACAGCAATACATGCATATAAAAAAAATTAAAAAAATATTTTTTTTTTTTGATAAAAAAGGCAATACATAACAATGAAAGCATAGATAAAGCTGAAGTTGTACTAAAAGACTAGAAAGCAAGGCCCAAACGTCACCCTAGCTCATTTAGATATATATATATATATACATGCTTTTGAGAGGGTGAATTGATCCCGTTTATCCTGGTTCAAGATGGTTATCCGTGTAGGTCATGAAATTGCACTAAAAGACAAGAAAGCAAGGCCCAAACGTTACCCTAGCTTATATAGATATATATGCATGCTTTTGAGAGGGTGAATTGATCGGGTCAATCCTGGTTCAGGATGGTTATCCGTTTAGGTCACGGATTGCATCGTTCGCAAGAAAGAAAGATTCGTTTTCCCTTACGATAATCTATCATTGAGTTGCACAATTAATGATTATTTTGATATTTGTGTAAGATGATGAATGAAAGAGTTTGAAAAAAAAAATTTGAGATTTGTGCGAAAGATTTTGATTTAAAAACCATCCGGTATGCTTACCCTTGTCGATGAAAGAGATGAATTAATCTTTGGTGCCTGCAGATTTAAAAGTAGGGATGGATAAAATAATATCTCCGATCTTTGTCAAGGAGAAAGCAATGGAAAGATCGATGCCGGCAGATTTCATTAATCTATCAAATGATGCACATCATATCCCTTTCAACTTATCTTTCCCACCAACTCCCAGGCTAAAAGGGGTAGTGTTTCATGTCATTGTAAAGTTTGGCATGAAGGATACTAATCATAAGAGCCCATATACCATTTAGATCAAGACGGCAAGATTAGTTCGAATTGCATATGATGGTGCAAATTGGACCAGATAGGATTGAATACGTTCTCCGAAGCGACTTCATGCAACTAACCATCCAGCTATTTCAAGCTGCAATGTTTAGTTGAGGCACAAACAAACTTATTGGCCACCTTTCAAATCAAGTGATAAAATAAATTGCATATATGGATAGGTTAAAATCGGATAGGATATCAATATATCTATATTTATATTTATTTTGTTTGACGGATATAGATATAGATACGGGTTTTTAATCGGATATAAAAATTTATATTCATATTTATTTTAAACGGATATAAATATAAATCGAATACTGAAAATATGTATACAAGTATGGATATAAGTCAGATAATTAAACTATATGATTATAGAATCAAAGATTACTAGTTTAACGATAAATCAAGATAATAGTATATTAATATACTTATATATTTTTTAAAATAATTAATGAGTAATATATAAAATTAAATAGGATTGCAAGCAAAATTGAATATTCGAATACGGATCGGATAGTTGTCTATCCATATTCATATCCATATTTTTTTTACGAATGTGGATGAGGATACGGATATTACTCGGATGCTCAAATTTATATCATATCCAGATAGATCTGAATACAAAATCAAATCCGATCGAATATTGTACATACTACTTTCATCCTTAATGGGATGAAAACCAACTCATGGATTGACTTTGGATGGTGGTCAGGCTAAATCAGCCTAAGCCATGATAAGCTTGGGATAGCCTGGCTATATTAAAGGATTGATAGTAAAATATGTCAGATCATTAACAAGAACCCTTCCTCTCTCTCCCCTACGACCTTAGATTAAAGGTGACAATATCTCATATCGGCGAAGCCCAATCTAGGTTGAACAAGGTTTAAATAGCAAAACTTTCGATTCAATTTTGACATGTTCATAATTGAGTTCAAAAATAAATCCATACTCAACCTATTTACTTTACATAAATCTAATCCCATTTACAAAACTATTTAAATATTCACTTGTTAATGCTGGAGCTTGGACATGGGTGCGTGGATTGGTTGGGTCTTTTAGCTGAAGCCACCTGCTGCTTTGATGGGATTGAGATGGTGTACTCATCCATGTAGTGTAGGATTTTAAAATCATGCCCAATATGGTGGGGAGGAATTGAGCCACCTTTGTTGTCATCTTATATTAGATATTTCTCAGTAGAGTAGGGGCCCTTATGATCATGCCTAAAAAGGATAGCTACACTGATCGCCCCCTCACTCTATTTTGCTTATTAAAAAAATATATAGGTGTAATTAAAAAGTAAAATAAATATAGCATATAAATATGACAAAGATAATCTGTTTAAGTTACAAGCCATCATCATAAGTATACAAGAACTAGAAATTTAGGATGTATCAAAATAAAAATATGATTAACATGAACTAGCTAAAATGAGATAACAAGAACAGAATTAAACTATAAGGATGAACTTATTTTGTGGTCTAATAGATCCATGGTTGTTACCATACTAGCATATCTTTATGAAAGTAATATTTCCATCCATTCCATGCTTCAAAATTGATATATCTTAACTTAGATGACCCATTATATTTTGGAGCTGAAAATGAGCACATTTATTTATAAATAAATTGATTTCAAGTAAACCCAATTCCTGACACTAAATTTAAATATAACAAATCCAAATCTATTTATTTTGGATGGTTGGTTAGCAAATGTAGGTTAGGTTTTGCCATCACTATTTTAAAAATAAAAGAGAGAGTCAGAAATTATAATTTGATTAAGTAGTTATCCATTTTAGCCCTAGTAACACTCTTATTGTTTTAAATTATTTAACGCCTTATTTTAATCAAGGTTCAAAAATTATAGAAAACTATACTTAAATTTATACAATACTACACTAATGTTAACTGTTGCCGCTCTCGTCGCCGCGCCCGCGCCTCAGATCCGTGGATCCTCCCTGACCGCCTGGCGAGGGAGCCTCCCTGGCTGCGGCGAACCTGCAAGAAGGGGTTAGAAGACCCTGGCCGGGGATCCCGGCGAGGGAGCTCCGACGGTCAAGTCAGTAGACGACGAGAAGGAACAGATTCTCCAAGACGGACCCCCTAAGGGGTTCCAGACTTAGAGAATTTACTAGTAAGAAAGGTGCTCTGGGGACCAGAAATTCGGCCGGGCCTCCTTGCCGAGCTCACGCCAAGCGATCCCCTCTCAAGACCTCGGATCTCACACTCGGAGCGAGGCTTTTTGCCGCTGCTTCTTCCTTGTCCCCAGGCTTGTCCGCTTACCTTGTCATCCCCAGCTTCCTTCTTTTATCTCCTCCCGCCGTTCACCTGTCTTCTCCTCCTGGGAGGCTCCCCTCCCCCGTCCCTTTCTCTTTCCCCTTTTCGGTGAGGAGGGCCAGGCGGCTTTCCGACCTCGTCCGCCGAGCCCAACAGGGAAAAGGCAAAGACAGAAAGGGGGGGCGGCGCTGGTAAGGCGGCCGGTCAGACCTCGGGCCCAGTGAGAGCGCTCTCTTTCCCAAGTGTGGGCGCCATCCGTCTATGGGGCCTGTTTTGTCAGAATCGCGCCTCTCGGCCGCGGGACCTGTCGGGCCGATGCAAATGGTGTTTCGCGTGCCGCCGCCATCCGTATGGGGTGCCGTCTGTGATGCGTACGGCCCGAGGGATGACCTCGGGGCCTGCGCCTCCTTCCCTGGACCTTCTCCGTACGGGCGGGCTGACCTCGGCCGAGGCGGACCCGTCCCCGGGGGCCACCTGTCGGAGGAGCGAAGGATCGGCCGACCTCGGCCTAGGTGGACCCCTCCTGGGTGGACACCTGGCGAGGTGGCAGGAGGTCGCCTAGCTTCGGCCGAGGTGGGCCCGTCTCCGGGGGCCACCTGGCGAAGGAGCGAAGGATCGGCCGACCTCGGCCTAGGTGGACCCCTGCTGGGTGGACACCTGGCGAGGTGGCAGGAGGTCGCCTGGCTTCGGCCGAGGTGGGCCCGTCTCCGGGGGCCACCTGGCGAAGGAGCGAAGGGCCGGCCGACCTCGGCCTAGGTGGACCCCTCCTGGGTGGACACCTGGCGAGGTGGCAGGAGGTCGCCTGGCTTCGGCCGAGGTGGGCCCGTCTCCGGGGGCCACCTGGCGAAGGAGCGAAGGACCGGCCGACCTCGGCCAAGATGGACCCCTCCTGGGTGGACACCTGGCGAGGTGGCAGGAGGTCGCCTGGCTTCGGCCGAGGTGGGCCCGTCTCCGGGGGCCACCTGGCGAAGGAGCGAAGGATCGACCGACCTCGGCCTAGGTGGACCCCTCCTGGGTGGACACCTGGCGAGGTGGCAGGAGGTCGCCTGGCTTCGGTCGAGGTGGGCCCGTCTCCGGGGGCCACCTGGCGAAGGAGCGAAGGACCGGCCGACCTCGGCCTAGGTGGACCCCTCCTGGGTGGACACCTGGCGAGGTGGCAGGAGGTCGCCTGGCTTCGACCGAGGTGGGCCCGTCTCCGGGGGCCACCTGGCGAAGGAGCGAAGGACCGCCGACCTCGGCCTAGGTGGACCCCTCCTGCGTGGACACCTGGCGAGGTGGCAGGAGGTCGCCTGGCTTCGGCCGAGGCGGACCCGTCCCCGGGGGCCACCTGGCGAAGGAGCGAAGGATCGGCCGACCTCGGCCTAGGCGGACCCCTCCTGGGTGGGCGCCAGGCGAGGTGGTAGAGGAGCCCCGAACCGAGCTCGACTTCGGCGAGAGCAGTTTGTCTTAGGAAGTCGTTTGGCGGAGTAGCCTTGCCGAGCTCGGCCTTGGCAATGTGGCACTGACTCGGCCGGAGAAACCTCCACGTGGCTCGATCATATTTGGCGGTATCTGAGCCCGGCCACGTCATCGTTACGGCCGTAACAGTTGCCCCCCAGCCCGCCATTCCGTTGGGGCGTCGTAGAACGGAATGTCGGGATTAAATGCAGATATGACGTGGGGAGGCGAAGATCTTGCATCATAATTGCCACGATCCTTGTCGCCGCGGCTCGATGCGCCTGAAACCCTATAGGAAGCCGCCACGCGTCGCCCACTTGCCCGCAATAAATGCGTCGCTTCGAGGTAGAGGCCGTTACCTTGCTAACGAGGCGTCGATGTCGGGCGTGCGTCCACGTGGCGATCGCTCAGTGGCTCGGGGCGGAATGACGGGTACGATCGCTGTCGACTGAGTTTGAAAAGGAGGGGACTTTCCAGAATGAGGCCTTTCCCCTTGCTCCGTGGGTGGTTTGCTGCAGGCTAACTTCCGTTGCCCTGCGTTTGCTTGGCGTATTTTCGGTGAATGCCTCCATCCTTCTCTAGTTCCCCTCTCTCTTTTCCTCTCTGAATCCTTGTCCTCCTCTTTGCCATGGCGCGTCGTCGCTATGTCTCTTCCAATCCGGACGAGGCCGATCCATCCCGGTCGAGGACTCCATCTTCTTCCTCCTCAGAGGAGGAAACGATCCCGGAGGAGATCCGCCGGCGTCTGCAACCCGGGGGTGTCACCATCGGCATCCCTAGGGGGGTCCGGTCTCCTCCGGTTGCTCCCGCTGTGCCTCTTCTTTCTCTTCCTGCTCCGCCTCTTCTTCCCGCCGGTCCCTCCGGTCATGCTTCCACCATGACCGAAGGCGATCTTTCTTTGCTCCGGGAGGCCTATGGTATCCCGGGATCAATTCGCCTATTTGTTCCGCGGCCCGGGGAGCGCATCACCATGAGTGGCCCCGGCCGCATAGCCTTCTACGAAGACTTCTTCCTTGGGGGTCTTCGATTTCCTCTGCACCCCTTCTTCCTCTCTTTTCTCAGCCATTTCCGGCTTGTTCCGGTCCAGTTGGCTCCCAATGCCATTCGGGTCATCTTCTCCTTCATAGTCTTCTGTCACTTTCACGGGTTCGTTGCCCGTTTCTCCCTCTTCAGGGCCATGTTTACCCTGAAGAAGTACTCCACCGATGACGGCTGGTGGTATATTTCGCCCCGGCCTAGGTGTCTCCGGTTCGACCTCCCTTCTTCTATCAAGGGCTGGAAGAGCCGATTTTTCTTCGCCTTGGTCGAAGATGTCGACTGGGCCTGGAGTGAACCGGACCGATCTCCGAACCGGAACTCCCAGGTTGAGTCGGCGGACCAGGAGGCCTACTCCCTACTCTGAGTGACGTGGTCCCGGCGCTCGAGGTTCTGCTTTCGGAGCAGAATCTTTTTGAGGCCGGGATCAGTCTCATCCATGAGTCGGGTGAGATTCGATCCTCCTTTGACTTCTGCACTCTTTTTCTTCATGACCGAGTCGGCTGACCTTCTATTCTTTTGCATTGCAGGTATGAAGTTCTCACTGGAGAGCCTTCTGGAGGGCGTGGCCCAGAGAGACATCCCGGAGGTAGACGAGCCCGCGGCCAAGAGGGCTCGTACTGAGGCGGGCCGGGAGATTGCGCCGGCGACCGCGCCCAGCCCAGTGGCCACTGCTCCCCCGCCCAGGTTGCCTCGGGGCGGGGCCGTTGATGCCTTGGCTGCCAGACCTGGTGGCGCTGCCGTCGAGGGGGCTCCACCGCCCGAGGCTCCGTCCAGCGCCGGTCCCATCATCGCCGCGGCTCCGACGGTGCAGCCCGTGGCCTCTGCCGGCCCGTCGATTGCGACCCCAACTGAAGGGACAGCCGCCACCGGAGCCGACCTGACAGCTCCGCCATCGGTGATCACCCACCGGTGTTCAGTCATCCGCGACAAGGGGCTCGCGGAGAAGGTCATGGAGTACGCCTCCACAGCCCGGGACCGCCGAGCTCGGGGCGGCCGGGACTATGCAGACGCCTTGCTCGGGATCCTCCCGCAGCTCTTCACGGTAAGCCCGAGCTCATTCTTCTCTGTCTTTCATGATTTTAGTGGCCTTTTCTCCTAACCCGGTTACTCTATTTGTGCAGATTGGAAATAACGTTCTCCTACTGAGGAACTTCCTCGTAGGGAACGCGAAGAGGGACACCGAGAAGGAGAAAAAGCTCGGCAAGCTCGCAGTCAATGTCAAGGACCTCATGGAAAAGGGGGTCGAGTTGCGAGCCAGCAACCAAGCCCTCCAGACCGACCTGGCGCGCTCCGAGGGGCGGAACAAGGAGCTGGAGGCTTCTTTGTCGGAGGAGAGGCTCTCCCACCAGCGTCGCACGGAGGAGGACGCGGCGGAGAGGGCTCGTCTTCAGGCCCACTCCCAGTGGCTGGAGCGCCAGCTGGAGGAGTCTCGGCGAGACGCGAACGCGGTGAAGGACCGGAGTGCGTACATCAACGGACTCCTGGAGGCCGCGAAGCGGGAGGCGCAGGAGGCCATCCTGAAGTTCCGGGCTTCCGACGAGTATACGTCGGAGGTCCGGGAGGCCGCCGTGGACTCCTTCCTGAAGGGGTTCCGGATGTGCCGGGAGAAAGTAGGAGCCCTCTTCCCCGAGCTCGATCTCAGCGGGGTGGTGCTCGGAGGTAGGAGGCAAGGAGCCGAGAGCAGAGCCTCCGGTGCGGCCGACGCCACTCCTGCGGCCCCGTCGACCAGCGAAGCCGTGGCTCCGGAGCAGCCTCAAGAGCCGCCGCCGCAGAAGGCGAGGATGCAGAGCTCGCGACCCCGGCGGAGGGCTCCGACCCTGCACCAAACTGAGCCACCGTCTTCTCGCCCTGCTCCGTTGTCGCAGTTGTATTTCTTTTTCTTCTTCTTCTTTTTTGGGGACTCCCGGCCTGTCGGGATTCCCGGCCTGTCGGGATTCCCAGCTTGTACTGTTGCTTAGATTAATGAAGATACTGTTTGACCAAGCCTCGAGTTCATCTTCTTCTCCACTCCCCCATCTCCCTTTTTCTCCTTTTTTTTTTTTTTTTGAGATGTTGATGTGGAGTGCTGAAACGATCGTAGGCCTGGTCCCTTCTGTTGCTCAAATCGAAGGTTGGGACATCCCGGACCACGCGGCGTCAGAGTAGGCCTTGAGCGGGTCCGTCTTTGGGATCGCCTTCATACTCGCGTGGGCGGCATGGTTTCTGCCCCGCCTTCCAGGCCGAAGCCCGGGACCTCCGGACTGAACCCCGGGGCCACAAGCTTCTCAAGCCTTGCGCGGCTTGCCGAGCTGCTCTCCGGGCTAGCGTGGGCGAACTGGGTTCTGCGCCACCTTCCAGGCCGAAGCCCAGGATCTCCGGACTGAACCCCGGGGCCGCAGGCTTCCTCAAGCCTTGCGCGGCTTGCCGAGCTGTTCTCCGGGCTTGCATGGGCGAACTGGGTTCTGCGCCACCTTCCAGGCCGAAGCCCAGGATCTCCGGACTGAACCCCGGGGCCGCAGGCTTTCTCAAGCCTTCCGCGGCTTGCCGAGCTGTTCTCCGGGCTTGCGTGGGCGAACTGGGTTCTGCGCCACCTTCCAGGCCAAAGCCCAGGATCTCCGGACTGAACCCCGGGGCCGCAGGCTTCCTCAAGCCTTGCGCGGCTTGCCGAGCTGTTCTCCGGGCTAGCGTGGGCGAACTGGGTTCTGCGCCACCTTCCAGGCCGAAGCCCAGGATCTCCGGACTGAACCTCGGGGCCGCAGGCTTCCTCAAGCCTTGCGCGGCTTGCCGAGCTGTTCTCCGGGCTTGCATGGGCGAACTGGGTTCTGCGCCACCTTCCAGGCCGAAGCCCAGGATCTCCCGATTCCTTCGACCGTCGGCCATGATCGGTCATGCCGAGCCCAGGGCCATGCGCCGGTTTTCCTTCAAAGTGAGAAGAGAGCGTTTGAAGCGAGGGAACTTTATTACGGGAGTAGGGAACCTTACATCACTGATAATACATCCTTAGGTTCGAGGCGTTCCACGTCCGGGAACCTGGCACCTCCCAACTCCTCCAGGTAGTATGCGCCGTGAGGGAGGGCTTCTGCCACCCGGTATGGGCCCTCCTAGTTGGGCGAGAGCTTGCCGCATTCCCGTGGCTGGGAAGCTTCAGCACGCCGGAGGACCAAATCTCCGGGATGAAAAACCTTCGACCGCACTCGGGAGTTGTAATACCTGGCCACACGCTGCCTATACGCCGCCATTCGAACTCGGGCCTTGTCCTTCATTTTCTTGAGAAGGTCAAGGTTGAGCATCATCCTGGCTGGGTTTTCTGTCTCGTCATATTGCTCCACACGCAGCGTGGGTAGGCTGAGCTCGATCGGGATGACCGCCTCGGCTCCGAAGACGAGGTTGAACGGGGTCTCGTCGGTAGCCGTCCTCGGGGTGGTGTGGTATGCCCAGAGGACGCTGGGGAGCTCGTCGGCCCACCTGCCCTTGGCCTGGTCCAGCCGTGTGCGGAGGCCCTGAAGAATGGTCCTGTTCGTGACTTCGGCCTCCCCATTGGTCTGGGGATGCGCCACCGAGGTGAAGCGATGCCAGATGCCGAGGTCGCTGTAGAACTCTTCGAACTCCCGGCAGTCGAACTGGCGCCTGTTGTCAGTAACCACGGTGTGGGGGAGGCCGAAGCGGCAAACGATCGACTTCCAAAAGAACTTGGCGATGTTTGCCTTGGTGATCCTTGCCAAGGGTTCGGCCTCGACCCACTTCGTGAAGTAGTCGATGGCCACTATCAAGAACTTCCGCTGTCCAGACGCCGACGGGAATGGGCCCAGGAGGTCCATCCCCTACTGAGCGAACGGCCAGGGAGCTGAGAGCTGGAAGATTGGGTTGGAGGGCTGCCGTTGCACCGTGGCATGACGCTGGCACCGGTCGCACTTCTTCACGAAGTCAGCGGCGTCTTCCTTCATTGTCTCCCAGAAGTAGCCCTGACGGAGGGCCTTGTACGCCAATGCCCTGCCCCCCACGTGGTTCCCGCAGACGCCTTCGTGAATCTCCTGGAGCACAAGCTTGGCTTCCGTGGGTCCTACGCACTTGAGGAGGGGGTAGGAGTACGATCTTCGATACAACTGCCCGTCCATCAAGACGAACCGCACGGCTTTCTTTCTGATAAGGCGAGTCGCCTCGCGGTCCTCCGGCAGGGTGCCACTGGTGATGTATTCGGCGTACTTGTCCATCCAGCTGGGTTCATGGCTGACCTGATGGACCTCCGCCGGTGCCTCGAGGCTTGGGATCTCAAGGCGCTCCACGTGAGCGCGGCCCAGCATCGAGTCCGGCAGGGTCGCCAGCCGAGAGAGAGTGTCCGCACGGGCGTTCTCCCTGCGGGGGATGTGGAAGATGTTGAAGCGCCGGAATCTGGATGCGCCCGCCTTGACGAGCTCCATGTATTTCGCCATTTGGGGGTCATGTGCGGCATACTCCCCGGAGACCTGTCCCGCCACGAGCTGGGAATCAGTGAAAGCTTTGAGGTTGGTTACGCCCAGCTTGCGGGAGACTCTCAGTCCGGCAAGAAGTGCTTCGTACTCCGCCTGGTTATTTGTCGCGGAGAATTGGAAACGGAGTGCGCATTCGGCGACGACCCCGTCACTGTTGGCAAGGATGAGCCAAGCCCCGCTCCCGCCAGAGTTTGAGGCTCCGTCCACATGGAGGATCCAGGCGTCCTCTCCGGGCTCATCGGTGCCTATCTCCATCGGCTGGCCTGAGGGGCCTTCCTCGGGCTCCTTGCCCAAGCCTGCACATTC
Organism: Areca catechu; assembly: GCA_021397845.1. Lineage (NCBI taxonomy): Eukaryota > Viridiplantae > Streptophyta > Magnoliopsida > Arecales > Arecaceae > Areca > Areca catechu. The sequence goes on from CM038045.1 coordinate 31,521,633, forward strand.
GAACAAGAAGTCAGCCAGCACCTGTGCCTTCATGGCCGACCTTGGCCTGTACGTAATGTCGAACTCGCTGAGCTTCAGTGCCCACTTTGCCAATCGTCCCGAAGTATCGGGTCGGCTGAGCACCGCTTTCAGCGGTTGATCCGTCAGGACAGCGATGGGGTGCGCTTGGAAATAGGGCCTGAGACGCTGGGCACTGAGACTATTAGCGCAAAAACGAGTTTCTCGGGCCGAGAATACCTGAGCTCCGCGTCGCGGAGAAGCTTGCTGGTATAGTACACCGGCCGCTGGACTCCCTGGCCATCGGTCCGAACCAAGACCGAGCTGACGGCTTCCGGGGTGACCGCTAGGTAGAGGATAAGCTCCTCCCCCTCCTCGGGCCTGGACAGCAACGGTGGCGACGCAAGCGTCTTCTTCAGCTCCTCGAAGGCCTTCTGGCATTCCTCGGTCCAAGCGAAGTCGTTCATCTTTCTCAGCACCTTGAAGAAGGGACGGCAGCGGTCTGCCGACCTGGAGATAAAGCGGCTGAGGGCCGCAACTCGGCCGGTGAGTTGCTACACTTGCTTCTTGGAGGCGGGCTGCTCCATGTCCAGGATGGCCTGGACCTTCTCCGGGTTGGCCTCAATTCCTCTTTGGGTCATCATAAATCCTAGGAATTTCCCAGCGGAGATGCCAAAGGCGCACTTCGCCGGGTTCAGCTTCATCTGATGACGTCGGAGGTTGCCGAACGTCTCCGTCAAGTCAGCCACGTGGTCCGAATCGGGTTTGCTCATTACCAGCATGTCGTCCACGTACACCTGCATGTTGCGGCCGATCTGGTCTTTGAAAATTCTATTGACCAGGCGCTGGTATATTGTCCCCGCGTTCTTGAGGCCGAATGGCATCATCCTGTAGCAAAAAGTTTCGCGGTCAGTTATGAAGGTGGTATGCTCTTCGTCCTCCGGGCTCATTCGGATCTGGTTGTATCCGGAGAAGACGTCCATGAATGACAGGAGGTGATGTCCCGAGGTGATGTCGACCAGCTGATCGATCTTTGGAAGAGGGAAGCTGTCCTTTGGGCAAGCTCGGTTGAGGTCGGTGTAGTCCACACAGATCCTCCACTTACCACTACTCTTTCTCACCATGACCACGTTTGCCAGCCAGCTGGGATACTGGACCTCCCGCACAAAACCGGCGGCGAGGAGCTTCTCCACTTCCTCGTTGATCGCCTTCTGCCTTTCCATGGCGAAGCTCCTCTTCTTCTGGCGGACCGGGCGGCAACTTGGGTCCACGTTTAGCCTGTGCGTGATGACCTCGGGCGGGATGCCCGGCATGTCGGCTGCTGACCAAGCGAATACGTCAGCATTCGCGCGGAGGAACTCCAGCAGGCGGGTCCGTTCTTCTTCAGGGAGCTGGGCCCCGACTTGCACCATCTTCAGCGGATCCGAACCGAGGGGAAAAGTCAGTAGGCGCTCTATGGGCCCTCCCCTGGGTTCCTTCTCTCTTAGGTCGAGGTCGTCGATATCGGGGGCGAGCTCCGCGCCCCGGGCGCTCGGGACCGTCTGGAGGCAGAGCGGGACTGGCTAGGTCGTCCCCTTCATCTCCCCGAGCCCAGAAGGCGTGGGGAACTATACCAACAACCTTCTCGTGGAGATCGTGGCGTCCAGTTGGTTGAGCCCGGGATGCCCGAGAATGGCGTTATAAGGCGAAGGGAGTCTGACGACGGTAAATGTTATTAGGATGGTCGTCTGCCGGGGTGGGGATCCGGCGGTGACCGGAAGAGTGATCTCCCCTTCGACCCCCATGGAGTCCCCTGTAAAACCTACCAGGGGGTGTGCACCGGTCTCAGCTGATCGTGGGACAAGTTCATCCGAGAGAAAGCGTCGTAAAAAAGTACGTCAGCCGAGCTTCCACTATCCACCATGATTCGATGTACAGGATGCTTCGCGATGGTCATCTCGACCACCACGGCATCGTTGTTTACATTATCATTACCCTTCCCCTCCTCGGGAGGGATTACATTCTCCGGGTTCCCGACCTCCCGGGCTCTCTTCGCCGCTCGACCGGCCCCGCGTGAGATCATGCCCACGGGCTTCTCCGTTGGGCGGTTATCGATTGCAGGGATGGGCGGTAAGGTCGCGAGCGGCTGCCCCTCCGAGGGGGCCTCGTTCCTGATGAACTTCCTGAGGTAGCCCCTCCTAATCAGCTCCTCGATCTCCCGCTTCAGGTTGCGACACTCCTCCATGTCGTGACCGTGCTCGTGGTGGAACTGGCAGTACTTCGATTTGTCCCGGGTGGCTCTCGGGTTCTAAGGAGGAGGTCGGCGGAGGTAGCGCTCGCCCTTGATTTCCATGAGGATCTTGGTCCGAGGTGCGATGAGAGGGGTGAACCTCCGCTCGGGAGTGGCCTCGCCCCTCGACCTTGGATTCGGGCGAGGGTCGGCAGATGGCCCGGGCTTCCGAGCCCCCGGGGTATCTCTCGGGGGTGGCCTCTTCAGAGTCTTCCCGTCCAACTCTCGACGGGTGCGGTCGGCCTCCTCCGCTCGGATGTACTTGTGGGCGTGGAGGAGGAGCTCGGAGTACGTCCTGGGCGGCTTCTTGTCCAGGGAGTAGGTCAGGCGGGACGTCTTGAGCCCGCGCTTCAAAGCCAACATGGCGACGGGCTCGTCCATGCTGTAGATTTCCAGGGCTGCGGTCTTGAACCGGGTGATGTAGTCCCGGAGTAGCTCCTGGTCCTGCTGGCGGATGGAGAAGAGGCTGTCCACCTCTTTCGGTACCTTTCGACAAGCGTCGAAGTGCGCCACGAACTTTCCTTCCAACTGATGGAAGGAGCAAATGGATCCGGGCTCGAGGCGGGTGAACCAGACTCAAGCAGCCTTCCGGAGGGTGGCCGGGAAGGCGATGCACAGAAGAGCGTCGGTGGCCCCCTGGACCCTCATGAGAGCTTTGTAGCTCTCCAGATGGTCGGTGGTCCCGTCGTAGGGATCCACCTGTGGCATGCGAAACCGTTTTAGGATCGGCTCCGCCTGGATTTCTTCAGAGAAAGGGAGACGGGAGTCGTAGCCCGCCGGGTCCGCCGACGAGTTCTGCAGGTCGGCGAATCGACGGGCGAACTCTGCTAGCTTGCGCTCATGCTCCTCCAGGCGCCTCTCGGCCTGGCGCCTGATGGCTTCGTCGGTGGAGTCTTCCACCGAGGCTGCGGGTGAAGGGGGCGCCGATCGGTCTCGGCGCGAAGTCAGGCCTCGGCGTCGCTTGCTGCGATACACCGTTTCGACCTCGTCGGCCGGGGATCGGCTCTCGTGATCCTCCGAACTGGAGTAGTTTCTTTTTGCGGGAGCTTGGTGGCTCCCACGGGGATTGGAGGCGGCCCTCGGATGGGATGGCCTGCCCTAAATGGAGCGCAGGCTCCCACGCTGCCCCGCGGCTCGGGCCATGGGGGTCCCTGGCTGCGGCTGCATGGCCAGGGACCGCTGCTGATGCTGAAGCTGCCGGACCATCGAGGTCAAGGTCTGCAGCTGTTGGATGACGGCCGCAAGGGGTCCGTCCGTTGAGGTAGGCTGTGGTGGAAGGGGAGGGGGAGCTGGAAGCTCCCTCTCCGGGCTGTGGGCCCCTGGAGGGGAGTGAACTTCCCCCACACGGCTGGTGGACGCCTCGCGGCCACGAGTGACCACCATTGTCAGAGAGCGCGACACCTGCAGAAAGCTGGATCCCGCTAGGGTTTGGTGTCCTGCCCCCCTACCTGGCGCGCCAATCTGTTGCCGCTCTCGTCGCCGCGCCCGCACCTCGGATCCGTGGATCCTCCCTGACCGCCTGGCGAGGGAGCCTCCCTGGCTGCGGCGAACCTGCAAGAAGGGGTTAGAAGACCCTGGCCGGGGATCCCGGCGAGGGAGCTCCGACGGTCAAGTCAGTAGACGACGAGAAGGAACAGATTCTTCAAGACGGACCCCCTAAGGGGTTCCAGACTTAGAGAATTTACTAGTAAGAAAGGTGCTCTGGGGACCAGAAATTCGGCCGGGCCTCCTTGCCGAGCTCACGCCAAGCGATCCCCTCTCGAGACCTCGGATCTCACTCTCGGAGCGAGGCCTTTTGCCGCTGCTTCTTCCTTGTCCCCAGGCTTGTCCGCTTACCTTGTCGTCCCCAGCTTCCTTCCTTTTATCTCCTCCCGCCGTTCGCCTGTCTTCTCCTCCTGGGAGGCTCCCCTCCCCCGTCCCTTTCTCTTTCCCCTTTTCGGTGAGGAGGGCCAGGCGGCTTTCCGACCTCGTCCGCCGAGCCCAACAGGGAAAAGGCAAAGACAGAAAGGGGGGGGCGGCGCTGGTAAGGCGGCCGGTCAGACCTCGGGCCCAGTGAGAGCGCTCTCTTTCCCAAGTGTGGGCGCCATCCGTCTATGGGGCCTGTTTTGTAAGAATCGCGCCTCTCGGCCGCGGGACCTGTCTGGCCGATGCAAATGGTGTTTCGCGTGCCGCCGCCATCCGTACGGGGCACCGTCTGTGATGCGTACGGCCCGAGGGATGACCTCGGTGCCTGCGCCTCCTTCCCTGGGACCTTCTCCGTACGGGCGGCCTGACCTCGGCCGAGGCGGACCCGTCCCCGGGGGCCACCTGTCGGAGGAGCGAAGGATCGGCCGACTTCGACCTAGGTGGACCCCTCCTGGGTGGACACCTGGCGAGGTGGCAGGAGGTCGCCTGGCTTCGGTCGAGGTGGGCCCATCTCCGGGGGCCACCTGGCGAAGGAGCGAAGGATCGGCCGACCTCGGCCTAGGTGGACCCCTCCTGGGTGGACACCTGGCGAGGTGGCAGGAGGTCGCCTAGCTTCGGTCGAGGTGGGCCCGTCTCCGGGGGCCACCTGGCGAAGGAGCGAAGGGCCGGTCGACCTCGGCCTAGGTGGACCCCTCCTGGGTGGACACCTGGCGAGGTGGCAGGAGGTCGCCTGGCTTCGGCCGAGGTGGGCCCATCTCCGGGGGCCACCTGGCGAAGGAACGAAGGACCGGCCGACCTCGGCCTAGGTGGACCCCTCCTGGGTGGACACCTGGCGAGGTGGCAGGAGGTCGCCTGGCTTCGGCCGAGGTGGGCCCGTCTCCGGGGGCCACCTTGCGAAGGAGCGAAGGATCGGCCGACCTCGGCCTAGGTGGACCCCTCCTGGGTGGACACCTGGCGAGGTGGCAGGAGGTCGCCTGGCTTCGGCCGAGGTGGGCCCGTCTCCGGGGGCCACCTGGCGAAGGAGCGAAGGATCGGCCGACCTCGGCCTAGGTGGACCCCTCCTGGGTGGACACCTGGCGAGGTGGCAGGAGGTCGCCTGGCTTCGGCCGAGGTGGGCTCGTCTCCGGGGGCCACCTGGCGAAGGCGCGAAGGACCGGCCGACCTCGGCCTAGGTGGACCCCTCCTGGGTGGACACCTGGCGAGGTGGCAGGAGGTCGCCTGGCTTCGACCGAGGTGGGCCCGTCTCCGGGGGCCACCTGGCGAAGGAGCGAAGGACCGGCCGACCTCGGCCTAGGTGGACCCCTCCTGGATGGACACCTGGCGAGGTGGCAGGAGGTCGCCTGGCTTCGGTCGAGGCGGACCCGTCCCCGGGGGCCACCTGGCGAAGGAGCGAAGGATCGACCGACCTCGGCCTAGGCGGACCCCTCCTGGGTGGGCGCCAGGCGAGGTGGTAGAGGAGCCCCGAACCGAGCTCAACTTCGGCGAGAGCAGTTTGTCTTAGGAAGTCGTCTGGCGGAGTAGCCTTGCCGAGCTCGGTCTTGGCAATGTGGCGCTGACTCGGCCGGAGAAACCTCCACGTGGCTCGATCATATTTGGCGGTATCTGAGCCCGGCCACGTCATCGTTACGGCCGTAACATTAACCATCATCATACATTATCATAATCGCACATGATTTAATGTGCTACAAAAAAACATATATTTTTTAATCAAATTTATTTATCTATATTTATATTTAGGTGTGTGCGGAGGGCATTGAGTTTTCTATAGACTATATTTTAAGGGTGGCATATAAAATAAACCAATGTCTTATATTCTACCATGTTCAACTTTCTCTTTTTAGTCTCTATATCATATTTTAAAGAGATAAAAACAATGATGCAAAGGTTCAACAGAGAGTGCAATGAGTGAGAAACTGCCGATGAGTGAGAAGGGAAAAGGAATCCCTGTGGCTAGGGTTCCATCTCTATTGCGGATGGAGGAGAAGCTGGTCAAGATCCGGTGGGATTAGGAGAGGGTTTCCTCGCTGGAGTCCTCGAGTGGCTCTGAAATCCTACGGATAGTGGTAGAGGATGCATCTCTGCTCTCGACAAAGACTGTTGAGCATGGTGGGAGCTGGCAGGATCAAGAGAGGGCTCTCTCACTAGAGTTCTCAAGTGGCTCTAGTGTTCTATGGAAAGGAGTGAAAAACGTCGATCCACACTTGATGAAAGCTATTGAGCAGAGTGGAGCAGAAATGAGTCCGATGGCTAGATTGGTTGCAATGGCTAGAATGCTTCTAGTGAAAGTGGTGGTCGTGGTGCTAAGAGCCAGTGGAGAGCTCAGATGGTAAGGAAAAAAGCTTCAAGGAAGGGATTGGCATCTCTAATCATCCGGGTGCTGATCGGTCTGCTGGTAAGAAATCATCAGAAGCTCATTCTTGGGTGCAAGTGGTCTAGGGAGTTCGTCGGTTCATGTGAGAAATCTCAAGAGCCATAGAAGATGAGATTACAACCCTGAAATAGAGGTTCAGCCAATCTATGATTTCTATGATTTTTAAAGATGAAGACATCGACCAAGCAGAGGCAAGGTGGCATACGGTACTGGTTAGTAAGTTCCTTGGATATGGTTTTCCTCTTGCATTTATACAGAAGGAAATAAAACTTAAATGGAATGTTCAAGCGGAGTTGAAAGTTTCTTCCTTGTCGGAAGGCTAATTGCTTTTTGACTGCCCATTTAAGGAGGAGAAACAAAGAGTCCTTAAAGAACCTTGGTCCTTAGCTAGATAGTTATTAGCATTGGAGAGTTGGAGACTAAGATTTTAGCCTGGGCAAGATACTGTAAATCAAGTTAGGATTTGGCTTAAAATGAAAAATCTACCTCTAGAGCTTTGGGCAAAAGATAAGATCTTGAAGAACGCATCCTTAGAAGGTACCTCATGTTCCTTGATGATTGGACTAAAAAGTTAATAAGGATGGGCTTTGCGAGGGTCTATGTCCTGGTGGATACTACTGCAGGCATATGTCCAGGGACTAGGGTTTGGCTAAAGGGAGATTCAATCTAGCAATACTTCATCTAGAAAGAACCACTAGATATTTGTTATTGCTGTGAGAGAATGCGGGCAACTACGGAGAATTATCCTTGTGCAGCCAATCGACCAACTAACATCCAGCCGGTCTAGGTCCATGGATAAGAGCCAGCAAGGTGCCTATGAATATAGCTCCAACCACTGATTTCACAAAATCGACAAATCAGTATTCTTCTGGGAGCATCTCTACTTTTAAATGGACTCAACCCAAAAAGATAGCAAAAAAGACCCCCTCTATAGGTTAGCCAGGGGAGGAAAGTTTTCATGATGCTATTATGCAGTCAAAATATGCGCCTTTGGTGGGTGCCACATCAGAGCTAGATAATGATTCCCAACTTATGAAGGTTGAAGGGACAACTATAAAAGAGAAACGTAACTATTCTCCACCAAAACCTAGGATGTAGAAGAAATCACTAGGCTCTGATTCTCGTCCGCAATGAAGGTACTAGTGGTAGAAGAGCTACAAAAGGGGACTAATGAGAATGGTGAACAACCTCTCACTACTTGGCCAAGCTAAGGATAGTAATCACCAAAGTATCGAAGCCGGTTGGCACTACTTCAGGAACATCTCAAGCTATGGAGCTCGAGGAGCAGGGTAAATAATTAGTACTACCTATAAAGAAAATGGTAGATCAACCTACTCAATCAGGTTCTAATTTACAAAGTCATCAAATATTGGTACACCAACTTAATCTTAGCTTGGCTCAAGCACAGACCTCATGTTCTTCTACTTTAACAATCAAGGAGGCCATAGCGCATGTTGGCTCTTGATATAGCGGATCGCTGACGTGTAATCCATATTAGACCCAGTCAGATGCCACATCGGATGAAGCTGCTGCGTTAGATTTTCTCTTTGGACTCCTTCACTAGGCTGGCTCCTGCGAGGTCGAGACATCGTGGTCGAAGTCAAGCTCCGCCTCTTCGGACTCCTTCACCTGGCTGGCTCCCGCGAGGTTGAGATGCCGTGGCCGAAGTCGAGCTCCACCTCTTTTCGGACTCCTTCGCTAGGTGGCTCTCTTCAGGTCAAGATGCCGTGACCGAAGTCGAGCTCCGCCTCTTCGGACTCCTTCGCCAGGCAGTTCTCTTTGGGTCGAGATGTCGTGACCGAAGTCAAGCTCCGCCTCTTCGGACTTCGTCGTCAGGCGGCTCCTTTCGGGTCAAGATGCCGTGATCGAAGTCGAGCTCCACCTTTTCGGACTCCTTTGCTAGGCAGCTCCCTTCGGGTCGAGATGTCGTGACCGAAGTCGAGCTCTGCCTCTTCGGACTCCTTCGCCAGGCAGCTCCCTTCGGGTCGAGATGCCGTGATCAAAGTCGAGCTCCATCTCTTCGGACTCCTTCGCTAAGTTGGCTCCCGCGAGGTCGAGACGTCTCGGTAGAAGTCGAGCTCCACCTCTCTGGCTCAGCCCCACCTCGGACGAGGGAACCAGCTCCCGAGGGACATCACCGCTCTCCTTGGGTGGCGATCCGCTACTCAAGGACCACAAAAAAGTGCTTGCCAGGCTGCAATAATGGTCCAAACTACCACTTACGCCGAAAAGAAAAGGGTCCCCCGATCGAGGCACTGCATTCCCTACCAACCATCTGTGCCACCCGGAAGAGGAAGTCGGCCTAGAAGATTCAAATCTAGGAGGCGGTTGCCCTCCAATCGAGGCTCTGCCAGGCTACCCAAAATGGAGCGATCGGAAAGAATGTCAGAATGCACGGTAGGTTCCATATCACAAATAAGGAAAGGTGTCCCATCCATGGCACGGAATACCGCCGTACGCGCTTGTGAGCGAGAGGAGGATCCTAAGGTAGGCCCATGGCAGCCATCCTAGCTTAAAAGGAGTTCTCCAAGGTACCAGAAGGTAAGCAAGCAAAACATGAGGCAAGCTAACAGGCAAGAAGTGTGGCACACAGGAGAAAAAATCGAGAAACTAAGGCTACCAGAGATCCACCCTGTGGGCCTCGATGGAAACAGCCCTTCTGCCAAACTTCTCCTTCGTCACCACTTCTCCTGCTCTGCTCACAGCTCATTTACATTCTTACAGCATATTTCCTTCTCCTCCTAACATGGAGTCAATTTACGAGGCTCGACCAGGAGAATCTATTCTCCTGAATCATCACTGACTTGAACGTCGGAGTGCCCCCACCAGGACCATCGGCCCGAGTCTCCTCTATTTTGTAGGTCTAGGTGCGCAGGCGGGTCCGGAGCGATAAGGGCACGATCCGAGGTCATCTTCAGCTACAGGCCATGGCAGTTTAGGCGGCAATAGCTCTCAAACTAACCCAGTTGGGGAGCTATTGGAGGATGGGGTACGTAGTAGATAAGGGACTACAGTCCACTCATCCATTGTCCTAATGAATATTATTGTATGGAATTGTAGGGGAATTGCTAAACCCCCCTTTTTTAATTATGCTAAATCAATGATAAGAAAGTATAAATCCGATATATGTTGTTTCCTTGAGACTAGAATGTCTTCTCAAGTTTTACTTAGAATAGTTCGATTTATGGTGCCTTCTTGGGATGTTTATATGCTACCTTCTATTGGTCTTTCTGGGGGCATTATAGTTGTTTGGAGGAAAACTTTGTGTTTCATCAACTTTACTCGTACTAATAGGCAAGAAGTCTTTAGTATTATTTGTATACATAATTAGCCTTCTTGGATTCTGGGTGCTATATATGCTAGTATTGATGGGATTGAATGGCGAAGACTGTGGACTATAATTTTGTCTGTCATGACAATGAATGTGCCTACATTATTGGTTAGTGACTTTAATTGTATTCCAGATGCAAAAGACAAGAAAGGCGGTGAGTTGTTCAAATTAAATAGGGATGTGCGAGAATTTAGAGATTGTGTCCAATATACTGGGCTTGTCGATTTGGGTTATCATGGGTCTTCCTATACCTGGTGCAATAATCATTATGGGTTAGCCCATGTCTAGAAAAAAATTGATCAAGCTTTTGTCTCAGTTTCATTACTTGATATATATCCACAAATTATTATGACACATCTTACTTGATTTGCTTCAGACCATTGTCTCTAACTTATCAACCTCTCTGATGTTATTTGTTCAGGACTAAGAACTTCTTGATTCGAGAAAATATGGTTATCTTGTGATGGGTTCAGTGACTTGGTAAAAAAGGCTTGAAAGGTTCATGATATTTATACTCCAAACATTAAATTACCTATGTTATTCCATAGAGTTAAAAAAGCTATTAAACATTGGAAAAGCACTATTGGTAATATTTTCAAAAGGAGACAAGAGCTGGAGGCATAGATTTATCATATTTAACTATAAGAAGCATATAGTAATGGACTCTCAGCGACCTAATATATGCAACTCTTACATTTGTTATGGACGTATGATAGGAATCTCTACCAACAGGAAGTTCTTTAGCGACAGAAGTCTCGAAATATCTAGCTGAAAGAAGGTGATAGTAATTTCAAGTTTTTTCACTTATCTATAATTATCAAAAGACAAAGTAACCAAATAAATATGCTCATTGATATTCAAGGAAATCACACTCGGGATCCAATTGCAATCCAGAATTTATTGAAAGTATATTTTCAGCAACAATGGATGGAGCAGCAATATATGAATAAGATAGACCTCCGGTTGTTGATTCTATGCTATCCAGTATCCAAAATGATACTTTAATTTGACCACTCATAAATACTAAGATCGAGGAAGCAGTTCATCAAATACAGCCGGAGAAGGCTCCAAGACCAGATGGGTTTCCTTGTCTTTTTATTCAATGCTTATGGCCTGTTATTAAGCTGGATATGTTAGAGATTATTAAATATATTTTTATGCATGGTGCTATGCCCTCTTCTTGGAAGGATACTTATATTGTGCTCCTTCCCAAAAAATCTAATGCTGAGAGGGTAAATGATTTTAGACCCATTAGCCTTTGTAATACCATATATAAAATTATTGCTAAAATTTTGGTGGCTAGGTTGAAACATATTCTTTCGTCCTTAGTAGCTAACTAGTAGGGAGCTTTCATTCAAGGAAGGAATATTCATCATAATATTCTTTTAGACTGGGAGCTCATACATTCTCTTGGCAAAGCGACTCCTTCAATAAGTTTGATGATGATTAAACTAAATATGGAAAAGGCATATGACATGATTCATTGGCTTTTCCTCTTTTAGCTCCTTCATCAAATTGGCTTTCATTAGAATTTTCTTCTATGGATCAAATCTTGCATGTGTAAAGCTAAGTTCTCTCTGTTGATAAATGGCAAAGTCATTTCTTGGTTCTATCTAACTAGAGGTCTTCATCAAGGCTATCCATTATCTCCATATCTTTTTATTTTCTGTTCTGACCTTCTTTTCAAATTTATCCACTACACGGTGAATACTAGATTATTGAAAACCCATGTTCCAAGAGGGGGATCTACTATCTCTCATATAATGTTCACTGATGATTGTATTTTGGTGGCGAGAGCCACCACTAAGGATGCCCTCACTCTTCTTGCTATTTTATAGGTTTCAATTTCTAGTCAGGTAATCAATACTAAAAAATCTTACATCAGCCCTTCCATTACTTCAGTACATAAAACCAATATATGCTCCTTGTTCAACATCCTCCATTGAGGATAGGGGTGCAAGTATCTAGGGGTTCTTTTGAGAAGCAAGGCTTTTAACTCTGCTGACTTTGCTTACCTCATTGATATGGTAACTTCTAAAATTGCAGGGTGGAGATGGAAGGCATTATTCTTTGCTAGTAGAGATATTTTGCTTCAATCAGAGCTATCATTTATTCTTCTTTATTCTAGGTCTTGTTTACCAATTTTTGCTATAATTATTTAAAGGATTGAAAAGGGATTTAGATCTTTTCTTTGGGGGCGCAAGTCTACAAGGAGGGGATTACATCTTATTGCATGAGATCATATTTGTATGTCTGAGAAATTGGGCAGACTTGGATTCACATGAGTAAGCAAATGGCGTTAGGAGTGTTTGAGTAAGTTGGCAACCATGCTAGTTTTAAACCCTTCATCCTTATGGGCTTGTTTTGTCATTGCTAAGTACTATTTTCCGAGAACCTGGAAATATTATTCAACACCCCATCACTATTCATATACTTGAAGAAAAAATTATTATTATGGCTCTCAGTTAAAGTTTCAGTTCCAATGGCTCATTGGTAATGGGAGATCAATCCATATGATGTCTGACCCCCGGGCTTCTAATATCCCTCTAATATATCTTTTAATAGATAGCCAATTTTTTTTAATATTGATAACATAACCAAGGGCCTTTTAGTATCTGATCTAATCACTCACCTTGGAAAGTGGAAGGATGTAGTTTTGGCTTCTATATTTGATCCTGATTTGACAAGCCAGATACATTCCATACCAACATCTCAAGGGGGTTGGCCTGACCTATTTGTTTGGCATTATTCAAAACAAGACCAACTACATCTATCTGATATGTGCTTTCTACATGATTACACTAACTCTAGTAGGGAGCAAGAAGCGAATTGGATTTGGAAGCTTAAAATTCAAAATAGGATGAAGTTCTTTCTAAGGAAACTAATGCGGGGCCAGCTATAGTGCAAAGTTGAATTAGCTAAAAGGAGAATCATTCCAGTGAAAGATCAATATTGTAATATCTGCCCTCAAGATGAAGAGAACATTGACTATGTAATTGTGGGCTATTCCTTTGCCCACTCTTGTTGGAATATCCTTGCTCATATATGCAATTTTACTTTTCAATTTGTTTCTATGAGGGGTCTCCTTACTTGTTTGGCACATATCATTGTGGATAAGGATGTTAAATCAAATATCTCTTATTTAGCATGAATGATCTAGAAGCCTAGAAACGACAAAGTGTATCAACAAATCTAGCAAATACCTTTATTTCTTACTCGGTTGGCACACTTACATTCCAAGCAATACATTAATGTGACTTATGTCATTGTTTACTCCATCATGACACTAGGACAGTGGTATTCAACGTTCGCTAATTAATCTACTATCTAAAATAGTTTCGTGGCTGCCCCCTCTTGCAGAGTACTTAAAACGAAATTTGATACCTTAGTCACCTAAATTATGGCTGATACTAGTTTTATTATTAGAGATGAATATGGCTGATTATTTATTGTGGGAGGTCGACCTTTGCTCTACTCTTCGGTGCCTTATGCTGAGTTGGCGGCTGCTTGGCTGGGGGTTCAAATGGCCAATAAATTTTTCAGCAATCATAGATTCTACGTTGAGGGTGACTCTTATACTGTTATTTCTTGGTTACTCAACCTTGACTACAAATCCCATTCTAATTCGCTATTATGTGATTTAAAAATATAGAAAGAAAATTACCTCATGTGTCAAATTCTTCATACCTCATGGGAGGCAAATCATGTAGCAGATTATATGGCTAATCGTGCATTACACGGTGCTCTTATATAAAAACGTGGAGATTTAATTGATCCTCCTTCTGGAGCCATCTTGCAAGTTGATGCCGCTAAAACTAAATTTATTAGACATGGATAGGACTATGATTGACTCAACCCTAAGAATTTCTTCTTCTAATGACATATTTGATGATGCTCCACTTCCTCGTATTATTTGCATTTGTCCTTATTACATGGTTCTATCTTTTTTATTACGTGATATGCAGGAGGAAGTTATTGACTATGCTATGGGTTCTGGAATTTAAAAGGCATTTCTTCATTCGCAATTAAGTGGATCTCTCTATTATAGGAGGGTTGTCTTCTATGGTATTGCTATTCCATGCCTTCTTGTTTTACTTAACAATGATGATCTTGAGCAGATATATGCTGATAAATGTATTGTATGGATGCCTTCACTTCTCCCTGCTTCTAATCTTGGTATTTGGTTTTCTTACTAGAGAAGGGTAATACTATCGAAGAAGGTATTTGCTCTAATCATGAGTTCAGTATGTTTTAGCTCGTTGTCATCCCTGTCTTTGCTATGTGCCCAAAATTGTTACTGAATGATGATGATATGGAGTTTCCTTTTGTGCTTACTATCGATGGCTGCCTTTCTTACCTGAGTTCTCCGTCTCTCACTTGCTTGGGTTCCTTTTTTTAATTGATAGGACCGGGAGCTATTGTTATGATATTGGTATACTCTAATCTGAGTTTAGTGCCGTTGTCACCTATCTCTTTTTAAAGTTTCGGATCCATCGCCGCTTCCTCGTTACTGAAAGGATATGCTCTGACAATATGTTGAAATATATATGCAGCTTTCTGCTTTTATGGTTTTCTTTGGGATATATATGCTACCCTATGTGGGATGCAGGGTTTTTTACTCGAATTTACTCCTGTTACTCCTTGTATCATTCTCGGGGCAACCAATTGATTACTTGCAAAGGAGGAAAGCTGGATGTATGTCATAAATATTCAAAAGTTTTTTGTATTAATGTTAGGTTAATTAAAAATTATGTTGTTGGACACCATGGTTATCATACATATAAGTCCAGCAAGGTTCTTCAAGGTTCTTGTTTATTGCATGCCTTATCTGGTACCTTTTGGGTTTTTCTACAGGGGCAATCTCTTCAAATTTATGGATACTGCACAAATTTGGAGAGTTATGCATCAATGCTGGGTTATCTTATGGGTTATTTCATGGGTTCCAAGCTCATTGTAAGGCTCATCAGTTTGCTACTTTATCTATTTCTTTTTTCCTCATTTTGGGTTACTTCTCTTTTCAGATGCTTATATACACGGGTTATCAGGATATCATGTGTTTGGGAGAAACATATATTCCCGGATATCTGGAACTTTTCATCAGCTATAACGGTTGTCAGGCTTTGGAAGAACATATATTATCTATAATCATTTTACTTTCTGTTTACTCCCTGATATCTTATATTTGTTATCATTCTACAACAACTGGAAACGTGCTTTTATTCCCTGATATCTTCACTGCATGTCCAGAGCGAAGCTACATCTCTACTTTCGATTTGGAAGATCACTGCACATCCAGATGAAGGTTTTTTAAATTTGGAGATCACTGCCTCATTTGTTTTACTCAATTTCAATTCAGAAAGCATGTTGTTGGGTTTATATTCCCTTCTTTTATATATGTTTACTGCTGAATCTTGTGCAAGCCACTGTGTAATCTTTTATATTTACTGATACAGTTCTGGCTTTTGCCTTTTACCAAAAAAAAAAAGAAAAAAAAAAAGAAAAGAAAATAATTGGTTACCAAAAAAGAGATAAAAACAATAATGGGATATCTACCAAAAATAAAATGAGTTTACATTTTTAAGACATATAATTAAAAAAAGAATCATGACAGAGGAAGGCAAACCAAAACATATGGCTGATTGGACAATGTTAACATATCAATCAATTTGAAATGCATGTTCTTACCAAAAAGAAAGGACAAAAACGGAACCCTGTACCCTCACTTTCCAAATGTCTAACCAAGCATGCCTACACAAAATGGAAATAAGCATAGAGCAATTAAATACAGATGTAGAAATTTTAAGCTCAACCTTGTATTAGAGCTATTTAATGTACTGAGAATCATCACTTATCAAGTCATCTATACTATCCAAAGTTGTTCCAACTTTCTATGATTGGCTTAGAACGACAAACTTCTTAGTTCTTGCTCGCAAGTGATCTAAATATCTAACATCTTTATTATATTTTCTTTCTTTTTATTAGAAATGAAATTGTTCTAAATCCATATTACAGTCGCTAGCCATTGTTGATCTTTATTACCTAGAAGCCGGGCGTATATATCACCTCATCAATGATGTTAGCTAAAAATAAATTATAACCGCTAAGATGGTAGTCCGGTTGGTAGAGGTCTTGTCTCACTACCAACAGATCGGCAGTTTGAGGCATGATCCCGCGGGTAACTTGATTAAATCCAGAATTTTTCTGGAGCCCTCGACAGTGGACGTGAGTAAGAGGACATGATCTCTCTTTTATTCCAGATCTACTTACCAGCGTCTTAGTGATATCAGGTTGACGTACTCACCATTAGATGGGAAGAGGCTGTACGAATCTGAGTGCCTCGTATCGAATATTACCTGGCGGGGTGGAAGCCTGCAGGAGTAGCTACACCGGAATTTATCCTTCCTATTCTTTTTTTCTATCAAAAAAATTATAAAAAATTATAAAAATAAAAAATAATTATTTTTAATAAATAAAATAAAAAATAAATTATTTTAATATATAAAAAAATTAAAATTTTAATGGTAAGTAGAGGAACAATATTAAAACTACATGGAGCATTGCAAGAACTAGTCCTGGGTGGACCTTAATAAACTGCGTCCTGCCGCCTCTCGCTGGTCCTGGATGTGACCATTATATTGTTGCCGGCCCACATCCAGCTGTGGCGATCCGACCGCACCCGGAGAGACACCGCCAATACCCTGTTTGTCGCAGCGCTCATCCCGCGGTTAAGGTCACCTCCCCTCCTATTATTTACTCTGTTTAGACAAATCACCCAGAATCTAGAAGACGGTAATAATAAATAAGCCAGCGCCAGTTCCGGTGCAGCTTCCCGGCTGGAACCCAACCCCAGCGCCCTTTTTTTTTTCATCTCGTTATAAAATCTCGCCTCAAAAGGTCGTCCCTTGCGCTTTGTTTCGGCGATCGCACCTAAAAAATTCCCTCTTGCTTTCCTGCCTCCTTTCTTGTGAACCGAGCTCAAAGATCCTTCTTTTGGCCTCTGGTTCGGTAAAGGCAGGATCTTGGCACTTGGGTGTCTGAGACAATGTGGGGAAGGAGATTTGTGGGGGAGCTCTCCTCCTCCTCCTCTCGGCTTGCTGCTTTCCTCCTGCTACTGCTTGCATTGGATCATCCAGGTCTGGTCACCGCTCAGACCCGCAAGAGCTCTTGGCAAACCTTGACTGGTACTAGTCTCTCCCTCCCCCTCTTTCTTCTTTTGTTTTCTTTGGTGGACTTTAGTTTGAATTGGACAAGCGGACGCATAGAAAAAAAAAAAAAAACAGAGTTTTTTTTCTACCAAAACACGCACAGAAAGATAAAGATTTTTTCGAAACCTTTTTCTTTTAACCTGCTTAGATAACTATTTATGTTCATAGGTTTATGCATCTGATGTGGCTTTTCACCAAAAATGTTGAGCAAGAAATCAAGAAATGAGATATAGGGTTTACGAGCCAAGATGTGGAGTGGGCATGGGTAAAGTGAAAGTTGTTGGCATGCGTTGTTTTTGAGAGATTGATTTCCGCGAAGCTGGTGGCGGGTTTTGGCTTGACGCTGGTTTTGAAGAGCTGTTATCATTTGGATTCTAGAGATAGTAATTCGCATGCTTGAATTTTCTACCACCTACTATTTTCTTATTTTTTACGAATTATTTTGCCCATGAAAGCACCAAGTTATGATAGTAATTTTGGAGAAAACTAATGGTCTAAGAACTCAAGGTACCTTTTAGTAATTCAATGAGCACATATGAATAAAACTATTTTGGTAATTGGGTACCTTCCGCATTTTATTTGGTACGATGCTTAGCTTAAGATATACAATGCAATTTAAGATCAAATGGATTAATTTGCTAGTCCGGTATATTTTACCAGTATTTTTGTAGCTTTGAGAACGACTAAAATATACTGATAGAGGAAAACAATATTGAAAAACTGTTATGGCATTTTTTATCCATCTGTGAGTCGTAGCGCAGCTAAAATTTTCCTATTCAATCAGTGACTGGGTTTTTCTGTTCCCTAAATAAGTTCTGCTCTTCTAATCAGATGGCATTACTTATACTGGCTTTGCCGTTACTCGGCAGGCTTTGATGAAATTTCACTTACGTACATTGATTTTTTAAGAAATTGAATTTTATTATCTCCTTATTGTTTGAACTATAATTGTTTCTTTGTTTTATGGAAGTCTAATGAATCCACTTTTCCATCATTCAGGTAATGCCCCGGTAGTAATAGCAAAAGGTGGTTTTTCAGGGATATTTCCTGACTCTAGTGACCTTGCTTACCAACTTACATATCTTGCTGGTTCATCTGATACAATCTCATGGTGTGATGTGCGGTTGACAAAAGATGGTGTTGGCGTCTGTCTACCAGAAATTACAATTAATAATGGTACAAACATTGACATGGTCTATCCGCTGGGGAAAAAGACTTACCTTGTCAATGGAGTTCCTACATCAGGGTGGTTTTCCGTGGACTACAGTATTAATGACTTATCTCAAGTTTCATGTAAGTTAAAACTTCTGAAAAGCTATTCATTTGCTCCTATACCATTTAAAAATTGAAAGAAGGATGTGAAAGCTCATGTATTATTATGGATGCTAATGGTTGTATGTTTTTTTAAAGGATTGTAAACAAAGAACCCTGTCAGTAACCCCCCCCACCACCCCCGCCCCCCGACCAAAAAAAAAAAAAAAACTGGTAGCTTTTTCCCTAGTTCAGAATGCCATCATATCTATCTATTTGGGGGAACAACTTCCTAGAGTTATAGATGCACACATCCATCAGTTTTCCCTAGTCATGGTGGTTTGACAGCACTTTCTGTTGATGCACAATGCCTTGCTTTCGATGTTAACTCATGCAAATCAATAAGTTATTCATTAGAAATTGTTCAAACCCAGGATAAGGCATTTTAGGCTGAAGTAAGGTATTTATCATATAATATTCTATTGCCTTTTATATCTAAGGTATTGTTTGGTATATCACCGGTGATGTGATCATTAGGATGATGTGATTACTGAAGTGATGTGAGCACTGAGATGATATACAAATATTGGGATGATGTGTGATCACTGTATTTGGTATATCACTGAAATATCACTAGAAATAGAACTTTACCGTGTTTGGTATATCACCAAGTAGTAATAGTGATAATGTATAAAATATCATAAATAGTCTTACATATTAGTATGTAATAATTACTCTACAAATTGATTAAGCATTCTTCATTCATAATTCATAAAAATATATAATTATAGTAATAATAATAGTAGTAATAGTATTAGTATTAGTAATAATAATAATTTATTATTAATGTGGCACAATCGCTGATGTGGAGCCTGCGTTTGATTCAGCTGGTAGCTTGGCTAGCAGAAGGAGCCACCTGGATGCTGTTACCAGATTGCTGCTGAGGTCCAGCTCCCGTTTGAGGTCGAGCTCCCATCCGAGGTCGAGCTTCCGTTCGAGATCGAGCTCCCTGCCAGGATCGAGCTCCCGTCCGGAATCGAGCTCCCGTCCGGGGTAGAGCTTCCTGCCGAGGTCGAGCTCCCGCCCGAGATAGAGCTCCTTACCGAGATAGAGCTCCTAGTCAAAGTCAACCTCCCCATCGGAAGCCCACTCTGAACAATGACACGTGGACCCAGTTCCCCTTTGGGCCACGGTGGGGGTGGCTGGGATAGCGACCACAGCAGGTGGGGTCACCGTCCCTGCCGGAGCCCTCGTGTTGCTCAGAGAAGCTGCACCTTCTGCGGAGGGACACACCATCAGGGCATGCTGCTTGCACCTCCTGCGGAGAGGAGCTCTACCAGGGCACGCCGCCTGCACCCCCTATGGAGAGGCGCTCCGTCGGAGAACCATGCCCTGTAGTATGTTGTTGGCACCTCCTTTGGAAAGGCACGCTGCCCGGAACGTCGCGCCCCGCAATCCACTACCTGCACCACCCGAAAGAGGAATGTTTACTAGGAGCATTAGACCCTGCGGCATCTTTCACCAGGCTTGTGCTTCGCCAGGCCTCCAGGTATGATAGCACGACTTCTGTAAGAGGAAGTGCCCTGCCGGGGTGTTAGGTCCCGTGGCACGCCACTCGCACTCACCGTGATGAGAATGTGTACTTTGCAATACTCTGCTTGCATGACAAAAGCTCCTTTCAGGGATTTCGAATCTGGTCTCCCTCCTAGGGGAGGCAGGGACAAACCTGTGCTCCGTCCACAGGAATCGGACCAAGAAAGCATCAGACCGGGGCTTAGCCTCGTGAGATGAAAGACGCTTTTATAAGAAGCTCAAAGGGGCCTCCGGCAAAGATAAGTATAGATACGAGCCTACAGAGAGGAGTCAAGTAAAGGGAAGGAGGATCATCTGAAGACTCTGCAAACTCCCACTGCTCTAACCTCTACTCTTTCTTTCCAATATCCTCTGAACGTGGAGATCTTTCCAGGCTCCACTAAGGAGGATATTTGTTTTCCTTGATCATTCACTGACTTGATCGTCGGAGTGCTCCCGTTGGAATCCCCAGTCTGGATCTTTTCTCTTTTTTGCAGGACCATCCAACATCGAAGGTCTTCAGGTGGGAAAATCCGCACATCCACACCATGTCAGAGTTGCAGGCCACGACGATTTAGGTGGCAACAGATTGACACGCCAGGTAGGTCCACGAGCATCCTACTGTCCCCTACTATCGGAGAAGCACTTGTGGAGGCCCACGAGCCCATGGTGGTAACGGGTGCACAGGAAGCTTCAGTCAATCGTGTGGGGGATCCTCCTCACCGTGGCAACTAGCACGGCCCGGAGAGGGAGCTCTCCGCTTCGCCACCACCGCCTCTGGCAGACCACAGGTCACCGCACTCGTCCAGCAAGTCCAGGCCCTGGCTGTGGCGGTGCGCCAGTACACCACTAGCACCGGTCCCTGGCCATCCAGTAGCAACCAGAGATCTTCATGGCTCAAGCCACTGGACCTCGTGCCAGCCTGCGATCCTTCCAAGGAAGGCTGTCGCATCCGCGGGCCACATCTTATTCCTGAGGGAGCCTTTGAATCCCAAGGAAGAGGTAATTGCATGGTTCGGCCGATCGGGATAGCCAGTTCCCGGTCCCGGACCACGATGCCTCATGGTGTCGCATACGCCACTACGGTAAGGCCCCATGGCATGATCCTCAACCTTCATTTTCCTCTTGTACAGTCTTGGTAGAAGGTTCCACCGACGAGTCTATCAGGCACCGAGTTGAGAGGCGCCTGGAAGAACAAGAGTGCAAACTGGCTGAGTTATCCCGCCAATTTGCCAACCCGCAGGGCTCCTTGCACGAGCCCACGGGCTATGACGCCCATCCACCTTTCTCCCATAGAATCCAAGAGGAACCGATTCCTGGCCGGTTCTGTATATCTTAGGTCGATCCCTATGATGGGACGACCGACCCACTGGACCATCTTGAGAGTTACAAGGCTCTCATGAGAGTCCAGGAGGCCACTGATGACCTCCTCTGTGTCTCCTTTCCAGCTATCCTCCAGAAGGCAACTCGAGTCTGGTATATCCGTCTCGAGCCTAGGAGCATCGACTCTTTCGAATGGTTGGAGAAATTTGTGGTGCACTTCGATACTTATTGAAAGGTGCCACACGAAGCTGACAGCCTCTTCTCCATTCGTCAGCAGGATCATAGGTTCTGTGGGACTACGTGTCCTGCTTTAAAGTTGCCATCATGGAGATCTATAACCTGAACGAGCCCGTCGCCATGCTGACACTGAAGAGGGGGCTCAGGATCTCCCGTTTCACCTACTTTCTGGACAAGAAGTCTTCGAAGATCTACTTTGAGCTCCTCCGTGCTCACAAATATATTTGCGTGGAAGTGGCGGATCGGACCAGGAGGGATCTGGATGGAAGGCCCATGAAGAAGCAGCACCAGGGGGAGCCCTCTGGGATGCACGGGCCCAGGGTGATCCCGAACCCCTGAACAGGCCCAAAGCCGAAGGAAGCTCCGATCAAGGAGAGAGGTACATCCCTCTCCTCACCCCAAGGTCCAAAATCTTCATGGAGATCGAGGGCGAGCGCTTCCTGCGTCGCCCTCCCTCGCTGAGGTCGTCAGGCGGTCGAGACAAGTCGAAGTACTGCCAGTTCCACCGCGACCACAGCCACAACATCGATGAATGCCACCACCTCAAGAGGGAGATTGAACACCTTATCAGGAGGGGGTAACTCGGAAGTTCGTGGGGGGCAAGATCCCGACCGAGCCCTAGACGATCACGGACCTTCCTCCTGTCGACAACCAGCCTACTGAGAGACCAGTGGTGATGATCTTCTGGGGGCAGAGCACTGTCCCAAGAGGACCAGGACGAGGGAGGGGACTGATAATGTACTCGCCTTAGTGGGGGAAAGGAAAGCTAGAAAATATAAATAATGATGCCGTTATCATCGAGATGACGATAGCAAAGTATCTTGTAAGACGGATTATGGACGATAGTGGAAGCTCGATTGATATCCTTTTTTATGATGCTTTCTCTAAGATGAATCTGTCTCCTATCCTATTGAAGTCGATGCACACCCCTCTGGTTGGCTTTACTGGAGATTCAATAGGGGTGGAGGGATAGATTACCCTTCCGATCATCGTTGGGATGCCTCCTCGGCACAGCACAGTCACGATGACTTTCACGGTTGTCAGGCTCCCTTCAGCCTACAACGTGATCCTTGGCCGTCCAGTCTCAACCAGCTTGACGCAGTCATATCTACCAAGCGGCTGTTAGTCCAGTTCTCGACTTCCTATGGAGTTGAAGAGATGAAGGGGACTCCACAGCCGGTTCAGCATTGCCTACAAGCTGTCCCTGGAGCTAGGAGAGTCGAGGATGATCCGGCCGCCAACCAGCTGACCAAAGAATGCAAGAGGCCAAGGGCGGTCCCATCGAGCCCCTGCTGTCATTCTCCTTGGGGCGGATCCTTCGAAGATGGTGCAAGTGGGAGCCTAGCTGCGTGAGGATGAACGGGCTCGTCTTGAGTTTCTTCCAGGTGAATGCTGATGCTTTTACCTTGATCGCGATAGATATGCCTGGGATTCCATCCGACGTCATCACCCACAGGTTGAACGTTGACCCGAAATGTCGCCCGGTCTAGCAAAAGAAGAGTTTCATCTTGGAGAGATAGAAGGCAATCAACGAAGAGGTGGAGAAGCTCCTCACTACAGGCTTCATCCGAGAAGTTTAGTACACCAGCTGGCTGGTGAATGTGGTCATGGTCAAGAAGGCCAACGGGAAGTGGAGGATCTGTGTAGACTACACCAACCTCAATTGGACGTGCTCGAAGGACAGCTTTCCTCTTTCCAAGATTGACCAACCGGTAGACGCCACCTCGGGGCACCGTCTTCTCAGTTTCATGGATGCATTCTTCGGATACAACTAGATCCAAATGCATGTAGAGGATGAGGAGCACACGGCCTTCATAACAGATCGAGGAATCTATTGCTACAAGATGATGCCATTCGGTCTAAATGCTAGGGCCATGTACTAGCATTTGGTCAATAAGGTCTTCAAGGATCAGATTGGTCGAAACATGCAGGTCTACGTGGACGACATGCTCGTCATGAGCGGTCAGGAGTCGGACCATGTCGCGGACCTTGCAGAGGCCTTCCAAAATCTCTGTCTCCATCAGATGAAGCTGAACCCGGTCAAGTGTGCATTTGGCGTCGCCATTGAGAAGTTTCTGGAGTTTATGGTCACCCAAAGAGGGATCGAGGCCAATC
This sequence comes from Areca catechu, assembly GCA_021397845.1. Classification (NCBI taxonomy): domain Eukaryota; kingdom Viridiplantae; phylum Streptophyta; class Magnoliopsida; order Arecales; family Arecaceae; genus Areca; species Areca catechu. The sequence continues at coordinate 31,545,209 of CM038045.1, forward strand.
CCGAGAAGGTCCAGGCGATTGTTGACATGGACCACCCCATCTCGAAGCAGGTCCAATGCCTGACCGGACAGGTCGTGGCTTTGAGTCGGCTCATCTCGCGCTTTACTGAGCGTTGCCTATCCTTTTTCAAGATACGACGCAAGATGCATGACTTCACATGGACTGAAGAGCGCCGAGAAGTTTTCGAGGAGCTAAAGAGGTTCCTCGCATCCCCACTGCTCTCTAGGCCAGAAGTTGGAGAATAATTCCTGTATCTGGCGATTTTTCCAGGGGCCGTCGGCTTGGTACTCATTTGCACAGATGGAGATGGAGTTCAGAGACGGTGACTATGCTAGCAAGCTGCTCCGGGATGCAGAAATCAGGTACATCCATTTCGAAAAAATTATTTTTGCACTCAATGTCTATGCAGCACCTTAGGTAGTACTTCCAAGCGCACCCGATTGCGGTCCTTTCCGATCAACCCTTGAGGGCCATACTTAGCCGTCCGGACGTCTAGCTAAGTGGGCTGTGAAACTCAGTGAGTTCGACATCACCTACCGCCCGAGACCATCTCAGAAGGCTCAAGTGTTGGTTGACTTCCTGGTGGAATGCGCCTAGGTGAGTGAAGAGCCAGAAGAGGCCTCCCCGAGCGTCCGACGGAACCTCCGACTGATGAGACGGCCTGGATCCTCCACGTGGACCGTGCATCCAACATGGGAAGAAGTGGAGCCGACGGGGTTGTGGCCGAGTGCACATTGTGTTTCTTGTTCAAAGCTACAAATAACCAGGCTGAATACGAAGCGCTCCTCGCGGGGCTGAAGGTATTCCGTGAGCTGGGCGTATCGAGTCCGAGGGTCTTCACCGACTCATAATTAGTTACGGGACAAGTTTCGGAAGAATATGAGGTCCGAGACCCTCAGATGGCAAAATACCTGGAACGGGTGCGTTCGAGCGCATCAAACTTCTGGCATTTCAGTATTTCCCACATCCCTCATGGGGATAATGCCCACGTCGACGCCCTCTCCAGGCTGGCCACCTTATCGGATTCATCGCTGAGGCGTGCCTACATCGAATATTTGGAGGCCCCCAGTTATGAGGCCCCTGGCGAGGTCTAGCAAGTCACCCCTGAGGCTAGTTGGATAGATCGCTACATCAGGTACATCACCGACAGTACCCTGCTCGAGAACCGCACGGAGGCGGCCTTTTCAAGAAGAAGCCCATGTGCTTTGTGCTAATGGACGGGCAACTCTACCGGAGGTCCCACTCCTATCCCCTCCTAAAGTGCCGAGACTCTCAGAAGCTATCTACGTACTCCATGAGATACATGAGGGCCTCTGCAAAAACTGTGGGAGGCAGGATGCTGACATACAAAGCCCTCCGACAAGGATACTACTGGAAGATCATGCAAGAAGATGTGGTTGACTTCGCGAGGAAGTGCGACCGTTGTCAACAGCACGCTCACATACAACGTTAGCCGGTTGTGCCTCTCTCCCAACTCTCTGCTCCGTGCCATTCGTCCAGTGAGGAATGGACATCTTGGGTTCCTTTTCTCCTGCGTTCGGTCAACAAAAGTACCTGATTATGGCCATCGACTATTTCACTAAGTGGGTCGAGGCCGAGCCACTCGCGCGGATCACTGAAGCCAAGACCAGATCTTTCCTCTGGAAGTCAGTCATTTGCCATTTCGGTCTTCCGCATTCGATCGTCACCGACAACGGATGACAGTTTGACAACCAGGCATTCGAGAAATTCTGTGCTGATCTCAACATCCATCATCGCTTCACTTTAATGGCTCATCCTCAGACCAACGGGGAGGCTGAGGTGATTAACCAGACCATCCTTCAAGGGCTCCGCACCAGATTGGACGAGGCCAAGGGTTGATGGGCTGAAAAACTCTCCAGTGTGCTGGGTCTACCACACCATGCCTCGGACGGTGACGGGCAAGACACCCTTCAATCTCGTCTTCGATTCTGAGACCGTGATTCCAGTGGAAGTGGGTCTATCCACACTGCGGGTGAAATAGTACAGCGAAGCTAAGAATCCGGCCTGCCTTCTCCTTAACCTAGACCTGCTGGAAGAGACAATAGACAAAGCTCGGCTCCGTATGGTGGCCTACAGGCAACGGATGGTCCGGTACTACAACTCTCACGTAAGGCTGAAGGCCTTTCACCCGGGTGATCTTGTCATACAGCGAGCTGAAGTCTCCCAGCCTAGGAAATATGGCAAGCTCTCCAAACTGAAAAGATCCTTACAAGGTGATCGAAGCCTTGCCTCATGGAGCCTACTACCTCGCTGGACTCGATAGCGCCTAACTTTCCCGAACCTAGAATCCAGTAACCTGAGGATGCACTACCAATAATGTAAGACCCTCTCTTTTTTAATAATAAAAATTCTTTTTTGGTGCAGCACTATCTCCCATCCATGGAGAAACTCTATCCGTTGGACTCCAAGTTCTGCGATGCAAGCCGGGAAACTCAGAAACCCCGACTCTATTCTTCGGACTCCAAGTTCGATGATGCAAGTTGGGAAATTTCAGGAGCCTCGCATTATCCATCAGATTCCAAGTTTGGCGATGCAAGCTGGGAAACTCCAGAAGCCCCGCACTCTATCCACCAGGCTCCAAGTTCGGCGATGTAAACCGGGAAACTCTAGAAGCCCCGCACTTTATCCGTCAGACTCCAAGTTCGACGATGCAAGCTGAAAAACTCTTGAAGCCCCGTACTCTATCTATCGGATTTCAAGTTCAGCGATGCAAGCTGGAAAACTCCTGAAGTCCCGCACTCTACCCGTCGGATTCCAAGTTCGGCGATGCAAGCCGGGAAACTCCAGAAGTCCCGCACTCTATTTGTCGGACTCCAAGTTCGGCGATGCAAGTCGGGAAACCCAGAAGTCCCATACTCTATCCGTCAGATCCCAAGTTTGGCGATGCAAGCCGAGAAGCTCCAGAAGCCCCCCACTTTATCCGTCGGACTCCAAGTTTGGCAATGCAAGCTGGGAAACTCCAAAAATCCCGCACTCTACTCGTCGGATTTCAAGTTCGGCGAAGCAAGTCGGGAAACTCCAGAAGCCCCGCACTCTATCCGTCGGATTCCAAGTTTGGCAATGCAAGTCGGGAAACTCCAGATGCCCTGCACTCTATCCGTCGAATTCCAAGTTCGGCGATGCAAGTCGGGAAACTCCGGATGCCCACACTTTATCCGTCGGACTCTAGATTCGGCGATGCAAGCCGGAAAACTCCAGATGCCCCACACTTTATCCGTCGGATTCCAAGTTCGGCGATGCAAGCCGGGAAATTCCAGAAGTCCCGCACTCTATCCGTCAGACTCTAAGTTCGGCGATGCAAGCTGGAAAACTCCGGAGCACTCTATCCGTCGAACTCCAAAATTCGGCGATACAAGCCGGGAAACTCCTGAAGCCCCGCACTCCTATCTGCATGATTCTAAGCCCGGCAAGGAGAGTCGGAGAACTTCCAAAGCCCCCATGGTCGTCTACCAGCTTTCAAATTTGGCAAAGAGGGTCGGGACTTCGGGAACCTTATACTTGGCTACCATGTGGTTCATATCTGTACCATGCAAAAAAAGAGAGATAAGATAAAGTTCATTGGAGAACAAAAACTTTGTTGATGAAAAAGTTTTTACAATGAGAAGGATCTCCCGACAGGCCAGGGAGTCCTTCAAAATCTATCAAGTACAGAACAGAGAGAAGATGAACAAAAAAGAAAGGGAGACAAAATGGAGCTTGAACTTTGTTCTTCATTGACAAAAAAGTGTTCACAATAACGAGGACCCCCGACAGTCCAGGAGGTCCTCCAAAATGTCTAAGTACAAAAAGAAAAAAAATAGGAAGAAGTTGTCGGGGCTTTGCCGGGTCGACGTGGCGCCTCGTCGGTCTCGGTGGGACTTTGACTGGAGGCGCAACTGGATCAGTGGCCGCCCTCGCCTTTGCCTCTAGCTCGGCACCTGCCCCAGTCTCAGCCTCTTCTAGAGGGGCCTCCTCTTCGTCGGCGTTGTCGGCCAAGTCCAGGACGATGGTTTCTAGGCCTTTGAAGTAGGCCCGGCCCACTCTCCTCTTGCAGTTCTCGAATCCCTTGAAAAAGGAATCTAGGATTGCCTTCCGCACTTCATCCTCGATGGCCTTCGAGGCCTTGAACTTGGGCACGGTTTCGGCTGCTTCCTTCTTCACAGCCTCCATCAGGGCCACCGTCGCCGTGGCCTTTTCGTTCGTCACCGTTGCTCGAGCCACCACCGTCGAGCTGGACCTAGAGGGTTTGTGCCCGCCCTTCCAGGCATGCCGCCTCTACGGCGGACTGAGCCCTCCTCTGCCTGGTGGGCGATCTTCTACCTCTTAGCCACCAGAGCCGCCTCAAGGTTCGTAGCCCATCTCTCCAGCTCCGCCATCGTGGTCCTGGAGCCAGCCACTTCCGTCTAGAGGGCCTTGGTTTGCCCCTCCAGGTCGCGCACCCATTCGGACTGGGCCTGGACCTCTACCTTCGCAGCCTCTGTGCACTTGCGATGGCTGTTCTTCCACTGGGCAATGCTAGGTAGGAGTCCCTGATCAGCAAGCCATCGGTGGCTACCTGCAGCAACAGAAAGGAGAATGTCAGTTAAACCAATACAAGCAATGGAAGAAAGGCTAAGGGGAGGGGAAGAACTCACCGACAACAGTTGAGGGAACAGGCCTGTGATGACGGCCGCCAGCTGCTTGCCACCCCTCCCGGTGGTTGCGTGGCTGGATGACAAAATCCACCATCTTCTCGGCCAGCGTGGCGTCAACGGTGATCGCTGCGTTCGTCAGCACCAACGTCGATACCCTAGCCACTCCCGGGCTTGGTGCCGTGAGAGATGTCGCCGGGCCTGGCGTGGCGAACGACGAGGGTGTGGGAGCTGTTGGTTGGGCGGCGATTGCTTCCGTGGTTGCCGACGACGTCTGCTTCCATGGTCGCCGGTAGCATCGATCTCTCTCTTACCGTCGTGTCGGCCGCCACCTCTACCACCTCCGGCGACGGTGGGACTTCGACGCTGGGAGGGGCCGCCCGAGAGGCCTGCACGGCCCCCTTTCTAGTGGAGGCACTCCTACTGGGCCCACGGGCAGGTGTCTGGGTCGTCGCTCCAGATGAGGCCGGGGTTGGCCTGGGGTCGCCAGAAGGCTCTGCGGTGGGCCTCCGCCCCGGCTCCTTGCGGGGCCTCTTTTGCGGATCCTCCTTGGACCCCGGAGATGCGGGCCTCTTCCGAGACATCTTCCGGATTTGGTCCATGGAGAATCTCATGCCTGCAAAAAAAAGAAAACTTTGGTTAGACACAAAAAAGAAATTTTCATCAAGAAGAAGCCCAAGTTCAGGGTCTTACCCAAGGATCGGATTGGGCTGACCCTGGTCTCGAACAGGTTATGTTCGGTCAGCAGGTTCCGAAGTGGAGGAATCTCAGAGGTGACGAGCCGATCGTACACCTTCCTATCAGCAGCCTCCACCTGGGCATTCCTGTTGGTTGTGCGATCTGGGTCATTCTAGACCAAGTCAACTCTCTCAATCGAGGCAAAGAAAAACCTATTCTTCCATTCCTTGATGGAAGTACGCAAGTCAAATTTAATGGTCCCCGGGCGGGGGGCCACGAACCACCATTCGTTGTCAACCGGGTAGCGCTTCTGGGTGAAGGTCTTGAATAAGGAAAAACGGGCAACAATTCCATGAAAGTGGCAGAGGATAGCAAAACAGGAGATGGCTTTAATTGTGTTTGGGGCAAGCTGGACCGGGGCTAGGCGGTAGTTGCTGAGAAAGGAAAGAAAGAAGGGATGAAGAGGTAGGCGGAGGCCCCTGAGGAAGAAGTCCTCGTACAGGACGATCCGGCCCAGGCCACTGAAAGTGACCCGCTCCTCCGGCCCTGGAGCCGAGAGCTGGATGGAGTCTGGAATTCTGTAGGTGCTCCAGAGACGAAGGATGTCCTGGGTCATCACCATCGAAGCAATGCCAGAAGGACCAGCTGAATCATGGTTAGAGGAAGGAGGGGGAGCAGGAATGGTGGGGGACTTATGACTATCCCCGTCCGGCGGGGACCCCTACGGGTTCTAAGGGGGGCCCCTACGGGTTCTAAGGGGGACTTCTCCTCGCTATCGGAAGGAGGCCTCGGCCAGGATAGCCCCGCCTCGCTAGAATGGTCCAGGCGACGATGTCTCCAGCCGGAAGGACTCATATTAGGAGGAAAGGAAGGAGATGAAGAAAAGAACCTAGAACCCTAACTAATCCCCTTCAACACAGGCCGAAGGAAAAGAAGGAAGAGGAGGGACTAACCTAGAATGCCTCGGGTTAGGGGGGCCGAAAACGAAAGAAAGGGCTTTGTCTCTCCATGCTCCCTCGCTCGAAGGTTCTTAAGAGATGGCTAAGGCAAAATGGCCACTTTTCAGAAGCCTGACAGCACCCCATTGCATCGTACCGGTCGAAATGTGTCTTTCCATCTCTCGGGCTGTTGGATGCTTGCCACGCGTCAGAATTCGCCGAGAATGGCGCTTTGGTACGTTGGAAATCGCTTTGGGCTGAGTGCAAATCATCATGCCTCTTTGGCGCCAATTGATGTGGCACCCCCTCGTTGGCACTGAGGCACGATCTGCGAGTTGCCAGCGGCCGAGGCATTAAATGGCAAAGGCTAAATGTCCTTCTACATCAGCATCACCATAACTTCCTTCGTCCCGAGCACCGTGTCATGCTCTGAGCTCGAGAGTGGGAGGTATCTGATATGGCACAACCGCTGATGTGGAGTCCGTGTCTGATCCAACTGGCAGCTTGGCTAGCAAAAGGAGCCACCTGGATGCTGCCACCAGATTGCTGTCGAGGTCGAGCTCCCTGTCCGAGGTCGAGCTCCTGTTCGAGGTCGAGCTCCTGTCCGAGGTCGAGCTCCCGTCTGAGGTCGAGCTCCCCGTCGGGATTGAGCTCTCCGCCGGGATCGAGCTCCTGTCCGAGATCGAGCTCCCGTCCGAGGTCGAGTTCCTTGCCGGGATCGAGCTCCCTGCCAAGGTCGAGCTCCCGATCGAGGTCGAGCTCCTGGTCAAAGTCAACTTCCCTGCCTGAAGCCAACTCTGAACAATGACACGTGGGCCCAGTCCCCCTTCAGACCACGACGAGGGCGGCTGGGATAGCGATCCCAGCGAGTGGTGTCACCATCCTTATCGGAGCTCTCGCGTTGCTCAGAGATGCTGCACCTCCTGTGGAAGGACACATCGTCAGGGCATACAACCTGCACCCGTTGCAGAGAGGTGCTCCGCCGGAGTACCATGCCCTGCAATATGCTGTCAGCACCTCCTTTGGAAAGGCATGCCGCCCGAGATGTTGCGCCTTGCAATCCACTACCTGCACCACCCGGAAGAGGAATGTTTACCAGGAGCATTAGACCCGGCAGCATCGTTCACCAAGCTCGTGCTTCGCCAAGCCCCTAGGTATAGCAGCCGACGCCCGTAAGAGAAAGTGCCCTGCCGGGGTGTTAGGTCTCGTGGCACGCTACTCGCACTGACCACGATGAGAACGCGCACTTTGCAGTACTCTGCCTGCATGACAAAAGCTCTCTCCAGGGATTTCGGATTTGGTCTCCCTCCTTCTAGGGGAGGCAGGGACAAACCTGTGTTCCGTCCACGGGAGCCAGACCAAGAGAGCATCAGACTGGGGCTGTAAGCCCCGCGAGATGAAAGACGCTTCTATAAGAAGCTCAAAGGAGCCTCCGGCAAAGGTAAGCACAGATACGAGCCTACAGAGAGGAGTCAAGTGAAGGGCAGGAGGACCATCTGAAGACTCCCTCGCAAACTCTCATTGCTCTAACCTTTACTCTTTCTTTTCAACATTCTCTGAACATGGAGATTGTTATGATATCCCTATTTTATTCCAATTAATTATGTATTCTTTATTTTATTTTATTAGTTCTATCAGATGGCAGAAGGAGTCTTCGGCTTTATGCTGTTGTGTTCTCGTTATTAACCCTGAGTCTTCGGCTTCGTATCATTATCTCAATCCGAAGACTATGTTTAAGATCTACGATTTTGTATCCAGGATGTCTCTATGCCTAATATTTATGGTTGTATATTCATTTCGGGAGATGTCAGTTCGGATCTTCGGCTTCGTATTATTGTCTTAGTCCGAAGACCATACCTAACTCTCTGGGAAGCAAGCTTTGTTTATTGTCTTTGGCTTCGTGCATCCATCTTGATCCGAAGACTTGACCTCTTAGGCAAGTGTCTTCGGCTTTATTTCCCCAGCATAATCCGAAGACTGTAAGTATTTATTTTGGCTATATTTAAAAGAATCCAAAGTGCTAACATTCCCTTTAGAAACGCTACTAAAGAGAATATAAAGTTCACTTAGGATTCACCCTTAAAAAGAAAGAGGGCTCTGGAGCAGGTGGGTTTCTTGGACAAACGGTTATTCTGTTTTGGGTTGCTATAACCACCCACATAGTCCAAGGCCTCAGATTGAACAAACCCCGAGTGTAACGACTTTTCCGACAGCCACTACTTACAATTATGAAGTGGTTACGTCCGTCAACCTCCATAACTGCAATTAGTTACGTTGGAGCCTATAAATGCTGGTAAGAGGGGACACTCAGGAGACTTTTCTCTCTTTTTTCTTTCTTGCTCTCGAAATTCTCCATTCTGCTGTTGCCTGGGCTTTTTTCTGACTTAGGCATCGGAGTGTTCCCCGCCGGAAAATCTCCGGTCAGGGACTTCTTGCAGGTACCGGTCGACGGCGATCCGGCGGAAGAACCACTCCATCCGGTCTATTTGGTCCAGCATCAATAGATTGGCGCGCCAGGAAGGGGCCAATCTGTTGATGCTGGACCAAATAGACCGGATGGAGTGGTTCTTCCGTCGGATCGCCGTCGACCGGTACCTGCAAGAAGTTCCTGACCGGAGGTTTTCCGGCGGGGACACTCCGATGCCTAAGTCAAAAAAACCCAGGCAACAGCATAATGGAGAATTTTGAGAGCATCCATCCGGTCTATCAGAAAAAAGGCGCCAATCTGTTGATGCTGGACCAAATAGACCGGATGGAGTGGTTCTTCCGCCGGATCGCCGTCGACCGGTACCTGCAAGATGTCCCTGACCGGAGGTTTTCCGACGGGGGACACTCCGATGCCTAAGTCAGAAAAAAGCCCAGGCAACAGCAGAATGGAGAATTTCGAGAGCAATCTGTTGATGCTGGACCAAATAGAACGGATGGAGTGGTTCTTCCGCCGGATCGCCGTCGACCGGTACCTGCAAGAAGTCCCTGATCGGAGGTTTTCCAGTGGAAGAACCACTCCATCCGGTCTATTTGGTCCAGCATCAACAGATTGGCACGCCAGGTAAGGGAAGAAATTTGATTCTTCTATTTTGAAGGAGATTTCTACCGGGCAAGAATGGTGAAAGGGAAAGGTAAGAATATTTCCACGAGCCCGGAGCAACAGGCCCCTCCGTCAAATGGACCTCCGGTCAATTCTTGTCCAGCGGTTCAGGGATCATCGCCCCCCATGATCTTGGTGGAGAAACAGCAGTTTGAGAGTCTGGTGAATAAGGTAGAAGCCTTGACAGCGCTGGTGCGGCACTTGCACGAAGCCGCAGCTCAGAAACAAGGCCCTCCCTGTGTTCTACAAGCTGATTGTCCACCTGAGAGGGAGCGAGATCAACATCGAGAGATCACCCCCAGCTTCTCACAGATTCGGTCGTCTCATGGCCGCCGCATCTCTCCGCCAGATCGACAGGCAGAGGGTCGTGCTGAAAGAAAGAGGGTCCGGCGGTCTCCCTCTGTTTCTTCAAGAAGTTATGTGCCAGAAAATTCAAGGCAGAAGGAGATTAATCAAG